>OY720682.1:96790898-97482428 GCA_963170755.1 Amphimallon solstitiale | reverse complement strand
TTTATTTTATTCCTTCCTTTTTTTTGTAAAACTTTCATTTCTTTATGTAGCTTGATGAGAAGCTACGGTTTGAATTTTTAATCACCTTCAGTGAGTTAGTATCATTTACTGAGAGGTTTTATGACAGAGTACGTAACTAGCTCAGCAATAGACTGGTGGTATTTTTTTTTGGAGTATTCGGTTGCTCTAAGTGCTTAGAAATTTTATGTCCTGAACTTACGAGTCTGTGTTGAGGGTTAAGGGCTCTGGCATTGTGTTTTGAACCTTCTCAGTTTTGATTAATACCTTCTTTCAGCTTAGCTATTGCTAATTTATTGTCATTTTGTAATGTAACTTTGAACTTTGACTTAATATTTTTGTGTATAGTAAGTCTGTCGCATTAGTTAGACGACTGTTTAGAATCGTTATGTTTACCTCTTATGGTCTGTAAAATAATGTGCGGCTTACGAAACGTTTCAACAGGTTCTGTTTAGCCTTGCGTGGGCTACTGTATACATGTTAGTGATTTAAGAACTTTTGCAAATTTTCATATTCATGTTTTTTTTTAAAAAAAAATTTACTTGACACCCTCTCATAACGTTTTTTTTTGGTGTGTCAACATTTTGAAACTTCTGAATAAATAAAGATTATTTGAAGACTTATCGTATTTCCGACTTTAATTTCTATCGCTAGTTTTTTTTCTGTTTTTTTTTTGTGTATATGGCAAGCAGATTTTGCCTTAGGGCTATTCGTTAATAATTCAATATACAGGGTGACCCTTGGTGGCTTTCTATTGGAGGAACACGACCAGTGTAAGCTAGAGATCACAGGTAGGTCATCTATTTTGATGGTTTAGTGTTTGGCGCCCATTATTATTTTTTTTAATTTCTCAACGTCGCTACGTCGTTGCCGGACCGACGTGACACTTACTGGTGTAACTGTGAACCGACACGCCTTCTTCGACGAGAGCTAGTTTGGCCCTGTGATTTTACCTGTAACACCTCGCTATTGTGATCCCCCTGTTATGTTTTTTTTGCTTGCTAAATTGTACCGTATCGAAGCGACGTTGTGGGCGGCGCAGCTTAATAAGTATCGGGCTGCGTAGCAACAACTCGACATAATTTCAAGTCTTTTATCTTACTTAAATGATTACTGTTCTTTCTATTTACCAAAAGAGATATTGATACAATCAAATTTTTTTTATAAGAATAAGTTTTTCTCCTAAAACTCATATTAAGTATTTTTTCCTATGGGAAACCACGTCACTTTTATACACTGTCTATTTTTCAAATCAGATGTATGTTTATATATTTGTCGTTTTATATACGAATACTAGTTGTATTTGTCAATCTCTTCGCGTCCGCTTACAGCTTTTTTACAGTTTCCTGTAAAACGCGATCACTGTCATGACGCTTTTTAGAATGTCCGGTTTTATACACCTTTGAAGCACCGCTGTATATACATATATTTTGTGAAGCCAATCGTATATTTTACTTAAAATTCTTCTGGAATTGTTTTCTTACACAAAGCGGTACATACTCAAGAGCGAAAAAGATAATTTAATATTAAACATAAGTCATGTTAAAGTATCCAAAGAAACAATGAGATCAAAGAGCGCAACATTTTTATTGAGACAGAGTACAATACTGTTCTGATGTAACAGTGGAAAAGCATGTCAACGTTTTCGAAGTCTACTATCGTTAAGAAAAAAGCACACAATAATAATGAAAATGAAGTATTAAATTTAAGCCCTGTTCAATCACGTTTCGAAGAACCGCCAAATTGTATTCGTGATAAGCGACCACAAACACTCCCAAAAACGAAATTTAGAAACAGTCAGTCAAGTTTCAAAGAACCTTTCCGCTACATTAAATCCGCCATTTTGTTTCTTAAAAAAATTTGACTTCGTATAATATCACAAATATTCATCAATTTTCCTAAAACCTTTCCTCCATTTTGTTTTTTTTTAACTTTCGGCTTCGGATTCGTGATCAGCGACCCCAAAAACTCCCAAAATCAAAATTTCATAAATATACAACAATTTTCAAAAAACCCTTCCGCCATTTTGCTTTTTTTGAAATTTTGACTTTGGATTTGTAATCAGCGACTGCAAAAACCCCCGTATGCAAAATTTTACAAACATTCATCAGTTTTCAAAAAACTCTTCCGCCATTTTGTTTTTTTGAAATTTCGACTCTGGATTTGCGATCAGCGACCCCAAAAACCTCCATATGCAAAATTTCACATCAGATGTATATTTATATTTGTCGTTCTATATATGTACGAATATATGGTATAAAATCAATATGCAAAACATTCATAAAGAAGATTGTAATTATTATAAGAATAAATTAACTAAGAAAGTTAACCAAATCTCGTTTTGACATTTATATAATTAATATGACATTTAAAATTATTCTGGACTTAATAATTTAAGTAAGTTTCTATAGTAATCGTATGTTGTTGGTTCTGTAAATAAGATAAATAGAATACAATTTATTTTAACATAGTAATATGAGTGTTTAAAAAACAAAATTTGAAGTGGATGTTATAATTTTCTCTGAGAGAAATAACATCATTTTCATAAAAAGTAGTAAAAAAATAATCAAAGAAGAAACAACAATTACGAAAAGACGCTTATAGAATATCCAGAAATTCAAGATTATCTATTTAAGACGTTCTAGGCTAACGGGGCTTAGTCGAGAAGTATCCTGTATGTTGTATGTATGCCATACCAAATTATTTTGTGTTCTATACTCTCAAATAATAGGCAATTAAAAAGACGGATGTACATGTCACATTTTAACTTTAATGATAACCTAACCTACACCAATCGTAAACTTTAACGAATAATTACTCTTAATAAAAAATAATTTTATTTTAACGCGAAATTCAAGTTGTATAGGATGTTCAATTTAAAAAAATACATCTTCTTTGTGCAAATGGTTTATGTATCCGCTTGTGAAGTAATGACAACCCTATCAACTACAGTAAGCAAATTTTTAATTATATCAAGCTTTAAAGAGTAAATTTACTTTGTCAGATCGTTGATTCACCCCGTATATGATGCCCTACTTACAAAATGATAAATCAGAATATGAAGGCCTTTTTCCTATCCTCTTTGGCTTCTTAAGCTGGCTTTTGTTGCTGATACTTTCGAATACTTAAACATCTTTAATAGTGGTTTACAATACCGTGATACCGTGATATTAAAATAATGACAAGCCGCAGACAAATTTAATTGATTTATGAAAACGCTTGACTTATGGAAAACTTCAATCGAGAAAACCAATTTTATCTTTTATTGAAGATGTAACTGAGTACTGTACAGTATGATAAATTTTGATCTAATTCTTTTAGCCATGCAATTTGAAACAATAGATTTATAAATATTTTCCAAATGAAATTCAAACCAGTTATGACAATTACATATGGATAATGAATCCCTCCCTTTTGGGACAATTTTTTTCACGATTTTAAAATTCCAACAAACATGAAAGAAAAACTTATTAAATATCAAGCGATGAAATGTTGAAACTAGAATTTCTTTCCCAGAAACCGGATTATATACAGCGTGGAAATAAAATAAAGGATAAATGCATTAATTTCGTTAACATTTATTTTTTGTAAAAATCTGGAGGGGATATAGCGATTTTAACTAAGAGAAATATTCTCATCGCATTTTCAGTCTCTTACGTAATTTGTTTTTCATGTTATGACGTCACCGACTTTATTTTTAAATGACAACCTGTAATTTTCTTAATTGATTTCGATAGTACTTTCAATTACCTTTCCAACGGTATATAACATTTAAGGCATTACATTTGAAAAAAATTGAGAAATGGAGTGTTAAAGTTGAAATATTAAAAATTCATTAAAAAAATGTAGTCACATAAATTTGATGGGTAGATTACATTCGTTTTTATTATACTATTTTAAAAATTTTGAAAAGTCGAACTATACTTTTACTATATACTCCATTCAAAGTTAATAATTACATTAAAACTAAATTTATTAACCAGAAAAAAAACTCTAACAATAACATCAAACACAAAAATAAGCACAGAAATAGTACTTTTAAATTACATTTACACTAAGTGAAGACCCTGTCATATCTGATAATTCCCAAGACGATTATAAAACTCATTTCTCACATTCTGAATAGTTTGAGCTGACATTAATCCACTTTCATGTTCAATTCTCTTATTGATATTTTCTAAATTATTAGGTCGATTTTTATACACTTTACCTGTACCCCTATAGAAAGAAGTCTAAAGGCATTAGATCTGGAGACATTGCCGGCCATTGCATTGGACCTCTTGACAAATTAATTTATTCTGACAGCCATAACTAATGTTTCTTTTATGCACCGGTAACTAAATTCATTTTACCAATATGATGCATTTTTAGTATTTGAACTTTAAGGCTCTTTTTCTCAATTTTTTTCAATTGTAAGATAAAAATTTTATACCATTGGATAGGGAATTGAAAGTACTATCTAAATGAATTAAAAAATTGTTGGTTGTCATTTACAAAAAATGTCGGTGACGTTATAATATGAAAAACAAATGACATAAGAAACAAAAAAAAAGCGATGAAGATATTCCCCTTATTTAAAATCGCTATACCCCTACGAGACTTTTTTCAAAAAATTACAAATACTTCCTGTAAAACTCAATACCATTTATACCAGTTTCCGACGTTACTGTGAAGACTCGCTTTTTTTTGGTTTTTGAGTCGTGTAAAGTAATCACCAAAATACGCCCAGTATCTTCTGCATCATCAACTTTTAAGAGTCGTAATTCTTCCGCCCGACAGGCTCCTTGCAACGCAACGATTGTCACTACCTTCATAAGGAGAACGCTGTTATCAGGAGCATTGTTTAAGAAACCCTTTACATTATCAATTGACAGAACTTTTGATTTTTTTGGTACATAACCGCCATTTTGACGTTTCAGATAGGCCAGAAATGTCTACATTTTCGTTTACTTGTAGGGTGCTTTTCACCATCGAATACACTGACCAGAGTGTTGAGCATTTAGGAGTTTTCACCTGGAAGAATATATAAAATTAGTGCTTGTAATAAATTTCATACATAAAACGAACCTTTTCACAAAAGTACGCAATTAGAGTATCTTCACCATTTCGTCGGCTTCACATGAAAAGTGCATAAGTCCCAAAATATTCGAAATTGAGATGTTTGCGCCATCTATTTAATTAATATAATCTTCATAAACTGACGCACAAAAGTTGTAACAAAACCTACTAGATGTCGTTACAGTAACATATAAAAATAATGCATAAGTCCCAATTCGTTCACAGCAACATGAAAAGTGCGCAAGTCCTCATATTCAAGTGTCTGTAAATGACAGCTTGTTACAGTCATATATTTCTTGCAAAGTTCACAAATTTTAAACTGCAATATTTGTGAAGAATCGGTGTAAAAGTGTTCTAGGTAAGTAAAACTTTATAAATCAACATAGTTCTCTTCAATTAGTGCACTGCTTGATAAATTCAATTGAGACAATTATTTTGTTGGAGTTAGGCAGTTTTTACTGTGCTTGATTTTTAAGATAGTATGGAGTTAGGCATATTTCATATAAGTAAAATAAATAAATTCTTTTAAAACGGGGCTTTTTTTCAGAATGATTCGCTCTTCTCGGGGTTTCAAAATTCTTAATGCTGTCAACAGTAACAAAAAAGAGAAGGAAAATGCCCAGATTAATGACAACAAAAAGCTTAATTCCTCTACACAAACCAAACAAAATGTGACAATTTTAAGCAACATTTCTTTAAACGTTCATAATAATCAGAAAGCATTAGTAGAAGTACATTCTAGTGAAAATGATCAAAAGACAAATGCTAGTGATGAAAATTACGAATTGTCTTTGGCTATCCAAAATTTGAAAGCTGAATGTAATAAAACTCAAGAAATTTTAAAATTGGATGAAACAGAGAATCATATAGACACAATAAAGGACGTTTATGCCAGTGACTGTAATGTACAAGACATTCACGTAGAACCATTGAATTTGGAGTTTGAAACCTATGTTGTACATGAAGAAGCTGATTTTAACACCTCATACAATCTATTAGCATTCGCTGCAGGTGAGGAGGTTGTAGGACCAATTCTAGACACCGAATTAGATGTTCAGGACACGTCGATACCTCGTGAGAAAGAACTGAATGATTACGATACAAACACTAACCTAACGACAGAAACAGAAGGAATATATCAACAGGATGAAGAACAAGATGATTCAGAAAAGGAATGGGTTGGTAGTGATCGTGACAGTACCGATGAAGATAATATCATTTTACACGAAGAGCGCGAGGCTAGAAGAGACACTAATTCAACAGATGATGCTAATGATAAATGAAGAAGGCGAAAGAAAACGCAAACGTAGAAAAAGTAGATTAAGTGATTCAAAGCAATGGGAATATAATCGTTATAAAAAAAAGGGAAGAAGGATTAGCGTATTTGGGAAGAAAAGGTGAGAAATTTATTGTCGAAAAGGGCAAGAGAGAACTGAAACAAAGATGCGCATGTAAAACTGAAAAGGCCAAAAATATTCAGTGTTCGAAAGTAAGTGAGGAAGAAAGAAAAGGCATTTTTAAAAAGTTTTGGAGACTCACCTGGAATGAAAAGAAAATATATGTTAACAGCGGAATTATAAAGAAAAATACTAAACGAGCCAGACATAGAAAAAACGAAACTGATACCAGAGGAACATGTTCACTAGAATATTTTATGGATTTAAAACATTATGCGAAAATAAGAGTATGTAAAACTATGTTTTGTCATACGCTGGGAATGTCAGTAAGAAATATTTCTAAGTGGATAACAGATTCAAAAGAAGATGTGATACACCAGAATCAAGAAACCGTCACTAAAACAACAAACTCGAGATGTTCCCAGAAATCAGTACTGAATGAAAGAAATGTAAAGCGCAATCAAAAAAGAGAAGATATAAGAAACTTTCTACATGAGATTCCCAAATTAGAATCTCACTATTGTAGAAAGTCTACGACCAAATTATATTTGGAGCCCTTATTTAAGACAAAAGTTGAACTTTATTTGTTTTATAAAAACAACTGGTGTAAAGAAAGAGAATTGAATCCTGCAAGTTTAACCCTTTTCATGTATGTTTTTGAGGAGATGAATTTAGCTTTATTCGCCCCTAAGAAAGATGAGTGTGATTTGTGTGTCGGCTACAGAACAAAAAATGTGAACGAAACGGAATACAATGAACATCTTTTAAAAAAAGAAGAAGCGCGCAATGAGAAAGAAAAAGACAAGACATCATCTAATAGAGTATTCACAATGGACATGCAATCAGTGCTGCTATGTCCAAAATCCAACGTATCGTCGTTATATTACAGAACAAAACTGATCGTCCATAACTTCACAATTTATGATATTCAAAGTAAAGCTGGCTATTGTTTCCTTTGGCATGAAGGTGAAGGCGAATTAAAAGCTAATTGTTTTGCGTCTATAATTTGCTATTTTTTATTAAATGAGGTTCTACCATCCATTGATAAAGAAAAGAATCCTGCAATTATACTTTACAGTGATGGTTGCGGTGCCCAAAACCGAAATGTTACCTTATCCAACGCCCTTTTAAACTTTTCTATTGAAAATGGAATTTCCATTATTCAAAAGTACTTGGAGAAAGGTCACACTCAAATGGAGTGTGACTCAATGCACTCAACAATAGAAAGGAAATTAAAAGGGAGAATAATTAATGTACCTGCTGATTATGTTTATTTGGCTAAAACTGCTAGAAAAAATCCAGAACCATATCAAGTCAAATACTTACAACATGATTTTTTTAAATCGTTTGCTCAGGTAAACTTTTTCAAGTCAATTCGACCTGGGTTTAGAGTTGGTGACCCAACTGTTCAAGACATCCGGGCCTTAAAGTACAATAGTAATGGAACCATTCAGTTTAAAACTCGTCACTATGACGTTTTTCAAACTTTGCCTGCTCGACAAAATAAACAAGCCAAGATGATACCTGCTGCTGCTTTACCAAATTTATATCAAAATTCTATAAAAATAAAAAAAGAAAAGTACGACAATTTACAGTTCTTAAAACGAACCATGGAAAAAGATTATCATAACTTTTATGATAATCTGAGTCATGAATAAATATATAATTACCTATATTTTTTCATATTAGACAGTTTGCGAAATCACGTAACGTAAAACGTTACGTACGCATCATGATTATATGATGGGAAAATTTATGCGTTAGCATTGTTTGACGTACGCAAAAAGTCAAAAAACTTGAAAAGTCAGAGTTGTTGTGTGAGGTTGTAGAAAATTGTGGAAAATGAGCTGCTGTAGTCACATTTCTTTACGATCCGTAAAATGACATAGGTACGTACGTAACGTATTACGTTGCTTGATCTCGCAAACTGTCTAACTGTAACGAAAGTTATATTATTTCTTATGTTTAATGGTCGTTTGATTTGCAATTATTATAGAAAATAAAATGTGTTTTTTTTTAAACTTAGTGTTAATATTATTTCAAATGAAAACTGCCCAAGTCCACAGCACATAATTTTGTAAGATATGAAATATGCATAACTCCATTTTTTAATATTATATTTTAATATTTTTCATTTTTGTTGTTATACAGTATATTAAAACGCAATTTCAATTATCTTTGTAGAAAAATAACATAAATACAAAACAAGATTAAGTTCTTGATTAGTTTTTTGTCCTCCTTGTAAAATTTACCATTTTGGACTTATGCACATTTCATGTGATGCTGACGATTTGCTCCTTCCACATTCTTTTCATTTCTCCATTGACAAAACTATTGGTAAATTTTCTCGTATTTTGCTCTAGACTTTGTAGGCAGTAAACCTGATTCCGCTTCTGATACCCATTGCAGAATTTTTTCATTATTTTTGCTTGATTGATTAATTTTACATGAAAGCTTTTTCGCAAATTAGTTGTTTACTTGTTGTGATGTTTTGTCACCAAGTAAACAAATTCCTGACACGGATTACTTTGATAATAGGAAAATGACAATTTTTATTTTTAAAATTATAATTCTCGTGAAGTACACGAAAAACGCGTAAAAAAAGTGAGTTTTCTAGCTCGGTGGAAACTTGGTTCACTCGCTACGCTCGTTAATCAATCTGTTTTCACTCGCTAGAAAACCATCACTTTTCTTTACGTGTTATACAATTTACTATTAACACATTGTTTTTCTTTTGTTTTCGAAATCGGCGACGAGCACTTTAGGAAACACTGGTCTAAGGTCTTCTATACTATTTTGTGGTATTTCGTAAAACATTCTCTTCATATGCCACCACATATATGTTAATTGTAAGTTTCACATTGAGATCCAAAAATTAGAAGACGTTGATCAAGTAGCTATCGTACTGTCAGCTGATAATTTTACTAATATTTTTCTTGAGAAAACACAATAATTGAAATATCTCGAATGCTATTGGATTTTACTTAATGTATGTTGGGGATAAATTTACTTTAGTTCGTCCTATTACATCCCCAAAGAAATTTGCCTAATTATCGCTAAATTTGTATATTACTATCGTAAACAATTTACAAAAAATAATGAAACAGAAACTTAAACACCATTATCTCAGTTTAACTGTTTGAAAAACAAGTGATCTCGTGCCACACCTCGCTCCGTTTGTCGACACGTTCGTTTGTTTACCTTCGTTTCCTTATCGGCAAGGCCTTAACAAATATGCAATTAAGTTGAAGAGGTTGTTCGGTAAGAACGGTAATATATATATGGAAAATCGTATCGTATCAAATTTCAAGGTGTATTAAGATGTTTGTATAAGAAATTAATGCACTTAAAATAATTAATTTATAGTGGTAAAAATGAGGAAATCGGCAAAGCTATTTATGTAACACACAGGCTTTAACAGTATACCTACATATAAGTTAATTAAATATTTTCAAAGTACCCACGAAGGGTGACCCAAAAATTACCGGAATTTCTTTATAAAAAGCATGTACACTGCCACTATGTTGATAATTAACGCTTGCTGAAAATTTTCATAAACTGGTCTGAAATAAGCTTTATCCACCATGACTACTTCTAAATCTTAGTTGTCACAGGAGAGGTCTTTCAAGCTGAACACGATTTCTTTGATGTCAAAAAAAAAACAGATCAGCATCGCCTTCACATTTGATTTTACCTGACGAGCTTTTTTGAACCTCGCCTCGTCCAAAAACGCAGGTGACTTTCACTGACTTGACGGTTGTTTACTCTTTGGATCGTACTCGTAGCACTACGATTCATCGCCAGTGATGATTTTGCTGAAAAAATTTGGATCGTCTTTAAATGCGTCCTTCATTTCACGTCAGGCTTGAACCAGCGATCCTGGAATGCCAATTTATGATCATCACCATCAAAGCCGTCAAAGACATATGCACTAACATCCTCGATTGTATACAATTTGTTTCCGAAAAGCACCACGAATAGCAATTTTATCCATTTTACTTCTTTCACTTAACAAGTTTTCGTTAAGCAAATGAAACATAAATGTGTAGGTAATATAAGCAAGAAAGCATTCGTTTCAATAACTCATGGGTCGTAATTAAGAGTTTAAACAACGCCAGAAGAGGTTCGAGGTATACAAAGATAATCAAAACATATACCAACCAACAAGCAACAATAAAGATTAGAGTAGACAACGACAAAGCTACAAATAAATTTCCAATTAAGAGAGGCGTACCGCAAGGGGATATATAGTTACCAAAACTCTTCACCCTCATGAAAAAGGACATTTTCAAAGAAACACAATGGGAAGCAAAAGGAATAAACATTGACAACAAATCCATAAACCACTTAAGATTTGTCGATCGGAAGAGAACTAGCTAGAAGAAATGATATCGCAACTAAATGTAGCCGCTACAAAGGTAGGCTTGTGGATGAATATAAGCAATGCAAAAATTCTCTCAACCAGCGAGAAGAAGCATCTTCTGTAACAACTATAACTAGAAGGTCTCGAAGTATATATTTACCTAGGACACACTATAAAATTAGACAAACAAAACCAAATACCGGATACACCTAGAAGAATCCGGTTAGGACGAATGGCTATCGAACGTCTTGGATATCTTCTGAAAGACCCAGTTTTTAAAACGGAAGGGTTTCAACAGTTGTATTCTTCCAGTTATCACGTATGGACAACAAAACATGAGCTTAACAGAAAATATCGCGCAGGAATTGAGAGTTCAGAAAGGTCCATGGATCGGAGAATGTTATGGATCACCTTAAGACAAACAATAAGGAACACCACCATTAGAAAGCAAGCAGGAGTAATAGACGTTGTTGAAAAGATCGCTAAGCTAAAGTGCAGAAGATACCAAAGAAAACTCCATGGAAGAATAAGGTAGTACGTATCGCCCAGGTAGACCCGAAGAAATATAAGAAGACCACAGTAGAGATGGTTAGACGATATACTGAAGATAATCGGAAAAAGTGGATACAGAAAACTTAAGAGAGAGTATTTCCAAACTCGCCTCGTCAAACTAAACGTCATATTATATTGAAAAGTTAATGTTAGTTGTATGTACATTTTGTAAATTTTTCTATATTAAGAATTTCAATTGGATAATTGCAACTATTTTAATTTTAAATTTGTATACACTGGTAATTTTGTGTAGGCATGTCACTAAATATAACTCACATTAATACACTATAGCTGAAAGCGCATTAATTGTTTACTTTTTTTACTAGCGTAATCTCCACATAGTTTAATTCAAAATTTATTTTTATTGTGTTTGGAAGTTGTGGAATTTGTACTATCTGTTTAAATGGGTCTTTACATTCTTATAGATTAAATTGTCGATTACGTAACTATTATTAATAAATTAATTACTATTTATTTGTATTTTGCTGTCTGATGCTATAATCAGATATTTACACTTAAACGTTGATCGCTTATGAGTAAATTTAAAGATATTAGGAAAATGGTGCTGTCTCAAGATTTGGATATTTTTGCGCTCACTGAAACGCAGCTTTTTATTAATATCCCGGATTTCCTTACCAATTTGGATGATTATGTACTCCTTCGAGGAGGTAGAGAAAGTCGTGGTGGCGGCGTTGCGCTTTATGTTAGGGAAGAATACAAAGTCAAAATAATAATACTTACCAACGGGAAGGTGCCTCTGGAATAGCTTTGGATCAGGCTAAATATTGGCGGTAAGTCGTTTTCTGTTGGTGCATTTTATCGCTCTTCCTGGAGCAAATCTCTCAGAGTTTCGTGAACATTTCTGTGAAACCTTAGCGGATATAAATCTGCTTTCGATGATTTACTTCTATTCGGGTTTGTTACATTAATTCATTAGCCAATGACACACACTATATTCATTTTTGTTCTATTTGGCATTCGTTAATTTGTGTCAACTGATAGATTTACGAACGCGTGTTGCATACACTTCTTCAACGCTTATTGAAGTTTTTATTGACTGTTTCGGAGGTGGAGGACATTTAGACTCATCTTACTGATTACGTCGCGGTGTTTGCTGAATTATTTCTTTGTTTTACTGAGTCTTAATCTAATGTAGATATCTTTTACTTGAGCAGTTAATGTTATATCAACTCCCCCTCCTCCCTATCCATCCGTGCAAGTACACCTGGAAAATCAGGGTGCCATACTGGCTTAACGGAAGGTGTTACCTTTTGGTTTCAATTCTTTTGTTGATAATCCGTCGTGAACGCATATCTGATCTATTGTTTGTATATTAAGTGTAATGTAACTGTACTTTTAATATATTGCCATTGTTTAAAGATAATGAGGAACCAATAAAAGTTATTACTGCTATTATTATTAAATATTCTCTTGTAAACGCATGGCTTACTCAAAAATAATACCTGTTCCCTTCACAAACAAATACTGAAACGCGTATGTCAATTTCCTGCTAAGCATCCTCGTAATTAAATCATGGTAATTGTTTTAAATTCAATTAAGACTAAATAAAATAAATACGTTCGTCGAAATCAAAATATCTATCGGTAATTTAGATTCGTACCTTGACTGTAATATTTACATCTAAATTATTAAATTATAATTATGTTTTAGTCAACAGTGATCTGTTAATATAATTATTGATACGCAGGGACTCGTTCTATATTCAACAAAATTATTAAATTTAAACACGTTCGTTATCGGGATTTCTAGCAATTCCTACCCGATATAATACACAGCGTGACGGTGAATATTAGATTTTCTTCATTGTCAGAGATTTGTTCAAACACAGACGACAAATTTACATCGACCATTATTGCGACGAATGCGGGCGGGCACAGTTCTGATGAATAATTCCATAATAATGTGTTTTGCATGAACGATGACTCGATGCAAAACGATACTGCTTCTCACAAAAGAAGAACATAATGTGATTCCATGAAAAAGAAGGTGATAATATATTTTCAGTTTGCGTTCTCAATGTAGACAAGATAGAGAATGATAATACGCCGTTATACGTTTATAATAATAATAATATCGTTTTCCTTTTTCGTTCACTTTACGAAACTCATTTTGTTTATAAAAAGTTTTACTGTATAGCATTGTAATTGAATTTTCATTCTTATACATATTGCAGTGATCTTGAATAAATAATGATATGTAAATAAATGGTTTTTAGATCACTTGCAAATTTATGTTTAGTTAAATAAGATTTTCTTTTGTGTGCGTTCATATTATATACATAAGTGCTTAATGAAGGAAAGAATTTTTCTTTATTTATATTTATTCATATTTATATTTATATGTATATTGGCATTTATTAATTTAAGCTAACAAATTCCTTATAAGTAATAATAAGTTAGGTAATGTAAACGTGATCTGTATAAATTAAAGTGACAAAAATAAATAAATTTTATATAAGTAAGCAATCAATAGGAATAACTTGGAGTACATGTAATTGGTAACCAGGTTATATAGGGAATGGAATTTGTTGTAGACCGGAAAAGGAGATGGATGTGTTCCCGGATGTGAGGGATTCGCCTGACTTCTGTGCCTCGGTGCGTCGAGCTTTTTCTATTTTAGGCCGGGATAGTTTGACGCTCGAGGTACCCAGTCGCAAGGCTCGACGGAGGCAACGGGTCATGTTGTTGGATGGATCCGTCGTTCGCGTGTCAAACGAGACCGCTTGCAGGATGGCCGCGGATGGCATGATCCGGCCTGTGAAGCAACGCTAAGGGGCCTCCGTCGAGGCCGAAGAAGGGAGCGAAATAAATAATTATGAGTCTAAATGTCAATCACCAGGAACAATAAGCTGGGTGAACGCATATGATAATCCACCTGTCAACAATACATCATCGTTAGAAATTGAAAAGGTAAAAGGGGTTCATGATAAATTCAACCAACGTATACCGACGATCATGAATGTTTTCCCTTTATTTCCGAATGTGAGCAAGACAAAGAAAATACGAATAAAACTTCCCAACAATACGAAGAGATGGTTCAAGAATGAAGTGAACAACAATCAAGAAATTTACGAAATAATAAGAATGTGGCAATGAACTTTAAGTTGTATTTAAAAGTTGTAAATAATGTTATTCACTTACCAAGTCAATGTTTGATAGATAGCATCCTGTGCATTATATCTGTATTTCACTATTGCTCACATTAATATCAATTTTAACTTTTTTACAAATAACAAACGCAGACATATCACTCCAAGTTATATTTAAATTAATTTTTACTTTATTCATTTTTACCATAATGTGTATATAAATATTCACTATATCAATAATTTACGAAAACTTTATTTTTTATTTAAGTAAAACAATAAAAGAATCTTAGTAAAATTTTTATAAAGTCATAATATTAAAAGACGCATTAAATGTTACGTGAAAAGGAACGAGCAAGTGTTTCTCGCACGGAGGTCGACCGTATGGCCGGTGAAAAACAACATTATTCGTCAGATGCACGTATGAGTCATAAACGTATAGACGAATTTATATTCACATGTTTGTTTACCTTTTTCAAGGATTATTAATACGCTGTTTCCCCAAGTGACCGATAAGAGCAGCACCGTCGATATACAATTTTGGAGGTGGATTCGTGTATGCCGAAAGTTGCCGTATGTTTTTATAAAGAAAATTAGGCATAAAAGAGCGGACGGATAAAATTTCCGGGATAGCTGGTGCAAACCGCTCTCTTTAACTAATCTAAAAGTAGGTGATAAACCACTTCCTCCTCTTTTAAAAGGATTACTTTTAAATCCGGACTTAGAATAATTTTTGAGATTTTCGACACTTATAAAATTTTTAACAAGATTCAACACTTGTAATATTTTCTCGGATAACATGCAACGTGTATTACATTGAGATTTGTAGTTATTCTTGTATAAATAATTATGTATGAAATAATTTTATTTATGAATTTGGATCTTGAATTTATTTAATTTCATTTATTTTCTTTTCCTAGAGTGTTTTGTTTTGCATGTAGGGGTACTATGCCATACATTATGACAAAACTTTTCTAGTAATTGTAATGATAACTTTGAATAGCATAATCATTTCATTTTCGTATAATTTACTTTTCTTTTAAATTTATTTATCCTTCAAAAGGGATTTGAAATTAATAATTTTCTTTTATGTGTATATAGGATTTATATAAGTGAACAAGTTTGAAATTTATTATGGATGAATTTGAAACCATGTACGAAGAGTTAAGGTGATTAGATAGTATTTGTTATAAATGTGTGTATAGTGGCGTACCAAATTCTTTGTTTGTAGTGGTGTTTTTGTATTGGAATTTCACGAGAAAGGTAAAGTTTATTTTTAATGTATATATTATTTCTTTTTATATGTGTATCAAGTATATTTTTGTTGTATTTGGGTGTTCAATATTAACGTGTTGAATAATATATCAGGAATGTGTGAAATGAATTATGTCGTTATCTAATTCATAGCATGGAGTCCTGGTGAATTTGAAAGACACGAATTGGTCTTGGTGGTACTGCGTTTGGGAGCGAGAAAAGGCACCAGGCAGAACTAATCAGGGCTGAGTTAGTCTATTGAATATGCAAAAACATTATTTTATTTCTATAAATTTTATTTATATATATATTCCTTAAGGAGTGAGCACATTGTGATGTATGTTCGGGTTGCGTCCGACGAGTTGAAAAAGACATACTCGTAGGGTGGAACTTTGGGATACTCATCTGTGTGAATTTGCTATCTGATGGTACTGTGTTGGGAGCGAGAAAAGGCGCCGGACAGGACTAATTAGGGCAAAGCCATATCCTTAATGTTTATATTTTGTTCGCAAATAGTAGATCGCGCAAAATTTTTGGTTATTTATATTCCAGTACAATCCATCATGTGTAATTTTTTTTATTTTTGATTGTTTACATGTATCTATAACAAATATAATTCATAATAATCACGTTCACATTTTTCTTTAGACATAGGCTTTTCACGACATTATGACTTCATTTATTTTTATTTCTTATAATATTTTATTGATTATGATGTATCAATTTGAATAATGATTGAATTATTGATTCTTTGTATGTAAATATTTGTATATTAAAACTTTTGAATTCGTTTAAAATTTATTTTTAATAAATTAGATGTTAAGATTTATTTGGCATTTTATTTTCTTTACCTGACCTGGAGATAATTAAAGAGCAGGAGAATCGTTTGGAGAATCTACTTATATTTTCTGCCCCTGAGAGAATTATTTATTTTAAACTGAGCTGGTTATATGTAAAGGTTTTGCTTAACCTACTTTTCAGCAGAAAATTCATTGTATCTCAGTCTAGCATAAGGCCTAGCACTGGGATGCGTGCTTGACTCTCAATTACACATTGATTAAATAAATTAAATTTATTTCATTTATATATAAATTTGCAAGAGTCACAGCAATATGTACGTTCCAAATATTTTATACAATAGTTGTTCCAAATTCAGTTCTTTTTTTTATGTATTATTACAAATGACAAATAATTATTATAAACATATTTTCCGCCCTTCACTATGTAAAGAGGATATAACTAAGTTACTATCGAAAACGTAACCTTTATAGTTATAACGACCCAAGCGAATCAAATACATTAGATCCCCATGCTGAACAGTGATATATAGATACAAAATTTCATTACACAGAGAAAGAAAAACAATAACAAAGGCGCTGTGGTGTATATTGCCTTGCATATTCAAGACAATTACGAATACATTCATCACGGCTGCTTACATCCAATTTTATAGTTGACAAAACATCAGTGACTGTCAAAAAATGAAAATGTCAGTACTTTCCTAAATTTTTTTTAAGTAAAAATAATGACGCGGGCGAAAAAATTTTGTACGTAACACTGGAGCAAAGTAATATTATAGTCTCAACATGGTTACAATATCCATGTCTCGACTGTAAAATATTACTTTATGCTCTTGATACGTAAATAACTATTCCAGTTTCTTAATACAACAGTATTAAATTAAATTCAATTACTGTTCCCATTCAGCTTATTGGTGGTATTGAGAGAGCATTGTAAGTTATAAGTGAATTATGTAACTTATATCTATATTCCTCTTATTTCAATTCCTCGTCTCTAGGTGTCTGACTCCCCTGGGTCCCACTGCGTCCCAGTCCAGAATCTTAGAGTATACTAACATTTTCTTCCGTGTATCTTATTACTTTGCTTTAAAACACCTTGAAACTCGAGCAGTGCTTTATTTCCGACAGAAGTTTATTAAATATCTCTATGGTTTCAAACTGAAAACTCCTTTTCCCCATGACGCTATCCACTTCAGGGATATAATAGTCATCGTTGTGGTAAGTAGTCCTGTATCTCTGTATATATTTACAGTATGGGATCAGTCCAAGTTCATGATTACCTTCAGGGCCTTGTTTTGAGTCACCTGCATAGATTTCATTAATGTTGTGCACATTTTCCCTATGCCACTATTAAGTAGCCTATTTTCAAGAAGGCATGGCTAAGGTATATCATTTGTTTTGTCTTTTTACATAGCCCACATTTTTTTATTGCCCCTATTATTATTTCTATCCAACTAGCCATTGGTCTAGTTTTTTTTTAATCTATATTTATTTTGTTTTCAATTTCTTCCCTACGTTTCTCTGTATAAATTACTATCGTATCATCTGCATAGATTACATATTTTCGTCGTATGCCAAAGCTGTAGAACGATTAAATGTCCAATAGGTATAGTATTGGTCCTATGACCGAACCCTGTGGAACACCTGTTGATAATTCTGCAGATTGACTACTTGTAATCACTCCTACTTTAGTTAGCTAAGTTCTCTTTTCTAGATATGTTCCGATTATCCTGCCATTAATGACCCGAATCCCAAATACATTTATAATTTTGCAAGATATCTGGAAAAAAAGTGGTATTATATAAGAGTAAACATGCTACTTCCAGTCAGAATTTTGATTTTCTTCTTTTACACAAAAATGATTCAAAATCAACCTTAACATGTTTTATATTGTCAAACTATCTGTTCAGAAAGCACGAATTGCGAGATATTCGGGAAAAAAGCGGGTTTTTCAATAAGACTAAAAGACCTACCGGTAGGAATTCCGAATTTTTTATTTCAAATTTACTTTTGAGAACTTTTCTGTGACCTAGAAATTTGTCTAAACTCAGCAGTTGACAAGATATTGGTAAAATTTGATAATTTCACCGAAATAAAATACAACTTCCGGTCCAACGATTTCACTAAAAAGGGACACAGGCTTTCTTCAAACATCAAAAAAAAAGAAACTTGATGTCAAAAATGTTCCCCACTACAATACTTTCCTAGACGAATGATTCTTAATGGATAGATTTTTGATACGTAGCAATTGGTCATCAATGCATTTAGGTATCTTTTGGCATTATTCTTACAAGCCCCCAACTGACTGTATTTCAGGCAATATAACATTTTGGCTTTGTGTAATGTATAGATTTTAGAGCTTTTAATGTATGCAGGGTGTTATAAATTAAGTTCGCACTATTGCTAACTTTGTTATTAATGAACCTACAGTATCGGCTAAATTAGAAAAGTATTAGTATTTTTATCGTGAACAGTGATAGCAGAACCGAAGAGACAGTTGAACTTCTAATTTTCGCGCTATTTACAAAAGTTACTTTTTTTTAAAATGGGACATCCAGTATATTTTTGCATATATTGAAAGAAGGAATTGTTTAAAAAAAAGAAAGCTTTCATACATTATTGACAAAAAATTAAAGTTGTGGCAGTTATCCACTATTTTTTACAACAATTCATATCAATAAAATCAAGATGGCTATGATAAAAAAAATTAAATGTGGCCACCACCCGACTTTCTTATACGTATGAAAGTGTTACTTCCGGTCAGAATTTTAAAATTTCATTTATACAAAAAATATTCCAAATCAAACTCTAAATACTTTTGTACTCTTCATAAATATCTATAGAATGCATAATTTACGACATATTTACAAAAAATCGTTATTCGGTAAGAGTAAAAGTGTTACTTCCGGTCCGCATTTTTAATTTTTTTTATACAAAAGATATTTAAAAGTACGTTCTAAATACTTTTATACTCGTAATGTACCTGCCTAGGAAGCATGACTTGCGAGATATTCGCAAAAACCTGATTTTCGATAAGAGTAAAAGACCTACTTCCGGTAGGAATTTCGAAAAACGTTGTTGATACAATTTTTCTCAAATTTAATTTTGAGTACATTTGAATTCTTTATAAATCTGTTTAAACTAAGTAGTTGACGAAATATTTGCAGAATTCGACTTTTCACTGAAGTAAACCTTACTTCCGGTCTGCTGATTTTGCTCAAAATCTAATCATTTCTCCAGAGGGAGATTATATTCGTAAATACAAAATTTGGAATTGATATCTGTAGCGGTTTGACCGCTATCGTGGTCACAGACAGACAGACAGACACACAAACAGACACACAGGCATTTTTTTAAAATCACTTTTTTGGTATCAGGGGAACTCAAAACGTGGACATCTGCAAAAATCTCGAGGTCGAAAATTTTCATCATCACAATACTTCCTTATACTACGTATAAGAAAGTAAAAACAGGAAATATTAAACAAGCATTGTGTATTATGTATATTTTATTATAATAGATGTTCGATGACGTCACCGTTTAAAATCACAAGACATCCTGTATAGTATGCAATTTAATTTAAAAATATTATTCTTTAAATATTCAATAATAAACTAGATTAAAACTTTAATATAAAATATGTCAACTTAAGTACATAATTCATTTATGTTAGTATATCTTTTTCCTGTAAATATGAGTTATATTACAATATTAAGAGCGCTCCGGACGGTAAAAATATTTCGATGCTCGTTAACCCCTCTCCCCTTCAGACTGCTGTAAGTAGCCACAGATGTGGCAATTTGGCAACAGCGAGGATTGGTTTGTAAAGAGTGGGAATCGGTACATAATTCATCGTTGATTTCTACTAACGACAACCAAATATTAGGAGAATGAGACGATTCGTCTCTTCCGTGCGTTTAGTGATATAGATACGAGTTGATAAACAAAAAGGCATAAAGGATAAACGTAGGGCGCGTACTTATTGAGTCGTTTGAATCAGAAAAATATAGATAATACACACATAAAATTAAAATTTGGTGCAGAAAATTTCGATCCGAACCAACTAAGAAACAAATGAAAGGTTATTCAACAAAAATATATTACATTCAACACATTGCACATTATTGTTTTGATAGTTTTGACTTTTTCATTTTTCGAAATACCGCGTAAATATGTGTGATCCGAGAATCAGTGTAATAATAGTTATTTATATAAGAAGGGTATAATTTATTAGATTATGGGCCGATAGAATGTTTTAGTTATTACGATATCAAAATAAAATAAAAAATTATAAGAAAAAAAGAATTATTCATGACTGTTAAATAATACGTTCACTTGCTACCTATCAATAGATACATAATCCTACATTCATATTCAGAGTTGAGATGATTTAAATCATTTGAATAAAATCAGAGTTTAAATTATGATTTATTTAAATCAATGTGATTTTTATTTAAAAAAACATGATTTTTCTTCTTGTAATAGTCTCTTATAGTTTTTATTATATTTATATAATTATTTTAAGCAGAAAAATAAAGAAATTCGTCTTACATTTATTTAGTAACATTACATAAAAATTTTCAAATACAAAGAAAACATAAATAAACATAAGAAAACTGTGTGTTTCATATTAATAAAAAAATACTATTTTAAGCAATGTTGCATTTCTTAATTCTGAATGGACAAGCCCATATGATGAAACAGTTCTTTCGACATCTGCAGAAGAAGCGTTTGCATACAAAATCGGAACAATGATATCCAATGCTTGATTAATTTCTGGAACATTCTTCTGAGATCTCCACCATTTTTTATGTAAATAGATTAAGACGCTTTTATAAAGTATCAGTATTCAAAATTTAAAATAATCCAAAAAATACGGTTTTTTATAAAAATCTACGATTGTTTTCTAGGGGGATTTCTAATTGGAAGGCCTCTTGTATAGCGGGGATCCAGCAATTCTAGTAGTAAGCACATGTAAAAAAATTCTTCAAGTTTGGGAAGCATTACATTTTTGAAAAAATCCGAATCTCTCCATATCTACAAAATAAAGTTTTACATGTTGCTTTTGTACCGACACAAACTTATACTTTCTTCTTCCACCAGCATGCCATGCTTATTCCACACAACAAAATAGCACATTTTTCTTTTAGTTATTGCTACTTGACTTTGCACTTGATAGTAATAATCATGGCTTCTTCTTAATTTTAATTGACCTTTTTCTATTGTTGCAAATTTAATTTCATTTTCTTGAATGGCCACTAGGGGATCCATGTTTTGTGAGACGGATGGACATTTTATTTCAAGAAGATTTTCTCCGATTATCCCATCAGGGTTCGCGCCCAGGTAGAAATTCTCCTTGTCGATAAATAAACCACAGTCAATAATTTTTTCGATATCCCATCGCTCTCGAAAAGCAGCTTCATTTGATTTTTTCAAATCCTGAAGGAACTGTTCCCGTTTTCGGTTGTATTCCTCCATTGAAAAATCATCTCTTACTGATTCATTAGCCTCTGGGCCATAATCTTTATCACAAGTCACTACAGAGTGTCTTTTCCTCTTTCTGGTGTTAAATATTTGTCGTTTCACTGACTTTAGTCGCCGTTGTTTAATTTTTTTTATATACCGTTTAGTATAAGAATGGGGACTTGTTTGAGTCAAAGCTTTATGTAATACTCTATGAAATTCACCACCCGAATTGAAAGAAATGGAAGCAGCTTCACAACGCATTTGATGTGAGCCTTTTAACGCAAAGTTTATTCGCTTTCCTCCCGTAAATTTGCAGACAATGCTGTTGTAATGTTGTGTTAAATTGTTGTCCATATTCAATATTAAACTGCGAGTATTGACATTCAGACGCTGTAAACATGCTTCTGAAAAATAAATTGAAAATCGGCAGTTCGTTCTACATACTGCTATTCCCAGTAAATGACATTTTTTATCGCGGTCAGTTGTTCCTATTAAGAAAACAGGGAACCCCTGTCAAATCAATTTATACGTTGCATCTGCGTGGATAATGATATTCTTTTTTACTCCATTTTCTAATAGAATTTTACTGGTTGCCATGAATCTAAAAACACCGACGTCCTCATCGGTTGTGAAATTACGATAAAAGCTTTGCTTCGTTCATTGGGGACAGCACTATTCTTAAGAAGCCAACTTTACAGTTCACCAAGAGATATTGTTGGTGGACCGTAAATGGTGGTGGATTATATTTCTGGGCAAGAACATCCAAAATTGCTTTCGGTTTTATTTTTTTTGGTAAAGAAATCCTTGATTTCGTTCTTTAGTTTGTCGTTCATTTCGGTACCGGCCTTTGTTGCAATAGAATCACAAGAATGACTTACTTGCGATCGAAATAGGAGAACATTTTCACAGGATGAATCCAGAATTAATTTAATACCAGTTGCACATTATTGTCCTCGACATTTAACTTTATTACATCGAAAATACTTAACTACACCAGACTCAGTGTTGTTTGTGTTTTTTAAGCTCCAACAAGTTTCCGATTTGACAAAATCGTTACGGTTAATGAAGGTTCTTTCGTAATTCCATGTTATGGATCTTTTCTTCGCAAGTTGTTGCTCATTTATTCGAAATAATGTTCTTTTACTCATTTTAATGCGCAATTACTCGTGTTAAGTTGAATGTATTTATTTAATAGCTTATTGATTTATTACTGTAAACAAAACAATTATATAGTGTCCAGAGTTATTTTTATAAAAAAGAACTATTTTAGTAAAGATTCATCTGAAGGGTAATTTTTTTTAAATAATGGGCGCTGATGTTTTTGTTGGTACGCATAGATTTTGTAGTGTTAAAATACGTACACTGAAGTTCATTCACTTAAAATGAATTGCAAAATTTTTTTTTACTGCAAGTTCAAGTTTTCAAAGGATCTGATATTTAGAAATGGATTAGTAACATTTAAATAATGCACAACTGTAAGCTGCATTTATTTTTAATAATGCTCGTTTAAACTGTAGTGTTATTAATAGGGGTGCTTTGATATTTTTTTTTTGTATTTCTTTGCTAGTTTATTCCACCTTCGTTATTTGTTGTAATGTTTATTAAATAATTTTATCTGTATTTGTGAAAAATCGAAAAAGTAATCTCTCATAAGTCTGATCTTGATTCTCCTTGTGAGCAGAAATAGCACATTCCAAAATCAAAATATATTAATTTATCGATGAAGAAATTGTTTCCTTTTAATTGGTCCCAACATCTGGTCTTTCAAAGATTTTTTAAATAAATGGTTAGCAAATGTAACACTATTACTGTTTTTCAAATAGTAAAATATCAAAATCAAGTTTAAGTTAAAAAGGTCCTGTTATTTAAATTTCTGGAAAATGAAATGAAATGATTTTTTTTATAAAAAGTATAAGATTACTGAAATGACATATACTTATGCATATTTATAAATGATTTTTATGCTATACCATTGCAAAAATATAGATATATTGCCCGGTATGTATACAAAATATGTATTATATATTATTATTATTTATTATATGTATTTCAAACACATACTACTCGACAACGTTCACCTCGTGTTTCCGTGTACTCTATGTCTGACATGTCTATTATAAGCCAGCCGTCATACGTGAGAGTATTCTAACCATATGATTCTAACTCATGCACATCTTTTAAAATCGTATATTGCCGCGTTTGTGCACAATTTCGCGGGCATGCGGATTAGCTCAAACCAGTGCATTTTAGAATCGTCTCACGAGATTTATGTTAGCAACGTTGCCAATGAAGTTACGAAAATTGATATACACCTTGCCTTCGCCAGAGAGCAGCACCTCCCCGGTTCAAAATTTGCTAATCGTAAATTACGTTTGAGCAATTTATAAAACATTTAATATAGCTGATATGCGGTATAAATATTCTACAATAATTCATTCAATTTGTCTATCCATTTAATTTTTTTTTTTAGTCACTAATAAAGAAATAAAAAATGTTTTTTGTTCATTTTAGAAAAAAAAAATAGATACACATATTCAGTATTACTTTTTAAACATGTTTGTGAAAACCGTTTTCGATTTGATGCAGAAATAAGCTGGAAAAAAGGAAATCCGTAATTCAAGCCGTCCGGTGGCCTCTTAATTGAAGAATTTTTATATCATTATATTTAATTTATAAAGTTTTAGTAGAATCAGAGTTTTCTCTAAAAATATAGTATTTATTAGGTAACATAAATAGTAAATTAAATGTGTTGCGAATCACAAATACTGGGAACAGTAAGCACGGTAGACATTCTCATCGAGTAAAAGATTCGGCGAACAATAATTTATTTTGAGCATGTTTGATTTACCGACAATTGTTTGTCACGTTTAGTTCGGCGATGTTCAGTTCGCCTGTACGTCCACACTTGGCGAATTTTGCTTGCGCTTATTGCTTGTTCTATTCGTTCGAACTGAACGAATGGAGTGCGTAGACCCAACTTAAGGCTTAGTGCCTATATATAATTTGTGCTATTGTAAATGTGCCCTTCATGCACCTGATAAAGTCACAGTGTGACGAAACAACCTTGTAGTGGAAATCTATAATAAACTATTTTGAAACTTAAAATCAATGTATTTTACTTATATTTCGTTATGTAGTTTCAGGCCAACTGTATCAATATCGCTGCATGATATAAGGCCGTCACATAACGAGATTTTTCTGATTCTGGTAACCTCAAAATATTGATCCTTATGTGGCGCCATCTATCCAAAGCACAATAAACTGCTTGGTAATCGCTGAGCAATTTTAAAATAACGAGATAAAATTATGCAATATAATTGGATTATATCAAGTCTACTGTTATTGACATTTGACAATTTGATATTTATGTTGTCTATTCCATATTCTTTTCTATTTAAATTATTCTAGTACCATACATATTCAGTCGTTTCATTTAATGTGTGCTACATATTTACTATTATATAATATATTATGGAGGTTACGTCGAGTACCAATAGAAAACCATATATCCAGTTTTCTCACGGAAAAAAACGTGACTGTTTTGGATCATTTAGTACTTAGTCTGCGCTAAAAGGCAAGTAATTCGCAAGGTACTTTGGAAAATGATAACTGATTATTCGAAATGTAGTATAAAAAAATTCTTAATACAATGTAAGAGTAATTCTTGGAGAGTAAGCGCTTTCACACTATTAAATCACTCAGGTATACATACACGAAAAATGTTCGTATATGAATAAATGTATGAATGCACATCTACCCTATGCTGGCATTGCAATCAACAACATGCAGACAGCTGTTTAGAATCTCTCATGGCGTTTGGTACGTAAGTTGACTATATCAAATCTATAATCTAAGCTTTTAAGGCATTGTGAACAACACGTTCGTGCACTGATGAGACCAATGTAACGTCGTAACAGCTGTCTGCACGTTGTTGATTGCAATGCCAGCATAGGGTAGATGTGCTTTTATACATTTATTCATATACGAAAATTTTTCGTGTATGTATACTTGAGTGATTTAAAAAAATTCTTGGTAAATAACTATAATTTTTTGTATTTTTGGGTTAAATTTATATCTTAATGCTTGTAGATGTACAAAATTCTAATGGAAAAATTGCCGGGCTGAAGTAAAGCAGGTTTGCTGGACGTTATTTGGTTAGTAATAAGTCTGAATATGTGAACTCTAAGGTATTTGAGGGTTGATTTAGTACGATTTTAAAACGGATGCAAGTGGGTTTATTATGAATATTTCAGCATTGTCAAATTTTGGTCTGTCTTGAAATGTGTGCGTAGAAATACTAACGGATTTGGTATAGGCAGCACCAAAGAGTGTATCCCTGTAAGTAACTAAATTAGCAAATTGTAATAGTGCCAAAATGGAAAAAAGTATATCAATTATGTGCCGAAATACACAGAAAAAAAAGTTTAGTGAATATTAGCTTTTTAATCCGTGTTATTTGGAAATATTCGATATTTCTTTTAATAAGTGTACCTACATGCATGTATATCATTTATTGTAATATATAACTATACTGTACAAGAAAGTTATTTGGTCATAACCAGATCATTTAGTTGCGATTCTGTAGACCACATGTTAGGCTTAAAGGAGGTGCAAATTATATTAACGATGCCAGAGTGGCTGAATATTTTATGAGGCAAATATTGCGATGTGGAATAGTAAAGCTTCAAAATCTTCCAATACAGTTGAAAGCGGCAATTACGTTAAACAAACACTGTTTCCTTTTGAATTGTTATAAAAAATTAGTAAAATTGTAATTCTTGACACCACCCAACAACCTTATTGTAAGCAACACTCTTTTATTTATTTTTAAAATTATCAATATTATAGTAGAATTCTGAAACCCTCTCGGAAGCTCTGATTATCGTAGTCCCTAGCAACGAAGTGACGTTATATGACGATTTTCGAAAAATTTTCAGTTAGTGACGTAGAAGTGTCAATTTACGATTTTTTTGTACATAACCTTTATGTTTAACATGTAAACAGACATATCATCTCGTAAATATATACCAAAACATTTCAATTTAAAATTTTAACTAATAAAAAAATTGTTTTAAATATAATATAGCGATTGCTAACATTTTCTTTTTAAAGAAAATCTTCGGAAAATTTTGTAATGCCAAGACATAGTACAAACATATGTTTATACTGTTGCCAAGATAGCACAAAGCACTTTGGAAAATTTCAGCAAGATCTGTTACCATTAGCAGAGTTTCAAAGGACATAGTATCGCACTAGTGTATAGTGAATTTGCAGATAATTGTCTTTTCAGGCACATCTATGGATCATGAAATGTGATTTTTCTATGAAGCCAACAAGGATAGGTATCCCTATAAAGTGGACATTGTTTTTCTTACAAGAGTACCTAAACACAAAGAAATACATAAACCAAGCAGACAATATCCATACAACATAAAGCATGTGAAATGTGCACAAACTAAATGTTCGAAAAAGTCTATCATGGTATCGTGTTCACAATAACTTCATAATTTAAAGTTGACTTTTTCATAAGATTTTCTAATAATAAAACTACATCAAATTGAGAGGATGTTAAGCTTTATATTATTATGTTGAAGAAGATAAGAGGAAATTTACCTGTTTAGTCAATGACTTTCTTTATTTGCAAGTCAAACTGCAAAGATTTTATCAGTATGTAACTATATTGAACGATTAATTTTTTAGGCTTCAAAAAGGTAACATTAAGTTTTAATAGCGTAGGGCAAATGATATAGATGATTTTGTATTTAGAAAATCGACCAATCCTGTGATGTATTGTTGTACTTGGTACACCAAATCATTCGATATTATTGCAGCATTTTGTTGTTGAACCTTTGAAATTATAGTAATTGAAAGTTCTCGTTATTTGCAGTTTTTACAGGAGAGTAATATTCATTAGGCTGAAATTTGCACTTTTTCAACTCAAAAGAAAGATAAGAATATGAAAATTTATTGTTTAATGGATTAATAAGTGTGCTAATATGTATTATAAAATAATGAAAACATTGGACTTGGATAATTATATTAATACTACATATGAATTATATGTTTACTTTTATATCTTAACAATATAACTCAAAAAGACAATTATTACTTAATGGAATATGCGAACATTGAAGTTGAAATTTGTATAAATATTGAAAAATAAATGACATTTTATTGCCAAATATTTTTTTTATTAACACTATTATAAAAGCATATTACGTATAATGCTAAAATTAAAGAAAAACAATTATAGTACCTGGAATATGAACAAACTTAGAAAAGAAATATACCGGGTGTCCACACGAAAACTTTATATTGAATTATTTCTGGTGTTTTTGAAGACAAAAACTTGAAATTTTGGGTGGGTGTTCAGGATATAGGGGGACAATGAATAGTGTATTTCATACCGCCCCATCGGGTCACCCGCCGCCGCCGGCCACCCCCACTCCAATATTTTAAATGACACCCTGTGTTTTTTTTTGGTGGTTTTGAAAGAACACAATTTTCTTGATATTCCTATGTGAAAAAACTAGTAACACACATTATGACATTTATGAGATATTTAAATTTAAAAGTTTCAGATATCAGAAATTATTAACTCCGAAAAATCATAAGTTAGTCATGGAAATAGTTTGCTTTAAATTAGAATTGTCAAAATTGTGACTTTTGTGTTTCATTAATATTAATACTTGTAAAATTGTTCTTAAAGTTTCGGCTTTTTCGCTGAAATGGTTTATACTCTTGAAGAGAGAACTGAAATAGTGATTTTGTATGGGATTGCAAACAAAAATTATTCCCAAGCGGCGACGTTATTCAATGAAAACCATCCAAACAGAAACGTATCTGTTGCTTATGTCAGAACGCTAATAGAAAAATTTTTGCAAACTGGATCTGTAAATAATAAAAAACTGAATACGAATAATTGTGGTGTACTAAATGAAGCTATGCAACTAGCAGTTCTTGGGCATATTAATTTAGACCCAGAGCTTTCGTTGAGAAAATTATCCGAAGTTTCGGGAGTGCCAAAATCAACATGCCATAAGATATTAAAATTAAACAAATGCACCCTTATAAAATTCAACTTCACCAAGAGTTGGGTGACGGTGATTTCGACAGAAGAGTCGAATTTTGTGAAATAATGACAGATATGATTCGGCAAAATGGAAATGTTTTGCGAAGTATTTGCTTTAGTGATGAAAGTTGCTTTTACTTAAATGGTCTTGTGAATAGACACAACTGTCGATATTGGAGCGACGTAAAACCCCATTTTTTCCGAGAAGGCAACACAATATCCCCAAAAAATTAATGTATGGGCTGGAATTCTTAATAACCAAGTAATTGGCCCGATATTCTTCCAGGAAAATTTAAATGGACCTAAGTACTTACAATTTTTGGAAGAGCTAATACATCCTCTTATCATACAGTGTCTAGAAGAAAACTTGAATGAAATAGAGGAGGAGCAATTATATTTTCAACAAGATGGAGCTGGGCCACATTACTGTTTAGACGTTAGGAATTATTTGGATAATATTTTCCCAGGACATTGGATTGGACGTAGGGGCTCTATTGAATGGCCAGCTCGCTCCCCCGATTTAACTCCCCTAGATTTCTTTTTGTGGGGACATTTGAAGTCTGTTGTTTATAAGACACCGCCACAATCAATAGCTGATTTACGTAATAGAATAACAGAGGAATGTCGAAATTTAACGCCACAAGTGTTCGAATATGTTAGAAATGCTTTTGAAAATAGACTTTATTTATGTTTAAATGTAAACGGTGAACAATTTGAGCATTTAATTTAACTAAAATGTTGTGAATAAATCTTGTTTTAAGTATTTCCATGACTAACTTATGATTTTTCGGAGTTAATAATTTCTGATATCTGAAACTTTTAAATTTAAATATCTCATAAATGTCATAATGTGTGTTACTAGTGTTTTCACATAGGAATATCAAGAAAATTGTGTTCTTTCAAAACCACCAAAAAAAAATACAGGGTGTCATTTAAAATATTGGAGTGGGGGTGGCCGGCGGCGGCGGGTGACCCGATGGGGCGGTATGAAATACACTATTCATTGTCCCCCTATATCCTGAACAACCACCCAAAATTTCAAGTTTTTGTCTTCAAAAACACCAGAAATAATTCAATATAAAGTTTTCGTATGGACACCCGGTATGTATATGCAAATGAATGAAAGACTCCAAACAAAAGTATTTACATAGAAAAGCAAATAAACTTATGAGATATATGTGAATTATAGTAAAGGCATATGTCATTTTAAAATATGCATGGACTGATGGACTATAATAAACTATTTCCTCATTTTTTTATACCTACCTAAAGTGTGGCAAACTTCTTAAATATCTCATGAGTACGTTTTGTTACTATGTATCCATATTAAAAATATAAGTGCATGCTTTCAGTCTCTTTGTGATGCATCACATTCTTCCAATTTCCAAATAATTATTTTTCTGGTTTTGAATTAAAAGAAGTATATATACCTATATATAATAAAATATAGAAAACAAGTCTCAATTTTACCTGTTTTTATTCGTCATTGTCTTATGTAATTGAAAATTATTCTTTAGTGCCATGATATACAATATACAACATTTGTAAATTATGCTTGGTATTTTTACAGGGGTACATTTAAGTGCGGAATCTGAAGAAACACCAATAACTACTTTACAAAATAGCATTTGTCATTTCGATAATATTCAGTTCAATATTAAGCACACTTCTGAGGAATTATTAATTGGAGTGAATAACCATAGTTGCATAGGATAACCAATATCACCTGCATTGAAATATGTAGATTACATTATTAGAATGTTTTTGTACAACATAATTACCCTTTTCTGATCCACAATTTACTGGAAATTTTATCCGCTCAACAAATTTCCTCATGAACATGTGACAGATCTTATGAATTATACAACTGACTGATATCTGGCCAAATATAACAAGCTATTAGCACCAATATTATTCTGGTATCTACCAAATAATGTAAAATATCCATAAACTTAATATTGTTAAGACCTGTAACAAAGATATGTACACTGTATCGAAACAAGCATTTCACAAAATCTTCAATTGTAACTATATGTATATTATTTTGATGAATACGTGTATCCAGTACCTGGATAAAACTTTGAACGCCTAAACTTTTGCTTAAAATGTCTTTTACATGAACGATTAACTGCTTTCGTAAAATACGCATATAATTTCTGGAATAAGTCGAATATATTATTACACTCTATACATATATTTTACATACAAATCCCTACCTGTTGTGATCTAATCTAACAATAATGCTTTAAAGTCGTATCCATGTTTGCAAACAAGAACAATAATAAATATGAAATATAACCTACAAAATCTTCATTCGTGAAAATCGTCATATAACGTGACTTCGTTGCTAGAGACTACGATAATCGGAGCTTACGAAAGGGTTTCAGAATACCACCATTAATTTCCTATTGTAAAGCTAATGTTTAAAGTGTTATTTTAAAGTTTATTTCAATAAAAATACAGACATTATTTGTTGTGGGTACTACAAGATGGCGTTACATAAAGATCAATATTTTGAAGTTACCAAAATCAAATTCAAGAATGAAAATCGAAGTTATGTGACGGCCTTATATCGCGCAGCGATAGCAGATGTAGTTGGTCATGGTAGTTTCAACAAGTGTCACCCTCTTCAATCAATTAATCACTACAAACCTAAACATTTGCCTTGATAGCTCATAGATTTATGATTTTCGTTAAGAGAGTCGTGTTAAAATGAACCTTAAAACTGTGTCGTCACCATAACATAAAAAATGTATTTATGGGCCCTTCACCGGTGCCCTAATTAAAAATTTTAATAATAATCTGCTTTACTTGAGCGATGTATCTGATGCGAAACAAGACTCGAAATAACTTTCACAACTGCAGCACTCACCTTGCGATGCAGTGAAAGATAAGAACAAAATTTCTTGGACCTTGCATTCTCGCAAGGATACGCGATCTCCTCTCCGCTCATTTCACATTGAAATCGTACCTGTTTTTGTTCAGGGAGGTCAAGTGCAATACGAAATGTATACGCTTACGTAAATTCTCTCGCGACTCTGATGATTGTGTGCGTGCAATTTTTTCATTTCGCTTCTCTCGTTTCACTATAATGAACAACAGGGCATACGAAATAATTCCAACACGAAATGCATACCAGACAAGGCCAGCCTGACAAAAACGTAATTATAACGGCGAGCAGAGATTTATTCAAATTAATGTGTGGAGTTTTATTATGACGGCTTCTCGACTTCTTTTGACGCTTTGGACCTGTTAGTTCAACTAGTGTCAAGTATTTCGAAGCGCATGTTTCACCACACCGAGGATCTTTAATTGAGATATTTTATACAGTATTTTGCCCTGACTGTACACAAGCTTAATGATGATACACTTTAAGCGTTTTCGGGAAATGTATAGCCTTTGATTATGTAAACTATAGGCATACAACTGAAGGTTAGTTCGCGACAGTAGCCACCAGAGGGGTTCGCCAGTAGGATGTGCCCATTCATAAATTTCTTCCGCTAAATTTATATATGTATTATACAGGGTGAGTCATTAGTAGCCGCTTCTTCGATTGCTCTTTTGTGTTTTAAATAAAAGAAAACACAATTAGTGGAATATCCATGGTTGCTTGTGGCGCATATTGTAAAATGTCCTACGATTGTTTTCCTTGTTTTGTCTTTGGTTTCCTTAATGACGTCGTCCATCACTATTATGAAGAGCAAATGACTAAGGACACCACCCTGTCTCAAGCCATCCCGGATTTCGAATTCATCGGACTCCATATTGTTTCTCCTAACGTAACTAGTGTTTTTATCGTACAGATTTTTTTTGCTGCTCTTAGATGTTCCTGAATGCCTCTTTCTTCTAAACTGTATTTTTTGGTATTAGTCGAAGGTTTTCTCAATATCTATGAATGACATGTATATTGGTTTGTTTTTATTCCTTGCTTTCTTAACTGTTTAGTTGTGAAAATGTGGTCTGGTGCACTTCTGCCTTTCCTAAACTCACTCTGGGTTTCTTCTAGCTGCCGTTCTTTTACTGGTCTAAGTTCTTTCTCCAGGGCACTTTCATTAGATACTACATGGTTATTCCCAGGTAGTTTGCACAGTCTTCTTTATCTCCTTTCTTATGTATAGAGACTATTTCAACAATTTTCCAATCCTGTGAAACTTGTGTTGCTTTCCAGGCTTGGTTGAGAAATTTTACCAGAATTTGTGTTTTCTTTTCTTTTCGGATGTTCTTCAGTATTTTATAGAACAGTTTTTGGTTTCTTTTACTGTATTTTTTTCCGAATTCTTCCCACGTTTTATACTTAGATTGCCTTACCAGTTGCTTTACTTTCAGTCCCTGTTTTTTATATAATCAATAATTTTCATCTGTTTTCTCCTGTAGGTATTTCTTCCACGTTTTCTTCTTGTACTTTACTTGGTCTTTAATCTCTTGCGTCCACCATTTCGTATAATTTTTATTTTTTATTATTGCTATTGTTCCACAAGTTTCTTTAACTGCCGTTAGAATGCTGTTTTTGATTTTTGCCACATCTGCTCTATATCTTTATTTTCCCAATTTACCATCACTTTCATTGCCTCTGCTTCTACTAATTCTGAATATTTTTCAGCTACCTCTTTTTCAGATAATTTGTAAGATTTAATTACTCGATTTGTTTTCACATTTCCCTCTTGTATTTTTCTATTTTGTTTATAGTCTGTAGTTATTTTTATTCTAGCCTCTAATAGAAAGTGGTTACTGTAAATTTCCGCTCCGCTCTTAACTCTCACATCCATTATTTCTTTCCTTGTTTCTTTGTCTGTTAATATAGAGTCTATTACTGACCTTTAATTTCTACTCCCTCTTGATCTCTGCCGTATACATGTCTATGTCTTTGTGTGAGAAGAATGAGTTCTTCATAATTGCTAAATTGTTCTCTTCACGAAAATATATAAGTCTAGTGCCATTTATGTTTCTGTGGTTTTCGCCAAATGGTCCTATTACATCGCTGTCCCCTTCTTTTTTTGCCCATCACTATTAATCTATCTTCTATGTTTTCTATAGCATCAGATAGGTTTTCCCAAAATTTAGCCTTTATACATGTCCTTTCGTCTTCCCCTGCTCCGTATACTACTACTATTGTCGTAATTTCCTGGTGCCTCCAATTCATTTCAATTTTCAAAATTTTCTCCAATACATCCAGATAAAGTAATTTTACTTAATAGATATTGCAGGGAACATTTTTCGTTATTTAATTATCACAGCTTGTATATATAAACGAATGCTGTTCTAGCGAAGTGGTAAAGTCTATTGTTGGTATCTAATAATATAGCGAAGAAAATTAATACAAAAATTGTAGCTAATCATGACCTCCACAATTTATTTTTATTTATACAGAGCGTTCGGTAACGACGTACCAAAACGAACTTACTGCTTCTTTCTATGGTACTTCTTTTTCATTTAGTACAATCCTATAATCTGAGTGACATGAGTCTTGATTTTACGTTTATTAGATGGAATGTTATGCATTTTTTATATTTTATTATAGTTTTTCAAGAGCAGTGGGTTGTTGTCCTCAAAACAGAGGATCTTCTAACTGAAGATACAAATGGCGGTCTGCCACCTGATGGTCTTCCGTGTATGGTGACATCTCCAAGGCTATTCCACCTTACTTCTTGGCTATACCGTACTGATGATAACCAATGAATTAGAAACACGTGTCTACGGTTGCTATACAGCGGAATATATCCACTATCCTTCTATTTCTGTTATATATATAATAAAATCACATAAAGAATAACGCACTCTATATAATATACACGTAGTAATAAAGAGTTGCACCTCACGACTACCAAAATATAAAACCATAATAACGCGGAAATATCTAAATTATAAATTAATTATTAAAAACTTTGGCGTGTAGTGCACGTGTTTCAGAGTCGTTAGTCCTCATCAGCACGGTATAGCTACGAAAGTATGGATTACTTGAATACTATGGTATTTACATAGTACAGTTCCTATTTTTAATTTATCAGGATTGTCGATGAAGCCTCTAAGTCAAAATGACATTTTAGATTAGTTTTATACGTTGCTTTAATATATCGGCTACGAATAATTTATATAATAATAAATACTAACATGTGTGGCTGAGTATGCGGTTCTTACACAATACTAACTATTACTTAAGGGTAAGACTTTATACTGCACATATTATTCCATCAACACCACTTTCTTAGCCATACAATACGGATAAGAACTAACGAGTTTGAAGCAGGCGTAATGTTTGTTGGCCAGCGACCGAACAGTACATGGCGATCCTGCCAGTCCATTTACGGCTATTCTAAGAGCGGAACGTACAGTTAAGGAAGAAATAATAATTGCACAAGCCAGAGGTCAAACAAACGCAGTAGGAACGATCGACGTCGTCGCCATCATGTCACACCAAATAACAGCACCTTGTTGTTATTTGGTAATTCATTCATATACAATTTATTAAACCTACTGACTAATTGAATTAAAATGCATGGGAATCCCATATAATTAATATCTATAGACCCACGCAGTAGCCGCGTAGTAAGAGAGAGAGTTTTACGGAAAGCTACAAAAACGTGTAAATTATGTGCAAGCATACCTATAGTAGGATTACCCAACAGATGCAGTAGCAACAGCGCACGAGAAATGCGTCACTTAAACGTCATACGTAAAATAACGCTTACTATTGGTTCGTTTGCAAGGACGCCCACAATAGAATAAATTTAGTATTGTGTTTTGACAGTTTCAATTTTGGATTATTATTATTTTATTCTTTCTCAGTTTCTTTGCTTAATATCTAACAAAAAGTATTTCTGAATACTACCGTACATTGTTTTTGTGACAAACGTAAGTAAACGCATAAAATATAACATCAGAAGATGATTTTGAAATATCTACTTTATAGGCTATAAACTCAATCCTCCGTTTAATCACCTGTGGTATCAGTCTGCCCCTTTGCGTAACATTATGGAGAATTCACCTCCTAAGAAGAGGCTCTCCAAACATTTTACAGTAGAGAACAAGGAGAGGTTTTTGAATATATACAAAACCTTACAAGAACAGATAAATAGATAACATTGCAACTACAGCAACAGCAGCAGGTAAATATTAATGTTATTTTTTGAATAATAAAGTCTCATTTTGGTGATTTATATTCAGGAATATCAGAACGTAGTGTTTACAAGGTTTTGCAAGAATATAGTGCTGAGCATAAATTTCAATCACCAAAGAAATACTATAGGAAAAAGGCCAAACTGGACAACGTTAATGATGTAATGCGGAATAGCATTCGAGGAATTATTCATTCCTTTTTTTTAAAAAACGAACCTCCAGGTATACAGAAAATTCTTATGGTGATAAATGAAAGAGACGATTTACCAAACTTTAAAATTTCAACTCTCAGAAAATTAATAAGAGAACTGAACTTTCGGTAAAGTATAATGGAAATGTTTGTTTCTTTTTATAAACAGTTTTGCATTTGTAGTTATCAGAAAAGGAATCGTAATAGTATTCTAAAAGAAAAAAATGATATTATTACTTGGAGGAGACAATACTTACGTAAAATAAGAAAATATCGTGAAGATGGAACACCGATATATTACTTAGACGAAACATGGGTGAACGCTGGGCACACAGTAAAGAAAGTGTGGGCAGACACATCAGTGCCTACTGCGAGACAAGCATTTATAGATGGTTTGTCCCCAGGCCTTAAAAATCCTTCCGGAAAAGGGAAAAGGTTAATTATATTACACATAGGTTCTGACGAGGGATTTGAAGAAGATGGCTTGCTACTTTTTGAATCTAAAAAGACAGGTGATTACCACGAAGACATGAATGCGGAGAGATTTAAAGAGTGGCTTCAACATATTCTGCCCAATTTGAAAGAAAATGCAGTGATTGTTTTGGATAACGCAACATATCACAGTCGCAAAATAAATAAACCACCTACAGCAAACAACCGCAAAGCTGAAATTCAACAATGGCTTGTCAAGGCAGAATTATTAGCATTAGTTAAGGAAAATGTGACCGGCCTTGCGAAATATGCTGTAGATGAGATAATTGAAGCATCAAATAGAAAGGTAATTGCGGCTACCTCCATACCATTGTGAATTAAATCCGATAGAGTTGATATGGGCACAAGTAAAGGGGTATGTTGCTAGACGCAATGTATCATTCAAACTAGAAGATGTAAAGGAATTATTTCAACAAGGTGTGTTCAATATTTTATGTGAAAATTGGAACAACGCAATTAAACATGTGGTTAATGTGGAAAACAAAATGTGGGAACTTGATAATTTAATGGATCAAGTCAAGAAGACTCATTAATCATAACAGGTGATGATTCCACTACATCATCTTCAAGTGACGACTAATTATTAGTGAGACTAATTTGATGCTGTTCTATTTAATATGCTCTTTTTGTAAATCACTGCTTTCTTATACTTCATTTTTCATATGTAAATTCATCTATTGATGAATGAATAAACACATTTTCTTTGTATCATGTAAGTAATCATAGAAACTTAAAATATATTTTCTCCTAATAGTATATACAGGGTGTCTCTAAAAGGTCTTTAAACAACTCTACCACGTATTTTTCGGACCAAAATAAACCGATTTAGCAAAACTTGGCTTAGTGAAAGTTGCTTAGTTTGTGCGCAATACGGTCCTGAAGTTGCAGTTGGAAAATTGTTTTTTTGTTATAAATTTGAAACGGCTGGAGCGATTGCGCTAAATTTTGTCACGGTTACATAGTTTTATGAGTCAAGAAATTCTGTATCAAAATTGTGATAGTAATCAATCCATAGGCGGAGAACCTGCGTTTATAAATATTAAAACATTTCCATTTTCTACGCCAATGGATAAAAAAGAGTTTGTCTATAAAATTTAGATTAAGTGTCTTAAGTACAAGAAAAAGGTACTCTTGGTAAGACTCGAAAAATTGCATCGTTTTCTCAAAAATCGCATTTTAAGATTTGAGAACATTAACTAGAGGACGGCAGCGCATACTGTGTGCTCCATGTACATGTACCTTTAAGCCGTGTACACGTGTCTTAGGCCGTTTAGACGTTTCTTTAAACTATGTACACGTCTTTTGACGTCGTTTTTGAATTGATAATTTTTTTTTGTAAAATGTTTTCTTTTTTAAAAAATACAGAACGGCCAATACCGGCAGCACACAGTATGCGCTGCCGTCCTCTAGTTAATGTCCTCAAATCTTAAAATGCGATTTTTGAGAAAACGATGCAATTTTTCGAGTCTTACCAAGAGTACCTTTTTTCTTGTACTTAAGACACTTAATCTAAATTTTATAGACAAACTCTTTTTTATCCATTGGCGTAGAAAATGGAAATGTTTTAATATTTATAAACGCAGGTTCTCCGCCTATGGATTGATTACTATCACAATTTTGATACAGAATTTCTTGTCACATAAAACTATGTAAACGTGACAAAATTTAGCGCAATCGCTCCAGCCGTTTCAAATTTATAACAAAAAAACAATTTTCCAACTGCAACTTCAGGACCGTATTGCGCACAAACTAAGCAACTTTCACTAAGCCAACTTTTGCTAAATCGGTTTATTTTGGTCCGAAAAATACGTGGTAGAGTTGTTTAAAGACCTTTTAGAGACACCCTGTATATTGCATTAAAAATTTCCTAACCTGTCGTTTTCTTTATTTCTTCCCATTTCTCCCATTTACAAGCGAATTGGAAAAAAATTAAAATTAAATTACTATATATTCATTAAATGTGCATTTATTTAGCAGAAAATTATTCTTTGATTTCACCACTTTAGCTACCTTAAGCTTGCTTTTAATAAATTGTTATACAAATGCCACTATATACAGAATATTAAACAAAGTTCTTTATTATAATGTACTATTCCAAATGTCAAACAAATTATCATATCACATTTCTTGTTCGCATAAACCTAGACAGGACGGCTCTTGTATTTTATTTTATTTTCATTTTCCTTTCGATTATACGTAAAATAATCTAAAGTAATCAAAATTATTAGTAACTAGTTGCTTAAACAGAGCTTATATTACGTACATATATTGCATTAATGTTCGTCTATTATAATTACATTTATATAGGAGAATGTAGAATACTTGCATCGAAATGTGGGGTTAGAACTACATATTTGTTTATAATGTCTAATGTCAAAATATTTATGGTTAAGGCTATGCGTTAAGCGTTGTGAATTTGCCTTTTACGTCAATGCAATGTTGCTACTGCATCTGTTCGGTAATCCTACTATAGTTCTAGATTATAAATAGGACAAGCATGTATAACGAGCAACTTATGATAATTTGTGAATGCATAACACTGATAAAATTTACAACAGAACGAACAGAGAACATCCCGTTTCCGAGATAATTTCTAAATTGCAAAGCATTATCTTCTTACGTAGTTATATTTTACACGTGCACGAACATTCATGGACAAATATTCATCATATTACCTGCCAGCGTGTGCATTTTCGAGTTTTCGTAACGTCTTTACTCTTTGTTAAACTATCGTGTACAGGATTTTAACTTGAAGCAACACTTACACTCACAATTAGAGTTGGGATAGAATAGTCGCCTCTCATCCGTACAAAAGCAGGAAAACTCGCCGAAAATGTGTTCGTTTTATGAAAAGAAACTTTTCTGCGAAGAAGTGACAGCTAGGAATGGATCGTACTAGTAAGTTTCTTACAGCCGGTAATTTCGTGTTTGAGAAAGTTTCTAACAAACGCAATTGATAATAGGGGGATCTCGAGGAGAGCTCGAAGACGAGTAGTAGACGGTGTAGGTCTTTTTTGTGTGTCGTTTTTGTCTCCGAGAGGTGTTCGGATCGTGCTACTTTTAAATTGCTTCGATAATTTAACGTTTGAACGGAGATTCTGCATAATGAGCAGCTATCTGAAACCGAGATTTCAATGAATGGAGGACGACAGACGAACAGGCAGATTTGTCGTTTTCTTAATCCTTTAAACGGTCGTTGGATACGGGGGGGGCAAGTTCTTAATGATGTAGTTCATAATTTTAACAAGTCGGGATTGTCTTTTCGTAAATGACATTAATGAGGTGGCAATTAATATCGGATTAAAAATAAAAGCGTACCTATTCAAAATCGAAGAAATGTTTTTTCAGCAGTAAATTAAAGGGTGAATTTTTAATGACCTTTGATTGACATCACTAACACACTATTGTATGAAAATTAATCGGAAATATACTTTATGATATATAATTGGCACAGTTAATTTCTGTAAAAATACTACAGCTTTATGTAGTTACAATTGTTGTGTCTTATTTATATTTAGTTGTAGTTTGTTTGCTGTGAACCAGTTTTCCGCTTCTCTCACCACTACTTCTGTTCTCTCCAGTAGCTTACTCTTGGTGCCCTCCCTGATTACGAGAGACGTGTCATCAGCATAGAAACAGATCGCCTGGGATGTTATGTTTGCATGCAGGTCATTTATATATGTATATTGTGAACAGCAAAGGCCCCAATACAGACCCTTGTGGGGCACCACGGTTCACAACCTCCTCTCGGGATACACGCGACCCTATCTCCACACACTGGTGCGTCCCAGAAAGGTAAGACTTCAGCAAGTCATAACTATTTCCACGAACACCATAATAGAATAGTTTTTTCATCAAAAGCTCATGATCAAAGGTGTCGAACGCCCGACTCAGATCGCAACAGGTCAACCGTACACATTCCTGGTTATCCAATGCATCTTGTATAGTCTGCATAATTTCTGTTAGTCCAGTTGTTGTGGATTTACCCTTACGGAATCCATGTTGCGTATTACTAATGATATCGTGTTTGTCTAAGAAGCTTGTCAGTCTTTCAGCGATAACTATTTCAAAGATTTTTGAAAACGTCGGTAATATAAATATTGGTCTATAATTTTCAGGTTTATTAACATCACCATTTTTATGTACTGGCACAACTTTTGCGTTTTTCAGCTCTTTCGGGAAAGTTCCCTCAACAAGACAGCTATTTATTACAAGAGTTAGCGGATTAATAACACTCTGTCGTATTGCCTTCAAAAGTTTTGTGGAGAACCCATAACAGTCCTGTGAAGACTTGCATCTGATTCCATCAATGATCCCTATGATCTCATCGGAATTCACCAAGATAACATGAACTTGTACTCATCTTGTTCAGGTTTGATATTAATTCAATAGGATCCATTGATATTTGGGAAAATGTATCTTGATTCATATGATCAGATAGTATTTTTGTATTGCACTCTTGTTTGGTTTTTCCAGACAGTAGGTTGACTATTTTCCAAATCGTTTTCTGTCTGTTATGTGACTTCTCAATTTTGTTCTTATAACTATTTTTGGTTTCATTCGCCAGAGCTGTTTTGTACACTACTAGAATAATTGAAAATAAAGACATGATCTATGCTTATGGTTTGGTGGGAGCCTACAAACCATTCAGAAAACTGGTATTTCTGCTTTCGCCTTTGCCAAATTTAGGTATCGAATGAGATCACTCAATTCCGCCTATTAACAGTTTTACTGCCGAATGCACTTGTTATTTCACTTGTTTCCATCAAACAGTAGAACATCAAAAACCGATAAATGGATATTAAAAACTTTGGAATGCCAAGAGAGTATCTGTTACTGCAAAGGTAATGCCCACTTATTTTAATTCCATAATTTATTGCAGCATGCCAGTGATATAGAGCAGGTTTTAAATTTGCCCCATCTTCAAGAAAAGAGACAAAATATTTTGTCAAAATTACAGAGGAATATCCTTATTTGAGGTCGCTTACAAAGTCGTAGCAATAATTAACGAACTTAGTTTATTTGTGATCTCAGTGAAATTTTAACATCTAAAATATAGAGTTTTCTGTGTTATTTTATGAAAAGGTAGATTTTTCCACCAGTGAGGTGTATTCTGCAAATCAGCTAAATTGAAATTTTTACCCAAGTAAGACCTAATAGCTGTCTTACATTTATCACTTTTTAGAATGCCTTTATTAATCTTTTAAGTGTCACATTGCAACCACTTTCAGGCAACTGCTAAGGCAAAGCCCACATCTTGCACTAATAAAAATTTACCAAATGATTTGACGATGTCCTTTATTTTCAATAAATTTCAGTAATTAAAAGCTTTCTGTGTGCAAAACTGAAGTTATTGCTCATTGAAATATACAATGTAATTTTATCAAAACCACACAAAAGATTCAAAAGGTGGGCAAACATATTTGTTAGTCATTACGTAATTCCATTTAGCACATTGAAAAACGTCCAATTCATACTTTTCAATAGATTATTTATTTTATGGAAATACAAGTGAATTAAATATACAGAATGTGAACGGTGGTATCACATTATTTAATAGGAACCTACAGAAATATGTTTATCACAAATTTGTACAATTGTCTTATCTATTTTACTACAATCGCTTAACTTCTCACATATTTTCGATAAGATTACCAACAACAATTTAATCAGGCCACTAGTTCGTGTTTTAAATTAGACGAATATGTTGCCAGAGGATCGTACTAAGAAGAAAGGTGAGTAAATAGACACCAACTATAATTGAAATATTATAAATAATGTGTGTTCTTAATAATTATAATCAAGATATGCATACGTCATATGAAAAATCGTATTTACAGTAGTTGTAAACTAATTTACAAAAAAACGCATCTTCCGTAAATGCATTTTTTTGTAAATTAGTTTCTTATTCTTCATTGTTAGAATTTTAATCGCCATTTATATTTGAGAAGCGCCATGTGAAAAGTAGGAATAATGATTAAGTACTATGTACATCAAAATAGTCCGTATTTCAGTTTAAGTCTATTAGTACATCTACTACATTAAAATATTCGATAGCAATAAGATTATATTGACTTAATTAATATTTCGGTGTAGATTCGTCTTTATATTATAACTCAACAAATTTCATTTCATGAAATAGCGCGCTACCATGCGCATATAATATCTAACTTCTGTTCATTAATATAATTTAAGACGTTGATAATGATTCGGTATTACACCCCTTCCTGGTTCAGTTGGTAGCACGTAGCTCCGGGAAACATTTGAGAAGTAAGTTCGAAGTTCATACAGACGGCAAAATTTTTAGAAAATACTTTAGCTAAATTAACAGTATCAGTTGCAATTGAGAAGATTATACAGGGTGCGGCCAAATTAGCCTAATTTTGAAAGGTCATTTCTGGACTTCTGGGTGGGATACAATAGTAGGGTGATTAGTTTAGGCAAATTTCCAGTGTTCCTGAAGGAATAACAACTGATGTGTCTAATTTGAGATTTGCGTTAGTTCCTTGCACTCAGAAATACTTCGAGCATCGTCATTTAAACATGTAACGAAATTCTCTACATAAAAACTAGTAGCTTCCAACCATGTTCCCCATCTAGTTATTACTGGCGAGGGAGGCAGTGAAAAAGATGGACGTTTTTCCTTGTAAAGAGCTACTCTTGGTGGTGCTTTTCTGAAAACTTCTTTTAAAGCGGAAGAAAACTTCTTTTAAAGCGGATACAAATCTATCAACATTCGGGTAGGTATCTCTGATATATTCACAGATCCTGTGCAGAGTATGTGCTACACAAGTAATATGCAGCATACAAGGATATGTTTCCTTTAAAAGTCTGCCTGTTTTTAACATATATACGACACTGTCACTAACAAAAGTATTTTTTCCTTGTACCTGTCGTCTGAATGAAGCATTTTGTGCCAATTCTCGTCAATGGTTTTTGGCAGCTATTTCCGCATCAACTGTTATATGGAATAATTGAATGTAGTACACCAACTACAACATTTACCACACAGCTTCCTAATATATTTCTTCCTGTATATCAGTTCATTTTTGAATTTCTTATTAAATTTCACATCAGAAACATGTGGAGACGTTAACACTTGAAAAGTGACTATTACTGAGCTATTGTCGCTTTTTGATATAATCTTGTCAGTACTATACTATATTAATTAAAACCATAAAAGTGACAACATTATATCAAAAAGCGACAATAGCTCAGTAATAGTCACTTTTCAAGTGTTAACGTCTCCACATGTTTCTGATGTGAAATTTAATAAGAAATTCAAAAATGAACTGATATACAGGCTGTTCCATTTGAAAAAATGGACTTTTATACAAAAACTAACAAAATTATATCAATAAACGACAGTAGCTCAGTAATAGTCACTTTTAAAGTATTAACGTCTTACATGTTTTTGATGCGAAATTTAAAAAAATTACTTTTATACAAAAACGTGTCATGTAATTTTAATCCAGTCTTCTGCACATGCAGTTAGTAACTGTAAAAAAATAAAACATGCTTCTATTAGGACCTCTTATTGTAAACAATACTGCAAAAAATTTTGTACATCTAATACTTCGTTTTGGAGAAATATACAAACATATACAAACATTGATTTTTTCAGAAAAATGGGAATAAGTCAATAATTTTAGATTTTAGGCCTATACTATCTTATTACTTTTTAACTAAAAATTGTACGGGGAATACAAAAGTGCAATAATATATAGGGTGTTCTATTTAAAAAACTATAACTATGGTTAGCCACCAAGTTATGGAACACTCTGTATAATACAAAATATTTTTAAAATGTGCTCCTAATGAGCAGCTATCAGAAGAGAAAAAACCGCTTCGAAATATCTCTACTCATAAAGGCATAATCGGCCTTAACCGCCCAAATGACTCACCCTGTATGTTGACCCACTTAACAAATTATTAACCATCCATTTGATTCATCGATGCATTTCACTAGTAGTTTACATCATCATTTTCATGTGTCTCAATAATAAATAACAATATTTTTCAATTTTAAATAAAATAAAAATAAAATAAAACTCTTGAAAACTTTCCACAATTTTTTATTTAGTCTTTGCGACATATGTTTCGGTATTGTTCATACCATTATCGAGCGGGGAACTGTATGAACAATACCGAAACATATGTCGCAAAGACTAAATAAAAAATTGTGGAATGTTTTCAAGAGTTTTATTTTATTTTTATTTTATTTAAAATAGTTATTAATAAAATGTTCCACCGAGAACCGTCTGCTAACTCAATTAATAGAACAATATTTTTCATTACGACACTGCACTATGTGCAGAGCCAATTAAAATACGTCCTCACTCTTTGAATATTAAACAACCAATGGCAATATTTCAAGGATGAGTGATAGCGACTGCTGGTAGTATTTTACTATTAGTGAAAATAGCGTTAATATTTGATTTTCCTATTTTTAACATCAATTCCATAAACTACCGGCAAGGAGAACGGAACCTTATTCCAAGTCAATTAAAATATCATCAACTGAAATTACCTCAAGGAAACATCGACTTTCTTTATCACCCCACCTTCATCATTCCGCACCTTGTTGAGAAATAACAACATCTCTCACTCACAATTTACTCAACCAAGAGACGTCTTCTTCACGCTCGCATCAGAAAAGTAAGCAATCCAATTTCGACGCCACTCCAGTAGTAAGAAGGGGAGGCGTTTCTCACGCAACACTAATCCAGATTAACGTTTTGCTAAATTTTAACGAGTTTTTAATTGAAAAGTAACGCGAGCGATGATGGCTTGTCGGCGGGAAACAAAGAGGTAGTAAACGAATGACTGGCTAGGCTGAAAGCAACGCGTTTCGTACCCTACCGGTCTTTATTTCCATCTTCAAGGAAAGTCGTGGGTAAAGGCGAGTATGTTGATTTAACCGACCAAGCAACCGTCTTTCTTGTTTAAAATTGATTTGACATTTTGTATAAATATTTTGGAAAGGTTAAAATTAATATGCTTGTCGTGCTTAACGGGAAATCCCGCTGAAAATTAACATACTAACTTGAAAACTTATATTACATACATGTACTGTGTATACTTACATCTTCATTACTCTTTGGTGCTGAAGTTGATTAGGGTATAATGAGTGTTTGTATATTCGAAATATATAAATATAGGTTTGATATATGATGATGAACGAACAAAATTTAATTAATAAAACTCATAGATTCCACGGTTGGTTCTTGGTGAAACATGAATATTACAAGAATAAACACTAGGCTAACTTTATTTCACTTAACAGATTTTATCGTTCTCTAACACGTGCTTCAACCTCTCGGTCATTATCGAAGAGTTTACAAATACAAACTAAACTTACAAAGTTACCACTATCTATTTATATACGACGTGTCTCAAAATTTGCGGCACACTTAGATGGTGCGTTATTATGTGAGGACCAAGGATCGTGAGAAAAATATGGAAAAAATTCCATCGCTGTTAATTTCAAAGAAATTAATATTCAAAGTTAGCACTTTAGATGTCGTTTGTCTAAATTACTATAAAATATTTTAAAGATTAGTTTTCACATAGTCAATGGGATAACAATTTTGAACAACTAACACCAGGTTTGTAATTAATCACTCTTCTAATTATACCATTTCCAGAAAATCATTTTACGTTAATTTTATCTGTAAAAGCATATGGCAACGCTGTCCCGATTTTACACATAATTCTCTCTTATTCCTGGGGATACGGGCAGCTCTAGTAACTTATCCACTATTAGGATATAGTTATTTACGAACCAAGTGCGGGAAGACTATTTTCCCGCATGAGCGCACATTGTAAGCACGAGCGACCGCAGGAAGCGAGTGCTTTTAATTGCGCGAATGCGTGGAAGATGTCTTCACGCAAGTGGTTTGTACAATATTTTTTGTACGAACATTAAATTAAAAAAATATTATTGATTAATGTCATTGGTATCATACCTAACCTAATATATATTAGCTAATTAATTTAAGCATTTCATGTATGTAACTATTACTCACCTTTCCCTAAAATTAAGTTATTATATTCTTACACAATGCAAACATGAGGTATTTATTCTCATATTTATAAATTTATAGTACATTTATTGCGTTTTTTGGTTTAAATACAAACAATTCCGAACTGCCAATATGAATGTCGATGTGGTACAAATAGACGGCGCGTGAATCTTGCTTAAGATGTCGCTTAAAATATCGTCAAATAGATGGCCCCACAATTTTTCTCGAAGAATTTTTAATTATTACTCCTATTTCCCCAACTTTTAGTGAAGAATAGTGGAGGGAAGTAGTATTTTATAGACTAAATTTTATTACTACCAAGTTAGATTTTTTTTTAAATGTCCCAAAGTGCCAGTGTTTTTATTCAATTTTTACAGTCGCCTCAACCGGAAAAACGTATTTCCCAGTCGAGCTACACAAGCGCCAAATGTCACTTTACAGGCGGTGAGTACAAAAAATCATATACACGTTGGACAACCCAGGTTCTCGGCATGATCTAAATATCGTATATGAAGTGGTATAGGAAATAGTCGTGCGGTGTTGCCGTCGCAGTTCTTAATTCACCCGTCCCGTGTTTAATATTTCTAATATTTCAATACGGATCGAGACGCTGTGGAGTATGTTGTTGCCGATTAAGTAAATATTACGTAAATGCTAATCAATAATAATGCATGAAATGATATTTCTCATATTAATAAAATATTGGCGTAAATATTTAAAATATGGAATACTGACAGTGTTTTCATATTTTAAAAATTTAAGGAGCGTTTTGTCATATAATAAAATGTGTTCTAAAGAAAATTAATACAAGCTAAATTCTAAACAGTAAACAAAAGAAATGGATTCTAAATAATGTGAAAAATTAATAAAAAATTCTAAAATTATTTAATGAAGCGCTCAAAAATCCCTCCATTTTCCGCTTCACAGTAACCTAGCCTATCATAAAATTCTCGACGTACATTATTTAGAGTTTAGGGTGGAATGCTGTTGCATATTTGTGTAATTCGCATTCGTAACTCTGGTAATGTTTTAGGCCTTTCGTGTTGATGTCCGTAGATCATTTGTTTTAAAAATCCCCACAGAAAAAAATCGTTGGGTGTTAAGTCAGGAGATCTAGGTGGCCAGCGTATATTGCCCCTGGTGCAAATGAGGCGTTGAGGAAAATTTAAATTAAGAAATTCCAATACTATTCTGGCGTTATGGGCTGGGCACCCATCTTGTTGGGACCAAATTTCCTGAAGATTACCAGTCACATTGCGTACGGCAGGTATAATATCATGATGCAGTAATTGCAAGTATATCTGGGCGTTTAAAGTGCGATTTATGAAAAATGGTCTCTTATAATATGGTTATCCAGAATTCCTGTCCAGACATTTAGCTTCTGTGGGTACTGCGTTTTTGCTGTTAAATTGATATGTTTATTTTCCCGAGACCAATATCGGACGATGGATGGAGTGGTTACCATAAAGCGAAAAAGGGGATTCATACGTGAACAAGATATTTCGGACAAAATTATCATCCTCGTCGCATTTTTCCCTCATAGCCTCACATAAGTCAAAGCGACTAACTTTATCATGTTGAAAAATTTCCTGACTCTTTTGTGTCTTAAAGCACTTATATTTATGTCGCTTCAAAATATTCCTAACTGTAGTTCTTGGAATGTTCACGTTTTCGAATATTTGACGGCTCGAACACGGTTCATTTGCTTCAACAAATGCACATACTTGCACCTCCCGCTCCATTCTTTCGTCAGAAAAAGGACTTTCCTGCCGATCGCTATTGTTGCATTTAGAACAGCCAGTAATACAACCGGACTTTTCGAAACGATGGACGATATTTAAAACTGTTTGACGGTTTGGAACTGGTCGATGGGGATACGAAAACACAAAACGCCCAACGACTGCTTCTGCACTTGGAGAAGAATAATACCATTTAATGATACTTATTCGCTTCTCTGTTGTATAAGTAGGCATCACAAAGAAATGTGAAACTCAATATTTTAAATTGTTACTTGTAATAGCCCGTCTGACACGATCATTTTTAATGTACATTTATCTGTCAATTATTAAAGTAATGACAAATTGACAGAAAAATGTAAACACTTTGTCAGTCTTACACATTCTAAATATCTAAAACAATATTTTATTAATATGAGAAACATCGCATCATGCATTATTATTGATTAGCATTTACGTAATATTTACTTAATCGGCAACAACATACTCCACAGCGTCTCGATCCGTACTGAAATATTAGAAATATTAAACACGGGACGGGTGAATTAAGAACTGCGACGGCAACACCGCACGACTATTTCCTATACCACTTCATATACGATATTTAGATCATGCCGAGAACCTGGGTTGTCCAACGTGTATATAATACTGCTATATCTCGTGTAGACAAGGAAAACTTCGCCCCAACATTGTGAAATAGAACACATACGTGGCGCTATGCCGTTTTAGAGGCACGTTGTCCAAACTGCGCATGCGTTACAAATAATTTTTCAATTTTAGGTCTGTTTGTTTATCACGTCGATTCATTACTATAAATATTTAATTATAGTTTGTACATCGTCAAACCAGCATAAATAGTTTAAAAATCGACAAACCTCTTTATAATTAACAATTTTGTCTTGTTAAATGTGGAAAAATAATTTAATATCCCTTAGTGAATGGAGAAATATCGTAGTGGCATCGTGTGCAAATCACAGACAAACAAATGATCATACTGAAGAAATATATTTGTCAAAAGTTTTACAAATTGTGGTTATGTTATAGTAAATATTGTAAATTAATTAAGTAAAACCCGCAGTCAGTTCAATTGCATTGCAACTGTGTTTCTTTGAATATATTATGATGGGATATCGTGAACAGAAAGAAACACACCTCTATAGGTCATGTGCAATAATTTGTGATATAATAACAACACCAAAATTATTCAACTCAACATGCAAGAATAATAATGAATTAGATAATGCTGATAAAGTGGTATTCTTGTATTCCAGAATTACTGTCATCTATGTCGGAACAATGTAGAAAAAGAACACAGTAAATTGTACATGAATTAGGTAATTGTATTACTATGTTACATATTAAAATATTTGAATTGCTCATAATAAAAAGGCTTTTCTTAAACCTCTTAGAAGAGGCACATACCAATCTTTTTACCCTGACCTTCTAATTTTTTTGATATATGTCTAATAGAACATACATACATGTGTTCATAGAGGGTTGAAGAATTTTGACATGTCCACCACAGAATTCACAAATCCCATATGATATGAGATAATACAGCCATTTTCTTTTGCTTTTCCACTTTTGTCGATTGCGTTTCACTATTTGTCAAATGATTTTCCATGTTTTCAAACGTCAGCTGATTTTGTCAAATAGAATTCCCTTTTTGTCAAATTACTTTCCCTTTATATCAATTGCTTTTCTTGTTATATATAATTCATTTTCCCTGGTTCCGTAGTCGTCAATGAAGAACATTTTTTCTCTTTCCAAAGCCAGCTTGAACAATGTCCGGTGTATTTCTTCTTTCGGGAACAAGTGACACTTTTTTAACACAATAGTAAAAGTTCTTACGTCCTTTACTAATCGTAGATAGTGATATTTGTTGAAGAAGTGGCCATTGGTTTAAGCACTTTTCTTGCAACTTGCGGAGGGTTAAAGAACAACCCAGGTCAACCCAGTCCCAAATCTGTTCTTTTTGACCATTTAATAAATTTTGCTGTCGATGTCCTGCACTTATTTTTGCAGTATTATTAGTTCTGCTATATGTTGCATAAATTTTTCAAACTGTATCCGGCAAAACAAAATGAAAATTTGAATTAAGTTATGTTTATATTACATAGTGTTACACTGTATTTGTATCTAATTACAAAATAAATTTCTCACTTTAATGTGTAAATTGCTATATTTTTTTTTTATAAAATGTAAGAGGTATACACAAGAAAAGCAATTGATATAAAGGGAATTTTATTTGACAAACTCAGCTGACATTTAAAACATGGAAAATTATTTGACAAATAGTAAAACGCAATTGACAAAAGCGGAAAAGCAAAAGAAAATGACTGTATTATCAAAATGGTGAAAGTTTGATTGCCACCATTCGTAAAGTGCGTCCAATATTTGGTCGACAGAATGTTCCTAATCCAGCTTCAGTTAAAAGAATAATCGAAAAATTCGAAAGGACTGGTGACCCCCCACAAAGTCCAATTGACTCGACATCTTTTGCCAACAGACCATGCACAGCGAAGAGAGTTCATCAATTGGATACTTGAGCAAATAGAAGTAAACACCGATTTTGCGGGCAAAATCATTTCCAGTGGTAAGACCTAATTCCACCTCGATGGTTTCGTTAATCGGCAAAACTGACAAATTTGGGACTCAGAAAATTCACGAATGATTCATTAGAAAGCAGTGCATCCAAAACATGTTACTGTTTGGTGTGCATTGTGGTCTGGAAGAAAAATTGGAGCATATTTCTTTGAAGATGCGGATGGTAATGCAGTAACGGTGAATGGCGAATGTCATCGTGCTATGCTAACGCATTTTTTTGTGCCACACATGTGGTTTCAGCAAGGCAGTGCCAAATGTCATACCGCCCGTGAAACATTAACTGTCTTGTAGGAGTTTGTTCCTGATCGTGTCATTTCCCAGTTTGGTGACTAGAATCGGCCGCCATGTTCTTGCGATTTGGCACCTTTGGATTTCTGGCTGTGGGGCTAGTCACGGTTTTATGCCGACAAGCCCGCGACCACCGAAGCATTGAAGGGCCGAAATTAGACGCTCTATCAATAAAATGCCATAACCTGCATACCATAATGTTATTGCATATTTTGTCAAAAGAGAACGCGTGTGCCAGCAAAGCCAGTTGCGGTCATATACAAGATATTTCGTTTCATGCATATTTCCCAAATGTGTATATTATAAATCAATAAATATTTCAATACTTTGCTACCGAAAACCATGTTTTATTGAACCTTAAAATCTTGCGCTCTTATTGAAACACCCATTAGAATGTTTTCCATAAAGAATTTGAACGAAAACAACGTAAAATACTTATGAACAATATATACATTGTACAATGACAGTGACAAGCAAGACTTCACACAATATCTAATACGTTTAATGAAATATTATAAATAAACTGCACTCAAACTCAGACATCGGTTTTCTAGCACTTAATTGAAGATTTTAAGTGAATTAACCAATTAATATTGGTTGTCACCAGATCTTTATTCGCGACAGCTCTCCCCCTGCGATATCTCACACACTTCCATCTTATAAAAGTATTTACAGCTTGATTTTGAATAATTTCGCATAAGAAACTATCAAATCGAACTGACAGTAACACTTTTACCCTTATTGAAAAGCAATTTTTTCAAAATATTTTGCAGATTATGTGTCTTGCATTTTTAACATAATAAATAGGTATAGAAAATAAAACAAAAATATTAGTAGTACATATCACGCGTCACAAGATTACGCTTTAGGCGAAACTTTCTATGTAGAACGTTTCATTGCCAGAAAACTAACAAATTCAATTGCAGTACATTACTAGCTCTAAAATGTTAAGTGGGGAAACTTTGTTGGAAGTTGTAAACGGGCGGTTGGTACAATAGTTGTGTCAAATTAACGGATGAACATTAACCACAACAGCCAGCGGGAATGATGCAGAAGCGAACGAGTGCATTGTAATACACATAACTTAGCATATGCCTCAACATCTCCGAACAAGTATGTCCATTAGCTCAACAATAGCCTCTCCGGGAAATGCTGTTGCACTGTACACTTGATGCAGTATCGGGCGGTCGGATTAGTGAGTCATAAGTGAAACTAATTCCAATTATGCACACATTTGCATAATGTGAACTAGCCTAGATTTTAAGACATGATATATGTACTCTCATGGGATATAACTGATACCCCCAACGATGAGTTCCTTTTTCTAGAGCATCCCGCTAAACTGGTCGACTGTAGTCGTTTATAAACGCTTGTGTAAGTAAACTAAAAAAGAAAAAGCAAAGTATCCAAGATTTAAAAGACGTATTATTTTCTTTTCCCAGAATATTTCAAAATTATAATACATACACATAATATACAAATAAGTGAATGAAGGGATGTATTGTGTGAAGAGGTCTTACGTATTTTTTCTTAGGAGGATCACCTTCAAGTAACACTGCTTATAAAGGACATCAATTTTTTTGTGGTCTATTTAAAATGTAATAAAATGTTTTACAAATATAATCAGTTAATAAGAACTACATTTAAATATAATTTAAGAGGACACTCAAGATGCAACGTTCTATATTCTTTCAATGTAACATCTTTATTTTCCTACAAATATACGGAGAAGAGTTTTAAAGTAATTTAACTCTATTCAACACAAAATAATTTTTAAACACCACAAACAGAACGTCACTATAAATAAGATTTCATTAACATCAATTAAACATAGAATAGGTTTCAGATAATTAATTAGTAATTGGAGAAAAACGTAAATTCTGTCTTGTCTCTTGATCTACTTACAAATTTTGCTTGCACCTCATAGCCTCTCAAGAAGATATCTGAAATTTACAAACACACAAACTATAATCTTTCGACTTCTCATATACGCCAAGTCATTCTTCAAAAAACAACACGGTCTGTGGAACTATTGAATGACCATATAACTACAGCTTTTAGCACATGTAAATGATGGTTGGTTGGTGTTTGTTCATGACAATAGCCCGGCTAACAAGACCAGAGTTGTTCAATGATGGTTTGAAGAAAATCCTGAAACTGCAGTGATTTTTTAGTCTCCCCTATTATCACAATGATGTAATTAATTTAGGCAATACGAGTTCATTGAGGGAACATATCCATATCCAAGCAATACGGCGGAATCTACCAGATAATTTATGCGAAAATTTAGTTAACCCTACGTCAGTCGATTAGACGAAGTCATAGGTGGATTAAGTTATTGCTCAAAATATTAATATCAGCAAAATTCAATATTACTTTTAAGATTTCTTCACAGAATATAATTAATTTCTTTGTTTCTTACTTTTTCTCTAAAGTTATCAATTAAAATAGTGAAAAGCTTTTATAACTAACCAAATTCGACATTTTAAGGCATGTTTCATTGTTTTATATTTATAGTGTTTTATAAATTCTTGTATGTAATAGTGCCACTCAAGACGTATGACTTGCAAAAAGTATTTTTATACCACTGAAAGTTAGACAAAAAACACGTTTCCTTTTTTACGGTTCTAATAGACAAGTAAATAGCAAAACTTTTAGAATTTCTAAAATTTAATTTCAATTTTCTATCTACCATTGCTATTATTGAATCTTTATAAACTAGTTTAGTAGAGCATAAATAATTTAAGAAAATCTATTAAAATTTTTTCTTACCGAATCCACGTATCAATTTCTCATAAGATTTCTTTTCGGATAATGTGCTATGCATAGTTTGATGCTGTATAAAATATTAAAGAAGAAAACGGTAGGGGTTCGGTGATAATAAACAAAAAACATCACAGTCAAAAGTTGATTTCAAAAAATCTCTCCCCTCTCCCTTTGGAACGCACATTTATCAGATATTTCGCAGATTAATACTTCTAATTGTCATATAAAAAAAGAACATTGTATATATAGAACGGTCAGCTTAAGGGAAACAAGAATTATTAATTTCAATCAATTATTTTTAATAATTCGTTTTAGCCTATAAAAGAAATAGATGTAAATCACGGGCCTGTTATAACATTCAATTATCTTTACATATACAAGGTTACCGCTAAATAGGCACTAGCCTATGCGAATCTGAAAAATACGTATAAATGTCTAACTGCAAATCAAAAAATAAATTTTTTGTAACTCATCAAAGTTTTTTAAATTTTTTGGGGCAAAATGTAGTTAAAGTCGATCCATAACTTTGTTTATCCTATACGCATTTACGTAAATACCACTAGTAATTCCAGTTTAAAGTTCTTTCAACAAAAAAGGATAAAATGCAAATAGTTACAACCTCTGAGAATGAATAGTAATTAAAAAGATTTCCTATGGCGATGTTTTTTTTTGTGTGCATAGCACGCCTTTATATGGAAAAGGTCGACAACGTCGGTGCATTACCGTGTTTTTTTCTCTCGTTAAATAGAAGTATATTATTTTGAAAGTTAAATTCCTCTATATGACAATTATTATGTTTGTATATTAACTGCAACAAGCTCGGACTCGAGGAAAGAAAAATCAATTTCTCGTCACTGCGTGCACATTAGACTACGATTTCTTTTTGTACGGGTGTTACTCATATTTTTCTTTCACCCCCTTTTTTTAATGACGCTATTTAAATCTAACCCTGTATATGTATGTAAGTAAAATATTTGCGTTGGCCTCGACTAAAAAGAATTAAAATTTCTGGGATATTATTTGATTCATATCTATGTTGATTTTAAAACTCATTTTTCACATTTATAAATATCTGCAGTCGACCAGTTTGATGAGGTGCACTAGGCAAGGAAACGCATCATTAGGGGTATCATTTATAATCCCATAAATAATAAGTGAATTTCAAAAAATTAATTAAGCATTACTATACGGCAGGATCTGAGACGAGTTGACTTTGAATATACATTGAATACTTATTATATGCCATAGAAGTTTCACGTCTTATTATTGATCTAAGTCTGTATGCTTTTTATTGTTTTTATTGAATGCCTTCTAACGATGATATATATTTTATGCTTATTTCATGGTTCAACTAAACCATACCGAAATACCACTACAAGATTTTATAGAAGCAATAAAATTATCTTTCACGACTACATATTTTCATCAAAACTTGTTAGAAAGAAATAAAGGAAAGACCAATGGAAGCACAGCAGGACATACATGAATTGGAGGTCTTAAAAGTTGGAGGTTGTTGGAAGTCAATCGCATAGTAGCACACAGACAAAACTTGAATATATTAAGAAATAGACAAACAAATTAACAAATGATTAATAAAAACAAACATATTACTGCAATAACACAAACAATGATTACACTGTTTACACCCACCGTGACGTATCACAAGGGGAGGGAGAGGAGAAGTAAAGTGCACTTCACACATACTTGTATATAGTTGGTGCAGTATACTATAATACCACCATAAACAAATAACTCTACGTTATGGCTTCCGAAAAGTAGGTGCGGCTAATCGATAAATAGTATTTCGGACTTATAGGATATTATGACCCCGCTATATGGTTTTATGCCAGCTTACCCTACAAACGTACTGATGACGACAATATAAATACCAATGCTTAAGTAGGACCTTCAAATCTTCTTTTATATATTAATAAAAGGCCGCTAAACCAGGAGAAAGTTCATTATTATATTATATACACAGGCCACGTCGTCTAATGTAAGTCACTCTGTATGTAAATATGTATGTAAGTACACAAAAGTTAACTTGCATAGTTTACAATATTTACCGTTTAAATTTACATTTGTAATACGTCATATCTCACCTAAAACAAACACAACCTCATATTCGCTGTTTATTTTATTACAAATTACAAATGTATGTTGTGTACTTATCGACTCCAAGCGGAATTTTCCGCAATCACAAAATGTAAATTTACCAAAGCGCTACCCTAATGTCGAAGTCCGGGTGCCTACATCAGTCATACTGAATGTAAAGGTCCAGAACGGAATAGTAGAGAGTACAAGGTACAGACTATTAAAGGAATGACACCAAACAAAATTCTCCCCAAAACCAAGTACGACTCCCGAGGCAAAAGTCAACCGAGAAAGGATACGAAAAGTGCTGTCCGCAACGTTTATCATATTTACCAACCGACCACGTATGTATGCCTGGCTTGGCCTAATGAATTATGAGTTTAGTTAGAGAAGGTCGACGTTAGTTACTATCAGACTATTATACGTCATCATTAGTTTTGGGGTAATATATTTTATAAGGGAGGATTGGTATAACATTTGGATAACACAACAGGAAATATAATTTCTAATAGGAAAAACCTTCTTGCTATTTTTATAAAATTATTTTGTCCTTGGACGATAATTTTTTGTTTAATTCCGCGGAGTACTAGCAAAAGCCGAATTTACACTATGTTGTTTTAGTGAACATACTTGATAATTAATTTTTGACCAATTTTTGTTAAGAGGTTGTGGGTATGTTTATTATTTTTTCGATATCGAAATTGATTGATTGATTGATCTAAATTGGCTGAGCTTGGATAAGAAATTACTTTTGCAGATAGGGATGCATTACTAACGAAACATATTCACTGGGGCTCCATAATATTTGCACAACAGACTGAGCTTTTACTAGGATACCCATCACCTTGGCTTTTGTCATTTTAGACCACTCTCATTGTTCTCTTTTATAAAGTATTTCTCCTTCTGTATTCCTAATATGTGATATTGTTTGCTGGTATTGGGTTTCATTTTATTTGTTTTTCAGTTTGAAATGCTGGAATAGGGACTTAGATATACAGAAACATTTGGAGAAGAGACAATGAATAAGAATGTAGAGAATACTTCTATTGTGTATAGAAAATCAAATGTTTGTATGATGTTCTTTTCTCAAAAAATGGAGAAAAGATACATATTTCTACCGATAGAAAGAGGCGCTAGAAGTGTAATAGATTGCATCATGGCACAAGAAATATGCAGCATGACATAACAAAAACGTACTAGTAGATCTAGAGACAGAGATAATAATAATAATAATAATAATAATAATAATAATAATAATAATAATCTTTTCCAACAGGCAAAGCCCAAAATAGAGTTACAAACTATATTACAGGTGTATACATAATATAAAAAAAAGAAAGAAAAGCAGTAAGTAACAACAAATTCCATGATGATCCACTATCCACAGTCACAGTCTTCACGCAAATAGGTCAACATTTTTGTTCGCCAACCGACAAAGCGTGTAAGTTGGAGGTCGTCTCATGATGTTCGCGCAAAAGGTGTAGCAAAAGTGCAATTATGTCTGAAGTTAAGCCGCGGTATCAGAAATGACATTCCGGTCAGGATATCAGGGCAGTCAATGCTGCTATTCAACAGTCTAAGCAAAAGTCTCTCACATGTAGCGCATCTCCTCTCACTCCAGGATACCATACCATGACTCAGCAATAGATCACCCATCGCCACGCCCCTCTCCGGATAAACACCAATGAAGTAAGAAGAAGTTGAAGACCGTGTGAAGGTTACTGCACAACATTTATCCACATTCAACTTGAGTCCAGTCACATCAGCAGGACCATTTATTACAGAATAAATTTTAATATCATCTGCATATCCAAGAATCGATCTGTAGGAGATCATTCATAAACAATTTGAACAACAGGGGACCCAAATTTAAACCCTGGGGAACACCAGAAGTAACTACAAACTCAGTGAACGAAAAACCATTATAACAGACATAACATCTCCTCCCACTAAGGTAAGACCCAATAAGGCCAACAGCCGAAGGAACAAAGCCAAATGAACTAAATCTAAGCAGTAGCAGGTCATTGTCAATCATAAATAGGATAGGATCAAATCATAAAATGAAAACTGCTACACTACAAATGGAAAAGATCAAGGAGGAAAAAGAGCAAATACATACAAAGATAAGGATCGATAAATTAAAAGAAGAGGAGAAGAAGGAAAGGGGTACAAATTAGGGACAGAAAGAAAACTAATATTTTGGAAAACACATATGTAGAACGGGGAATAGACGATAGATGGGAAAGCTATACAAATCAAGAGTAGAAATATGTGGAATAAAAAATGTGAGGCTAAACTAAGAACGAATAAGGTGGTCAACAGAATTGAAAGAAAAAGTTACGCAAAAGAAAGTGATATGGAGGAAATGTAACATCACCAAAAATGCGGAAGACAAGATGGGGTACGATATAATAATAAAAGAAGTCAAACTAGAAATGAAAAGGGTAAAACATTTGGAAACGAATTAAATCGGGGAGATGGCTCAAAGAAATTTTGGGGAAAAATAAAATGCCTAAGAGGAAGGAAGACGAAAGCAGTAAAAGAGATAAAAATCAAATAGATGACATAACAATAAACAAAAATGAGATATTAGATATATGGAGCACTCACTATGCGGAAAAATGTAATGGAAGGCAAAATGTTGCAATGAGAAAATGGAATGAAAGAGGAACTAAAATAAAGGAAATAAGTATAGTAAAACTTGAAGAGGTACTATCGAATATAAAAATACGAAAAGCAGGAGGTGAGGATAAGGTCGAGCCAAAAATGTTAAAATAGATAGGAGATGAAGGAAAAGATGGATGCTCAAAATATGACAACAAGCATGGGAAAAAGAATCAATACCCAAGTACTGGGAAAAAATCTTATCCTCCAATATACAAAAAAAGGCGAACACTCTGATTGCAATAATTACCGTGCTATTTGTCTATCTTCTGTGGGACTAAATTGGAAGAGGATCAGGCTGTATTTACAACATCTACATCAGCAAATGACAGCATAAGCATGGTGAGAAATTTAATAGGAAAAGCTCAGAAAACAAGAGAAAAATTATACCTAATATACATTTATCTAAGAAGCGCATTTGACAACAGAGAAAGAGAAGTAATATAGAAGGCAATAGAATCACTAGAAACGCATAACAAACTTCTAAATGTTATAAATATAACGGAAAATAAAAGCAATAATACAAATAAGTGGACTAAAAAACAGATACATTCGAGTTCATTGGAGGAATAAAGCAAAGGGACAGCCTAAGCCCATTATTCTTTATAGTGGTAATGGATAGATTAATAAAAAAACGCGAAATTAAAACAGACAAGACAGTTATTAGATATAGAGACCTGGTATCTACTAAATTCTTAAGTTTATAATATGCAGACAACGTTCTGCTAATTGCCTAGACGAAGTTCAGAGCCTGAAAATGGAAATAAACGTAAAAAAGAGCAAGGTGATGATAATTATTAATATAAAAAATGAAACCTGCAAACAAGAGACGATAAGCAATCATAACAAACAATGATAACCTAAATAAACGATTTTTCAGAAGAAGATAGGTGAGCAACAATTTTTACCACGCCATAGAGAGATAGGAGAACAGAATTGGAAAACGCTAGAGAGATGAAGAGACTAGCGAGTAACCGTGGATAATGGGGAATGATTGGGTTCAGTAAATGAAAGCACAAGTTTGACATCCTAGGAGATAATATGATAATCGTGAAGAAGAAAATATTTTTCAGTACTTGATGGAAAAAGGCTACCATGCAAATCAAAAACTATTTTAGTTTTTGGTTTGCCTTTTTCTATATTTCTTTTCGAATAGGAATCTGTTTATTTCCGGGTATCTACTTATTTTTACATCTTTGATGAGATTCCATATAAGGTATGTCTATTAGTGCATAGTCTATTATGAGCTTTTCTTTACACGCTTATATTCGTTTATTTCTTTATGTTTTAAAGAAAAGTATTTATTGCTAGAAAGTCGTTTTGAGCACAGTAGTCTATGATAAGATTCCCATTTTTTCTGATTTTTTCGTCATTATTTACAATTGTCTTTTCCGTTCACTTACTCTTAAATGCTCGAATACAATTGTTGCTCCTTTTATGTGTTCTATTGTCTACGTAACTTCTTCCTAGAATTTGTTTTTTATATTATTACGTTCATTAGCCCGTATAAAACTATTGCGTTTATTTTTCCCTTTCCTTCGACTTCCATTATAATAATTATAATCCATTTTGATATGAACTCATATTTCTGTACATATTTTGTAATTATCTTACGTAATATGTATAACACTCCTGCTAACACTCAATTTTATTGTTACAATAACTAGAATTAAACAAAAATAACCAAGTAAAATGAGTTAATTCTTCATAAATAACCAGAAATATTAATGATGCTCCTTCAAGAACATTAATTACTTATTATGGAATTTCCTTTTTTAATAAACGCGTTAATAATTTTTTTTATAAATTCTTACATCCCGTCTTTAATAACTTCTCCTTTATTATCTTTCTCATTTTCTCACTTTGAATACGATAAATCCCAAGTCTTTCAGGAGGCAACTTCTCATTTCCCTCCGAATTAACCTTCCGTTCTGGTTTTTCTTTTTACCGACTGAACATTTTCTTTTTCATAACCCCAACTTTTGTAATCCCGCCGCTCCCTCTCTGGCACCCACACTACCATCGGCAGTTTTCTAACCTCTTCATAATTATGAAAAGTAATTTGCCCAAGAATAAATCTTCATTAATCCATCACAACCGTTTACCTATATATATATTCAACCTTCTCTGTCTTTCGCTGTAAACTCTGATCCTTTCTTAATTCTCCTTGTCAGTCGTCGTTATTCTGCTTGCTATGTAGCATTGATAATCCGAACTGGTAATTTTAGGAATTCAAATCCTTTGAAGTCGTCCTTATACCGTTACGATTCAGCATGACGTCTTCCCCTACCTTCACGATGATCTCGTCATATCCCTTTCTTACCGACAGAGCAATAGTTCAGTCTGTAATTTAGAATGTCTGAAGCGTCTCCTACGAGCAAGAAAAAAATTAAAAAGGCGTGTTTTTAAATTACTCGGTGACTTCAGTAATGTAAGAGACAGGACGTTTTCATTCAGACGTAAAAGATAATTGCGAAGGTCTCGAATATTAAGTACGCAAACATGTAAACGACTACATGCAAATTGAAGTAATTAATAAACTACTAAAGAATCTTTTCCAATTATGGGAAGATCTGTTTCTTAGTCCCAAACGGGACACTGTTCAATTTTGATACAATTTTTTGTTTTTTTTTTCAATTTTAATAACATATAACCTATAATTGGTATAATAATTTGCAATTATTAGTGTAATTAACTGTGAATTTGTTTTGGGGCGCATTAGTAACACATCAAAATATATAAATAATGGATAAACAAAATCACAACTTAAATTAAGGTAAGTTAAAATAGATAGCAAGAACTCACAGGGCCTTTGTCAGATTATTATTGTTTTTTTTTTAATCAATTTTAGAGAATTTAAATTTAAATATTTTAAAGCTAGTCAAGATAAGAACCACTTAATTGTATTGAGATATTAACTCACTAATATACTTGACACCCTTTTACTTTCTTATACGTAGTATAAGGAAGTATTGTGATGATGGAAATTTTCGACCTCGAGATTTTTGCAGATGTCCACGTTTTGAAGTCCCCTGATACCGAAAAAGTGGTTTTTAAAAAATGTTTGCGTGTCTGTCTGTCTGTGTGTCTGTCTGTGGCCATAATAGCGGTCAAACCGCTATAGCTATCAATTCCAAATTTTGTATTTACGTGTATAATCTCCCTCTTGAGATTTGATTAGTTTTTCTGTAAAATCGGTAGACCGGAAGTAGCAGTTTACTTTAGCGAAAAAATCGAATTTTGCCAATATTTCGTCAACTACTAAGTTTAAACAAATTTATAAAGAATTCATATGTACTTAAAATTAAGTTTGAGACAAATTGTCTTAAAAAGTTTTTCGAAATTCCAACCGGAAGTAGGTCTTTTACTCTTATCGATAACCAGTTTTTTGCGAATATCTCGCAAGTCATGCTTTTTAGACAAGTACGTTACGAGTATAAAAGTATTTAAAACATAATTTTCAATATCTTTTATATAAAAAAAAATTCAAAATTCAGACCGGAAGTACCACTTTTACTCTTATCGAATAGGTTTTTTTTGAAAATATGTCGTAAGTTATGCATTCTATATATATTTATCAAGAGTACAAAAGTATTTAGAACTAGATTTGCAATATTTTTTGTATATATGAAATTTCAAAATTCGGACCAGAAGTAGCACTTTTACTCTAAGCGAGTAGCACTTTTTTGATAATATCTTGCAAAGTATGCATTCTATAGAGATTTATTAAGAGAATAGAAGTATTTATAATAGGATTTTGAATAATTTTTATATAAAAGAATTCTTAAAATTCTATAATTTGAAACTTTCATACGTATAAGAAAGTCGTGTGGTGCCCACACCTCATTTTTTTACTTTCTTATACGTAGTATAAGGAAGTATTGTAATAATGAAAATTTTCGACATCGAGATTTTTGCAGATGTCGACGTTTTGAAGTCCCTTGATACCAAAACAGTGGTTTTTAAAAAGTCTGTGTGTCTGTCTGTGACCACGATAGCGGTCAAACCGCTATAGCTATCTATTCCAAATTTTGCATTTAGTAGTATAATCTCCCTCTTGAGAACTGATTAGACTTTCAGAAAAATCGGCAGACCGGAAGTAGTAGTTTAATTTAGTGAAAAAATCGAATTTTGCCAATATTTCGTCAACTACTAAGTTTAGACAAATTTATAAAGAATCCATATGTAATTAAAATTAAATTTGAGAAGAATTTTATTAAAAAAAATTTCGAAATTCCTACCGGAAGTAGGTTTTTTACTCTTATCGAAAATCGGTTTTTGCAAATATTTTGCTAGTCATGCTTTTTAGACAGGTATATTGCGAGTATAAAAGTATTTGGAACTTAATTTTCAATACCTTTTGTATAAAAGAAAATCAAAATTCGGACCGGAACTAACACTTTTACTCTTACCGAATAATGATTTTTGCAAATATGTCGTAAATTATGCATTCTATATATATTTATGAAGAGTACATAAGTATTTAAATTTGGATTTGGAATATTTTTTGTATAAATAAAATTTCAAAATTCGGACCGGAAGTAACACTTTGATAAGTATAAGAAAGTCGTGTGGTGGCCACACCTCATTTTTTTAAATGACCGCTGGGGCGAGTCTAGGATATGGATCAAATTATGATTCGCGAAACCAAACGGGGCTTGGCAAAATACCAAACACTGCAAAATTTGCATAAAATGAAGATGACCCTCTTGAGCAAATCTTCAATTTTTAAGGTAGAAGACTAGAATTTTTTGCATAGTTATATTACAAATTACAGTTTTTTCGATTTGAAAAATCTTCATTAGAAGCGATTTTATACAAATTATTCGTAACGTCAGTAGTGTAAAATCGCCTTTAATGCAATAACGCATCGTCAATTTTTTAAATAGAAGGTTGAAGTCATGATACAAAATTATTTTACGATTCAAGCTCTATCAGGAAAAATTATCCGTTTTTAAAAGTCTTGTCTAGATTCGATTTTATTTAAACTTTAAAGTTCAAAAAGTTTTCAAAATCCGAGTTTTTTCAAATCTCGTGCACTTTATGACAGGTGGTTCAATTCCGACTGGCGTAATTTATTTTGCTTTTAATTTAAAATATTCACAAACTTATCGGACGTGCTGATATTGAATATCTCTTCAGAATTTTTACTGCTATAATAATATCATACATTATACATACGTACAAAAGCTTTCTTAATGATTTCAATCATAAACACAATAGATGATTATGTATATTTTTATTAATATTAATATCACCAATTTGATATTAATTATTTGAATATTTAATGTGTATAATAATTGTTGTTATACTAATTACTGCAATTAAATTGTTCATTTCAATTGTATGACATTATTTGTTGTAGGGATTTATTTGCCACTGAAAAGGTATATACTAGCTGATAGAGAACATAGGGGCAAAAAAGGGTGAATATACTTAAGCAAAAAGGCGCCCAGTATGAAAAATAAGTGTACATACAAGCATGAAAAAGAAGTGTACAAGCATGAATAAGAAGTGTACAAGTATTATTTTCATCAGCACATTAAGAAGTGGATTTAACAGCTGAATTGTTCTGTATTCTCATAACTTGGAAAAAATATTTTCACCAAATAATGTATATTTCGCAGCCGAGCAAGTTAAAGGAAATATGTTGAAGCTGAATTTACTTTAGTCATGATTTGGTTATTTATCAATCAGCTATGGTTGACCTAGAATGCAAAATAAAGTTCTCCCAACATGTAACTATACTAAGAGCTGTTCTGTAAATGTTGTATATACATCATAGCATTTACTTTTTAATGTAAGCCAACGAAATGATTATTACTGAAGCAGATTTGAACTCCAAAAGCGAGGCTGCGGAATATACATTATTTGGTATAAATATGTTTTCCAAGTTATAAGAATATATCACAATTCAGCAGTTAAATCCACTTCTTACTGTGCTGATGAATATAACACTCGTACACACTTTTTCTGGCTTGTACACTTCTCTTTCATGCTTGTCCTCTTCTTTTTCATGCTTGTATACTTCTTTTTCATGCTAGTCCTCTTCTTTTTTATGCTTGTACACTTATTTTTCATACTCGGGGCATTTTTGTTTAAGTATATTCACCCTTTTTCTGCCCCCTTCGGGGCATTTTCTCCAATAGCTAGTGTATTATATATATCAAGTTATGTATACATGTTTATAAATTTTAATATGTAATCAAGCCGCACTGAAAATTACTCGTCAAGATATTCTAAAATGTCCATAAAACGATTGCGAATGAAAATCACTTTTTGAAAAACAAATGCAATATAATTTGTTAATATGTATTAATGTTAAATACAAGTCTAATGAAGGTCTTAATCATATCCGAAACATCATAAACTTAAAATAGCATTTTCCTTGTATTTTTTTAAGCACTAATTCTGCTATTCAAATATACACTGCTCAAAAAAATTAGGGGAACATTTTTTTGAAAACCTGTAACTTTTTAAATAGGTGGCCAAGAAAAATCAAATTTATTATACTTCAACGGCATATTTTTAACTAAGGAAAATTACGAAAACGATTTTACAACTCTTAGTTACTTCTAAGTTACATTTAAAAATGTAAATTGATAACGCAAAACAAAATGAAAACAACTGTCATTGTATCGATGAGATTAGGGTTTTCTGTGGATTGGTGAGTTTTAAATACTGTGTATGCCCTCCACGAGCACGAATCACTTCCTCACATCTGCGTGGCATGCTTTGCACTAGTATGCTTTCTCATTCCTCAATCAGGGCTTGTGTGAGTTCCTGTATGGTTAGTGGTGGATTAGGGCGCTTGCGAAAACGACGGTCAAGCAGAGCCCACACGTGTTCAATAGGATTCAGGTCAGGACTTAACGCCGGCCATTCCATGACCTGAATTCCACGTTCTTGTAAAAAATGCCGGCGGTATGTGGCTTTGCATTGTCCTGCATTAGGATGAAATTGGGACCGACGCCATATGCAGTAGGTACCACATGGTCCTCCAAGACATTTTCGATGTAATTCATTGCATTTAGTCTATTAGGAACCACAAGAAGACCAGTTCTGTTGTCTACACCGATTCCAGCCCAAACCATCACAGATCCAAGACCAAATCTATCCACTTTATACATTCTAAAAGCTGTTCGAGTGACCCACTCTAATCGCCTTGGTTGAAAGAACTTAACCGAACCGTCAAAATCGACTCGAATTGGTTACACGGGGGGAAGAACTCGTCTCTGGATACGGGGAATTAAAAGCTGTCGTTTGGCGTGGGTGTACGGGCGACTTTAAATTTCCGGTCGATGGAGAGATTCTCCTTTTTAGTGGAGCGTGTGCGGATATATGGGCCGCTAAAGAGGATCGTGCAAAAATCGGCACTTGGGCGTTATGAAAAAATTAGGACGAACGGCGATCGTGATACAAAAACCATATCAAACACGTTAAAAATCGTAACAAATGTCAGGTATGACAGGCAGACGGAAGTATTGCAAAAGTTTCACTTTGACGAAGAAATTTCAGGTCGTCAAGGTTTAGAATGCCGAAAGAGGGTTGGAAACCAAAAGAGTGGACTTTTCCGCGACGATTGAGTGCACTGTCCACGTGCGGGTGCATCGCTGATTTAAAGTATCACGACACTTCAAACATACCAAATGAAGTTTGATTTTCGACGACAGTCTTACGAAAATTGGATTTAAGCTTATGATCAATGTCAAACAATTATATGGGCGCAAGTGAGCACTCATTGTATGAATCATAATGGCAAAGAAATGAAACATCAGGTTCAAGTGTGATATTTTACTGAAATAAGATACCTATTAGGTATGTATTTTTGTTACCACCAATTATTACTGTTGCATCGTTCTTTTCCATATGTATTTTTTCTATGCCGAAGGCACTAATATCGAATAGAATATCTCCCATCCTTCTCTCTATAAATTGTCAATAAAATGAAAGTGTACTGTCACATGTAAGTATAAGAATAATAATAACGAGTTTTTTATATTATCAAAATGGTCCTTAATACAAAAAAAAATAACACAATTGATACATTTACTTGTGTCAGGAATGACTTTCAATTTGACAATTAGGTCTCCCAACATATTTATTGAAGTTTATACTAATAATAAACGTCAACTAAGTTTTGATGCGATGTCAGTTTGTGAACAAATTTAAATTGGACGTATATACAGCGTGCGTCAAAAGTTTTGAAAATCGGGCATTATAAAAAGCATCATGGCAATGTTTGCGTTTCATAGGAAATTGTAATAGAGCTGTAAGCGGGTGAAAAGGAGTCGGGGTTCAAGCTTAGAGAGATTGACAAATTCTACTGGTCCTGTATAGTAGCGTTCACCAGGACGTCTATATACACGTACTCGGCCGACGAGTTAAATGAAATCTAGACTCGTCTGTAAACAGTACAGGCGTCCAGTGAAGAAGTTGCCAATCTCTGTGATTCAGAATAAAGTTCATTCGCGCTGCTTTGTGAGGCTGCGTAAGGCGTGGTGCGCGAACAGGTCTTCTTGATTTCAAATTCGCTTCTTCTAATCTGTTTCTAACAGTTTGATCAGAAATTTCTATTCCATGTGCTCGTCTTAGGTCGGATAGGAGATCACTTGCTGTGGCAATACCCTTAGGTAAAGAGGAAAGGACAAGAAATCGGTCTTGATTTTGAGCAGTTTTTCGAGTTCGACCTCTTCCAGCTCTTCTGACATAATGGCCAGTCTCCCGAAACCGATTCCATAAACGCTGAATAACAGAAGGGGAAACTCCAAGGTCCCTGGAAACATGTCGAATAGAGCGGCCGTACGAAGTGTAACTTAGAAGTAACTTAGAATTGTAAAATTGTTTTAGTATTTTTTTAAAGTTAAATATATGCCGTTGAAACATACCAAATTTGATTTGCCCAGAACGATTTGTTAAAAAGTTACAGGGTTTGAAAAAAGTGTTCCTCTAATTTTTTTGAGCAGTGTATTATAAATTTCCGAAGTTCGCCATCTTTAAAAAATAAAGTCAAAACCGTCTTTTAACAAACCTCCTTTCCTATCAGTCAAAATAGTTACTATCAATATTATATAAAAGACAATTTCAAAACTAGAACATTTTTTCAACATTTTCTATTATAGTCGAATGCTTTTCGAACTGCAGCCACGTCAAGTGGAGAAAATCTTCACAAAACTACTCCAAATTATCGGTTAGTATTACATATCGATTATTCACAGGACAAAACAACTTTCAGTCAATTTACTTCAACACCACTAGTAGTAGTAGTTTTACCATAGCACTTTTTAATTGTGTGGTATTATCAATAATCTAATCCACAACTGCTCTCTCTGCTGCTCGCTCTCTCTAGTTACGAGGGCGTATTTTTATGCTATCTACCTAGCCATGAAAAAAAGCACATAAGAGAACAAAAGATTTTTATTTTTCTACATAACTCCCTTCAACACTTTTACACTTATTACATCTTTTTTCCAGTTGCCCCATATCCTCAGAAAAAAATTGCTTCGGTAACCCCGCGAAATATTCTTCAACAGCTTCTCTGAGTTCTTCATCAGAAGCAAAACGATTTCCTCTGAGATGCTTTTTTTAAATTTTTGAATAAGAAGAAGTCTGACGGAGCTAGGTCGGGGCTATATGGTGGATGCCTTAACTCTATAAACCCACAGTCATTGATTTGTTGCTGCACGACAATTGTCGGATTCATAAGGCAAACAAAGTTCAGCAGATAATCAATGACTGTGGGTTTATAGAGTTAAGGCATCCACCATATAGCCCCGACCTAGCTTCGTCAGACTTCTTCTTATTCAAAAATTTAAAAAAAGCCTTATGAACCCGACAATTGTCGTGCAGCAACAAGTTTCTTTCTGGATAAGAATCAGGGCGTTTTTCCTCCAGAACAGTTTTTAAATTTTTAATTGTGTTTCCGTAGGCCTCTCCATTTATGGTAGACCCTCTCGGCATATATTCAATAAGAAAAACTCCTTCAGCATCCCAGAAAACAGTTGCCATCAGTTTTGTTCCAGAAAATTGTGTCTTGGTCTTTTTTGGTGGTGGAGAGCCCTTATGAACCCACTGCATGGATTCTTGTTTAGTAGGAGGGTCCCAGTAATATACCCAAGTCTCATTCCCGGTAATAATTCGAGATAGAAATGTTTTGTCCCTCTCCAACTTGACCAAATTTTCTTGAGAAACTTCTTTTCTGCACAGTTTTTGTTCAGATGTAAGCAATCTGGGTATTCACGGTGTAGACACCTTCTTCATACCCAAATCGTCATGCAAAATTTGGAGAACACTTGGTTCGGATATACAGACTTCATTGGCAATGACAGAGATCTTTACACGCCGATCTTTCAGTACCAAATTTTCGATTTTTCTCACAATGTTTTCAGTTCGAGCTTCAACGGGTCGTCCGGACTTTGGGTCATCATTGATTGACTCTCGGCCCCATTGAAAGAGTTTAAACCAATATTTTACTTGGAAATAAGATGGTGGATCTTCCCCAAATACAGCAACCATTCTTTCATGAGTTGCTTTTGGACCATTGCCTTCCTTTGTCAGGAACTTTATTACGCTGCGATGTTCAACTTTAGTTTCACTCATTTTATCGAGAAATGGACCGTCTCATATCTCTATACACAGCATAAACTAAACACAACTTAGCACATGTACTTCTAACAGTGACAGCAATTTTTCAATAATTTGTTTGACATCGTCACTCTTTTGTTTCATGGCTAGGTAGATAGCATAAAACTACGCCCTCGTACTATAATATACGTTTTGATGGACCGGATTGATTTATATCAACAACATCGCTGCTTGTAGGACGGATTTGAAATCTCCCTTGTCGAATCGAAACAAAAACGCTTTTTCTGGAAAGTTGGTCGTTTCCTCCCTCTTATCTTCCTCTTCTAGTCATTTAATATCCCAGGTTTTGCATCCTAGCACATTTGGCTATTGGACAAGCCACAAATGACTGATGTTTTGATACTTGCTCAGTTACAACTGTAAGCTTTATCACATCTAGATCATAGCTTGGATCAAAGTGAAATGTCAAAATTTATAATTTTCTAATTCTCTCGAAATAGTATTCAATTTAAGAATTGAGTTTGTAAATATTGTTTGAGATATGCTCATCAAGTATTGAAGCTTATCGTACCACATTCTTAGATAACACTTATCATCGTAAATATTTATAACTATTTCCGAGGAAAATTATCTAATAACAGTTATGAATGGTGACAATGTTTTGTATACTTGTCCAGATAAAAAAATTATTGTCTGAGTTTCATGAAGCTGACAGAAATTCGTGATGAAAGTATAATAAATAATGATAATGTACACGGAATTTTTATATTTTCAAAATGAGGAATTAATATTTCAGTGAGTTTACTAAAGGATTTAAATTCGTTAAAGTTATGCTGATAAAACCAAAAGGTCGAGATATGTATGCACTCATGGACGACACAGATTCTTTGCTTATGTCTTTGCCATGGTGATAAGATTGGTTACATAATATCAGCCACCTAATATTTTTTTATCCTAATAATAACAATAAGCGTTCTTCATTTATCATGCAACATAAGATTTAGTAGTTTGCTCTATGTAACTAACTAACTGAACGATAACTGATTCATATAAAAATGAGCAACGTTTTTAAATTAAATAAATGACACATACAAATGATATTTTGCAAAAACAAATTATTTCGTAAATGTCAAAAGGAGGAAAAAATCTGATTAATTCTGTTATTTTCAGGTAAAACCGCGGCACGTCTTGTGGCCGAAAATGCGGATTCATATGGCTGGATTAATCTAACCTTAGCCGTACAGCTACTCCTACCACTTGCAGTAATCGCCCTCATTTTCTCCAGGAAAAGGATTTGGATATATCCATATCCATTGCTGGACACATACGTATCAGGTAAGATAAATAGAAATAAAACACAAAATCAATTTGAAAATCTAGCATGATTTATAAGTTTATTTGCTATCTAGTTCCACAAAAACGCTATGAAGTTGGTTAATCTAAAAAGTTTGTACCACATGTAAAATTCCTAACTGTACAGGGTGAGTCATTAGTAGCCGCTTCTTCGATTGCTCTTTTGTGTTTTAATATAGGACAAAAAAATTAGTGGAGAATTCATGGTTGCATGTGGCACATATTCTAAAAGTACTTTAAGCTCTGTCGCACTTTCGGTTTCACCGGAAATGCACGGAACTTAATTTTTTTAAATGACACCCTATATACTTTTGGATTTTCTAGTACTACTTTAAATTGTCTATTCAACTGTTTTTTTCTTTTTCAAAATTGAGCCAACTGTTTTTAAGTCATTATTTTTTTTTTGAAAATATTTGACCAAAACATGTGTTCAGAAAAAATCATTTTCACATTGTTTTTAAAAGTACAAACATTTACTTTGGCGGTGCTTGTAGCCAAGAAAATTCTGCATGACTTGGTATAAGTTGCACTCGACAATATCTCAAAAAAACTTTGTTTTTTCAAAGCCTACTTCCCGAAATTTTTGCATACCTAAAACTTTTATTTTTAAATGGAACACCTGGTATTTTATGGAGGCATTTTGTTCCTTGTTTTATTATCTCTCCTTTAACAATGTTCTATGCCTATCTTTTGTAATTTCTGAGACAATCACTATAGGAGCAATTAGCGGTCAATTAAAGAACTACGAGCGCTGTTGTTCTATGCACTCAAATACTCATTCAACCAATGGAAGGCAGGAATGGGGCCCGACTTCCTTAGTCAACTGTCACACAAAGTAAAGGTTAAATCCAACTACCCCAAAAATAATAATTTTACAAACAGAAGAACATCGCATTTCAATTTTTTAATTCCGGCAATGTCCAGTTGCAGTATTTCATTTTTTACACTGTTGGTTAACAGCGAAATAAAATAAAGGGTATGTTCACTGCCATATTTGAAGATGCCGCCCCAGTAAAACGTGCATAAAACAATGCTGCTATTTTCAATTTAATTTGCCTAATTGCTCTTATTCTTTCATTGTTGAAGCTCTTCATAAGAGTTGGCTGTAGTTTTTCAAAATCATAAATTGATGTCCTAAAACTTTGATCGAAAAAAATTAGCAACAAAATAGCGCAATTTAAATAACCTAAAACTATTGAGCAACGTAACGACAATCAAAAGTAAGAAAAACAAATTTCATTAAAGATTATGTTTAACATAACAACTTTGTGCAATTCACGTGAGTATTCTGTTTTCCAAAGAAGTACTAACGTTGCGTAACACGTTTCAACATATTCTTGTAAACTCTTTACTGATTTTAATTATTACGTCATCAAAAAGTTTTGAAAATCCATTGAGGGTTTGTATGTGTTATAATAACGAAAATTATGACGATAAAAGTATCCACTTTAATAGAAGTTGGCTTCGTCGGTAAACAACAAAAAATTGTGAAAGTCAGGATCATTTATCTGCTGCCAATTGACAAGAATGTAAGCGATTCTAACCCTGTGTATGAATATGCTACGGATGAATTACATATTTCCTAATTATTCTGGATTCTCAAATTTGACTTACATTTAATGAACTACTAATTTTCGTAGTACTAGTATGGGGGTGTTCGACTACATTCGCAAGTACCATAAACATCTTATCCTCTCCAGTTATTGATTTTGTCCGCTCCTTTCTTCATATTCAATACTTTCCTTTAAAAAAATAAGTTTTTGATATGTGAAAATTTCAGGAAGTAGGATTTGAAAAAACAAAGTTTTTTGAGATATTGTTGATTGCAACTTACACCAAATGATGCAGAATTTTCTTGGCTACAAATGTTTTCGTCAAAACTTTCTAAAAAAAATAAATAACTCAAAAACTATTGGCTCAATTTTGAAAAACAAAAAAATAGTTAAATAGACAATTTAAAGCAGTACTAGAAAGTCCAAAAATATATAGAGTGAGTCATTTAAAAAAATTAATTTCCATGCATTTCCGGTGAAACCGGAACTGCGTCAGTACTTAAAATATTTTTAGAATATGCGCCCGAAGCAACCATGAATCTTCCAATAATTGTCTTTTCTTTTCTTTAAAACACAAAAGAGCAATCGAAGAAGGGGCTACTATTGACTCATCCTGTGTAGAATACACAAAGAGAATACGTTAAGACTGTGCTGCTTAAGAAATATGTCGAAATAACCGGTTACAGTTTTTCTTATTTCAATTTAAGGGTGCGTTTCAATATTGGCAAATTCATTTCGGTTCGAATCTAGAATTTTCGTTTTCCTTAAGTACTACTAGTAATAATTGGATGGCGCTACGGTATCAATTCTAAAAGAAAATAACAATGACCTTAAAACATTTCAAGGTCATCGTTATTTTACCTGCTTTCTCCAAAGTATAAATTTAATCTGTGCAGTCTTTCTTTGGAATTTGATTTTATATGTATGAGTCTAATCGATACTTCCTAGTCAGCTCGCATGTGCGCACGTGGCGCATTTATTTGTAAATTATAAAACTTAAGAGGGGCGTTTACCAACAAATAGAAGCGTATGCAACTTATATTACTCGCGGGATGGGTAGACGCAAGGGTGTGTGAGTAGGTGGAGCTAGACGATATTCGGTTTCGATCACAGCGCTTCGGTTTAAAGAATGAGTACTTACGGAACTTCTTTGTTTGGTTGATCTTTTATAACAAGCCAATTTTCGCTTGCCCATAACTTATATTATTATACACTCGAATATTATAGGTATATATGACATTTCCTTTTAATTACAAACTGTCACTCTAATTTAAGTCTGGAGTAGCCGACCGATTCCGATAGATTTGCATCTTTGCTAGCACCGGTAGAGATACCGTAAAGTGGGGATAGACAACGCAATAGCTTCGGAAAACTCTAATGCTCTACTGTTAAATGTGTGTGACAATGTTTACTATTTAATGTTTTTATCTTAAAAAATAATTACATAAAGGTTTTTTTTTAATATCGTTCGTCAAATGTGCAGCTGGCGCGTAGAGGTTGTTTTTTTCTTTTATGTACAAGCCTTAGTTAGTAGACATTCAACACCTTCATGCATTTTTGTCGTTATTTCTAAAACACATAACTTCTTCAAAAAAATAAATTAGTACAAAAACTGGCCTTGACATTATAAATGTATGCCTCTTGCATCACTAGCCAAAATTTGAGATTCTAAAATTACAAAATAAATTTAAAAACGCAAAACGGCGATACCTTAGTTTTCGATAGGTAATGTTAATATATTATAAATAATGAGGCTATTATAAGATTATGGCTAATATTTAAAACTAAAAAACCGCCGAACTTAGACCTCCGGAAAAAAGAGTGGGCAGGCATTTAAGGAATTTCATGAATATTTTAGAAATACTATACGGGATATTGTGCACAATTTCTATTTAAAAAATGAACGTTGTCAAAGTTTTAAAAACTGTACCTATATTTATATTTTAAGTAATTAGCAACAACCTTAAAAAAATTACTAAAGAGTTGAAGAAAAATATAGAACTGTTCTTAGCCAACAATTTCTTTAGCTCGACTTGAAGACTGTAATGCAAGTTGAAAACAATTTTCGATTAATCAATCAACTCATTGGTTGAAGTTGGAAAAACCGGCCCTTGAGGTAAAATCTTAGTAGATCAGTGATATTAAATTTGGTGCGTTTAAAAAAGATAGAATAAAGGGCGTCTAATTGCAGATATAACCTCGGAAACACTTTCAATAAATAAATATAGGTCAAATTTAAGAGTTTTTGTATAAGAAAGTATTTATATATTCTGATGAGATGAAATTGATATCATCTCCATCGCATCACTATATATCAAAACTTTCATACGCAAAAACTCTTTAATTATCTCCAGTAACTTTTGAAATATTTACATGAATCCTCACTTTCGCCCGTCATATAATAATAAAATAATCAGTATAATAATCAATTCCTCTTTTATAATTAACGTGATGCTTAGCCATTTGATACTAATGTATTTTTCGTGTACCTCTCAATAAAATAGGAATATAGAATACATTTAATGAGTTTATCGAATAGGTACACTAGTGCTTAATTGCGAAATTGTTTTCAACAATAATTAGATATACATAGATATTTATAGATTATATAATTCTTATATGAATAATTGGATAATCTATAATTTATTTATGGAATTTACGTTGATAACAAATCTCTCAGTGTGATAATTATTCGCAACTATTTGAAATAAAGCATTGAATAGTATATTAAAATACAAGTAACAGAAGGCCTCTCATTCCAGCATGATTTCCAAATTCGGACACGAGCGCGCAGCATACATGATGCTCAGATAATGTAAAGTCTCAATTATTTCCTTACCGCAAGACGAACATACATAAATAATTTCACGCCTTCGGCAAATCCATTTTACTCCTCCAAACATTATGAATATGCAAGATCATTTCAATAGGCATATCAAACTTAATAAATTTATTCTATTGGCTACCAAATTAAATAGTTTTTTATTTATTTATTTTCTCAAGTATTTGAATAAACTTCATGCATGGTAATAATACAATATTAAGCAAACTTTAAAAGGAATATTACTCACTACAAGAACTCTCAAACTTTTAAAAGTTGTCAATATCATTAGTTACAATTTTTAAATGCAACAAATAACAGATTTATCTATATTATTGTTATAAATTTTACAAGGCTAAAACTTCATATTGACCAATGAGGAGCAAGCGTCATAGCCCAGATATATTTTCACAGGAAACGCCCTCCCCTACCAGAAAAAAAAGGATAAAGACGATTGCAGAAACAATAGAATCAATGAGATGAAATCTGACTTTCTTGAGACAGTCTCTGACAAAGGAAATTCTAAAAATTATCATTAAAGTCCCAGAAAGAACAATCATCTGAAATTTAAATAAAACATACTGAATAAAAAAATTAAACAAAACTTGATGAAGAGGCAGTAATCCTGGTGAATTCATGAATAAAGGGCTTTGTAATAAGCGACTTGAAAAGATTGACTAAGCTATTAGCCATTTTATCATTGTAACTGGTCTTTAATATCGACTTCGCATATCACAAAGATATATTCAGCCCACATAACTCCTCCAAGAGTTCCAGTATTTTTTCATATAAAACATTTACATCGCCACTATGAAGTGTACATTTCTAAAAATTTATTTAAATAAATTTATATTAGAAAATTCGTCTCCAAATACTAATAACAAATAACGAAAGTTGTGATTATTATTGAAGAAAGTCTTAGAAATCACACTGTTATTCGGAATATTCGTCATCTAAAGCTACATTTGATCGTAATTATTCAAGCTAATTACGGTCCTGGTTCTTCGATGAAACATTATACCAACTAATGAAGAGGCGTTCACACAATCCAAGTTCCATCATCGACATTAATATTTTGCGAAACGAATTATTACCCGGGCTTCCGCCAAAATTAATATTAATACGTCGAAAGATGAACGGCTCGGTTCACTTCGGTCCCACCACCCTCCAACTCTCCACAATCCACACCACTCCCGCTCTCTTGAAGTCTCCGCCCGTATCTCGGACTGACCTTCGACATCTTCGGACAGTTTAATTTGATCGAGTAGTCTTCGGTTAATTAAGGGAAATTGGAAGTCTAATCGAAATTGGATGAATTTGGAAGTGTTATCGAGTCTCCCGTGTGATAGATCGATGAGAGTGGATCTGGTATTAAACAAGTTTTGCGAAAGATGTAAAGTTGAAACTGTTCTGATAGTAATAATGACATCCAACTATGGATCGAACGGCTAAAGTTTGCTGGTAGAAATTCGTTGACCTAAATAATAAGTTTTGATGTATTATCATAGCCACTTAAAGTTGCTGATTTAGAGTTCATCATGTTATAAAAAGTTAAATAAATGTGATTAATTGAACAAATAAATAGAAGTTGATACTATGTACTGGGGGGGGGGGGGTAACAAAATTACGATAAACTAAGAAAATTAACTAGTGAATTTAAAATTTGATAAAGGATACATGCAGTGTGGAAATAAAGTAATAGATAAATTCATTAATGCGTAGCAAAAAACTGGCTCGAATCTTACTTACATAATCGTAAGCAAATCTTGAAATACTGCATTGAGGGCATTATCGTGCAATCGGACGAGACTACTGTGACTATGGATGTCCCAAAAGTTAGTGTCTTTGGGCCACTACTCTTTATAATTTTTATGAATGATATCGTATCTATTATATCTGATTCTAATAACGGCATCATTATTTATACAGATGATAGCAACTTAATTATAAGTGGTAAGGACTTGCATGAGATCGAGCTCAGATTTATATTTTGTCTTTAAAGCAGCCACCGCAGAAAATCCGGTTTCGCAAAGGTAGGATGTCGAAAATGGTAATAGTTTACGAAACGATCTTGTTTTCAGTGCAAGAAACTCATCATCCAATCCTGCCCAAATTTCAAAGAGTGATTTATTACTAAATTGGCTTTTGATTTCGACACTTGTCGTGAAGTCTATAAAGATTCTTTCTCGACAATTGAAAGACTTTCGGGAGTATTTTGAAATGGGTCCCTAATCCACTCGTAACTTGGTATCAAGTTGAAATCGGCAAAAAAATACTTTTTAAAATTATTTGCCAGCATGATTAAATGATATTTAATGGTTGCAAAAACAACTTCCTCATGTTGTTCTTCAACCTCGTAAGGTTTAACACATTCATCCACATTTGCACATTTCTTATTTTTGTCGCTTTACAATTCTTCTCCACAATTCCTGTTTTCTACAAAAAGAATTAACTCGTATCCGACATATGTGTGTTTTCTCCATGTAGTTGAAGATTTAAGGTATTTAATTTCTCGAATATATCGACCAATCAATTTTATCACATTCATTCATCAATCATCTAGAAACTTCTCGGTTTCCGATCGGTTTTTCGCTTCTAGAAAAATGGCGATTTCATCTTTAATTCATACACACGTTGTAAAAATTTCCCACATAATAACCATCTTGCCTCGCAATAAAATAGTAACGCTGAATGTACTGCTCCCATGTCTTTACAGTGCAGAAGAGATTCTTGATTTTAGAGGTCTCATTTTAATATAATTTACTACGGTTACTAACGTGGTTAGCACAATATTCAGACCAGGACTCATGTCTTTGGAAACCAGAGCTTCTCTGTGGATCATGCAATGTGTCTAAATACACTGTGGAGATTTTTGTTTCACAACTGCTTGTACATTTTGGAATCTTCTCGACATTATACGAGCACCATAGGTGCATCTTCCTACTCAATTTATCTACTCTATATTTGCATTGTTTAGAAAATCATTTGAGATAGCAAACCAGTGGCGGCCCGTGAATTTTTCGGACGGGAGGGCACCGGGGGGTCCGAGTGTTTAATATCAAAAATTAAGTACAGACAATAAAATAAACTCAATATCTTATTTAATTGACTTGTTCGAAAATAAAATCCATTCGGCGTTCCTTACGATTAGCAAAATGATTAATAACTAATTTATTGAAGTTTGGTGTTGATGTCAGTAATTGCTTTTCAATGGAACACATTGCTGAGACACATAGTCTGCTTTCCTGCATGGTATTTCTAGAAAATGTTTTTATTCTCTTCAAAGTTGAGAAGCAATATTGCAATATTCTTATTTTTATTAACTGCATTAAATTTTACAATAGTTACCAGTTGTTTTAATAAATATCTGTCACAAAGCCCTAGAAAATATTGTAAATTCTCTTGTTTAGGATAGGATTTCATTTTGGATTTAGTAGCTACAACTCGATGCTGTTTTAGAGATTTTCTGTCGTTCCCTTCTGGGTGTATGGGCAGAGAGATTTTTTTCTGTTTGAACCCCAACATCACTTGAAGTAGGCATTTCCATAACTACTAAAATACAATTAAAAAATTATACATTTCATTAAATACAAATTAATTGTATGTGTGTAACTAAAAAGTTCTGAATTATTCTACTTTATACTAGGTTAAATACATATGCGTTCAATTGTTGTTCGAAGATGACTTCGAATTCTTTAGTTAAACAACTAAACGTATTTTATGTTTTGCTCATAATATAATTTTGTATTGTAAATATTAATTGTCATACCTATAGGTGGGTCACTTTCTGCTAAATTTTGGGATCCAATATCACTTGTGCTAGGAACATTCATAGTTTCCATAAATTCTAAAATACATTTTGAAATTAGTATGCTTTTAAAATTTCTAATAATACTTAGTTCTTATAAAATAATATTTTATCATAAACATTTACCTGTAGATAGTTCTTTAACCGGTGAGGTTAAATTGATTTCTTTTCAATATGGTCATGGCTGTGAGAGATAACGATGTTCTTTAAAATTCCTATTTTCGAAGGAGGTTCCTTCACTAATACAGAAAGATAAAAACCACATTAGAAGTATTTATTTTCATGATTCATCTTTAATAAAAACTTTAATTATAAGTGCAAACCTTTTCAAAACATATTTAACAATGATAAATAAGATGCTATATTTTTTGTAGATAGTAAATAAGTTTACAAATTTAAATTACGAAATATCTTATTAGAGAAATAAAAGTAAAACATTGTTTTCATCATGTACAGATTTTTTGGAATATTTCAAATTATAAAGTCATGTTATTTTATTTATTCTACTCCAATGATGATGTATGTAGTTACATATTTTAAAATTACAATGCAACGGTATTGCAACTTAATATAGACAAAAATTGTTGAATATATAAAAGATAAATGCTAACAAATAATTTTGCAAATATTTTAATTTTATGATAGTTTATATTAAAAACACTTTTATGAAAAATAATGTACCCATGTGAAATTTTGCATCAAAAGCGGAAAAATTGAAGTATATGGTTGCAGCCGATTTTTGACAAAATGACTAGTGTACCTTATAGAAGACCTCTAATTGAACAACTTTTACTTATAAATTAATCGGTGGAAACGGAGATAATTAATAATTAAGGTGCTCACCGTGTACATTTTTCCATGTCACATTTTTAGTCGTATCTGTTATGCACTTTTGAAATTATGAAAATCGTAAAAAATTATGTTTATTTTACTTTACCACAACACAATTAAATTTAATTTTTATGTTTTGAATAACTTTTCTGCGATTTTAACATTTTAATATAACCTAAACAGAAAGGCCCTTCCCCTCGCCCCCGCGCTTAATCGTGGTGTGGTAAAGTGAAATAAACATCATTTTGTACGATTTTCATAATACAACATCTACGTATGCCAGATTTCTTCTTTCGTACAGTTTCCATTATTGATATCAACAACAATTTACCTGGCACCTTTACTTATTATTCTTTCGTAAATTATAAGTTATAAAACTTAGACAGGTTATATTTATACAACAATATACAAGTACACAACAGAAATTTAACACGCCATTTTGAAATGTGCCCTTGTTTGATTTTGCGCACAAATATCGGAATTATGTAAGTGAGGCTTTTGTCACTTCTATTATTCTGTGATATTACATACTGGATGTAATCCGGCATCACAGAGTAGTGCCCGCTCGCTGACATATACAGCTCTCGCCCCGCGCCACCTTTTATCCACTCGATTTCTAATACAAACGGTGCAGTAGCGCGAGATGCCCCGATGCCTACGTCAGACTGTGATTTTTAAACGCGCTGATGAGACGGACTGTTACTTCCGAAAAAATCCATGAGCAACTAAATCACAATTTTGAAGAAGGATAAAAATATGTATTTGCTAATGTAGGACAAGTGTGCATATAGTGGTTTTGCTGCTAGTGATATTATTTGTTATCAAACAAATCAGAAAAATTACATTCAAATTATAATTAATTTTTCTGTTAAAAGAAATTTATCACGGTGGGCAGTGCCCCGTTGCCGTCCATGCAGCAGCCGCCACTGTAGGAAACAATGCAAATGCTGTTGCCTTGAGTTCTATTGGTTTGCAGAATAGTAGTTCTTCTACTGCTGACACACCATCACAAAATCAAACATACAGGCTATTAAATGAGCATCTCTATTGCTATACATTTATTTATTTTGAATATTGATAAGTAGAATTGATATGGTAATTGACAAAACGATTAGAAAATTTTTTATGCTTACGCTTACGTTTATTGCAATAGATTTCTGTACAAAACTAATTTGTAAGTAATTTTTAAGTTTAGTTATCAAGGTTCTAGTGTAGCTTTAGCGTCAAAATACAATTAAATTAAATAAAAACTAGTATTAAAATTACAACACGATTTCAGTGAAAATTATTGAAATCGCAAATACTAAAATGTTGAAAACCCCTGAAAGCTTAAATCGGAACGCACTATGCAAATAATTATGCGTTAAATCGTGATTGGTAATTATTATGTAATGCAAAAATATATTAATTAATTTTAATTGAAATTGTAAATATAGCTTGGATGACATATGATGTAAGATTTTTGAACAAAATATTTCACTCATTTATCTAATATACGAAGAAGAAATTGGGAAAGTGCTTATTAGTTATGCTCACTGTTGACCAGTCGGTAAATATTATGGAAGTATGGCTGCGACGTTTTCCGTATATTTTAATGGATGCTAAAAGTGAAGTTGAGCGTGTAACGAAGTTCCTCGTTAATTGCACAAATTAACATTTTTTAGTCCATTATTAATTTATTTAGCAATATTAAATTAAAAGAATGTGTGTTATTTTGTTCAAATATTGTATAAAATGTTTTGGACGGACCTGTATATGTATTCATTTGTAACGATCATTCATGTTATTTGTTTATTTTTCAATATAAGAGTACCGAATGTATACGTCATGCTCGTAGTCGCGCGCAAATTGTATATTTTGAACGAGTTTTTCCTACAGAAATAGGGGGGTTTACGGATATATAAAGACACCAGCAAGTGTGTCTCTTCCATTTTATTCTCCTATCCTACAGCCGCCTTTACCTTCTTTACTCAGCCTTGATGGCGTGGGAAAGTTAGGTGATAATCCTAGAAACGTATTATATTCAGGTCTTATGCGCCGTGAAATAATCGTTTCAAAATCCGCTAAAACCCGTCCGAAAGTGTCTTTTCCATTCAGACCAGGGGTCGTGGAGGCATAGACATTTTTACCGCTACAACCTATAATTCCCTTCGAAGTCAGGCTTTAAATGCCGTGACCATATATCTCCGCATTTAATACTTGTATTTTATTTTCAGAAATGTTAGAGTTCGAATATTGTTTGTAACGCGCGTATAAATTCAAATACATTGTCCGCGCTCTGTAACATAAACAAAGATATAATAATACTTCGCCGAGTAGACGTGCAAAAGTCCGTGCCGATTGAAATTATTTTCCGTGCCAAATTTGTAAAGATTCTTCTGCGAGCATGATAACATACAAAATTTAGTTGTAAAATAATTTAAGCAAACCTGAGCATCCGTATCTTATTTCAAACACCATTTTGTTTATGATTTTTTTAATCGGAATATTCTGGGACCCGTAATTATTAATTCAGGGACTAGAAATGTGCAAACGTTCTCGCTTAATTTCATACGTGACTTATAGAGGTCATTGACGTGTATTTATTTTGTATACTATTTATGTACATAGGCTTTGTAAATTTGTAATTAATATTAGACAAAAATGTGTATCAATTGTGACCACAGTTTAATTGCTGAATTGTTTATTTGTTTGACATGATTTAACAATGTTTTAATAGAAATAAAAGTTAACCGTTATGTACTTTTCAAATGAATTTCTAACCGTGTGTTTTTTTTTTACCTTTACCGTTTGACAATGAGATAGAGAAAGTAGTATATTCAAGAGTAACGAATCACATTAAAACAATAAGAAGTACTCACGTTTTTTCTCCGCTGAGTTCGCTGTTGAGCAATAGGTCTTTGTCCCAAGGCACCACACTATAACCGCCATATTTTTGATTTATCTTAAACTGCCCGAACTTGTTGACATTAAGGTCGACGACACGTACTTTATCAGATCATAATATTGAAGCCTGAACATATAGGCAGCCAGGAGTGCTGTGTATCTTGGTGTCTTGGCATTCAGAAGACAAATTCTATAACCGGCTAGTTTGCCCCTGGTGTTATATAAGCAAATGACACTATGTTATAAATAAAAGTAAGCTAGCCAGGTTATAAGCGTATCTACGAAATATAATAAAAGTTTAATTGGAGTAGCAAATTAGATGAAAGTGGTATTTAGTGTGAAAGTTTCAATTTGCATTAATAGAATAAATTGTTATATAAATAATAAATACGGAAAAGCAAATACAACCAATAACGGCTATTCGACAGTGTTTATGTGGTATGTTCTAACAGGAAAACAATGAGTGTTATGCACGAAAATAATTCAGAAAGTAGCTTAGATGACATCATACGAAATTTGATCAAAAAGTAACAAGCATTTTCGTTTTTCTCAAAAAGTCTTTATCAAAATCCCCTTCAGATGTAATACAATTTTGGAACTATTTTTTCGGTATGGCGTTCAGTTCCTTTAGCGTCTTCATCTCTTCCATATTGGCAAAACTTCGTCTTTTCATGGTTCACTTCAGCTTCGGGAATAGAAAGAAGTCACACAGGGCCATATCTGACGAATACTGTGATCAAAAATTTACGAACAAGGAGTGAAATGTAAACGAGTATTTTACCATGAGTTAATTTGCTACAATTCTGGCTATTTTCATAGATTGGATTTCTTTATGCAAAAAACATATAATTTCCAGATAGTATTCCTTATTGGTCGTACTACCATTTGGCATAAACTCATGATGCACTATTCAGTCTCAATCAGCACGGTTGTGTTAAGGGCAAGTCTATTGAGACAGTATTATTCATTGATGGAATTCCTTGGATAAAAATAATTATATGGTGAGAATTTTTTTTGATCTGGCCTGAGCTTTCGATTGCGTTAATGTGGAGATAATTTCTAATTAATTTTTTATATAATATTGGTTTTATTGATTTCTTTTTGAATTGGTTTGTTTGGGAACGATTTATCATTGAGCGTTGTGTTGAGTTGGGAGTGCCGTAGATCTCCGTTTTGGGTTCTCTGCTATTTCTTTTTATCATTAACGATCTTTCCTTGCAGTTTACTGCGGCGTTTCACATTTTATTTTGCAAATGGTGTTTCTGTAATGGGATCGGCAATATTTGATACAAGTTTTGAATGGTGTATGTACTTCAAATCGACTGATATTGAACAAAGAAAAGATCAACAATGTATACTTTCATAAGCAAAAATCATGGTTCCAGGGTAACAAATTACGTCAGATCACCCAAGCCGTGTCTTTTTTCTTGATGTTGCTGTAGCAAAGTTATGAAACCTTTAATTCTTTTGTCTTAGTCAAGCAATTTTCAAGATATTGGTGTTCAACATTTATGGTGGAACTGCATTTTACCCGTTCTTCAGACTCCGCGGCAGTCGTATAACTCATCATCTGGAGCTGATTGAGCATTGCAGCAAGTACGTCGCATGCTGATGAAGTCATAATCGACTGAAACACGTGCCTGTGCGTTGATTGGTGTAATTCCGACTCTAGGGCAGATTGTGCATTCATTTTATAATTGCATATATGAATTTTAAATTCATATATGTGCGTGTATGGTTTCCGTTAACTATTGGAAATTTTTCCAAGTACTCATTATTATCTTTTAAGTGTTTTAGTGTTTGTTTTATATACAAATTGTATTTTTTCATGGACGTGCCAATCCAATTTATATTGGCTTTTGAATAATTGTTATTATTATTATTATAACAAATTCGGCCTGCAAATGCTTATAAGAAAATCATATAATGCTCACACCCAATTTTTACTTTCTTAGTATTCTGATCACGAAAATTTTCGACCACGAGATTTTTGCAGATGTCCATGTTTTGAAGCACCCTGATACCCAAAAAGTGTTTTTTAAAAAATGTCTGTGTGTCTGTATGTCTCTCTCTCTGTGTGTGTGTGTGCCTGTGTCTGTGTCTGTATATGACCACGATAGCAGTCAAACCGCTGTAGATATCAATTCCAAACTTTGTATTTACGTGTATAATCCCCTCTTGAAATCTGATTAGATTTTCAGTAAACTCGGCAGACCGTTTACTTCAGTGAAGAAAACGAATTTTGCCAATATTTCGTCAACTACTAAGTTTAAACAAATTTATAAAGAATGCATATCTACTTAAAATTAAAATTGAGAACAATTTTATTTAAAACGTTTTTCGATATTCCTACCGGATGTAGGTTTTTTAATATTTCGCAAGTCATGTTTTTAGACAGGTACGTTATGGGTATAAAAGTATTTAAAACATAATTTTCAATATCTTTTGTATAAAAAAATTCCAAAATCAGACCGGAAGTACCACTTTTACTCTTATCGAATAGCGACTTTTTGTAAATATGTCGTAAATTATGCATTCTATATATGTATATTTATCAAGAGTACAATAGTAGATTGTTGTATTAGGATTAAAAATGTCTCTTTTTTTCGACGAGTACAATTTTACATTTGCGAGGCGGAGCGTAGCGTAGCCGAGCGAATGTAAAATTGTACGAGTTGTTATTAGTGGTCCAATTTGTTGAAAACTTTGTAAAAATGGAAACTAATGAAGATTTGGGTGTTCCTGAAGACATACTAGAGTGTGCGAAAGTAGTTTCTTTGAATCTTCTCCCGCAGAAATCTAGAGAAATTTATGAATACGCGTACCAGCGGTTTATTGGTTGGTGCAAAGGAAAAAATGTTCAGGTGTATTCAGCAGATGTAGTTATAGTGTATTTCTCAAACTTAGCAAATAAAATGAAGCCGTCTACGCTTTGGTCACAATATTCCATGTTGCGGTCAACGTTGGATATAAAGAAGGGTATCGATATGAGAAAATATTCAAAGTTGCGTGCTGTTCTCAAGAGACAGAGTGAGGGATATTTACCAAAAAAGTCGCGAGTATTTACAAAGGAGCAAGTGGATAACTTTTTGGACAATGTACCTGATAATTTATATTTGATGCAGAAGGTAGGTACTTTCAAAATAAAAGAATAACATTTTTAAAGAGTTTCTTTATAGGTTGTCTTAGTATTGGGGGTTGCAGGAGCAATGAGGTGTGATGAAATCGTGAAATTAAGAATTGATAATGTTGAAGATGTGAAATCCGCCTTAATTATAAAAATTCCCGATACCAAATCGAAGAGGTCACGTTCCTTTACTGTGTTGGGAGAAAATTATTTAAGTGTTTATCGAAAATTTATTGCTTTACGTCCACCCAGATTGGTAGAACGTCGATTATTTCTCAGATATGTTAATGGAAAGTGTCATCGAATGGTGGTTGGTATTCACAAAATCAGTGCCGTCGCGCAAGAAGTAGCAAAATTTTTGAATCTGGACAACTGGAGAGAGTATACCGGACACGCATTACGACGAACGTCTGCTACTCTTTTGGTTGACGGCGGTAGTGACTTAACATGTCTTAAAAGACACGGTGGTTGGAGATCAAGCACTGTGGCGGAATCCTACATTGAAGAGTCACATTTGAACAACGAAAACATTGCGAAAAGGATATTGGGAGATGTAGATGATAGTGGTAGTACTGGACGAAGCGCCTATATTATTTCTGATAATAATATCACAATTGCAGAAAACGTGTTGGACCGCTTAGATCGCTCTAAGAATGGGGCTACTGATGGCAGTGGTTTATTTAATTTTAACAAGTGCTTAAATTGTACATTCAACATTAATGTGAATAAATGAAAATCGTTAAATAATAAATTAAAACTATGAATACTTTTTTATCCTAGGATTAAAAATAACCACTTTTACTTCCTAGGATTAAAAGTGAATATTTTTGTTGCTTAGATACCACTTTCTTGGATCAGTATGGAAAATGACAACCTTAAATACTCCTGACAGTCAAAATATGTCATACTGTTTTTGCGGTTGGAGAAAATAGTAGATTGTTGTATTAGGATTAAAAATGTCTCTTTTTTCGACGAGTACAATTTTACATTTGCGAGGCGGAGCGTAGCGTAGCCGAGCGAATGTAAAATTGTACGAGTCGAAAAGACATTTTTAATCCGAATGGAACATGCTATTTTTTCTCCAACCGAAATCATGCATTGCGATAATAAAACGAAGTCTATTTTTTATTCAACCGAAATCATGCACTGGGATAATAAGACGAAGTAAGTAAGTAAGTTATATCGACGTTGTCATGGATATGTTGTCAAACATTAGTCATACATTAGTTGTCATTGCGTTCATTTATGAATACTTTTTTATCCTAGGATTAAAAATAACCACTTTTACTTACTAGGATTAAAAGTGAATATTTTTGTTGCTTAGATACCACTTTCTTGAATCAGTATGGAAAATGACAACCTTAGATACTCCTGACAGTCAAAATATGTCATACTTTTTTTACGGTTGGAGAAAATAGTTATTTATGTACCAAGTCAGTAAAGTGATACTTTATCGAACGAGTCTGATTTACGAGCCAAGCGAGTGAAGCGAGCGCGGCGAGTAACAGACGAGTTCGGTAAAGGTACTTTACTGACGTGGTGCATACAAAATTTTATCGCCAACCGTGAAAATTGTTAATTTAAGAAATAAAGAGATAATAACTTATGACAGTTTATGACAGTGACAAACTATTTATGTTTAAAGTCATCAGTCATGGCTACGCTGACAGATATTAGCGGCAGGTAAAGTACTTTATTGTACAGTACGATAAAGTGTTTCTTTACCTCCGTAAAACGCTATGGTAACGCATCACTTTACTGACGGTTGGCGATAAAAGTATTTATTGCTAGATTTGCAATATTTTTTGTATAAATGAAATTTCAAAATTCGGACCGGAAGTAACACTTTTACTCTTAGGGAGTAGCACTTTTTTTCGAATATCTTGCAAAGTATGCATTCTATAACGATTTATTAAGAGAATAGAAGGACTTAGAATAGGATATTGAATAATTTTTATGTAAAAAATCTTAAACTGTATAGTTTAAGATTTTGTGGTGGCCACACCTCATTTTTTACAATGAATTAAGGAAACTAGTAACGAAATATCGGAAATAAGTAGATCTATTTTGTATGTAAAAAATCATCTTTATCTTTCGCTGTTTTTGCTTTAATTTTACACAGTCTGTATTTCAACTACTTCCGTTAGGTATCTCGGAAGTACTTACATAGTACATTTAACATTAAAAGCTTCCCCTTGTCAGTCTCTCGAAAACGATTCGAATATCGATTATAGTAGATACATATATGTATTTGACCAACAGCAGTGAACATTCATCCGGTCCGATCATCAAGGCATCCTTTTAGTCGCACTTGACGAACTTCCAATGACCATGTCGCACGCTTTGTCGGTCGTCACGGGATCTTTTTGATGTGTTTCCGGATATCGCGCTCTTGTCCCTCTTGCCCCCACCCTCCGGCGGATTTCTGTGCGGGAATTGCTTTGTCCGTGGCTCCTCTAAGCTGTCCTCGTGGTACGCTTCGTTGGCGGCACATTTACGCCACCGTCATATCTGCGATGCTATCCCATTTATATCGCAATGACTTTGACATCCGTCGAACTGATGGGTCAGAATTTCGTCTCGGATTCCATCCCCTGTGCACCCCTTCCCCTCCCCAACCACTACCAAAAAAAAACGGAAAAGTACAATCGGATAGTAGTTCCGGCAAATGTTAAATCTATTGTGTGCAGATGCTACCGTAAAAGACTCAGAAATCAATATTGATCAACCAAATGGAAAATATTTTTCTATAACTACGAAGAGAAAAAATTACTATAGCGATATTGCTTAAAATTTGACAAAGTAAAGACGGAAAATATAATATTACAAAGTTCTTTATGTTAAATAAATAAAAAACGAAAACATCTCCTTGTTCTATTAGCTTTTTTCGATATTATTATTAAAGGCAACTTTACTAAGATCATAATCATAATTAGGGATCGAAAGTCAGCGGTACATGACGTCAGTGCCAGAGACTCATCGAGGATCAGATGACTCCGGATTTGACATATATGTATCACGCGAATCAAAGTGCGTATAGACAAACAAGTACATACCAAGTAACAGTAAATACATATTTTCCACAAGAAATATTGTAATGTATCACACCTACTGACTGTTCACAATTCACTTTGAGAGTTCAAATGAAAGTAAATCACCATTGTTAAGGAAACTTCCTATTTTGAAAGTACCATAAACAAAACTCAATTTCAGTTCAAATACACATTTATTTATTTTCGGTGTGCGCCGAGATTTCGGGGCCGCTCTTGCATCGAACATAAGATTACAGCTTATATACATGTGAATCGCTCGAGAAGCTATAGTCCCTACATATACGCACATGCCAGACACTGCCGTCCGTACGTATACATAGGAGGCCTTGCATCGCTTTCGGTGTATAGTCGTGTACTCGGGTCGGCAGACAATAAACTCGGCCGCTGAGACTGTATACGCCCGAAAACTGCTCCGCATCAGTATGCTCACAATATTTGTAAGTAAAAAATACATTAACTGACAATATAATTAAAAGCTAACAAAAATGAAACATACATTACAAAAATATAATAACACATAAAAATAAAGAAAAACATTCATATATAGAGGAAGAAACAATAATAATATAAAACAAAACAAACTATGATAAGTTCTTAACAACCATTCCCATATGTGGGTGCTGCTGTTCCCGAAAATATGAAGCCTATTAGACTGAGTAAATTCGATCCCACAAAAGCTGTTTCTAAGAGCCCTCTTAAAATCCCCTTTCCCTTTCCTTTTCCTATCCTGTTAAAGAAATCTAAACTCCTAAAAAAATTTGCCGAACATCCTAGCGTTTTCATTTCTGCCGTGCGAACTCCATTTCAGCAGAAATTATTCAATGCAGTAAAAACTAAACTTACTGAACGTAAATCTAAAGGAGAGGAGAATCTTAGAATTAAATATATTAATGGAGTACCAAGGGTTATTATTTCGGAAAACTAACTCCACCCAACAGAATCTGTTGTTTGGAGCTGTATTACCAAAATGTTCGCGGCTTACGTACAAAAACACGTCCTTTTCTAAATGCCAGTCTTTCTTCTCACTTTGAAATAATACTACTTACCGAAACATGGCTCACTGACTCCTTCTCCAGCAGCGAGCTCTTTCCAACTCATTATAATGTCTTCAGATGTGAACCTGATCCAATAATTACCGGCAGGTTGTTGGGAGGTGGAGCCAGCACGCCACCTCCCAACAACCTCCCAACAACCTGCCGGCTGTAGGGAATTCCCTTACTTGTGTGTCTTTTGACACCATTATTTTTAAACAACTCACATCACTGGTGGACGTATTGGTTTTGAGAATTACTATGGGACTGAAGCAACTTCATGTTGTCCTTGTTTATATACCTCCGGATCTTAAATTACATTTATTGGAAGAATTTTTTGAATTACTTGAGATATTTATTTTGGATAAATCTGTTTTACTGATAGGCAACTATAACCTGCCGATTTATGCGGATCCTACGACTGCTGATGCCAAATTGAATGCCTTCCTGCTATTTCAACATCCACAAATCCTATTCAATTTAATTACGTCTTAAATCCTCACGGTCGAATGCTTGATTTGGTATTATCAAACTGTGATTATCTCATTGGAATTAAACGCGACTCACAACCACTTGTCTCAGAAGATAGTTATCATCCTGCTTTGAGTATAAGTCTCACATATAGATCAATTTCAAAATGTTCAGCTTTTATATATAAAGACTAGCTAATACGGCAGGCCTAGAAGGCCCGCTGCCGCCTCTTATTCCGCTTACAGTTAAGGTACCGCTCTCCCTTATTCTTCTAAATTTATTGCGGATTTTGTCTTTATTGCGTTAAGTTTATAAAACACCATGTCATTCCGATATATAGCGAATAAGTTAATATAATTGTGTTTTAGATTTTCAATACTGCTTTACTTCAGCTGTTTTTATACACCCCTGTATATATTTTGCTACTATCCGATATTTTATTCAGAATGGTTATCGGGTTCTGTTGTTATAGAAAATGTTTTTTTCAAATAAGAGGTGCATCAATTCTTATTCTTTATATTTTAATATTGATATTTAGATGTGTGCACTAACATATTTAAGTTATTTCTTACATGCTTGCTTCAATACTTAAGCGACGTACTTTTCTTCCTAATTAATTTAAATGAAATTATTAATAATAGATTTAGTGACAATAGCAGAGTTTTTAAATTGAAAATGTTTATTGGCTGTCTATGAAATAAGATGTATTTTATCGTTTAAAGTTATATGGACATTTTCACATACTTCTTCTGTGCTCTTCGCAGTCGGTAGTTTTTCACTCTATTTTATTTTTTTTCTAGTATTATTGGTTTTTGTGCCTTACGATGATTATTTCACGTTTGCCTAATGTATCTATAGTTTAAATTTTCTTTGTAGGGTATAGAATGGACAATCTGCAAAATCTGTGTTTTTCATTAGTTGGAAAATGTGGTTTTATAGTTTTGATAGTCAATAGTGTTTCAGTCTATATATGTCGATTCCAATGATCTTTTTAGTTTAAATGAGGGTTCATTAAAAATTAAAAAGAATATTTTATATAAACTTATAGATACCTTTATAAGATGTTTTAAATAACTCACTATTACCATTTGATAGTTTCATCATTATTGTATAACAAATAATATCTATTTCATTGGCATTTTCTATAATTATTCCCATGCACTGTATATAATTATTCACTTTTGCATTGTACACCTACAATTTATGGGACAAATAGATATAATATATTTATTATAGTAATATTGATTACCTATTGTTATAATCGAAAATACTGTAAGACATCCTTATTGAAGTTCTATTTTGAATTATTGCAATTGACGATGTTGTTTACGGTTCATTTTCATCAATGATAATTAAACAATCTCTTGTGAATACGTACGATATTATTTCGCAATAGCTATTTTTCAATATGTTCATGCTTGAATAGCCTTTTGCGCGTCTGCTTACAGCCTTTTTACAGCTTTCAGTAAAACCTGATCACTGTCAGGACCGTTGTTAGAATTTCCGTTTTTATAAACTTTTGACACATCCCTGTATATACATTATGCCATTATATTTTGTAAGGCCAATCGTATATATTACTCAGAATTCTTCTCAAGCTGTTTTTAACACAGACCGGTATACAGTGTAGAGTAAGAAAGATAATTTAATGTTTAACATAGAAGTCATTTTAAAGTATCCGAAAAAAAAATGAGCTCAAAGACAGCACCATTTTCGTTGATACAGTCTGCAATACGCTTCTGATGCAACAATAGAAAAGTTTGATGACTGTTTCAAAGTCTACAGTTTTTAAGAAAAAATCAAAAAGGATGGTAATAAGTCAAAAACAATTTAAGATAGACATAAACAATAATAATAAAAATGAGGTGTGGCCACCACACGACTTTCTTATACGTATGAGCGTTTCAAACTATACAATTTTAAGAATTTTTTTACACAAAAATTATTCAAAATACTATTCTAAGTACTTCTATTATCTTAATAAGTCGCTATAGAATACATACTTTGCAAGAAATTCGAAAAAAAGTGCTACTCCCTAAGAGTAAAAGTGTTACTTCCGGTTCGAATTTTAAAATTTCATATATACAAAAAATATTGCAAATCTAGAATTAAATACTTTTGTACTCTTGATAAATATATATAGTGCATAACTTACGACATATTTGCAAGAAATCGCTATTCGATAAGAGTAAAAGTGGTACTGCCGGTCTGAATTTTGAAATTTTTTTTATAGAAAAGGTATTGAAAATTATATTTTAAATACTTTTATACTCGTAACGTACCTGTCTAAAAAGCATGATTTGCGATATATTCACAAAAAACTGATATTCGATAGGAGTATAAGACCTACTTCCGGTAGGAATTTCGTAAAACTTTTTAAATAAAATTGTTCTCAATTTTAATTTTAAGTACATATGAATTCTTTATAAATTTGTTTAAACTTAGTAGTTGACGAAATATTGGCAAAACTCTATTTTTTCGCAGAAGTAAACTACTACTTCCGGTCTACCGATTTTACTGAAACACTAATCAGATCTCAAGAGGGAGATTATACACTTAAATACAAAATTTGGAATTGATATCTACAGCGGTTTGACCGCCATGGTGGTCACACAGAGAGAGAGAGAGAGAGAGAGAGAGAGAGGGGGGGGGGAGGGGGAGAGAGAGAGAGAGAGACATTTTTTAAAAACCACTTTTTTGGTATCAGGGGACTTCAAAACGTGGACATCTGCAAAAATTTCGAGGTCGAAAATTTTCATCATCACAATACTTCCTTATACTACGTATAAGAAAGTAAAAATGAACCGAAAATTCAATTTCATCAAAGACTCGAAAGGGGCCAAGTAACAACCGTCAAATTGCACTCGTCATTTGGCATTTTGAAAGATTGACTTCGGATTCATCAACAGGGACCACAAAAACCCTCAAGTAATAAATTTGAGAAAGATCTAATTATGTTTCGCACATTTCAACCATGTTGGTCGCCCCACTTTTTTTTTTTTGATATTTCGACTTCCAATTCGTTATCAGCGACAATAAGAATCCCAAATATTGAATTTCACGCGGATCCAATACGTTTTCGAAGAACCATTACGCTATATTTGACACGCCATTTTATTTTTAAATATAAACTTCAGATCCTCATCAGCGAACCAAGTACTAAATTCCATACAGATTCAATTACCTTTCTGCCGTATTGAATGCGCCATTTTGTTTTATCAAATTTCGATTTCAGATTCGTGTTCAGCGACCTAAGAAATCTCCCAACAAAAATAAATTATTTAATTAACACTTCAAGATATATAGATTCCGCTAGTGAATATTATTACATGAAAACCAGTTACAAATATACCTACTTTTTCTATACATACGTTTTATTTAATACTTGGCTACTCTGTATAATGATCAAGCATTTTTGATAAATAAAGAGGGTTTGAAGGACAATTATAACGAACATCAAAAGGTAATTATGACAAATATCGAAAAGTGTATGCGTATCCTTATTTATGAGAGTCATGATATGGCTTTTGTAGATTATATTATTTAACAAACTTATGCAACATCTCAAAATCACGCCATTTTAAACTACTGGCGCATGTTGGTTGCCAAAGCGACATAACCATATAGAAAATTATTGCCGTTGTTGTTGTGTTGCTTTTGTTTATGAGCGAATGGAGATTCCTTTATAAATATTTATGGAATTTATATTTAATTTATTTTATTATTTATTTATTACGTGCACTATATCTGTTATTGAGTATGAATAATTATATAATTGTAACCTAACATGTTAAGGAACATGTTGGTTATAATAAATTATTTAAGTAGGACTAAGTGAAAAAAGTATTATTAGAAGTGATTAAAAATGTTTGATTCTGTTGTATGGAAAATAACATCTCTCCTTTCAGCACAAAAGTAAACAAAACGTGTGATGTAAATTAAAGAAATACATAGTTGTAAACTCAAAATACGTTTTCCAATAAACGCAACAGACAACTGCATTCACCTTTTGACATGTGTCTTAATTTTATTTTGACGTTTGTTATAATTGTCATCAAAATAATGTAAAATTGTCAACAATGCCTGCCTACTACACAGAATAGCTATGCTTTAAATAAAATGTCGGTGTAAGAAAGTAACATGAAATAACTTTATTTATAATATTCATTTTGTAACCGGCTTTCATTTAATGGTATTTTTGTAGCGGAAGCTATATATTCTTAAACATTAATTAGTAAGTTTACTTTCGTTATTTTGAAGTTGTTGCGGCCAATGTATATTTGTAGTAGCATTGAACCGTCGTTTCTAGTTCGTAGCTTGATCGTGCCATTTACTATATCGAAACTACGCATGTGTTCAAAACGTTTGTATAGGGATTTTTTTTTTAAATTAGTCAATATTTTTCTCATAATGTTTCCGCCATTTTCTACATTTGAATTTGTTTTTTGTGCTTTTTGCATTTTTTTTTAGTTTATATTCTATATAATTAGAAATTTAATTTTAGTAAATAATCTGTCGACATTTAGCACATAATTAAAATTTCTATTATGGAATAGTAGTGAAAGGTGAAACAAATTTGAGGGATACTGAAAGTTTCTGAAGAACCTATTCGTATGTTGGATCCGTCATTATGTAAATAAAAAAGGCAAAATAGGTTGATTTTATTGTGTTTGTGTTGTTACTTTTATCCATAATAAAATCTAATGATGTCCAAAAAAATGATTTGCAAAAATGAGCTTGAACTTATTGGACATGTTAAAATTAAATAATAAGAAATGCATAAATTAACTGTTTCATACTTTGAAAATTGAAAATTAAAGAGTATCCATCTGGCCATTACCAACAATAAGAAACTTAAACTTCAGCACACGGAGTGTCCTACAGAAGTACATAGAAGCACTGAATCATCTTTAGAGCCGCTTTAGAAACTTAATTTTAGTAAATAATCTGTAGACATTTATTTTGTGAATACATCTGAAAATTTTTGTGTAAATAGCACATATTTAAAATTTATATTATGGAATAAATAGCAAAGTACAACAAACTGCAGTGATACTGATAGAGATTTATTGATTACTTACTGCTATTGACAAATACAACAATATAGTAAAAATAAAAAAAACTAATACAACGTACATCGATGTGAAATTAACAGTTACCTACAAATATGTGAAACATGTGACATGTAAAAAATTATTAAAGTGGGAACAGTTTGTTGAAAAAGAAAACACTTCATCTGCCGTCATAAACTGAATTATCGATCATATTCTTAAGATATGATCAGTAATCCAGTTTATGACAGCACTTTCACTTGCCATATTTGAGACAATTTAACTTGCACAAATTTGTATAGGATGAATAAGGCCAGAAACATTTACTGAAAAATCATATATCAACTGTTTACTAAAAACATTATATTTTACTGATTGTACAAATTTCATAACTCAAAGAAAGTTGATTGAGAAAACCTTGTCTCCAAATTGGTATACATAATTTTGACTTACAAAATGTTATATTCTGGAGGAATCAGAGTGCCAATAATAATTATAATTATTAATGTAAAATTTAACTACACGTTTACTGAACAGACACACTATTTATCCAAGCCCAGTTTAGTCAAGAGTAATGTATACAGTGTCTGCATAAGCTCTTAACGTGAACATGCCAGCTTCAACTTTGCGTCCGCTTACAGCGGTCCGTCAATCTCCTCTAGTTTGAATCGCCCTTTTCGCGTCCGCTTACAGCTTTTTTACAGTTTCCTGTAAAAGGCAATCACTGTCATGACGCCTCTTAGAATGTTATTTAGTTAGTTAGAATTTTGTTATGCCAATCGTAATATTACTTAGAACTTTTCTTTCCTTCTTACACAAACCGTTACACTGAACACTGAAGAGCGAGAAGGATAATTTAATGGTAAACATAAATCATGTTAAAGTTTACGAAGGAAGGATGTGCTCAGGTCCAAGCACTTTTCACCAAGATTAACGGCATTTTGAAGAACCTTTCCGCCATATTGAATCCGCCATTATGTTTTTTGACATTTCGACTTTGGATTTGTGATCGGCGACCCCATAAACGCCCGTGTCTAAAATTTCACATTCATACGTCAATTTTAAAAAAACTGGTCCGCCATTTTGATTCTTTTGATATTTTGACTTTGGAATCACGATCGGCGACCCCCAAAACCCCCGTATCTAAAATTTCACATTCATACGTCAATTTTAAAAAAACTGGTCCGCCATTTTGATTCTTTTGACATTTTGACTTTGGAATCATGATCGGCGACCCCCAAAACCCCCGTATCTAAAATTTCACATTCATACGTCAATTTTCAAAAAACTGGTCCGCCATTTTGATTTTTTTGACATTTTGACTTTGGAATCATGATCGGCGACCCCCAAAACCCCCGTATCTAAAATTTCACATTCATACGTCAATTTTCAAAAAACTTCCGCCATTTTGTTTTTTTTTGACATTTTGGCTTTGGAATCATGATCGGCGACCCCCAAAACCCCCGTATCTAAAATTTCACATTCATACGTCAATTTTCAAAAAACTTCGGCCATTTTGTTTTTTTTTGACATTTTGACTTTCGATTTGTGATCGGCGACCTAAGACACCCCCGTACCTAAAATTTCACATACATACGTCAATTTTCAAAAAACTTCCGCCATTTTGTTTTTTTTTGACATTTTGACTTTCGATTTGTGATCGGCGACCTAAGATACCCCCGTACCTAAAATTTCACATTCATACGTCAATTTTCAAAAAACTTCCGCCATTTTGTTTTTTTTTTGACATTTTGACTTTGGATTCGTGATCGGCGACCTAAGACATCCCCGTATCTAAAATTTCACATTCATACGTCAATTTTCAAAAAACTTCGGCCATTTTGTTTTTTTTTGACATTTTGACTTTCGATTCGTGATCGGCGACCTAAGACACCCCCGTATCTAAAATTTCATTATTAATAAATAATAATTATTTAAATAATTATTTCGTAGGGCACGTAAATGTTAAAAGCAATATTTTTTCCCTTAAGAAAACGACATACCCGTTTTAGAATTATTATATTTTAAATGGAATTTATAATAATTAAGAAAAAATCATGCTGTATATGTGAATGATTATTTCATCGACCGGGAAAATTATGTCGAGCAGTCCGGCGTCATGTCTTATAAATTGCCGGTAAAATACACGAAATAAATACACAACATCTCATTGGAAAAAAAATACTTTGCCCCGGCCTGGGTTCGAACCGGACCCGGCAAAGTCATTGTATTAAGAAGCCGTCAATCTTGTGCATCGGGCTATCGACCTATATGTAAATAGTTTGTTCAACTGCTATATTTATATGTAAGCTTGACTCTATGTTGAAATCTGAAATATTTTTTTTAAATCTCAGAGAAAATAGACGTGTAATCGTCAAAAGAATACGTTTTAATTGCGTCCAGATAATTAATTTAGTATCTTGTCCTTGTCCTATATTATGTGTGTTTATTTGCCATGAATTTATTCTGACGTTAATAATTAAAAGCAATCCTTTTACTCATTAAGGAAACTGGACTACGCGTATTTTAAAATTCAAATTTGTAATCATTAAAAGATATCAGCCTGTATGTAAAAATGTTAAGTCAAGCTACCGATATATTATTATAATATATTCACGGACAGTGCACATGAATGTGTGTGTGTGTACATAACATGTTATGAGCATTGCATTTGATTTATTGTGTACATTCATTTGTGACGTATTTCAGCCACTTTTCGAGTGCATGAAGAGTTTAAATTCCTTGTCCTATCAATACCGCATCTGTATCAAGCTGGAATAAGCATGGAAACGCTTCCTAAAATGATATTATTTTAAATTTCAAGTCGTTTTCCTCTCGAAAAATCGTCAGAGCTTGGAATTTCATGCTTAAAAGTCAATGTTTGGAAATATTTAGTCCGCCTGTCAGATTTGCGAAAAGTCAATTTTGTGTTTAGTCCTCGTTTTTATTTACGTAAATGGGCTTTCTTTAGGCACGTCATGGCTTAATTTCGCGTGTTTTGAAAAATTCGACGGAACGTATATTGTAATTGCTCACGCGTCCCTCGACCTTAAAATATGCTTTCGAGCGCGTTGAAAAGCAGAAAGTACGGGCTTTTTAACCGTACTTTTCCCTATGCGTGTTATACATTGGTTTAAAAGGAGATCCCTTCAGAAAATCGGCAACGTCTTAAAAAACAACGTTTAAATTTGTCCGTAAATATCCGGCCATCGGACAGAGCTATAAAGCCGAAATTTTAACCGTAATTAGCTCGGACGTTCCCCTTCACGGGACGATCGGTCCGAACGCGCTACCTATACAGGGCGTTGCACAATTTCGAGAAACGTCACCCGTTGCACGGTCCTATCTCTATCCCGTATTTTCTCACGTCATTTTTAAAGGTAAGCCGGCAGCTTATATTATGTCGCAACTAGCTAATACGGCAGGCCTAGAAGGCCCGCTGCCGCCTCTTATTCCGCTTACAGTTGAGGTACCGCTCTCCCTTATTCTTCTAAATTTATTGCGGATTTTGTCTTTATTGAGATTCAGTTTTTGAAACACCATGTCATTCCGATATATAGCGAATAAGTAAATATAATTGTGTTTTAGATGTTCAATATTGCTTAGTTGTTTTTATACATCCCTGTATATAGTTTACAACTATGCAATATTTTGTTCAGAATGCTTATCAGATGAAAAGATTAATAATAGATTTAGTGGTAATAGCAGTTTTTAAATTTAAAATGTTAAATGGCTGGCCATGAAATAAGTATTTTATCGTTTAAAGTTATATTGACATTTTTCACATACTTTTCCTGTGCCTTCACAGTCGGTATTTTTTACTCTATTTTGAATTTTTCTACTATTATTGGTTTTTGTGCCTTGATTGGCCGATGATTTATTTCACTTTTGCCTAATTTATCTATAGTTTGAATTTTGTTTGTGGGTATAAAATTAGAATAATCTCGAAATCTGTGTTTTTTTGTATAAGTTGGAAAATGTGGTTTGATAGTTTTTGATAATAGTGTTTCAGTCACATATGTCGATTGCATTGGTCTTTTTGGTTTAAATGAAATTTCATTAGAAATTTTAAAAAAACATCGGAGATAGCTTTATTAGATGTTTTATTGACGCGAATGTATACTTTTAAATAATTCATTATTACAAATTGATAGTTTATGTAATCATTGTTCTGTAACAAATAATATTTATTTCATTGGCATTTTTTATAATGATTCCCATTCTTATACTTTTATAATTTGCAATGTTTCTTTGTGGTAAATTGTATTACAACTGTCAGTTATGTATAATGTTTAATAATGTTGGTAAAGCCTTGTTCACACTCTACACAATAATTTTCTTTTGCATTGTACACCTACAATTTAAGGAATATATAGATATAATTTATGTATTATTATGTAAAACATCCTTATAGAATTTGTATTTTGAATTATTGTAATTGACGATGTCGCGGGAGGTACATTTTCATCAATGATAATTAAACAATCTTTTTTGAATACGTATGATATTACTTCTCAATTTGCCTGGCACAGTAACAACATGATTAAGTGCTTGTTTAATCTTGTAGGAATATATTTTAGTTTCTTTTTTCTATTTACAATATCTTATAATATTTTGAAGTATTTTTACAACTTAATTCATGGACGAAATGACTTCAGTCATGTAATGATAATTGCTAAAAATGAGTAGACAGTATTTATAAACAAAAATAAGGAATCGAATTTATTAATTTCTTACCTATACACTATTATCATTGGGCCAATTATTATATATTGCAATATATATTGTGTTGAATGTTTGTGAGCTAATGCTTCAATCTTTTCGAGCTTGAATTCGCCGTTTTCGCGTCCGCTTACAGCTCTTTTACAGTTTCCTGTAAAACGCGATCACTCTCATGGTGGTTTTTAGAATGTACGATTTTATAGACTTTTGGCGCACCTGTATATACATATATTTTGTAAAGCCAATTGTATACTTCATTTAGAATTCTTCTAGAATTTCTTTTTACACAAACTGTTAGACACTGAAGAGCGAGAAAGATAATTTAATGTTAAACATAAGAATGATGTTAAAGTATCCGAAGAAACAATATGCTCAATAAGTGCATCATTTTCATTGAGAGAATCGGGATAATACGCTATTGAAAGAACAGTGGAAAATGTAGTATATTAACAAAAAGTATGTCAATTGCTCAGAAACAATTTAAGATAGGCATGCACAATATTAATAAAAAAGAACCTAATAATCAATTTGACACAGATATTATCACCCAAATTATTTGAAGTGGAACAGCGCTTTCATTATGAAATTTTGGTCAGCAGATTTGAAATATTCGTCTGTCACATACTCAAAATTAGTTCGCACGTCAATTGAAAATGAAGGACTTGTATTGAAGAACTTTTAAATTTTCACTGAATTACATTATTATTCGTACTGTTCTCTCTCTGACGATAGAAAGAATATACTACTCGCTATCGCGGGCTCGTCATTTTAATTAACATGCTCAAATATACATAGTATCTGCATAGTGTTTAACATGTTTATAACAAATTTTGTTTGATAAATGGCCTCGCTTTCAAACATTATTATAGAATGCTAATGAATGCTGATGAACTTCAAACATATAGCTCGCAAACATATGTATGTGACTGGGTAAGGTAAATTTAATTTATAAAGTATATTACTTTCTTACTACCTTTTCGAAGTCCACTATCGTTAATAAAAGAGCACAAAATAATAATAAAAGTAAAAAGCCCAAGCTTAAAATTTAAGCCCTATTGAAGCACCTTTCATTTTCATCAATGATAATTAAACAATCTCTTGTGAATACCTACGATATTACTTCGCAATAGCTATTTTTCAATCTCTTCATGCTTGAATAGCCTTTTGCGCGTCTGCTTACAACCTTTTTACAGCTTTCAGTAAAACCTGATCACTGTCAGGACCGTTGTTAGAATTTCCGTTTTTATAAACTTTTGACACATCCCTGTATATACATTATGCCATTATATTTTGTAAAGTCAATCGTATATATTACTCAGAATTCTTCTCAAACTGTTTTTAACACAGACCGGTATACGAATAAGAAAGATATTTTAATGTTTAACATAAAAGTCATTTTACGGTATCCGAAGAAATAATGTGCTCAAAGACAGCACCATTTTCGTTGATACAGTCTGCAATACGCTTCTGATGCGACAATAGAAAAGTTTGACGACTGTTTCAAAGTCTACAGTTTTTAAGAAAAAATCAAAAAGAATGGTAATAACTCAAAAACAATTTAAGATAGACATAAACAATAATAATAAAAATGAACCGAAAATTCAATTTCATCAAAGACTCAAAAGGGGCCAAGTAAGAACCGTCAAATTGCACTCGTCATTTGGCATTTTGAAAGATTGACTTCGGAAGCGTCAACAGGGACCCCAAAAACCCTCAAGTAATAAATTTGAGAAAGATCTAATTATGTTTCGCACATTTCCACCATGTTGGTCGCCCCACTTTTTTTTTGATATTTCGACTTCCAATTCGTTATCAGCGACAATAAGAATCCCAAATATTGAATTCCACGCGGATCCAATACGTTTTCGAAGAACCATTACGCTATATTGGACACGCCATTTTATTTTTAAATATAAACTTCAGATTCTTCATCAGCGAACCTAGAAACCCCAAGTAGATTCCGCTAGTGAATATTATTACATGAAAACCAGTTACAAATATACCTACTCTTTCTATACATACATTTTATTTAATACTTGGCTACTCTGTATAATGGGCAAGCATTTTTGATAAATAAAGAGGGTTTGAAAGACAATTATAATGAACATCAAAAGGTAATTATGACAAATATCATGTTTAACAAATAAACTTATGCAACATCTCAAATTTCACGCCATTTTAAACTACTGGCGCATGTTGGTTGCCAAAGCGACATAACCATATAGAAAATTATTGCAGTTGTTGGTTGTGTTGCTTTTGTTTATGAGCGAATGGAGATTCCTTTATAAATATTTATGGAATGTAGATTTAATTTATTTTATTATTTATTTATTACGTGCACTATATGTGTTATTGAGTATGAATAATTATATGATTGTAACCTAACATGTTAAGGAACATGTTGGTTATAATAAATTATTTAAATTGGACTAAGTGAAAAAAGTATTATTAGACGTGATTAAAAATGTTTGATTCTATTGTATGGAAAATAACATCTCTCCTTTCAGCACAAAGGTAAACAAAACGTGTGAAGTAAATTACAGAAATACATACTTGTAAACTCAAAATACGTTTTCCAATAAACACAACAGACAACTGCATTCACCTTTTGACATGTGTCTTAATTTTATTTTGACGTTTGTTATAATTGTCATCAAAATCATGTAAAATTGTCAACAATGCCTGCCTACTACACAGAATAGCTACGCATTAAATAAAATGTCGGTGTAAGAAAGTAACATACAATAACATTATTTATAATATTCATTTTGTAACCGGCTTTCATTTAATGGTATTTTTGTAGCGGAAGCTATATATTCTAAAACATTAATTAGTTAGTTTACTTTCGTTATTTTGAAGTTGTTGCGGCTAATGTATATTTGTAGTAGCATTGAACCGTCGTTTCTAGTTCGTAGCTTGATCGTGCCATTTACTATATCGAAACTACGCATGTGTCCAAAACGTACCTATGTATAGGGATTTTTTTTTAAATTAGTCAATATTTCTCTCATAATGTTTGCGCCATTTTCTACATTTGAACTTGTTTTTTGTGCTTTTTGCACTTTTTTTTGGTTTATATTCTATATAATTAGAATTTTAATTTTAGTAAATAATCTGTCGACATTTAGCACATATTTAAAATTTCTATTATGGAATAATAGTGAAAGGTGAAACAAATTTGAGGGATACTGAAAGTTTCTGAAGAACCTATTCGTATGTTGGATCCGTCATTATGTAAATAAAAAAGGCAAAGTAGGTTGATTTTATTGTGTTTGTGTTGTTACTTTTATCCATAATAAAAATCTAATGATGTCCAAAAAAATGATTTGCAAAAATGAGCTTGAACTTATTGGACATGTTAAAATTAAATAATAAGAAATGCATAAATTAACTGTTTCATACTTTGAAAATTGAAAATTAAAGAGTATCCAGCTGGCCATTACCAACAATAAGAAACTTAAACTTCAGCACACGGAGTGTCCTACAGAAGTACATAGATTTCAAAAGCACTGAATCATCTTTAGAGCCGCTTTAGAAACTTAATTTTAGTAAATAATCTGTAGACATTTATTTTGTGAATACATCTGAAAATTTTTGTGTAAATAGCACATATTTAAAATTTATATTATGGAATAAATAGCAAAGTACAACAAACTGCAGTGATACTGATAGAAATTTAGTTAGTTAGAATTTTGTTATGCCAATCGTAATATTACTTAGAACTCTTCTTTCCTTCTTACACAAACCGTTACACTGAACACTGAAGAGCGAGAAGGATAATTTAATGGTAAACATAAATCATGTTAAAGTTTACGAAGGAAGGATGTGCTCAGGTCCAAGCACTTTTCACCAAGATTAACGGCATTTTGAAGAACCTTTCCGCCATATTGAATCCGCCATTATGTTTTTTGACATTTCGACTTTGGATTTGTGATCGGCGACCCCATAAACGCCCGTGTCTAAAATTTCCCATTCATACGTCAATTTTAAAAAAACTGGTCCGCCATTTTGATTCTTTTGATATTTTGACTTTGGAATCACGATCGGCGACCCCCCAAAACCCCCGTATCTAAAATTTCACATTCATATGTTAATTTTCAAAAAACTCGTCCGCCATTTTTTTTTTGACATTTTGACTATGGATTCGTGATCGGCGACCTAAGACACCCCCGTATATAAAATTTCACATTCATAGGTCAATTTTCAAAAAACTGGTCCGCCATTTTGATTTTTTTGACATTTTGACTTTGGAATCATGATCGGCGACCCCCAAAACCCCCGTATCTAAAATTTCACATTCATACGTCAATTTTCAAAAAACTGGTCCGCCATTTTGATTTTTTTGACATTTTGACTTTGGAATCATGATTGGCGACCCCCAAAACCCCCGTATCTAAAATTTCACATTCATACGTGAATTTTCAAAAAACTGGTCCGCCATTTTGATTTTTTTTGACATTTTGGCTTTGGAATCATGATCGGCGACCCCCAAAACCCCCGTATCTAAAATTTCACATTCATACGTCAATTTTCAAAAAACTTCGGCCATTTTGTTTTTTTTTGACATTTTGACTTTCGATTTGTGATCGGCGACCTAAGACACCCCCGTACCTAAAATTTCACATTCATACGTCAATTTTCAAAAAACTTCCGCCATTTTGTTTTTTTTGACATTTTGACTTTCGATTTGTGATCGGCGACCTAAGACACCCCCGTACCTAAAATTTCACATTCATACGTCAATTTTCAAAAAACTTCCGCCATTTTGTTTTTTTTTGACATTTTGACTTTGGATTCGTGATCGGCGACCTAAGACATCCCCGTATCTAAAATTTCACATTCATACGTCAATTTTCAAAAAACTTCGGCCATTTTGTTTTTTTTTGACATTTTGACTTTCGATTCGTGATCGGCGACCTAAGACACCCCCGTATCTAAAATTTCATTATTAATAAATAATAATTATTTAAATAATTATTTCGTAGGGCACGTAAATGTTAAAAGCAATATTTTTTCCCTTAAGAAAACGACATACCCGTTTTAGAATTATTGTATTTTAAATGGAATTTATAATAATTAAGAAAAAATCATGCTGTATATGTGAATGATTATTTCATCGACCGGGAAAATTATGTCGAGCAGTCCGGCGTCATGTCTTATAAATTGCCGGTAAAATACACGAAATAAATACACATCTCATTCGAAAAAAAAATATTTTGCCCCGGTCTGGGTTCGAACCGGACCCGGCAAAATCATTGTATTAAGAAGCCGTCAATCTTGTGCATCGAGCTATCGACCTATATGTAAATAGTTTGTTCAACTGCCATATTTATATGTAAGCTTGACTCTATGTTGAAATCTGCAATATTTTTTTTAAATCTCAGAGAAAATAGACGTGTAATCTTCAAAAGAATACGTTTAAATTGCGTCCAGATAATTAATTTAGTATCTTGTCCTTGTCCTATATTATGTGTGTTTATTTGCCATGAATTTATTCTGACGTTAATAATTAAAAGCAATCCTTTTACTCATTAAGGAAACTGGACTACGCGTATTTTAAAATTCAAATTTGTAATCATTAAAAGATATCAGCCTGTATGTAAAAATGTTAAGTCAAGCTACCGATATATAATATGTATATTCACGGGCCAGTGCACATGAATGTGTATGTGTGTACATAACATGTTATGAGCATTGCACCTGATTTATTGTGTACATTCATTTGTGACGTATTCCAGCCATTTTTTCGAGTGCATGAAGAGTTTAAATTCCTTGTCCTATCAATACCGGACCTGAATCAAGCTGGAATAAGCATGGAAACGCTTCCTAAAACGATATTATTTTAAATTTCAAGTCGTTTTCCTCTCGAAAAATCGTCAGAGCTTGGAATTTCATGCTTAAAAGTCAATGTTTGGAAATATTTAGTCCGCCTGTCAGATTTGCGAAAAGTCAATTTTGTGTTTAGTCCTCGTTTTTATTTACGTAAAATGGGCTTTCTTTAGGCACGTCATGGATAAATTTCGCGTGTTTTGACAAATTCGACGGAACACGGTCAAACGTATATTTTAATTGCTCACGCGTCCCTCGACCTTAAAATATGCATTTGGGCGCGTTGAAAAGCAGAAACTGCGGACTTTTTAACCATACTTTTCCCTATACGTGTTCTGGATTCGTTTCAGATGAGATAGCTTCAGAAAATCGGGCACGTCGAAAACGCAACTTTTAAGTTTGTCCGTAAATATCCGGCGATCGGACAGAGCTATAAAGGCGAAATTTTTACGGTAATTAGCTCGGACGTTCCCCTTCACGGGACGATCGGTCCGAACGCGCTACCTATACGGAGTGTCGCACAATTTAGAGAAACATCATCCGTTGCACGGTCCTATCTCTATCCCGTACTTACTTCAGTGAAAGAGCGAGAGTCACCTAACAGCTATTATTAAGGTGAATAACAAAAGATACAATTTTTATAAAGCCAATTATAATAATCTTTATTCAGATTTCTTACTTGCGGACTGGTCCATTTTAAAAAGTTGTACTGATGTTAACGAGGCACATGAGTTCTATGGAATAATTTATGGCATTCTCGATTTGTCGGTTCCTAAGTCAGTTGGAAATTATAATTCTTTAAAATACCCGTCATGGTTCACTGTTGATATAAATAATGAGTTGTCAGTTAAAAGGTATTACCATGTAAAGTGGAAAAAAACCGGTGACATGTATTTTAGACGAGAATTTGAGAGTCTACGCAAAATAGTTAAGGCCAAGATATCTGCAGCTTATTTGTGTTACGATAACAATGTACAACACAAGTTATATATACTGATCCACATTCCTTTTGGGACTATGTTAGATCAAGAAATGTTCTAGTAGAATTCCAAGTAGACTTAATGATCCCGTTCAAGAATATAATACACCATCTGCCATTGTTGATGCCTTCGCATTGGCTTTCTCTGGTGCTTTCGTGCGTGGTGGCGTGATTGATGACCTACCTGATTCGCTGTCTAATTACCCGTTGGTGCATGTCTCAGATATCATCCTTGAAAAAGTCATTCGGCATTCCAAACGGCTTAAAAATAAATCTACTTCAGGAAATGACAACCTTCCTTGCTTTTTGGTGAGGGACTGTGCTACAATTTTTGCTGAACGTTTATATCTGATTTTCAACTTGGCTCTACGCACATGCGTCTTTTCAGATGATTGGAAGATTGCTAGAATCTGTCCAGTTTTTAGAAAAGGTGACGCTAACAACCACAACAACTACCGCCCTATTGCCATTATCCCTGCTTTTGCGAAGATATTTGAATCAATAATTAATGAGCGAGTCGCTTTTCTCACTAAATCGTTTATGTCCTTCCACCTTACATTAAGAAGATCCACAATAACCAATTTATCCACTTTATCCCAAGAAATAGCAGAGACGCTGGACATGGGTAGACAATTGGACGTAATATACACGGACTTCTCCAGAGCCTTTGACAGTATTGACCACTCCATACTGCTCCGCAAACTGAGCTACTTGGGTTTTGTTAACGCACTAGTCTAAATCCTACCTGACAAACCGCTAGAATTACGTCTATTATAATGGCTTCAGATCCCTTCAGTATGTGTTATCATCTGGTGTACCAAAGGGTTCGAATCTTGGTCCTGTTTTATTTAATCTATTTATTAAGGATCTTATTAACACGATTCAATGTCCTGTTTTGGCTTATGCTGACGATATAAAAATTTATCATAGAATAGTGACTTCTTCGGATATCGATATGCTTCAGCGGAACTTGGATATAATTTTTACCTGGCGCAAGAACAATAAGCTATATCTCAATATAGACAAGTGCTGCTCTGTTACTTATACTAGGAAGATAAATTCCATTCGTTCAGAATATCATATTGACAACATATATATATTTACTTTGTCATCCGTCAAAGACCTGGGTGTTCTTTTTGATTCGGCACTAACGTTTGCTGAGCATATATCATCCGTTACCGTTTCTGCACATAAAATACTTGGCTTCATTATTCGTACCAGTAATTGTTTTACTAACTTAGAAACGATATATTCCCTTCTTTATGCCCTCGTTATAAGTAAACTAGAATACGCATATGAAGTGTGGTTCCCGATATACCTTGTGCAATTGAACGGGTGCAAAGAAGATTTCTGAAATACCTATCATTCAAACTAGATGGTTTCTATCCGATTCAGAATACCGACTACGCTGCATTGCTCTTGAAGCATAATTTTAGAGCACTATCCGAAAGAAGAACTGACATCAGCGCCTCCTTCATGAATAACCTCCTGTTCAGTGTATCGGATGCTCCGGAGTTGCTTTCTAGAGTGAACATCCTGGTGCCATGTCTTCAGTCGAGAGTAAGCAAGTCAATTATGGTTCCGACGCCCAGGACGAATATCCTATACAAAGCACCCTTATACCACGCTGCTATAAATTTCAATAATCGGCATGTGTAATTTTTGTAATACATCATTTCATAATTATTTCTTAATCTATATTGTATTATCGAACATTCTTGTAGTTGTATTGCCCCATTTGGAATTTTCTGTTGGGTAATTAATAAAGTTATGATTATTAATCATAATAATAATTGTCAGTCACTGTAAATACATTTACAACGACTGTTCAACATTTAGCGTTGAAATATTCCAGAGACACAGACGATCTGCTAGATCTATTTCTATCCTATGGAATGAATGCCATACTCTCCGAGCCATCGCGAAAGGATACACTGACAAAAACTTGAAACATTGAATGAGACGAACTGGAATTTTATTTACAATTTGGTCTGTTCTCAGAAAGCTTTATCAGCTTTTCGTATGACGATTTTAGCCATTCTTGATGACACAATCCCTGAGAAAGCTGTAAAATAAGTAATAACATAAAATTATCCCTATTAACATGGTTTACATGTGATCTACAACAGATGACAATATCATCACTGGATGCGGTATCAGGATAGTGTCACTACGGAATTATATCAATGTCTAAAAAAAGTATGCCAAAAGAGAAACTCCACAAAATAGAAAGGCTAATGCAGACAACATACATAGTGTTCGTAACAAATCTAAGGCTGTATGGAATATTATTGCTCAACATATTGATAAACGATCGGGTTTGGGAGGTCATTTGCCCCTTCTCACTGGGAACAAGGTTAATGACTTATTTGCTACGTTTGGGGAGAGGACAGCAGCAACTCTCGGAGGTCCAAATCGTAATGCTCAAGGCTTGTTGCGGCATGAATTCAAATTATCTATTCAGTCGTTTTTTCTTTCTCTAACCAAGGAGGGAAAAGTTCAGGCCATCATATAAAGGCTGCACAAGAAGACCACTAAAGATGTACCTATACGGTATATTTATACAATTTTTGACAGATGTAAGCCGAAATTTGGTAGCACCGCTTACATTACTATTTAACAAATGCTTGGAGTCTGGATGTTTTTCTGTTGAAATAGGGAGGGAAGTGTCATTCCAATATTTAAGGGTACTGACGCGGAGCAGATGAGCAATTATAGACCTATCTCTATACTAACTGCAATCTGGAAGGCCCTAAAGATAGTAATTAAAACAAATTAATGGAATATTTCCGGAGGTTTAATACCATTCAGATACACCAACATGGCTTTTTGGAAATAAGGCCCACCTCAATCGCTTTTGTCGAGGCGTTGGAGAGAATGATGTCCTCTTTAGATCTGAGGAAGGTATTTGACTGCGTGGAAGATGCGACGCTATTAAAAAAAAACTGGAGTCATGTGGTATTAGGGGAGTAACGATAACAGTTTGGATCGATGTAGCTTTTACTTGATGGAAATTCATAATGTTGAAGGTAAATAAAACTGACAGTTACATAGAATCCTACTCTAAAGATCGCCGGCAAATGGTGTCGTGGAATAGTCAGGTTTCGGGGGATCGGTCCATGTCACTAAAGGTGCACGACAGGGTTCTTTTCTGGAGCCCTTACTTTTTCTAGTGTACGTAAATGATTTTGCAAGCAACATTTCTAAAGCAAAACTGATAACGTATACCGATGGCACGACCCTTCTGCTGAGAAATAAAATACGTCTCAGATAGGGGTCAGGAATGGATGACGCTATTGCGGAGGCAGGAGAATGGTTTAAGAATAATGGTCTAAAATTAAACAAGGTCTCGTTTCCTGGGCCTTAAGATTACTACTCACCTGGGTCGGGGCTGTCATTTTGGCGTCGGCCGTGTATTCCGTGCAACGATTAAAGCATATCGCAACATATGATAGGGTCACAGCAGAATATTTGCAAACTTTCACTCCCGAGATGTATACGGAATTCTGGCGTGGAGCGCGTTGCCCGTGGCGGGTGCCATATTTCGTCTCCAGAAGCAAGCGGTAAGCGCTCTGAGCAGAGTGTCTGCAAGATACTCATGGAAAACTTTTTTTGGAAAATATAATATTTTAACGTTGCCGAGGTTTTCATTCTGATTGGATATTCATCAAAATGATTGTGTACAGAAAAACGCCGACATATACAATTATCAGACTGGACACCGTGGCGACTGCGTTATTCCGTTCCATCGTTTGAAAAGGAGTCAGCTGGCTGCCAACTATCTCGCTGTCAAGTTCTATAAGAAGCTTCCCCTTTTCAAACGCCATATTAAACAGATGTTAGAAAATTCCTTGTACTCAATAGAAGAATTTTCAACTTTAGATTTTAATTTCTGGATGTTATGCTTTCGTTCTTTTGATTTTATTTATATACTCATGTTTTTTATATGTTGCTATTATTATTTTTACACTTGTTGTAATTTATATACAAATTTGAACAATTTTATTATACTTTGTGACAAATAAATCATCTTATATCTATCTAATAGGGGCATCTTTAAAGTATAAGTATAACATTTTTTAGTACCGGCATATTTATCCCCGATTTGAAAAAATCTACTTCTTGACGAGTAATCAACAATTCAACGTGTAGTACGAATTTCTAGAGTCTTATTCAGAATTGCCTCAAATTTTTGTTTGACGTTATCAACAGTAGCTCCAGATAATTAGGAAAGTAATTGACGAAAATCATATACAATATTCATGGCGTTAGTTATAGAATATTTTGGGTTGGTCGGAGTGAGTTCTAGATAAAGGATGGTTACAGATATTGTGGAATAATATCCATGAAAATAAGCTAAATCTACCTGAATAGTTGGATCCCTAAATGTTTGTTGAGCTTGTAAAATAGAAACAGCGTCATTCGGATCCAGAAGCTGTATTATAGTTTTCAAGCGTGTCACGTGAATTCGTCGTAGCATGTTCGACATGCGTAGACTGGTCGTCTATTCGGCGCATACGAAAATTCCATAATTACAGCGGTTTTCTGACAAACAAGATAATCCCTTTACTTTAACGTTGTATCATTTCCGTCCACTTAATTCTAGTCGCGTCGAATTTTCATCGCGTCAAGTCGAGTTTGCCTCGTCCAATTGACTTGCGCCCAATTCTCTGCGTCGAATTGAAGTAAATTCGTTTTCAAGTCATCAAAATGTGTGTGATAATAGGATAACAGGTTCTGATGGTAGTGAAACATGTGGCAGTTTTTCACAAAAACATTTTTAACAGAAGGTATCAATTGATCTGTATTCGGGTAGCATTTTGTCAATTCCTCTGATACTCGATAAAAAAATATAATGCACATCATACTACTCTATATTTGAGAGCCCATAAGGCGCCTTCATATATGCACTTGTTTCTGTTACAAATAATACTAATTTTCCTTTATTTTTATCGTGGTATTTATCCCATGCTATTTCAAAAGCGAAATTGCTTTATATGATATGGATTCTGCATTAGTTCTTTCGAGTCTCGTAAATGCAAGTAGATGGGTAGATAATGCTGTATCGCGGTCCATCACCCCAACCAAAACATTTGTAATATTTCGTCCTTTAACATCAATGGTTTCAACTATTGACACCGAAATTTGTTTATGTCATAGACAATTGAAGTCTTAATTTCATCGTACTACGGAGAGAAACAAGATTTTTGCCGTTAACACAATTTGGTAAAAATGAGTAAAACAAAACACCTATTTCGATTTAAAATAATAAAATTCTAGGTTACCACTTAACTCTTATTAAAAAATCAAAGGTACGTAGCTCTGCTCCTGGGCGATATTGAACCAAAAGCACAAGTGTAAATTATCTACAAAGTATATCCCCAACAACAAACAAACACTGGAAGTCCTAAGTACGTCGTGCCTCTAGCTGGTAATTTTCGTGCTTTAAACTAGCACTACTTAAAAAGGTGCTTTTAGCTGGAATTAGATTCGTAACAAAAGTAAATTGATATATTAAGTGAGAACACGTGGCGTCAGCCATATTTGATTGTTAAAATTTAAGGTTTAAAATTTTACCTGTGAGACACAGACAGTTCCACAAAAAAAACAGAAATTATTGCGTTTAGTAATTAAAAACCCTCTCCTTCAGTGATAATTAATCCACCACGCCACGTGTGCTCCAACAACTCCAACAAAGCGTCGTATTAAAGAAAATATACGTGAAACGATCTATCAAATCCTCGATTAAAAATTCCCAACAAAAAATTCTTCACATTTGAATTAAATCAGCACAAATCCACTAGTAACCACCGTTAATAAACAATAGATAAACATTTGCTGATATAATGTTAACCAGTAGACTGAAAATTTTAAGCACTAAGAATTTGCCTTTTAACACAAGCAAAGATGAAAATCAAGTGAACGACCACCTGGCTTAAAAAAGACAACCGCTATCGCGAAGCGTTAGCATACGGAACTACATACATTGTAAATTAGATTTAAACTGTGAAACATAACAAAAACATTGCAAAATTACGCCATCATTCTAAAATTTTCAGAATCAGAAAATCAATTAAAATGACCCAGATACGTCAAAATTTAATTAATTCTAACACAGAAAAGTCAAGGATAACTACACAGTCTTTCCACAGGTGACGCTGTATACTAAAAGCAGAAAGCAGGTAATGTCAAATAATTCAAAACTATAGCGGAATTAAACGATACATACTTTTACAGCATTGCGAAATACTAACAAAACAAAATGAAATAATATTCTACTATTAATATGAGACTCAGATACATTATACAAGGCGTTTTATAAGTTAGGATTTGTGAGTGTATAATAAACATGCCTTTAAATCATGTTTTTTATATAGGACATCCTAAATATTAATCACTACTTGAGAAGTTAGTTAAATTTGCTATTCATATATCGTTGCAAACAGGTAAAAATCGGTTATATCTTTGAGTAAAAGTTCGTTTTCGATGTGACTGATCTGCTAGTTGCCAGGCCATTTTTTTAAAAACGCTAGTTTTCCTTTTTAAAGCACAAATGTTCTTACCAATTATTCTTTTGCAACAACGTTATAATTTTTGTGACAGCAGCTGGTACTAGTGCAAATAAACACGTTTAACTGAAAATTCCAAAAATATATCACAATTTGAATGTGACTTCGATGTATATATATTATTTGAATAATTTATTTCTTTTATTATAATCAATCTCCTATTCTTATTTTCAGTTCTATGCCCTTCCTTCAGTCAACAACAGCGATTACTGAAATGGATGTCATCCAGGATTCCTCACATGAACAGCCTGCCCAATAAGATAACGCAATACTGGCAAAACGGATCCTTACTTTGCACCCTCATCAACACAGTCGTGCCCGGGGCTTGTCCAAATCCGCAAAAACACTGGAAGAAACCACCAACACACGGACAAGCACTTGCATACAAATATTTAGGAGTAGCACCAGTGAGTATAATAACTTGCAGAAGACACAGAAATACAATATTTTTAATTACTTTTTTACAGATTCTAACAGAAAACGATTTTAAAAAACAAACTCTAACATCGTATTGGGAAAGAAAATTTATAAAATACCTCCTGTCAATACAAGAAGCCATCAGCAAAGTGACCGTCGAAGAGGACGCTCTGAAATTTACTTCTAAATATGTAGCTAGAGGAATGGGATTGGTGATTGGTGAACAAAATCATCCAACTTCCTTCTACATTTATCCAAACACGGGCTCGAATAAAATAGAAAATATTTTGATCAATATCAAAGGACCCTACAATACATTCGGAGGCAAAATGATTTCCTGCGATGAACAATGTCTTACTGTCCAAAATCTTGATAAAATACGCATGGAAAGCATTAAAGAAGAAAATAGATTAGCTTATCAAAGCAAAGCTCAAAGATCGTTCTTTAAATCGGTCTCTTTTGACATTGGTCCAATAATGAATCTTATGAGCAACAGGAAGAATGCTGGGGAAATATTGGTGAAGGTCGAAATGGAACATGACAGAGCCAAGGTGATGTTTGTGCCGACATTTTCTGGAATATATGAATTATTACTGACGAATGATGGCCAACACCTTCAAGGATCACCTTTCATCATCAGAATTATGAAAAACAACAAAGAAGTTCAGGACATCTTGGAAGAAAATGCGAAGTCCACAAAGAGTAAAATTGAAAGACGAATTATCGGTAAAAGTATAGATTTTATTAGCGAATCCATTAACATCACTGATGATTTATGCTTGAAATTGGATTCCAATAATAACACCAACGTCAAAGAATTGCCTGAATCTAATAAAAGCGATGATGATAGCAGTACCTATCAAGACAGTGGTGTTTTCGATTTCAGTGATCATTGTAGCAATCGTAGTAGGCAAACAGATTTGGAAGAAATAGACGAAGATTCTAGATTTTCCGAAATATCCGATGTCAACACAACTGACGAATCCAAAAGCAACTCTTTAGATTACAAATTGGCTAATGATAAGCTGGATATATCAGAAAATAGGATTGGTAAAATCATAGAATTAGAAGACAAAGAAACTCAGATTATAGTTCACAACGTTATTCCGCATGATGTAAAATTCTTAACTAAACAATATGAAAAAGACTCACATATGGTTAATTTGGAAACCACTGAAGAAATAACACTACGCAAAAATTCTTTAACCGGGGATGAAGAAATACTTGAAGGTGAGTCAGTAAATGGCGTACATGATGCAAATTCTGATGATGATATTTTCGAAAGTGAAGATTTGCAAAACAATCAAGATTTTGAAAATTTATATAATAAATACGCAATAAATGACCAGAAAATTGTAGAAATTATCTGTACTGACAATACCAAACATTTTAAAGGAAATAATAGTGACGAAGTGCAAGTTATAGACTTACATGATGTACAAAATGATAAAGTTACCGAAACGGAATCAATAGAAATTTCTGAATCTTCGCGACTATCTGAAATGCCAACTCATAACATAAACACCACTGATTTTGAAGTTCTCAGAAATATACCGCAATTCCAGAAGGGAAGAAGGATCACTTCCTCTGTCGAAAAGATCATGGAAATATTTGAAAATAATTCTACTAAGCAAAATCATAAAAATGATGTGTATCTGTCTGTAGTTGAAAAGAAAATTACTCAAAAATCGGACTTCACCTATGCTTCCCCAGTATTAAGCAATATTGCGCCAGAAGCAGTCGACGCTTCCGATAAGATTCCTGTCGAAGATTCTGTACATCTCAAAGGAGATGTCGAGTTATCTTCAAGGGAAAGACGCCCAATGCTAACGAAAGATTATAGCATTTGTATTGACGATGACGAAATTTTCGATACCAATGTCAAAGAAATCAAAAGCATATTCGAGGAGCCCAAACCTGAAAGCAAACCAACTTTTAGAAAGTATGCAAACACATGGAGAAGACAGGATAGTCTTCAAGAATCTAAGAAAAAATTAGCGAAAAGTTTACCAAATTTACACGACAATATGAAAGATTCTCTGGAAGATTTGCACATGGAAGACGAATTCATCACCAAATTCAAGGAGAAACGTAACTTCTGGAACAATCTGATTATGAAGAACTCTTACAGTAATTTAAACGTATCTGCACCTGATGTTGCCCCGAATAGTGTCAAGTTAATGTCGAAACAGTATCAAAATGTTTCCCAGTCGACCAATTCCTTAATAACTATACATAAGAGTAATAAACTTCCGGTGGAAAATAAATTTACAAGAAGAAAAGAGGAACTGTACAAGACAACATCTTTAGATTTAACTAATAGTTTTGATGAAGATGCTAATTCTTGCGACAGGAGTAAAAAAATAACGAGAGCAAAATCATTGTATGACAGGATCAGGGTTTTTGATAAAGGTAAGATATAAATCAGATCATTGATCTTCATATGACCAGCTTTTATTCGAACAAAGTGCATAAGTTTGTTAAAAAAAAAAGGAACAGCCATAGGGGAGACCGGGGCATAGTAGACACCCTAAGGGGAAAATCCTAATCGAGTTTTGACAATAGTAAAATAAATATTCAAGTTACAGCGGCTTTATTAGAGTTTTTTCTATTCCTGAATTTTGTTTGTATTGTTTTATACAGTTTTTCGGAAAAAAAATTTTAAGAGAAAAGTGATCAATTTACCCCAATATCACGGCCTAAAGTTACCACACTGGAATTCATAGGTATAAAAAAATATATAAAATAATTCTTGCACGTTTCCTTTGTCTTATAAACACTTATCGCAAGTATAATAGTCTTCATTTTCCTCGAAGTTTTTATTAGTCTTTTTCTTGCCCTTAGTCTTCTTCTTGCAATTTGATGTTTGCAACTCTATTTGAGGAACACATTTCTGAATGCGTTTTCTTTTCTATATTTTCGTCTGTCTACATTTTTCAACTTCTTCTTTTTCTACCTTTTCCTTTTCCAATTCGTTTTTTTAGGGGCTGTCCGTCAAAACTGCAATAGTTCCTTTCTTTCTTTTTTGACTTCGGATACGAGTGCTCTTGGGAAAGGGGTTTGATATTGTTAGAACTGACGATAAATAGTAGATTAGAAGTTCCAAAAAGGCCCTGAAGTACTTGGTTGAGAGGATATTGCTTGGTTGCAAACACGTCATCGTGTAATTGGAGCTTGGGAGATCCTCTATTTCTGTCGACTCAACTGACATTTCCATCAGTGGTTGATCGGTAACTTCTAAGGGCATAAAGTCAACATATGAAAAAACACATGGGTTGTATGAAGTAAATTCCATACTTTCTAAATCCACAGATGTGGCACGAGTTAACATTTCTCGGCCTGACACAGAGATGGCGTTCCAATCAGCGAAAATTTATGATTCCTGCCTGCGTGCACCTGTCATTAGTTCGTATGACAAGTTTCAAATTATTCTGTCAAGTAGTTTGTTTAAACTTGAATATTATGCGGTCATAAAATTCTTCGTTTTGGATGGATTAACCGCTAAGGAAATTCATCCGAAGTTGACAAAAGTTTACGGGGACTTTGCTCCTTCAATGTTAACCGTTAAAAAGTGGGCAGCTGATTTTAAACGTAGTCGCACGTCCCTCGAAGATGACCCACGTGAAGGACGACCAAAAACCGCGACCACACCAGAAAACATCGAAAAGGTGCACGATATCGTAGGGATATCGGAAGAAAGTGTGCGAAACATCTTGCACGAAGAATTAGGGATGCGAAAGCTCTGCGCAAGCTGGGTGCCGCATTTGCTGAATGCCGATAACAGTAAATGCGCAAACGACTTTCGCAGAAATGTTTGAACCGATTCAATAGGGATCTGACCGATTTTGTGCGGCGATTTATTACCATGGATTAGACATGGGTCCATCACTACACGCCAGAAACGAAACAGCAGTCGAAGCAATGGGTGGAAGCCGGTGGTTCAGCGCCAAAGAAAGCGAAGTCGATCCCATCTGCCGGTGTATTTTGGGATGCGAAAGGGATGTTAAGAGGTCTGACTTGAAGAAGAAGAAAATCATGTTTCACCAGGACAACGCACCTGCTCACAAAACTGCGTTGGCAATGGGAAAACTGCGGGATTTGAGGTATGATTTGCTCGACTATACACCCTATTCTCCTGATTTGGCATCCTCAGACTTCGATGGAGATTATGTAGAAAAATGAAATCATTTTTTAACTGAAAATCGCAGTTTCATTGTCAGGCCGAGAATTTTTCACCTCACCCTCGTAGATGGGCTTCTCCAAATAGTCTGCTAATTTGGAATTTGGTTACCGTTCTGCCTGGGTTATTACTAAGCAAATTTTTCACACTGAAAACATAAAATGCATTTAATGAAACTATAAATAATCTATCTGACGGTTGCAGTGTGGACACAAGCACAAAATAGTCAAGTTGTTCTGTGGAGTTCTATCAATTACTGCGAGATTTTTAGTGTAGATCATGTGACCATCGAGAATTAAATATACCAGGTCATCTGGAGTCGGTTTCGTGTGGTTTATAAAGTGATTAGACCAAGAAAAAAATATTTCGAGCTGCCTGACTCACTAAAAGAACAAAATGACCCTGGAGAAGCACCGTCGGTTAATTATGCTTCATTCGCTGCCGCGGCGGAAAAATTATCATTGGAGGAATATATTTTTTTACTAGGTGACACGTATATCACCGCTGTGGACAATTGACAACGCTCAGCAAATGTTATAGTACCTACCGCCTTGTCGACGTCCCTTCTGAGCTAGAACTCTTGACGATATGGTTTGGACTGTGGTGACGCCAGTTTCATCCACATTATAGGCACAATGAGGTGGAAAATTATGTTTATCCATCACAGCTTTTATTAAATTAAATAACTGTTTTACGTTCGGTTTGTTGAAGCTTTGAGCCCTGGCACCGCATTTTTCTTCTGGCTGTCTTAATGTGATCTCTGGAGGGCGAAAACCACTGAACCAGTCCTCCCCAGCTAAACCAAGTTGTTTACTAAAAGAACGATGAATCTGTTTTTTTTTTGCCAATTTAAAATCCATATATCTCATATCCTTTGTAGTCAACCCAAAAATGTCTGCTCCATCTTCAGAGTATAATCTACCAGTCCTTTCTCTTGGGCATGAGAAAATACTGTCTACTAGCGCCTAAAACTTTTTTTTTATTGGAAACCGGGTCCTTCTTATTCAAACTCGTCTGTTAAATATTGCTCTAGGAACTGATAAGTTCTTACTTGCCGTATTCGAAGGCATTGCCTTTGTACAGCTTTTATTGCGTTTAACATATTTACTGAAATCCACGTCTTTTGAGATAAAGTCCTTTTCCGATTTCGAACAACTTTTACAATTTTTTTAGAAAATAAGTATAGAAAAATAGTTATTTATGTAACAAGTCAGTAAAGTGATACTTTATCGAACGAGTCTGATTTACGAGCCAAGCGAGTGAAGCGAGCGGGGCGACTGACAGACGAGTTCGGTAAAGGTACTTTACTGACGTGGTGCATACAAAATTTTATCGCCAACCGTGAAAATTGTTAATTTAAGAAATAAAGATATAATAACTTATGACAGTTTATGACAGTGATAAACGATTTATTTTTAAAGTCATCAGTCATGGCTACGGTGACAGATATTAGCGGCAGGTAATAGTATATTAAAATACAAGTTTCATAAGACACGATTTTTGCGCACGCGTTCAAGTTTAGAAAACGAGCCGCTAGGCGAGTTTTCTAAAGAACAAGTGCGCAAAATGTCTTATGAAACGTGTATTTTATACTATTTTTTCTATTTCGGTTATTAAAAGTTCAAAAACGCTTAAAATAAGAGACATGTTTTGTTCGAATATTTTAGACATTTTGCTTTTTTGAAGTTGGTTACTCTGATTTTTAAGTAGAACGTTTTAAATATTTGAATATCGGTAGTGCTATATGTAATTGTGTTTAAAATTCAGACTGATTTATACAATAAATTATTTCAAATTATCAACAAAAAGGACGAAATAAATAACTGTATGTCCTCAGAGATTCGCAAAATAGCAGAAGACAATTTACAAAATCTTTCGTCCACAAACTCTCTACATATTTATCAAAACAAACTTTTATAACAGTTGTACTATTCCACATGGTAAGTAAATGTCAATAGTAGCATCCGAAAACTTATCATCCAACCCTGCTTAACAATTTATATTGCTAATTAGTAAGTGAAATGTTAGCATGTGTGCTTTTTATTCTTTGTACAATTTTATTGCACATTTTTGTTACTTTGAAGGCTTATATTTTGACATTTAAATACGATTTGGTTCCATTTTTTTTTGTTACCAACTTCAAAAAAATAAAATTAGCGTGCGATAAAGTAATACTTTATGCAACCAAAACGGGTGTCGTAAAGTGAACTTTATAGCACCGGAATAGAAAATAGTATATTAAAATACAAGTTTCATAAGACACGATTTTTGCGCACGCGTTCAAGTTTAGAAAACGAGCCGCTAGGCGAGTTTTCTAAAGAACAAGTGCGCAAAATGTCTTATGAAACGTGTATTTTATACTATTTTTTCTATTTCGGTTATTAAAAGTTCAAAAAAGCTTAAAATAAGAGACATGTTTTGTTCGAATATTTTAGAAATTTTGCTTTTTTGAAGTTGGTTACTCTGATTTTTAAGTAGAACGTTTTAAATATTTGAATATCGGTGGTGCTATATGTAATTGTGTTTAAAATTCAGACTGATTTATACAATAAATTATTTCAAATTATCAACAAAAAGGACGAAATAAATAACTGTACGCCCCCAGAGATTCGCAAAATAGCAGAAGACAATTTACAAAATCTTTCGTCCACAAACTCTTTACATATTTATCAAAACAAACTTTTATAACAGTTGTACTATTCAACATGGTAAGTAAATGTCAATAGTAGCATCCGAAAACTTATCATCCAACTCTGCTTAACAATTTATATTGCTAATTAATTAGTAAGTAAAATGTTAGCATGTGTGCTTTTTATTCTTTGTACAATTTTATTGCATATTTTTGTTACTTTAAAGGCTTATATTTTGACATTTAAATACGATTTGGTTCCATTTTTTTTGTTACCAACTTGAAAAAAATAAAATTAGCGTGCGATAAAGTAATACTTTATGCAACCAAAACGGGTGTCGTAAAGTGAACTTTATAGCACCGGAATAGAAAAAGTACTTTATTGTACAGTACGATAAAGTGTTTCTTTACCTCCGTAAACCGCTATGGTAACGGATAACTTTACTGACGGTTGACGATAAAATATGTTTTAATAAATTGAAGTCAAGATCAAACTCACCACATTTCAAAACTGACTGGTCATAGAATTGCAGTGGCGACTTGATCCACAATACATTCCGGGGCAATGCAGACAAGATGCTAAGCAATGTGGACAACTCGTGTCCACAATGCCCCGATTGCAGCATGCATTTGGTAACAACATTTTTGTGTGGACTGACAAAATTATTTTGTTCTAGCACTGGATGATTTAATCACAAATCTTGGCACTATTTAAGGACACCGATTAAAGTTCATTACGCAGTATGTTAGCGAATCTTCAAATAAAATAAGTTAATGCTTCCATTAGATCACACTCCAAATAAAACACTTTTACTGAAATAACTTCTAAATGACCCGGCAGAATCAGCTGATACGTTCTAACACTATAGCGCCACCTATTCACATGTGAATCCAAAAACAGGAATCCTACATCTCAATTTTAACTGAATTTTTAGCAGTGATCACTATGCCCCCCCCCCCCCCCCCCGCGTGGTCACTATGATCCGGTCTGAATTACTGAACAAAATTAATTTAAGTAACAAACTCCTTTACATACAATTACATATTTATGTTTCAACTTTTAAGATTGAATTTGCCTTTTCAGATTTCGATTCCGGAAAATATAACACTCTATTGAAGAAAACCAAGGAACGATCTAACCTCAAAGATAATACATCACGTCCGATAATCGTGAAACCAGAAAGCCTTACAGAAGTTCCGAACACCACTAGCAACAACCAAATTCAAGAAGACATACACTTCGCAGAAATCATGAAGGAACGATTCGAAATATCGCGTCGCTACTTTTGCAGTTTAGAAAGCCTGACCAGTAAACCTAATCTCTACAGGAGACATTCGATGGACAGTAAAACAATCAATCCAAAAGAAGTACCGTTACACAAAGGTGGTAGTTTAAAAGTTCTGAACGTTCTCGATAGATTTTCCATGGACAACGTCTACAGAGACGTGGTGTTGAGCAAATTAAAAAACTGCAGTTTCAAGGGAAGACCGAACAAAGAAGCCGTCGTAGAAACATTATCATCAATTTCAAGCGGCGAAAATGAAGATATGGATAAAAGCAAAGATAAGTCGGAAGAAGAAGATCTGAACATGCAATTCTTTAACATTAAAAAACGTCTTAGGAAAAGAAGGAGTATTAAGTCCATCTTTGATGTTAACTATTAGTCTCTTAATTTATTTTCCACTTGTAAGATTTAATTTTTAATATAATTTTATTTTACTTCCCACTCGTTGGTGTATTTTGTCTTATAAGTTTGTAATTTACTTTATTATAATGGTTGTTGTAAATAGTTGATCGTTATTTTTAGGTTTCACATGCCAACCATTATAATTACGTTAGTTACAGATTCGTTTTATTGAACATTTTGTTACAAATATTCTTTTAAATACCAAACTTTGATTTAAAAAAATAAAATAAAAATGGATAAAAAATATTAAAGAACTAATACTTTTTCACATTTTTGGATCTCATTTCAGCGATTAACAAATTCGACTCTTAACTAGAATGTTTTTATGTTGGTGTACTTTCTTTTATTGTCTATATATTAAACGTTACCGTCAACTAATAACTTATTTCATTAACCCTCTCCTCGCTCTGTCCGCAAACGATCCCAGATTATGGTTGCATCACTACAAAGGACTATACTAGAATCCCCGAAGAGATTCAGTAATAAAACTGCGTGATCACAACGGAATCAAGGCATCCTATGCATAAAAGCGGTCGGGGGCAAGGATCGTTTACATTAGGCGATTATGTAAACTGTAATAGTATCACAGATCGCAGGTGTATATATTCCGTTAAATCTGTTTTGGCTGCATGTATTCTATTTTCATTTAAATATGCACAATTTCTTATATCAAATACTACGGCGATAACTATTTTACAGAATTGATCTTTGAATGATTTTATGTGCCTGTGTGGATACGACTCACGTGAACCCAACGTGAACACTGAATCTGTTCAGCGATTTGAGTATACGTACGCCACCCCTTCTGTTTCCAAAGACCACTAAAATGTGGATATTTTGATATCAATTGAAGCATCTTGAAATGTGGATTATTGATATCATTGCGCCAAAACGCTAACCTAACAAAAAAAAGCGGCAATTAGCAATTGAAACTTAAAATGTTCCATTTACTTTATATTAGTGACACCGAGCGCGGTAAACTTCGGAAACAGATAAACGATGTAGGTACGTAGTGAACAAGCAAACATTTTTTTGACATTCCCGAAATCCCCCTCATTTTTAGAAAAATTCATTATAAAATCATGTCTGTCAACTGAGAAGCAACTTATTAAGTGTCATCTATTCAACTGTCAATTTCGAAGTAAATATCATGGCTCACTAGATACCATATTCAAATAAGAAACTTGTAGTTGGCAAAATTATATCAAAAAATGACAAAAGCTCCGTAACGGTCATTTTTAAAGTAATAACGTCTTATACATATATTTTTGGTGTAAAATTTAGTAAGCAATTCAAAAATGAAGCGATATATAGGCTCTTCTATTTGAAAAAATTGACTTTTAGACAAAAATATGTTATGATAGTTTAATACAGCTTTCTGCATATGTAATTAATAACTGAAAAAAGAAAATTTTGCTTGTATTAGAACAACCCTTTATTATAAACAACACATAATTTTTTAAAAACATTGAATTTATTAAAAAAAAAAGGTAATACATCGAAATCACAATACTAAAGGTCTTTAGTTGTTAAGATCCAAGCAACAGCCTCTGGAGTTAAATTATGTAAATCTGTGTATCCAAAATTGAAGCTTAGCTAGAGGACATTCTTCATTTTCTGCATTTCCATGACCCGTCCTACGACGATTCAACTTACACCAAATTTTTCTTGGTTGTGTAAAGCGAGGCACAAATAGATTTCCAGAGGTCATTAATCGAAAATTGTTGATTTAGGAAATCTTCCTTCCAAATTGGACTACGTGATTTCAATCTATACGGTGGTAAGTTCTGAAGATCTTGAGTAATTAAATATAAATTAGGAAAATTTTGATATTTATCCCAATAACGTTTTAAAGCCAATTTTCTTCTTAACTGATTAGGATAAATGTTAGCCAGGACGTTGAGCCAAGGAAGTGGAGTAGATTTTACTGTGCCCGTAGAAATTCGAAGTGTACAATTTAACCGAATATCTACTTTATCAACATATACGCTATTCATCCAAACTGCACTATAATATTCAGCAGCAGAATACACCAATGCAAGAGCGGACGTACATACGTCAAATGTCTGCATGAGCTCCCCAATTTCGAGCAGCAAACTTCTGTAAGATATTATTTCTTGTTTTAATCTTCATACGCAGTTTATCAATATGTAGTTTATATGTTAACGATGTATGCAAAGTAACGCCTAGGTATATTGGATTAAAATTAAGTCTTGGAACAGTACCATTAAAAGATACAAGTTTTTTATGTTTTACGTTATTTTTAAGATGGAAACAAGAAACTTCTGACTTAGATGGGTTAGGACATAACCTCCATTTTCTAAAATAATCCATAAAATTGCCATCTCATCAGCAATAGATGAATTTTCTAGAAGTCGTATCTGGTAAATCACTTGTATATAGATTAAAGAGAAGAGGAGATAATATCGATCATTGAGGTAAACCATTATATAATATTTTAAATTTACTACTTTCTCCATTGATAAAAACTCTAAATTTACTATTTGTGAACATATTTTCCATAAGTTTAATTGAATTACCATTAAACAACACATCATATTATTTTTAAAATAATCCATCCAACAAACTGTATCATAAGCAGCTGTTAAATCAATGAAACCAATTCCTGTTTTGAAATTCTTTTGAAAACCATTCTCTATATAATTTGTTAAAGCTAATACTTGATCACAACAATTACGATTTGGTCTAAAACCAGCTTGCTCTATGTGAAAGATATTTTCCATAATTGGAGAAATTCTGTGTTATATTAATTTTTCTAACATCTTGTAACATAATGATAATAACGGATAATAATGAAATTGGTCAGTAGAAACAATACTATTATTTAAAATATTATTATAGAAACATAAAAGCCAATTACGTCCTAAAGGACCTAGATGTTTAATAAATTCAGGATAAATTCCATCAAAACCAGCAGCCTTACGAATCTTTAATAGTTTTATGACTATATCCAATTCCTCCATAGATAAGGGTTTTGTAAGATCATCATTGTTTGTATTATTGGTCTTTCTTTTCTTGCGCAATAATTTCTTCATATTTTTGATTTCTTCTTTACTTAACTTTATCATATTTAAGTCATCCACTAATCTTGAAACTGATTACGTGTAATATCACCAACCATTTAAAAAAAATGGCCGTCTCTAGCAAGGAATGTATTTGATGGCATGGTACGAATGCGAATCCTGGGTACTATAAACAAGACAGAAGAGTGCGTTGCATGCAGCAGAGATCAGGTATCTCAGAAGAGCCAACAGACTGAATAAGCAAATAGTATAAGAAATAAAAGAGCCAGGACATAGCTTGAAATCAATTAGGTGCGTGAATTTATTCAGCAAAGACAACTGAGTTGCAAGCAAGGCATGGAGATAAATAAAACAGATAGCGCAGGATAGAGAGAAATGGTGTCAATTTGTGGTGAAATTGACACCTTATTTTACAGTGTCATACACAAATTGACACCATTTCTCTCTATCCTGCGATATCTTCACGTCATGGATCTAGTATAATCTAGTATGACGTACAATTGAATGTAACGCGTTTCCTCTATATGTATGTAGGTACAGTCAAAAGCAAAAAAAGTAGACAAAGACACAGGTTTCTGTCATAGACTTTCTCAAAATGATTAGTGTAATAGCGGCTTCAAAGTTACTGCTCAAAATTTGGTTATCTATCAAAATTGACAACTTCACAGTCGATATTGAACGATTACAAAAATGCCTTCCATAAATGAAGATATTAAAGTCAATATTATTACAGATTTGAGTAACGATTTCAAAATACGTGAAATTGTGGAAATAAATAATATAAATAAAAACACAGCTTTTAAAATTATTTAAAAAATGGCTAGATCACCATAGAATTTGTAGAATTACTGGTTCTGGCCGCAAAAGAATATCAACAGCTGAGCAAGACCGCCATCTCACAAATGTGATTATTGAAAATCCATTTTCTTCAGTAGTGATTGCAACTGATGTAAGTTCCGGGTTCTGTTTTTATTGCCCGACCATGAGTTAGAGAAGCTAATTTGCGGTGCCATAAAACTGCCGAAAAACTTGCGACCCACAAAGAAACTCGTGTAGGATATGCACTTGAACATCTGGTGAATAACGGACACTTTTAGGAAACTGTAATTTTTACAGATGAAAAATTATTTCAAAGTAAGAAGAATGGACCGATTCATATATATCGACCAAGAGGTACCTTATTTGACGAAAACTTTATTAATAATATGCATTCAGCATATTTCAAAGTAAAATTTGGGGTTGGATTTCAATTCATGGGATGGTATGTTATGGGAAATAGAAGGAAAATAAGATTCAGAGATTTATATCAACATTCTAAGTAATGTAATGTTGCCTTCAGTGGAGCTATTTTTGCCAAATCGCAATTTTATAATTCAACAGGATAACTGCCCCATCCATACATACATCGCACAGAGTGAATACATGGTTCACAGAAAATAACATCAATGTGTTGGATTTTCCGTCAAGAAGTTCGGATTTAAATATTATCGAAAATATGTAGGGGTTGATGATCAAAGAAATAAAGAAATTGAATCGAAGACCTCAAAACAGACAAGAACTGGTAGAGATAGTTCACACAGCATGGGAGAATGTAAATCAAAACAATTGTACCAACCTTTATAACTCTATTCCAAATAGATTGCAAAAAGTTTAAAACAAAAACGGCTCTATAACCAGATATTAACGCATATATTTCTTTAGGATGCTTTTTAATTAGTATTTTGATTGATTCGTATTAATCAGATAGAAGATGTTTTGATAATTATTTTATATTCGATAGAATGATGACTTGACACTAATGACAAGTAAATAAAGCCAGGTTTACAAAGTACGAGATCACTTGTCTACTTTTTTTTTGCTTTCGACTGTACTTCATTAATTAAGGATATACTATTTTTGTTATTGTCATTAATAAATATTGCATGGATGTGCTAAAGTGTTATGTTGGTGTAGAAATGCATTAATGCGCATGTGGATCAGAATACGCTCATTAGTGATCGTAGAGTTGTTTCGCTCACAAAAAATAGCGACCGCTCTACAAGTTCAGAGGGAGCGTACATCATCTGAATCTGATCACTGAACAGTTGTGCAACTTTTGCGTCTGCTGAATACGCCCATTATTTCTGCATTTAGAGATCACACATTGGTCAAAACTGTGTGAAATTAATATGTAATTGTCAAAATTATTGCTGCTATTGACATCTATAGATAATTACAAAAATGTCTTTTGACTTTGACGATTTACCACTTAAAGCACGATCAGTACTACTGTCTTTCTTCACGTATACCGAATTGGTCAACCTACGCTTAATAAATCGATCATTTAAAGAAAAATGTTCCAGAATCCTAAACGAAACCTTAATAAAAGTGAAACAAGATTTGGAAGATGAAATCTGTACGGTGCTCAACGAAGTCGAAACCAGAGAAGGAACACGTGAGAACGACGCTGAAGTTGCGGTTGATGTTGAGAATGATCTAAATAGAGTCTCCAATATGCAATTGAGATATAAAGTCTTGCAGATATTAAAATCAGAAATCTCTATTCTCCAAGCCGTTTGCCTCAGATACGTCAAAGGAAACGTCTATAACTTTGCTGGCGGCAAACTTCTCGATTACTTTTATAGGATAATGAACAGAAATTTTAATCTAACCGATGCCAAAAATCCCCTAGAATCACACATTTGTATGCAACTATTTTTGCTAAACGAAGAATTTATTGATTATTTCGAAGAAATTGTAGAACCTGAAATCTTAAAAAATAACTTCTGCCCATGGTTTGGTGTCAAAATAACCGATATTCTTGATGTATACGCGAATTCGAACTACCACATCGTTGCCAATTACGAAAATCAACGTTTGCAAATATCTGCAAGGCACGAAGTCTTAAATCCAGAAACTGTAACAGAAGTGGACTTTTCCGGCTCTTCAGAAAATAGGTCAAAGCTTCTGAGAATATCTAGATATATCAGAAATCAGGTTAAATGGCAAAATTTCTTTTATTACGTTGATACGCCGTACGAATCTGTAAAAAAATTAATTGGTAAACGTGATAGACGGTACAATAAGTTTTGTTTAAACCCAGGAGAAATGGTCGAAGACAATCCAGTAGTATATAACAACGAGGAAATTACCACTGATAAATTCAAGAAGACCTTCAGCAGGAGATTGGGGAATCCGTGTTCGAAAGAAAACGTTAGTTATTCAGTTGGTAAATTACATAACATGACGTCCAGGTCTAGATAAAAATTAAACTAAAATTTTCAGAATTACTGTGCCCTGAAAATTGTGTACCAGTCAGACTTGAACCAAACATTACCTCAATTATCAGCAATAGTAATTTATTAGCTCATGCTGATCGAGCAGATAAAAATAATTTACCCGTTTTTGACAATGATACATCATTGATGTATGATTTGATGTTAACTATAAAGGTAAGTCATAATAAAACTGAACAATGCCCTACAATTTGCATGTTTGTCTATAGAGCGTCTCAACCTTATTATTCAGTACAGTCTCTTATGGGATATATACCTCTTTTACTACCGTAAGCAATTTGTAATAAACTATCTTTTTTTATTTCAAGGCAATGTTGTCAGTTCGATTTATTATGTTAACGGTTGGTATTGTAGGTTGGTGTAAGTATAACAACATAACCTTCCTGTCAAGTGTCAAATTCGTTACGTGCTTTGTTTGGTTTTCGTTTGTGCATTTAAAGTTTTCTGATATTGTTCATTAACCGTTGTTTTTATAACGCACTTATTTTTCAAATTTAGTAGTGGTAAGTGAGCATTAAATACATATAATTATAAACCAAAAATAAAAGCATTTCTTACACAGTACCTACATAGCGCCACTAGCGCGATGGAGTCGGCAGCAAATCGACATAAAGGTGAAACCTTTAGTTTGAAAGAAAAGCATATGATAAATAACCTCTTTGATTACCTGTTTTAAGAAGGTATGACTGTCATTGCTGCAGTTTATGAAACCAGCAAAGCCATAAAATGTTCGAATCGCAGCATATATAAAATACGAAACGAGCAAAGTAAAGGGCCTCTATCAAGTCCAGTAAAGCATAAAAGGAATACAAAATGTGTGCAGCTAAATGCACATTGTATATGACAAAAATGTACAACCACTTGTCCGTCGAAAAGTGCATAGCTTTTTCATGGAAAATATCCCACCTACATTGAATACTATTCTTTCTGCTGTAAATAGCAATAGTGATCTTTTCAACTTCAAACGAGCAACGTTGCATAGATTTTTACATGATATCGGTTTCGAATTTCAAAGGTTAAAACGGAAAAGCACTTTGATTGATCGCGATGATATTATAAGATGCAGACACAAATATTTGCCAGATATCAAACGATTCAGAGAAGAAGGTAAAGATTATTTATATTTGTGTTTATTTACATTCATTATTTGCTGAAGCTTCATTTATATAAATAGAAATTTCTTATTTTCCAGGTATATACCGATGAATCTTGGGTAAACATTGGACATGCTGCAACTAAGGCGTGGAGTGATACCACGATTTAATATTCTCGACATGCATTTTTTGAAGGCCTAAGCACGGGTTTAAAGTCTCCAAGTGGTTCGAGACCACGATTCGTTCTGGTTCATGCAGGTAGCGCAAATGGATTTGTTCTTGGTGCAGAACTTACATTGCAAAAAGAATACAGCTGATGCACATAGCGAAACGGATGGAGAAGTCTATAAAGAGTGGTTCACAAAACAGTTGCTTCCTAATATACCTAAAAATTCAGTAATTGTACTTGACAATGCATCATATCATAGTAGAAAAGTGGAAAAAGTTCCAACTACGGCATGGAAAAAGATCAAATTATTGAATGGCTGGTTGACAAACAAATACCGATCCAAAATGGTATCCTAAAGCGGGATTTATTATACACTGTCACTCAAGTTAAATCTCAATACGAAAAATACAAGCTTGATTTAATTGCAAAAGCGAAAGCCTGTGAGATTCTACGTTTGCCGCCATATTATTGTGATTTAAACCCTATTGGAATGGTATGGACACAAGTTAAAAATTATATTAAGATGAACAATTCAACTTTTAAAGCTAAAGATATGTCAGAGCTAATTACTAGAAGTTACATAAATGTCACAGTTCATAATTTGCAGAATTATATCGAACATGTAAATAAAATTGAGAATGATATATGGATAGTGGATGGACTCCAAGATAACGTAGAAGAATTTATTATCAATCTGGGATCTTCATCTTTATCTAACGACACCTTAAGTGACTCTTTAAGCGATTAATTTTAGTGGAATGTGTTTCATATCAGCTTCATACAATTTCGTGTCCATTCTCTATTACTCTGTTATTGCTTTTAATATTCATATTGGTTTAAATATTATTATTATGTTATCAAAAAATACCTTTTACTGTTTCTTGTAATTACAGTAAAGCTTCGCTAATCCGGACTCCAATAATCCGGATTTCCCAGTAATCCGGACGAAATTGAAATATAGGACATTTACACTATGTATCCCTTAATCCGGATCATTCATTGCGCAGTTTGCCATGTACGTCCCAGCAAGTTCAACGCAAGCCGAAGTTGACTAAATAAATATAGGAAGAGACATGGTATTCGTTCAAGGTTAGAGGAAAGAAATTATCTAGCGATTCAGATGTTGTCAAACCGTTTCTTTAAAAATTAGAGAACAAAATTAGGGGGATGCATTTGCAGCCGAATCAGATTTACAACGCAGAAGAAATCTGCATTGTTCTGGAAATTTCTGTCAGATCGTACATTCAAAAATGATTTTTAATTTAACATGTAAATGATTTTTAATGTAACAGTAATAACGAATACTTTGCTTTTGTCGAACATATTGCCGTGACCCCTATATTGGTTAGGCATTATAAGATAAATAAATAATTAAGTATTAGGATAAGGAAACAATTTTTAGTAGTAAATATAATTATTGACAGATGAATTATGAGTTGCATAACCGCAACGGCGTAACATTATAATGTTAGGTATATGATTATTGAAATTGAAATAAAATTTATATGAAAGACGTAAGAAATAAAATACTTGACAGTTATTTCTAAGAGTAATTTAAAAAAAAAGGATATATAGAAAGGTATTTTTATTCGACACGATGTAATAAAGCAAAAACTTCAGAGATAGCAGTATAAATCTGGTTTAATCCATAAAAGTTTCAGAAATAATGGGATAAAATTGGTTTAATCCAAATAAATCTACAAAGAAAAGAATGATGTTAATGTTGTTAACAGCTGCATACAAATCAACCTACACGAAGACGAGAGAAGATGGTTCGAAGGCAGGTATAGAGCTGTCAAGGTCCATGTTCCTGATAAAGTAAATATAAAAGGAAGGATCCCATCTATATGCAATGTTTTTCCGATTATTTCTAACGTAGATGTCTGCAAAAGAAAAATACGGATAGTGTTAAACAATGGGAAGAGGAAGTATTTAAACAATGATGAAAGAGGCAACAAATTCATCTACAAATACAATGAGGGATGGCATTAATGGAAGAATGTACCTACCCAAGACAAGAAATCGCAAATGTGCAAAGACACTAACAATAAATAATTTGTGTGCGTGTATTTTTGTGCAATTTCTACCTGTCAAAAACAATATAGGTACAGTTCAACCTAGGGAAAAAGTGAAGAAAATAAATATGAGCAGGACAATGCCAACATAAACATTAGTGCGTGAATTGTGGTGCTGCAAACGAGGTATTGTTTTTTTTCCGATGACCGAGAACTGATAAAAAGCCGCGAACGACGAAAAAGAAGAAGAAGCTGCCGATCTTTTAAATTGTTCGAACGTAAAAATTTTGTTTGATGATTACAGGCGTACAGATACACTGCATAAAATCATTTGTAGTTAAATTTATTGAGTTATTTTTGATTTTCAATAAGTACTTTATCATATTATAATTAATTTATTGTCATTTAGTTTAATTTAATTTTTTTTATTATCATTAATATGGTAGATCGATATCAAGAGGAATTTGATGAAATGTATGAACATTATAAGTAAGTTTTTCTTGAAATGCTATGAAAGATGCTATGTGAAAATATTCCTTTTTAGCAAAGCGAGCAACATCGTTAATATTTTTGAATAGAGTATTATTTTCTTTGCTATAGTAGCTTAATTTAACAAATCATGGGAGTATTGTTAATAATGTAAAAAGGGCATTGATGACACAACGTGAGAATGTTTGTTAGCAATGTTAGCTATGCATTATTAACAAGTTATTAGATACAAAATTTAATAAGGATTTCAAGTATATTTAATTACGTAAAGGTGTAAGCATCTTTGATGGACAAATAGCCAATATGTGGTATGTACACCGTGTGAATATTTGCATATGACGATTGGTGAAAGTCTTAGCAAGGGGTTTTTTTACTTTGCGAGATTTTAGATCTCCAGAGGCATTTCGTGCAAATGAATGTCTTTGTTGAAATAAAATTTCTGCGTCGTAAAAGGAAAATTTTATTTCTTTGAAACTATACAATATTAGAAAATTGAATATAGCAAGGAGTAATATTTTATTTTTAAATCTATATGATATATTTGAAAAGCAATGTGTTTTGCGTATTTATAAAGCAATATATTTTTCGTATATGTAAAATATACATTTTTTTGTTGTTTGTGATTTAAAAATAAAAAGGACAATTTCTTTTACAGCCACATGTGGCAAAAGAATTTATTTATCGATGTTATCAAGTATTGAATATAAATACAAATATTTTATGAGATTTAGGTTTTTATTAGTAACCTTATCCATTTAATTTTAAATAAGAAATGTTGTGGACAAATGAAGGAAGAAACACTGCTAGAACCTACAAGAATAATATCAATGCAATAGGGATTGAATTTATAAATTTGTTGAAGTAGGTTTTTTAACTTGTCAACGCAATCTCCGCATTTGTTAGATATTATGCTGCTTTGTATTATCATTGTTTTAGTTAATTTTTGCTGGTACAAGATTACCATATTTTTTAATTTGAAACAAAGTTACTGCAATATGCACTTGTTTTTGTTATTTTTCGTTAAATTTTATGACATATAATTTAATTGTCATTTCGTAAATTTTATTTTAGAATAACATCCTAACCAACAAGTATTTAAAATCTCGTGTCATTATAATAAGTTACCAACCTAACTTGTCATTGTCGATCTGATAACTACATTGTCTATCTCCATAAAACACATACTGTATACTAAGGTTGAGACGGACTATAGAATCAACAGTTTATTTTGATAATTGATATCTTATTTATAGGTTGTTTTACCTTCTGATGACAGAAGTTGCGCCATCGAAAATTATGTTGAAATCTATCACAACAGGGAAGCTTGCAAAATAGTTCAATCAAGTAAAGAAATTCCTATTTAATACTGTGTTACTCAAGTTCATACTTTATAATGTACCTATTATATATAATGTACTTAATGTATTTAAATGCAGGTAGTCACATACTTATGTTATCCTGAGAATACTTTGAAAATATACTGTATTTCTAGTTTTTGACTAATCGCACTATTCAACACATTTTTTTCTTATATCTTACTTTGATTCTCAAACGAGGGTAGAATCGTTTTAACAACCGACATGGCCCGGAATAATATCTGAACAAAGATATAAACTAATTAATTAATATTTGAGAATATACACATTTACCAATTGAATATCATAAATAAATATCGTAAAGTGGTAATATAACTTTTCTGTTTAATAGGCAAGCATTGTTGAAAAATTTGAATTATTTGGGCGACAACCATTGACATAATGCTAATGGACGGAGCTTTGCACTTTAAATAAACGCCAAGTAGAGGTTACAATATTAGAGAGATGCAGTTTATTATTATTTTAACAAAATAAAATTGATGGATACACTGATGTTATGTTTGCCTTTAATCACGTGATCATACATTAAAGTAAAATTGTTATTAAAACCATAACTACTTTAAATTTGTATAAAATCCTTAAAGAAAATAATGAAGTGAAGGTTTAGGTATTATTCCTATTTCTACTTTGAAAGTGTTTGAATGATCTAAAAAAACTAACATTTCCTAAATTAACATAATATTTGTGATGCCTGGGATATTTATCTAATTAAACACAGGTTATTAAACTTGCTTAGTTTTATTTATTTTCTTTTCTTCGCCTCACCATTACACTTACATGTTCAGGCTTACCTTCTACCATGGTACAAATATATAAGGTATGCTACATGGTACAAATATATAAGGTATGTTCTAGCGCAGCTTCCTTATGACGTCAATTGGATGCAATTTCGTCATACCACTGATATTAAGAAAAGAAAGATTACTCTTGAATAACCACAGATGTAATAGTATATAGATAGCTATATAAAGAATAATAAAATAGACATAATATATAGCACAGTTGTTTACGAATGTGTAACTAAATTAAATTTCTTTACAAATTACCTGTTTAAAAACTCATAAAGCAAAATAATAAGATTGTATTATTGAAAAATCTCCCACTGGATATTATGTAGCACTTTGGTTTACGAAACCTGTTTTAGTCGTTTGATAATACAATTTGTAATTACTTTACTGACAAAGTAATTTATCACAAAATAAATTTATGACTTGAAATTGTGCATTTTATGTAGTATATTGCTTTAAATTACTGATACCAATGAATATTGCAAAAGTTGAAAGTATTATAGTAAGAAAACTATTGGTTTAATATTGGATTTTCGTTTATTAATTGTTAATTGACAGGTAATAAATAAAACAACAGATATGGTTACTTTTTTTTATTGGTAAATTTTATTATTTTTTTTTGTAATTTTCTTTTTTGTTGATAATTATTTTTATTTATCTCTTTTATACGTATGTAAGTTCTTACTCTAATATATGATTCCACAACTTCTTGTGGCAAACTAGTCTTAATATTTTGTACCAAACGCTTTATTATGTTGGTATTTTTGTTAATCGATTTCTTATGGAATTCATTAAACATTTGTTCAGCGTCTTCTGCCATTTTCTTCATAATAGCATTCGGCTGACGTAGACACCGCCTGGAGACTAATCCAATCCAGTTGCTTTCTGGGGATTCAATCTGAGTATCATCATGTAACGAGTATTTGCTTCTGAACTTATGTGCTATATATCCCGCTATATAGTATAAGCCTTGCTTCGCAATATCCCCGGTAGCAGAGGTTGCGGAATGGATTCTTTCGAATTCCGTCAGCAAGTCCATAAATTCCTCATTTATGTCATCCTCAGACACCCTGACAACATTTTCTTCAAAATCTCCAGTTTCTTGCACAAAAGGTTCCAAAACTGTAGTTAAGTTAAGTGTTGCGTCTGTAGTTAGTAACTCTACTACAGACGTATCTTCCTGTGTGTTGACATTTTCTGAAAACACAACAGATGAATGCTTCCCAAGAATGTACCATCTCAATCGATATTTGAATTGTAATGCACTAGGGTGGTCATTGGTGGATCCCATAGCTCGCATATATGAAAAAAAATTTTCTATTATATCTTGATTCAGACGTCTAGTAATTATGTACTCAATATTAAAGTTTGACCTTAAATATTGATATAAGTTTTTTAGAGAGCTGTTATTTTGTAGTATCGCTTTTTGAAAAAACATTAAACTTTTTCTTGTACCGACTCTTATATTTTGTATTAATTTAGTCATTTTTTCTATTTTATCCAGTTGGTTTTCAATATCAACACCATATGCATTGGCAGCAATATCAAATTTGGTTTGAGTATTGAACAAATCAAACCAATCGTTAATGATATTAATTATGTCACTAATTTCAGTGCATGCAATATCTGGCATTAAATTATGTTCACCACACCACCTTATCGCTAGCGCCACTGTACGTGAGAGACATTGCACAGCATATTTTACTTTCTGCCTTTGGTTGCCAATTACATCGATGTGAACCTGTGTAAGCTTATGGGCAAGTTTCAAGTCACCTTCCTGTAGGTCAACCAATTTCTGAAAGGGCTCCTTCGTGATCTTTGTATTATTTATGGTGAACCCATGATCAAAAAGATTATTTCTAATCAATTTGATTAAATGTGGCACATCAGCAAATACAAAAATCTTTTTCCCTTCATCAGATGGATGAGTGAAGGATTCACTTTCATCGACAGCTACACCAACCTTCATATTTTTCCATAATTTTCTGTTTCCAGGTCCTAGATCCGAAACAACAGCTACAACAGTGTACTGTATTACTTCTAATTTACATATAATATTTCGGAGGACTTCTACCGACATACCACAGTCGTAATCATAGTATATTACTTGCTTCCATGCCGAAAACAAGCCACGTACCATAACGGTTTGCACTGTTTTGTGCGGTCCTACAGCCTGTTCCCTTTTGCGATCGAAACATATTTCATTAGAGACGTACATCTCGTCAAAAGAAAGTACACACAATCTGTCGCGCTCGGTATACTCATTTGCCTTATATTTCATAATTAGTAAAACCTCTTCCAGAATACCTGGTTTCAATTCCAAACTTGTCGCCCACTTCCTTAAGGTTGATAAGCCTGGCAGTGGATATTCTCTGGTAGTTCTTAAATATCTGTAGGCTTTAGGACTTACGCTTCGAAGCGAAATTGCCGAGGAAATATCTTCAGCAGTCCATTTTGCCTTCATTTTTGTCTTTGATTTTATTAGTCGTATTTGCCCCGGTGTAAAATATTTCTCTAAAATTCTATTGAGGTGACATATTTCTTCAGTGAGGTAGGCCACCTTTTCCTGTAAGGTCTGTATTTTCCCTTGCGATAGAAAATATTGTTCCTTCCAATGTGATAGTGTGTCTTCAGGGTTTTCGGTTGAAGTAGATGGTCTGCATTATAAAATCAAAATTAGAAATGCTCAATACATAAATCATTCGTTATACTATCTTTCACAAACTTGATTTGTTTCATTTTTAAAAAAATGCATATTAAAATATATATTACAGAATTACTGTTTTTAGCATATTCAAATTATTTATTATACACCATAATCTTAATCAATAAAGTCTACAACATTATTACTTACATAACAGCTTATGGCCAAGCATTTCAGTAAAAATGGAACATAGGTATATAGTAATATGTATCAAATAAGAAGTATATAGAATAATTAAATAAGTAAGACTGATTTGTGTACTGTTCGGGCATATGAAAATAGGTATTAATGTGAAGGTAATGATTAAAATCGATAATTTTCTTTCTGTAATTCCTTAATATCATATGTAACAATGATCATTCTCCCTTACAGATTATATTACAGACAATGAATGCTATACTTTTTTAAGTAAAATATCAAAATTTTTACTGACAAAAAGTTTTTATTCAATCAATGAATATTTGAATAATAATTTTATTGATATACAATTTTAATTTGTTTGTCTGTATATTTTGACTTTTCATGTAATGATTTTATTACATTGAATAAATATTATTATTATTATTATTATTATTATAAATTACATCATTAATGATATATATATATATATATTTACTTAAATGAAAAAGCTCCAGGTTTTGTAAATGCTACTTCACAATATTTTTCTGTTTCGCATGTTTGGTTTCTTCTTTCCTCGGGAACAATAGAACAACTAGAACAAATTATTAAAATTAGAATGCTTTGTTTATTAAACATGGTAAGGTAGTATTGCTAACCTTATTTATTTGTTAAAAGTATGAAACAGCAATTTCTTTAAGTATTTTTACATTGCACACCACTTCAACATTACAAGATTATTTAAAACATTTTGAGCTTTTAATTTGACAGCTTATTTGAATACAACTCTTTTCATAATAACTATGCTTTGACAACTCCACTAACGAGTTAAATTTTTCCTTACCTTGTTGAGGAATCTTCTTTTGGCATAGAGAATGTTACTTCTGTATCTTCTACAGTTGGAGGTAACAGGTCGATTTCTTCCGATGGATTGATGGAATAACTGTAATAATTCATTAAATAGGTAATACTTTTTACATTGGCATATAATACATAGGTTATTATTAGGTTCATTGCTTCATACAAACAAATTTATTTGTATTTTTTTAAATACAGTATAAGTAGTGATTATATGAAGGTACGTATTACAGATTAACATTCTTCCTCTGCAACATCCTACTCTGTATACTAAATAATTTAAAAGTAAGTACACTCATGCGTTATTTCATATCTGTTACCTTGATGTTGATGGTTGTAAAGTCGAGTAATTTACAGCAGCTTCACTATGTGTATGTATATACAATGTGGGAACAGCTGTTTTATGAAGTATTTGGTACGATTTTATATATTTCTCTCTCATCTGTCGATTATCTAAATACCACTTCTCATATGCGTCTCTTGCAAAATGAAGTGAACATATATAATCTGTAAATAATAACATCATTAAAAGGTACACAAATACGTCCAAATACAAAACCTACGATTTCTTGTGTTTTTTATCCTTCTACCACAGGCTTGTATCCACTGCTGAGATAAGTTTCGATCTTTAGGAAAACGAAAATATTTAATATTCCTTCCTCGAGTGTTTTCTGACCTGCTTTTGCAGCTCAAGACACAGCAGCTTACCATATTAGATGAGCTAAAGGTAGAGGCAAATGTATTGCTTTATAATACAATATTTAATAAACTCATTACCTCAACTGCTGTTAATTGGGTTGCCTAATTTGGTAGTCACGTGGTCTACAGGAATTGTTGATATCTCTGTATGTTATAACCTCTTCTTAAGTTCTAAATAAATCAAATTAAAAGTCTTTGGCTTAATGAAAATATTCACAAATCTTAATAACTACACTAAACATATAAAATAATAATTATAATGACACAAAATACGATATAATCGGATATAACTCTTCGAAATCTAAATATAAACAAAGCACAAACTCAAAACTACAAACATGTGATGGATGACGCAACACATATGACGAAATTGCATCCAGCGCAGAAATAGACGAATTTGAGTCAAAGTTGTAGCATACCATGGTACAAATATATAAGGTATGCTACAACTTTGACTCAAATTCGCCTATTTCTGCGCTGGATGCAATTTCGTCATATGTGTTGCGTCATCCATCACATGTTTGTAGTTTTGAGTTTGTGCTTTGTTTATATTTAGATTTCGAAGAGTTATATCCGATTATATCGTATTTTGTGTCATTATAATTATTATTTTATATGTTTAGTGTAGTTATTAAGATTTGTGAATATTTTCATTAAGCCAAAGACTTTTAATTTGATTTATTTAGAACTTAAGAAGAGGTTATAACATAGAAGGTAATGAGTTTATTAAATATTGTATTATAAAGCAATACATTTGCCTCTACCTTTAGCTCATCTAATATGGTAAGCTGCTGTGTCTTGAGCTGCAAAAGCAGGTCAGAAAACACTCGAGGAAGGAATATTAAATATTTTCGTTTTCCTAAAGATCGAAACTTATCTCAGCAGTGGATACAAGCCTGTGGTAGAAGGATAAAAAACACAAGAAATCGTAGGTTTTGTATTTGGACGTATTTGTGTACCTTTTAATGATGTTATTATTTACAGATTATATATGTTCACTTCATTTTGCAAGAGACGCATATGAGAAGTGGTATTTAGATAATCGACAGATGAGAGAGAAATATATAAAATCGTACCAAATACTTCATAAAACAGCTGTTCCCACATTGTATATACATACACATAGTGAAGCTGCTGTAAATTACTCGACTTTACAACCATCAACATCAAGGTAACAGATATGAAATAACGCATGAGTGTACTTACTTTTAAATTATTTAGTATACAGAGTAGGATGTTGCAGAGGAAGAATGTTAATCTGTAATACGTACCTTCATATAATCACTACTTATACTGTATTTAAAAAAATACAAATAAATTTGTTTGTATGAAGCAATGAACCTAATAATAACCTATGTATTATATGCCAATGTAAAAAGTATTACCTATTTAATGAATTATTACAGTTATTCCATCAATCCATCGGAAGAAATCGACCTGTTACCTCCAACTGTAGAAGATACAGAAGTAACATTCTCTATGCCAAAAGAAGATTCCTCAACAAGGTAAGGAAAAATTTAACTCGTTAGTGGAGTTGTCAAAGCATAGTTATTATGAAAAGAGTTGTATTCAAATAAGCTGTCAAATTAAAAGCTCAAAATGTTTTAAATAGTCTTGTAATGTTGAAGTGGTGTGCAATGTAAAAATTGCTGTTTCATACTTTTAACAAATAAATAAGGTTAGCAATACTACCTTACCATGTTTAATAAACAAAGCATTCTAATTTTAATAATTTGTTCTAGTTGTTCTATTGTTCCCGAGGAAAGAAGAAACCAAACATGCGAAACAGAAAAATATTGTGAAGTAGCATTTACAAAACCTGGAGCTTTTTCATTTAAGTAAATATATATATATATATATATCATTAATGATGTAATTTATAATAATAATAATAATAATAATAATATTTATTCAATGTAATAAAATCATTACATGAAAAGTCAAAATATACAGACAAACAAATTAAAATTGTATATCAATAAAATTATTATTCAAATATTCATTGATTGAATAAAAACTTTTTGTCAGTAAAAATTTTGATATTTTACTTAAAAAAGTATAGCATTCATTGTCTGTAATATAATCTGTAAGGGAGAATGATCATTGTTACATATGATATTAAGGAATTACAGAAAGAAAATTATCGATTTTAATCATTACCTTCACATTAATACCTATTTTCATATGCCCGAACAGTACACAAATCAGTCTTACTTATTTAATTATTCTATATACTTCTTATTTGATACATATTACTATATACCTATGTTCCATTTTTACTGAAATGCTTGGCCATAAGCTGTTATGTAAGTAATAATGTTGTAGACTTTATTGATTAAGATTATGGTGTATAATAAATAATTTGAATATGCTAAAAACAGTAATTCTGTAATATATATTTTAATATGCATTTTTTTAAAAATGAAACAAATCAAGTTTGTGAAAGATAGTATAACGAATGATTTATGTATTGAGCATTTCTAATTTTGATTTTATAATGCAGACCATCTACTTCAACCGAAAACCATGAAGACACACTATCACATTGGAAGGAACAATATTTTCTATCGCAAGGGAAAATACAGACCTTACAGGAAAAGGTGGCCTACCTCACTGAAGAAATATGTCACCTCAATAGAATTTTAGAGAAATATTTTACACCGGGGCAAATACGACTAATAAAATCAAAGACAAAAATGAAGGCAAAATGGACTGCTGAAGATATTTCCTCGGCAATTTCGCTTCGAAGCGTAAGTCCTAAAGCCTACAGATATTTAAGAACTACCAGAGAATATCCACTGCCAGGCTTATCAACCTTAAGGAAGTGGGCGACAAGTTTGGAATTGAAACCAGGTATTCTGGAAGAGGTTTTACTAATTATGAAATATAAGGCAAATGAGTATACCGAGCGCGACAGATTGTGTGTACTTTCTTTTGACGAGATGTACGTCTCTAATGAAATATGTTTCGATCGCAAAAGGGAACAGGCTGTAGGACCGCACAAAACAGTGCAAACCGTTATGGTACGTGGCTTGTTTTCGGCATGGAAGCAAGTAATATACTATGATTACGACTGTGGTATGTCGGTAGAAGTCCTCCGAAATATTATATGTAAATTAGAAGTAATACAGTACACTGTTGTAGCTGTTGTTTCGGATCTAGGACCTGGAAACAGAAAATTATGGAAAAATATGAAGGTTGGTGTAGCTGTCGATGAAAGTGAATCCTTCACTCATCCATCTGATGAAGGGAAAAAGATTTTTGTATTTGCTGATGTGCCACATTTAATCAAATTGATTAGAAATAATCTTTTTGATCATGGGTTCACCATAAATAATACAAAGATCACGAAGGAGCCCTTTCAGAAATTGGTTGACCTACAGGAAGGTGACTTGAAACTTGCCCATAAGCTTACACAGGTTCACATCGATGTAATTGGCAACCAAAGGCAGAAAGTAAAATATGCTGTGCAATGTCTCTCACGTACAGTGGCGCTAGCGATAAGGTGGTGTGGTGAACATAATTTAATGCCAGATATTGCATGCACTGAAATTAGTGACATAATTAATATCATTAACGATTGGTTTGATTTGTTCAATACTCAAACCAAATTTGATATTGCTGCCAATGCATATGGTGTTGATATTGAAAACCAACTGGATAAAATAGAAAAAATGACTAAATTAATACAAAATATAAGAGTCGGTACAAGAAAAAGTTTAATGTTTTTTCAAAAAGCGATACTACAAAATAACAGCTCTCTAAAAAACTTATATCAATATTTAAGGTCAAACTTTAATATTGAGTACATAATTACTAGACGTCTGAATCAAGATATAATAGAAAATTTTTTTTCATATATGCGAGCTATGGGATCCACCAATGACCACCCTAGTGCATTACAATTCAAATATCGATTGAGATGGTACATTCTTGGGAAGCATTCATCTGTTGTGTTTTCAGAAAATGTCAACACACAGGAAGATACGTCTGTAGTAGAGTTACTAACTACAGACGCAACACTTAACTTAACTACAGTTTTGGAACCTTTTGTGCAAGAAACTGGAGATTTTGAAGAAAATGTTGTCAGGGTGTCTGAGGATGACATAAATGAGGAATTTATGGACTTGCTGACGGAATTCGAAAGAATCCATTCCGCAACCTCTGCTACCGGGGATATTGCGAAGCAAGGCTTATACTATATAGCGGGATATATAGCACATAAGTTCACAAGCAAATACTCGTTACATGATGATACTCAGATTGAATCCCCAGAAAGCAACTGGATTGGATTAGTCTCCAGGCGGTGTCTACGTCAGCCGAATGCTATTATGAAGAAAATGGCAGAAGACGCTGAACAAATGTTTAATGAATTCCATAAGAAATCGATTAACAAAAATACCAACATAATAAAGCGTTTGGTACAAAATATTAAGACTAGTTTGCCACAAGAAGTTGTGGAATCATATATTAGAGTAAGAACTTACATACGTATAAAAGAGATAAATAAAAATAATTATCAACAAAAAAGAAAATTACAAAAAAAAACAATAAAATTTACCAATAAAAAAAAGTAACCATATCTGTTGTTTTATTTATTACCTGTCAATTAACAATTAATAAACGAAAATCCAATATTAAACCAATAGTTTTCTTACTATAATACTTTCAACTTTTGCAATATTCATTGGTATCAGTAATTTAAAGCAATATACTACATAAAATGCACAATTTCAAGTCATAAATTTATTTTGTGATAAATTACTTTGTCAGTAAAGTAATTACAAATTGTATTATCAAACGACTAAAACAGGTTTCGTAAACCAAAGTGCTACATAATATTCAGTGGGAGATTTTTCAATAATACAATCTTATTATTTTGCTTTATGAGTTTTTAAACAGGTAATTTGTAAAGAAATTTAATTTAGTTACACATTCGTAAACAACTGTGCTATATATTATGTCTATTTTATTATTCTTTATATAGCTATCTATATACTATTACATCTGTGGTTATTCAAGAGTAATCTTTCTTTTCTTAATATCAGTGGTATGACGAAATTGCATCCAATTGACGTCACAAGGAAGCTGCGCTAGAACATACCTTATATATTTGTACCATGCCTTCTACTGTCACTCTCTGCGTCTGTCCAATCACACGCGCGTAATTCAAAAACCAAATCCTAATATATCACAATATTTAATTAATATCAATTAATCCGTTAAAAACTCTGTTTAATTTGATCATTAAAACTTGCTCCTTAACTGGCGTTTGGAAAATTGGTCGAATTATGCCAGTTTAGAAAAACGGTGACCGATGTGATATCAATTATATGCCCATTAGTATTCTAAGTAACTTTGCCAAGTTGTTTCTGTTTGTCAAGTATCAGTAGATAATTACTGAATCTAAATTTTTAAATAATTGATTGAAGACGGAGATACGTGTTGAAACTCCATAATTTACAAGTAAAAATTGAAATAAATTCAAATTGAGTTCAAAACAGTTTTATTCAATTCACAACAATTGTTTCACTCTACTAGGGCTTCATCAGGTGATGAATATTATAATACAAAATATTTGTAGACGTTCTTATTTATGTCTTTTCCTAAATGAAGAGGGGGGAGTTTGTGACATTAGGTTAAGAGCGGGAGTAACTTATATATTTAATGTAATATTTAATATATATATATACATAACAATATGATTAAGAATATTAAAAATTTCTGAAAACTGATTGTTTACTGTTATTATAAAATTAAACAATTTATAAATATATGTATAACTATAAGAATTATTAAGTTGATTTTAAATATTTAAATTTAACAACGGTGAATTATTCACTTCTAGTTGGTCATTTAAAATAAGGTTTAATTTGTTTAATTTATTTATTTCTAGGTTTTCTAATAAATTTAATTTTTTACTCTTGTCTTGAACATGTAGTATGTCAAACTTATTATTGAATTTATGTTTTTGTTCAATACAGTGGTTTGCATATGTGGAATCTGTTTTTTGTAATTTATAACTTCTTTCATGTTCTTTTATGCGTGTGGAAAAGGATCTACCAGTTTATCCGATATAAGCTTTTCCACACTCGCAGTTTAACTTAGACCCCAGATTTTAAATTTTTGTCCATTTCATCTTTATTATTTTTAATGTGATTCTGTAGTTTGTTGTTTGTACGAAATGAAATTAATGTGTTTGTTGTTTTTTGTAAATACGTTTTTATTTTTATGGAAGGTGTACCTATATAAGTCACAGAGGCAAATTTTGATAAGTAAGTTTGGGGAACTATAGGATAAATTTCGGATATGATTTTTGTTTTTTTTTTTTATGAAGGAGATTATTTATTAATTCTTTTGAATAACCATTATTCTGAGCTATGGTGTAAATTTTATCTAATTCTCTTTCAAAATTAATCTTATTCATAGGACCCATACAGATATTACGATGCATTCTAACTCTTTCCACCCGATTGCTGCTTTTCACTCAATGTTATATAAATTAATCCATGTTCCATGTTTCTGTCCAAAGTATTTTCCTAGGAAAATACTTTGGACAGATGAAACACGGTTTACCAATTGTGGAGTGTTCAACAGGCATAATTATCATCACTGGTCAATTGATAATCCACATTTGGCAAATCAAAGAAGATTTCAAATTCGATTTGGTTTTAATCTGTGGTGTGGTTTGATTGGTACGAACTTTTATTGACATCTTCTTTGTTGTTAGAGTTTTTGTTTTTTCATTTTAGATAATCACTTAGTAGGTCCTTTCATCTTTGATTAGAATTTAACTGGTAATAGATATTTGGAGCTATTAACGAACGAGATAATGCCTGCCGTAAGACAAATTATTAACCCTGAAAACATGCAAAACGTCTGGTTTCAGCAGGACGGCTGCCCTGTCCGTAATGCGCGTGACGTGCAACATTTTTTGAGACAACATTTCGGTGAGAGTTATTTCAAATAATGGACCAGTACAATGGCCTGCGAGATCGCCTGGGCCGTACCCCACTTGACTTTTATTTGTGGGGTGCCAGTAAAAACGAAGTATTTAATTTTGAACCACCAGAGAATCGGGAAATTTTAGAACAACGAGTGCTGGATGTGCTAAGATCATGAAACGAAAACACACTACGTAGAGTTTGTAACTCTGTTAAAACAAGGTACCAAAAGTGTGTGGAGCAGAATGGTCGCCATATTGAACAGTTTATTTAAGTATATCTGAACTTTTAATTTCGTATTAGAGTGAAATTTATATCACATGTTCATGTCTCTCATACAAATAAAGATTTATTAGGCAAGTTGTACATTATTGAAAAGCTATTTTTAAGGACTATCTAACCAATTTAGTAGAATGCAATATGGTCGCCATAAGAAAAACAAAAGATGGCGCTAAGAACGGGGAAACAAGTGAATTACTTATCAATAATTACTACACAAAGTTCTAAATCTTCCACCAATTGCACTGCACTTTTACATGTAACTAATGACGGAGCTTATTTATCGTCTGTTTTACACTACCATTTAATTTCATAGCCAACTAATTCCATATTATAGTGACATTTTATTCATATGTTCATATCTCTCGTGTAAATAAAGATTTATTAGGCATGTTGTACATTATTGAAAAGCTATTTTTAAGGACTATCTAACTAATTAAAAATCCAATATGGCCGCCATAAGAAAACCAAAAGATAGCGCTAAGAACTTCGAAATAAATGAAAATCGGGGATTACTGTTAACACCAAAACATTTGTCTTAAAAAAGTGTCTGAACAATGTTAGAGTTAAAAAGCGATCGCATTAGGCGTTATCGAGTTATTGAGAAAAATTTAAATCGGCAAATATTGGTTTTTTCAAAATATTTAAAAATTGTAAGAAGTCCGAATGAATTTGAAATGAGATTTGTTGCGAGCATTGAATTCTGCAAAACATTCCCCATTTAACCGTTCCTCTATCTCTTCTAATAACCGATATACCAATGGTGAGCATCGAAATCTGGACACACTGTATAAGTTACTCCCGCTCTTAACCTAATGTCACAAACTTCCCCCTCTTCATTTAGGAAAAGACATAAATAAGAACGTCTACAAATATTTTGTATTATAATATTCATCACCTGATGAAGCCCTAGTATGGTGAAACAATTGTAGTGAATTGAATAAAACTGTTTTGAACTCAATTTGAATTTATTTCAATTTTTACTTCTAAGTTTTTACTTTCACCCCGAAATCACGGCTTCGTGTCTGCACGATCTACCATCACTAATCTCGCTGAAATAATGCAATATATAAGCAAAGCTTTGGATCAACGCCTCCAAGTTGATGTTACTTAGACTGATTTTGCTAAAGCCTTTGATAGCATTGATCATTCGTTGCTTCTCCAAAAATTTGATGCTTTCGGTTCCTCGATTAGTTTGTTCAAGCTCTTGTCTTCATATCTTTGTCATCGATCCTGTTACGTATGCTACTATGGATTCCAATCTGGTCACTTACACCGACTTCAGGTGTTCCGCAGGCATCAAACCTTGGTCCCTTGCTATTCAATATATGTATTAATGGTCTCTTAAATTCTATGGACTGGTCTGTCCTAGCATATGCGGATGACCTAAAGATCTTTATGGAAATTAGAAGTGTTGAAAACTGTCATTTACTTCAGTGCAATTTGCAGATAGTTTATGATTGGTGTCTACAAAATAAAATACTCTTAAATGTAGTGCGCAATAGTCACGTACACTAAAGTCTCCAACCCCGTCTTCTTTGATTACCATGTGAATTGAATAACAATACCCAGGCATACGCATTTCAAGGATTTAGAAGTCCTCTTCGACTCTGGTCTCCGACTTACGGACCATATTTTTTCAGTTTGCAGTGCGGCTACTAAATCATTGGGTTTCCTTATCCGTTCATGCAATAATTTCGTTGGTTTACTGGCTGTGAGGTCGCACTATTACGCCTTCATTCGAAGTAGACTGGAGTACGGTGCTACTTTCATTTGGTACCCGCACTATTTATACCAAGAAATAACCTTGGAGCGAGTGCAAAGACGTTTCCTGAAATACGAGGGCGTATTTTTATGTTATCTACCTAGCCATGAAAAAAAGCACATAAGAGAATAAAAAAAAATTATTTTTCTATATAACTCCCTTCAACACTAATACACTTATTCCATCTTTTTACCAGTTGCCCCATACCCTCAGAAAAAAATTGCTTCGGTAACCCCGCAAAATATTCTTCAACAGCTTCTTTGAGTTCTTCATCAGAAGCAAAACGCTTTCCTCTGATAGGCTTTTTTAAATTTTTGAATAAGAAGAAGTCTGACGGAGCTAGGTCGGGGCTATAAGGTGGATACCTTAACTCTATGAACCCACAGTCATTGATTATCTGCTGAACTTTGTTTGCCTTATGAACCCGACAATTGTCGTGCAGCAACAAGTTCTTTTGTGGATAAGAATGCGGGCGTTTTTCCTCCAGAGCAGCTTTTAAATTTTTAATTGTGTTTCCGTAGACCTCTCCATTTATGGTAGACCCTCTCGCCATATATTCAATAAGCAAAAGTCCTCCAGCATCCCAGAAAACAGTTGCCATCAGTTTTTTTTTCCAGAAAATTGTGTCTTGGCCCTTTTTGGTGGTGGAGAGCTCTTATGAACCCACTGCATGGATTCTTGTTTAGTAGGAGGATCCCAGTAATATACCCAAGTCTCACACGGTCATAATTCGAGATAAAAATGTTTTGTCCCTCTCCAACTTGACCAAATTTTCTTGAGAAACTTCTTTTCTGCACAGTTTTTGTTCAGGTGTAAGCAATCTGGGTATCCACCGTGCAGACACCTTCTTCATACCCAAATCGTCATGCAAAATTTTGTGAACACATGTTTCGGATATACAGACTTCATTGGCAATGACAGAGATCTTTACACGCCGATCTTTCAGTACCAAATTTTCGACTTTTCGCACAATGTTTTCAGTTCGAGCTTCAACGGGTCGTCCGGACTTTGGGTCATCATTGATTGACTCTCGGCCCCATCGAAAGAGTTTAGACCAATATTTTACATGGAAATAAGATGGTGTATCTTCCCCATCTATAGCAACCATTCTTTCATGAATTGCTTTTGGACCATTGCCTTCCTTTGTCAGGAACTTTATTACGCTGCGATGTTCAACTTTAGTTTCTCATTTTATCGAGAAATGAACCGTCTGAAATCTCTATACATAGCATAAACTAAATACAACTTAGGACATGTACTTCTAACAGTGACAGCAATTTTTCAATAATTTGTTTGACATCGTCACTCTTTTGCTTCATGGCTAGGTAGATAACATAAAAATATGCCCTCGTATACTAGTTTCAGAATCGAAGGCATTTATCCTCCTAGAGGCGTTCACTACGTTGCTCTTCTTGAAAGACATTCCTTCCAGTCTGTAACCGACAGGAGAAGGATCAGCAATGCTAACTTCCTTTTTAGTTTAATTAACAACAAAATAGACTCATCTACTTTGCTTTCGCAATTCACTAACAATTAACGCGAAAATGACTGTTCTGGAATGGTTTTTGTAGATTATATTATTTAACAAGTAAAATTTAGCAACATCTCAAATTTGACGCCATTTTTATTTATTGGCACATGTCAGTTGTAAAACAATATTTCCAAAATTTTTGCTTAAGGGGATATTAAAGCTGTCGAGAAAGCAAGATATCGAATTTATCAGTTTTTTTTTACTATTATTCAAGATAGAAATGTGAAATTTTCTGTACAACTCCAATATAGATATGAGTATACGGAAAGGTTGTCAGATTATGTAATTTTTTGTCACAACCATCTATTTTATTTATTCCAAATTAGAGTAAAATGTACGTGTGTTTCTCCGTCAAAACCTGAAATAATTAAATGAAATTGATAAAAACGGATGTAATTCCCGTGTAGACCAATGTTTTCTTGTGAGATATAGCTTTTTGAATTGCGGAAAAAACTTTAATTAAATTAAGGAATTCCGGAATGGTGCGGTACTGAATTATTTGTATTTTAGCAGCGCCTTCAGCTCTTACCTACTTCTTGGCCGCCTATGGGACTGTCCGAACTTTTTGCGGTAGTCTGGAGTATTTTATTTCACTTATTCTCTTCTCACTCCAATTTTACCAAATCGACTTTAATATCCCCTTAACGTGAACATTTTTAAATGTTTATTTATACCGGGTGTCCCAGCGTAGCGGTAAAGTCCATTATTGATATCTAATAATGTAGATAACGAATAATTTTTAATACGAAAATTGTTGATAATCATAAGCTCTACAATTTAAAAGTATTTTTATTTATACAGAGTGTTCGACAACGATGAACCAACACAAACTTATGTTTTTTTAAATAGAATGTTATGCATTTTTTTACATTTTATGATAGCCCTTAAGGGATTGATTAAATTGACATAAACTTGTATTTGCCGATTTTCAACTGTTTCTGAGATATGACGATTTTTCATTAACAATTGTACAACATTTGAAAAGTTGCTATGAAATAACGACTGATGATGAAATACATTTTATGGGCTCAATTACTAGAGCTCCCTTTTCAGTACGTGAAAGTAATGTTTATTTTGACATATTTACGTATGTTCTTTAGAATTACATGCCATTCGCAAAAGTTAAAAATTCTAAATAAAATTAAATGAAACACCCTGTATATTATTGTGCCATTGAAAAGTTCTTAAAATTTACTATTCAAAAATATCTACTTTCTTCCGCTTGTGGGCGATATTGCAAGAGTTATTGGCAGTTATATCTGAATAAACCCGATTACGACTTAAAAATGTTGCCATGACATACTTCTAATATATTCTTTTTACAAATAATTACTTTTTATTAAAATTTTAAAACTCATGAAAGACAAAGTTTGGAAGTTCATGGATTAGCAATATTTTAAAAAATATCGCAGTCGTTATGTCTCAAAAAATGTAAAATTTCAAACGTAGATATATAACTTGCGTTGAAAAGCAAACCGTCAATAAGAGCATTTAAATTTACTTTATTAAAAACAGCTATCTTCAAGAACATGGCGTAAGCTACTATTTTCAAGCATCACAGCTATTATAAGCTATCAACTAACAAATTAGAAAATGCTTATGTTTGGTTTTATAGTATGTTCTTATTATTTAGTAATAAAATATGGAAACAAATATGTTTACAAAAATTTATAATAAATGTTCGAAATTCTGCCCTACTACTTGTAAGCACTTTTGAAGTCGTGTTTCATATAACCTATAGACATTTGCCATTAGTTCTCGATTTATAGAAGAAAATACTTCTCGAATTCCTTCTTGCATACTCTCTCATGTGGTTGGAACAATTCTATGTACTCGCTCGTTAACATGAACCCAAAGGAAATAATCCAATGCAGTTAAATCTGGCGATCTAGGTGGCCACGATAATGGAGCACCACGGCTAATCCAATTTTCCCTAAATGTATTATTTAAAAAGTTTCGAACGCTTCTTGCGTAATGTGCTGTAGCTCCATCGTGTTGAAACATACGCGGCGCGTATACAAATCTATATTTTCTAATAAGACAGGCAGATAATTCTCAAGAAATTGTAGATATCTCTCTCCTGTTAGTGTACCATAAAAAAAATGGTCCGATAACTTGATGCGTAACCTACGAGAAAGTACAGGCCGCGAACAAGCAATCGTGACGTCACGAAAGCCGGCCCTATCTCCATGCGTTAATGTGTTTTATAACTACTTAACTATTAAATTTAATCAGTTTTCTCTTGGATAGATCCATGTTTTGGGTGTTAATTTTGTCGTTGATTATTTTTGAATAGTTATTAAGAAATATATTGGCAAGAACATGACTATTTTTTAACAATATCGACTTCAACGTTTTGCTGCATAAAATACATTTCTCATTGATTTCTTCTACATATTTTTCCAATTTTAACATTGTCAATTCCCGTAAAATAATCCTTTGTTTACCTGTTTTTAGAAATTCAGTTTCATATTTATCTGAAATAAGCTCACTAAATATCTGATACGCCTGAATAGAGACTTCAAAGAATAATTCAGATGGTTGTTTTAGAGCTCCTCTTGTTAAATTTTTCAAATATTTGCTAATATCTGCAGAGTCATTTTCACCACAATTGGTAAAATTTATAACAAAATCTGAATTGGTAGTAATGGATGTTAAACAATTGTCACAACCATTAACAAACTTAATTAGTGAATGTGCACAGTATCCGGCAATATAGAACAAAGATGATAATACAGAAGCATTCAGTGCAATGTCAAATGAATTATTTAATATATCTGAAAAAGAAGAGACGTTTTCAGATAATCCATCGTTTCTGGTTATTTTATCAATTGTTATAACCGATGACTCTGAGAAATGTTTAATACATACTACTGAATGTTTTGTTGGATTAAATGACTCTCTATGAATGCATTTAATCCACGTTTTTTTCAACTCTTCATCTTTTGGAAAAGAAAAGACGGACACATACGTATGGGTACTATCCTAATTGCTTGTGCAATTAGGCACGCAGCATTTATCAGGCATTTTTAATTAAATGAACAAGATTCACTCAGGTATCTAGTCAAACTGTTGGCGTTCTTGATTAACTAATTATTTTATATAAACGACACAACCATATTATAAAGGACACCACCCGAAAGTTATTTATAAGTAATAAAACAACGTTCACATACAAAATTTACCAGCGGCCATATTTGCTAACCCACAAACTCGGCACTCCACAATTGAGAAACACTCCCTTTTCACTGATTTTACAAATTATCTGCACATAAATCAGGTAAATCTGAAATTCTACACCTTTAACTTATCACTTTAACTTATTTGAAGTTCTTTATGAGGGTTTTTGAAAGAAAAACTTGCGAAATCTAGTTCACGCGACTGACATGTGCGACCACGGCAAATCTAAACTGTAATGCTCCTCAGACGGCATTCGTGACGTCAGATCACGTGACACAAGCTTTGTTCGAGGCCTCTATATCACGGAGGTTACGCTTGATGGTTAAGGATGCCGCCCCATATATTTAACGACCATTTATGTTGATGATCAACGTTTCTCAACCAGTGCGGATTCTCAGTAGCGTAGTAATGCATATTGTGTCTCTTTACTAGACCATTACTTTTAAAAATAGCTTCATCACAAAACAAAATCTGAGTTACAACATTGTGGTTTTGATTTATTTTGTGCAACATCGAGTTACAGAAGTCAAATCTATTAATAAAATCATTCCCCTGAAGATCTAGATGTAAACTTATATGATACGGATGGTATTTAAACTTCTTTAAGGTTCTGTCAATAAAGTTTTTGCTTACGTCCAGGACTCTAGAATGTTCACGCACGCTTGTATGTGGGTTTTCTTGAACGCATAACAAAACATCCATTTGCACATCTGCGTTTTCTATGGCACTATTCTTTTTTTCATACAGATTACTGCCAGTTTCTTCAAATCTTGTTAACAATTTCTGAAAAGCTTTTGTCGATGGCAGTCGCATATTTGAACATTTTTCCCTGTATATTCGTTGTGCCAGCAAACAATTTCGAGCACTTTCGCCAAAACATAGACCACATTTATTAATTCAAATTTTAAATACTTCATTTTGCACACAATGTACATTCATGTACTTATAATAACGATGTCTCTTTAAACTGCAGCTATAAATCTAAGTTTGACGTTTAAACAATTTTTGACACACAGTGCCGCGATATTTTTTATACTCTTGCTAATTCATGACAAACAGCGACTGCGATATTTTTTATACTATTGCTAATTCATTAAATTTCCAAACTTTTCATGAGCTTTAAAATTTTAATAAAAAGTACTTATTTTTAAAAAGAAAATATTAGAAGTAACTTTTTTGGATTAATTTTAGTTATACTAGCAGTGCAAGTCATGGCAACTTATATTATTAAGTCATAATCGGGTTAATTCAGATATAACACCCTATAACTTTTGCAATATCGTCCACATGCGTAAGAAAGTAGATACTTTTAAATAGTAAATTTTAAGTATTTTTCAATGGCATATTAATATACAGGGTGTTCCATTTAATTTTTTTTAGAATTTTTAACTTTTGCGAATGGCATGTAATGCTAAAGAACATTCGTAAATATGTCAAAATAAACATTACTTCCACGTACTGAAAAGCTAACTATACTAATTGAGCCCACAAAGAGTATTTCATCATCAGTCGTTATTTCATAGCAACTTTTCAAATGTTGCACAATTTTTAACGAAAAATCGCCATATCTCAGAAACAGTTGAAAATCGGCAAATACAAGTAGACGTCTGTTTAATCAATCCTTTAAGGGCTATCACAAAATGTAAAAAAATTCATAGCATTCCATTAAAGAAAGCATAAGTTTGTGTTGGTGCGTCGTTGTCGAACACTCTGTATAAATGAATATAGTTTTAAATTGTAGATCTTATGATTATCTACAATTTTTGTATTAAAAATTATTCGCTATCTACATTATTAGATACCAATAATGGATTTTATCGCTACGCTGGGGCACCCGGCATAATTAAATTTAAAATATTTTATTAATACGTACTTAATCGAACTGCAAACTCTAAACATTTAGAAGCATTCCTTTTAGTTTTATATAGTACCAATCTTTTTTTATATTTTATGTTTTCTTTTATTGAAGAGATAAGTAAGCGAACAGAGACGTGAGTGCGGGATTTGATCATAAAAAAAACATAAAATCTTGACAAGGAAAAGCTTTTTGTCTATCGGATAATATAAAATGAACGTCTTTCATATATTATTATAAAGAATTAACAACTTTTCCAGTAATATAACAATAGAATTTTCACAATATACATGGTGAGTCATTAGTAGCCTCTTCTTCAATTGCTCTTTTGTATTTTAAATAAAAGAAAAAATCAATTAGTGAAAGATCCGTGGTTGTTTGCGACACATATTCTAAAAATACTTTAAGCTCTGACGCACATCCGGTTTCACCGGAAATTCACGCAACTTAATTCTTTTAAATCACTCACCCTATATATTTTTGGATTTTCTAGTACTGCTCTAAATTGCCTATTTAACTGATTTTTTTTTTCAAAATTAATCAATTTTTTTGTTATTTTTTTTTTGAAAATATTTGACCAAAACACGCGTTCAGAAAAAAATCAGTTTCACATTGTTTTTAAAAGTAAAAAACATAAACTTTGGTGGTGCATGTAACCAAGAAAATTCTACATCATTTGGTATAAGTTGTACTCGACAATACCTCAAAGAATTTTGTTTTTTCAAAGCCTACTTCCCGAAATTTTCACATACCAAAAACTTATTTTTTTTAAATGAAACACCCGGAATTTTATTGTGGCATTTTGTTCATTTTTTTATTCTCTTTCATTTTGCACTGTCTTTTGTAATTTCTGTGATAATCACTATAAGAGCAAGTAGCGGTCAAATAAAGAACTACGAGCGCTATTGTTCTATGCACCCAAATATTCGTTCAACCAATGGAAGGCTGGAATTGGACCCGACTTCCCTAGTCAAGTGTCGAACAAAGTAAAGGTTAAATACAACTATCTCAAAAGTAATAATTTTACAGAATGAAGGGCATCGCATTTCAGTTCTTTTTAATTTCGGCAATGTCCAATTGCTATCTTCAATTTAATTTGTCTAATTGCTCGTATTCTTGCATTGTTGAAGCTCTCCATAAGAGATGGTTGTAGTTTTCCAATACTATAAAAGGATGTCCTAAAACTTTGATAGAAGTAAATTAACAACAAAATAATGCAATTTAAATAACTTAAAACTATTGAGCAAAAGTAAGAAAAACAAATTTCATTAAAGAATATATTCAACATACCTACCCACAACTTTGTGCAATGAGCTTGAGGTATTCTGTTTTCCAAAGAAGTAGGTACTAACGTGGTGTAAAACATTTCGACATATGCTAGTAAACGGATTTGTTTCTTTAATGTTCATGTCCTCAAAAAATTGAGAAAGCCAGGCTAATTTTTCTACTGCCCATTGACAAGAAATGTTAGCGATTCTAAAAATTTCCTTTATCTAATCCTGTGTATGAATATGCTACGGATGAATTATATATTTCCTAATTTTTCTGGATTCTCAAATTTGACTTACATCTAACTGACGACTAATTTTCGTAGTACATACTAGCATAGGGGTGTTTGACTACACTTACAAGTACCATAAACCAAATTATAAATGATTGGAAATTGATATACATATATGAGGAATATGTTTACCTTAAGGAATATATTATAGAAGAAAAAATATTGGAATGTCAAAAAAGAAGACGTGCCCAGTTTGTTAACAAACGTTTTTATTACTAACATCTACTAACATTAAAAATAAAATATCAAATTCTGTTTTTTTAAAATATGTTTGACCTGACACAATGTCATATGACAACTATCTTATCTGACATCACTCTAAACAAATAACCATTGACAACCGGTCCACGGCTCATTCCAATTCAATCGTACCCGACCTGGAGAACGCGTCGAACAGCGGTAACAGGAGGTAAGAGGCAACGGTAACAAGTTCAGAGGTGGATGGAAATAACTGCATATTTTAATAAGCACCAGATTTCTTGTTCATATGTTTTAAAATCCCCAGTTTTTCTTTTGTCTTCCTGACATTAATGCTTCAACTGAGCGAGTATTTAACATTATGAACAGTTTTTAGTGATAAGACACAGCTTAAAGTGGACACTTTGAAGGGTGTTAATCATAAAAATTATTTTGGTGATTAACATAAAATTGCACGGATTTTTATAAGATCAAAACAGAAAAAGATGTTTTAAGAAATATTCATGCTTCAGAGAAATATAAGGCTACTTCATCAAAATAATTTAGGAGGGTTGCAAATTTACTATTTAGTTTACAAATGAATAATGCGTTTTGAATTGTTGTTATTTATTAAAAAAAGATATATATATATATATAACTATTGAAAAATTAAACAAAAAAGGACATACATACCACCTCCACCACAATAACAATAATAAAATAATTTATTTGTAAAAAAATATATTTAAAATTTAAATTATTATGTATATAGGTAGCGCCCCGAATTTCGAACTTCGAAATCTGGTTACCTTACTTTAATATAGATTCCATGACTTCGCGAAAGTACAATATGTCTATAAGACAAAACAAAATCAATTGTCATTCCCAAAGAGGCCAGAAGATGTAAATTAAATATTGACGTCATGATTGAACAAGTTGTGAAATTTAATTACGCAAGGACAAAAATCTCAAGTGACCGTAACCTACACAGTAAGGTACGAAAACAAGTGTCATGAGGTGCGCGGACATCGAGATACCTTAAAGATGCAGTATGGAAGACTCAGTATTTAGCGACGGAAAGTAAAGTTAAAATATATAAAGCCACCTTCCGGCCGGTTATAACAAATGCAGGGAAGACCAGAGCAGACACATCAAGAACGAAACAAATGATGCGCGCCACAGAAATGAATACATTGCGAATGATTACCAACGAATTAAGAATAGATAGAGTGCGCAACCAAACAATTACAGAACAGTGCCAGATAACAAATATCGTACGCTTCACGAAACATCAGAGAAAAGAATTGAATTATCACATTACCAGAGCGGACGACACAAGGTTAATAAAAATTCGCACGGGATGAATTTCCAAAGGGCAGACGAGATCCGGGCCGGCCGAGGAAGAAATGGATACAGAGCTAACTAACAGTCTTCGTCCACCAAGACACCATAGAGGAACATTGCGAAGAAAAACAGGCATTTTCCTACTTTAAAAGCAGAAGAGAAGAGACAATACTTCCTCTTCCATAGCACATATAAGAATATAATAAAACGATTTCGATTTTATATTTAATTTAATCAATTGCATAACATATAAATGTAAGAATATTTCATGATAACAAATGCGGGTAACAATATTTATATAATTCAAAATTAATAATCTGAATGTATATTTTTCATTTCAATTAGTAATTAGTTTGACTTACAAAACCAATAATATATAATAATAATAAAAAATACATATAATTTGCAATTAAAAAAGAATCACTTAGTACAAATCTATAATTAATATATAAGATATAAAAATGCGTCGTCTATTCAAAAATATAATCTCATCTCTAAACAGTGTTCTGTTTCACAATCTACCTTAAAACATGATCACTAGAATTCAAAGATATAAGTATGTATATTAATAATTTATAACAATTGAATGAAATTTTTTTAACTTAAATCAACTTGTTTAGCTCTTGAAAATTTACCATCCTGACTTTGGCGGTTGTTGCGGATAATTACCGGGTGGAAAGTTTTGTGGTTGCTGCTGATATCCTTGAGGCTGTTGTGGATAACCTTGTTGAGGATACTGTGGAGCTTGTGGGAAGCCCCCGGGATAGTTATAAGAATCTGAAAATCAATAATAATATCCTGAAACTATGCATACATACAAGAAAAACCCTCATGCGTCGGATTACTATACAATCAATATATTGTAACAATACCTTTAATTAATAAAGATACAATTACACTCAGGTAAATTTAATAATATTTATTTTTACTATGTATTTGAAACCTGTATTTATTCACGTCAATAAAAAAATTGAAATCTTCTATATAATATTTATATCTATTTTCAAATTCTCTCAGGTATTTTTTATTATGCCCTCACTAACTCAGTTCTTATTTAAAATATTTAAATTAATTATTTTATATGTTGCTAACTTCACTTGATTCATCAAAGCCAAACAGTTACCTATATGTAATCTCTTCAATACCTGTATATATCGTAGGATATTTACGTTTTATATTTCTTAACTTTATAAATTAAATTTTACAAAACAGTAATTCTCAAGTGAATTATGATGTGTATTTCAACTCTATCTTCAAATAATACGTACTGCGAACTCAATCTCAAGGTATATATTAGCATACTATTCAAATAATAAAAATAATCACTGACAGTTGTTTTTCTATTTATAGGTTAAGGTTCTAAGCATCATATCTGTTTCATCAATTTAATTCAAAAACCTTCTTTACATACCAAATAAAAACAAATGTATCATAACTAATTTGTTTAATAAATCAGGCAAATTATAAATTAAATGGTAGTTCTCAACACAAACCCCAAATAAAACATACAAGGAAGTACCAAGCTTGTTTAAGAAAAACTCTTATGAAAATTTATATATGCACGAAAATACACCTTTCGTGGATCGAAATATACGCAAGTAAGTATATTAATTCTACTATTTTAAAAATACTGTATAGTTCTTGTTTGTAAATCAAATTCCCACACAATTTGTTTAGTTTCAGTTTTAGTTTGCCAATCAGATTCTTTGATTGCTAAAATAATTCAAATGATGACACAAATTAATGTTATGAAAGGAGAATACAAAATATCTTTTCTTGGTTATCAACACTGTTATAATGTACGATTATATACTAGTTTTCTAAATTTTGATATACTTTTTCAATTCGAAACTGTTAAATTCATATTATTCCAAATAAGTATACGACCTGTCACAAATACTGAACTAGTATTCTTTCTTGTACTCCAAACAATTTTCTTTTTAGCTTGTAGATGACATTTACTGGAATCAAAGATGTAGATCCTTTCCTTTTCTTAATTGTCTGGAATGCTCGAAATGTGAACTGTATTGACTGCTATCCTGTAATACCTTCAAATCTGCTATCAACTGGAATCTCGAACCGTCGAACGCTTGCGTGTTGTTCCTGTGTTCGCTGCTATGTTGAAGTTCTCGAATCCTTCAAGTCCTGGACTGAAATACTAGTACAACTTCTGGAACTCCACCAACTCTCCTGTGTAATAATTCTCTCGCCGTATATGGATAAATCTTCTTTGATATTTACCAATGCAGTAAGTTTATTTTTAAATTGTAATTATGTATTTATTCGCTTTCTTCTCAAGTTTAAATATTCTTCAATTATTTCTTTATTCGTAACCAAAATCCTTTCTTCTTATATTTTTTTTTTTATTATATTTGTATGATGATAAATGGTACAATTCTTGAAAATGTTGAAATCACCTAACAAATATCTGCTTTCTTTTCCACTATATCTTAATCACTTCTTTTACACTTTTATACAATAATGAATCTCTTTATTATGTGTTTTTTCGGAGAAAAACTTCGTTTTCCCGAAAACACATCTACTGCTTTCTAAAATTATTTTAGAATCCCTTTATTTATCCCTCATATCCCTGGCAATAATTCCTTAATTTTTTTATATCCAATCATATTTGTCCACACATTGTGATAATCCAAAACATGTTTTATTTGTAATTGAATATTTAAAATACCTTTTTGTAATTCCAAAAATTTATCAATTTAATTCTTTACTTTATTTTTTACAACCTTTAACACACTTCGGCAAACCAAATACTCAATACTATAACGATATTATTTAAATGTCAAAATCTGACACTTCTTACATTTGAATTTAAGCGCGTAACTATACATCATTTTTAACCTTTATGATTCAAAATCCATACTAATAATCTCTATTTTTCAAAAGTGTTAATTAAACAAGCTTTTACAAATAATATTACATATAAAAATACATCAAGTAACATTTAAAATTCTACTTTCAGAAATGGGTAAAATTAATGCAACAAAGAAACCTGATAGGCAACCAACCACTCGATGCAAGACAACTTCAACCTACCCTGATATGCAACCAACTTTGCACGATGCCCAAGAACATATTTAATATTCTCACAATTATTTTAAGTATAAATCAAATATTCCCACATCTATTTATTTAATTTTAGTTTGGTCTATAAAATATTACCCACTTTCATTTTTAAATACTCACTTCAAGAACATATACAGTATATTTTATTAACACTAGTACTTCCCACATATCATCACCCATTCATGTTGGTGAACTACCACATATGCCCCTTTTTTAATAAATCTAAATTTCTATAGAATATATAAATTTATATTTATTCAACAATCTGAACTAAAATGATGTAATTCAATTTGTACTACTACTGTAGCATAACAATATATTCTCATATAAACCCATATATATTTCTTAATATTTGGTATATAAGATAATTATTTATCTCTCTGTATCTATTTTAATTTTTAAATCTCAATTATCTACAACAAACCATTTTAACTAAACTTATTTTCATAAATATACTAATTTATACTATAATATTCAAAATTTACATCTTTATCCATTTGTATTCATAAAAATGCCATAAAATGTATCTTTTAACATTTCTATGCTTTCTATATAAGTAACTTTATTCCTTTTCTTATCCTATCTTATACCTTCTTTGTATTATCCTATTCATGATTTTAAACCTTCTAAAAATTCGTATCAATATTTTAATCGAAACTACTTTTAACATTTACTGGTGATTACTTTTAAGTTGTATCTGTTATTTCTTCAGATATTTAATAGCCTCTACAAAATATGCTTTACATATGCTCACTTATTCTTTATTATTTTATTTTATATAAACTGTTCCTAGCTGAACAAAATCCCTATACCTATAATAGACATTTTCGTCTACCTTTTAAAACTTTCACTTTTGGAAAGTACACATATTATATTTACGTTTTTTTAAGGCGTACGTGACCTATATATTTCTTTTATACATTATCATTCTATATATTTATTATCATTTTGGGTTTTATTTACCCTTTCATACATCATCTCTATAAATTATTCCATATATTTTTTTATGTTTCCCTTTTATTATTTATTATACATAGCAAGCATTCATTATTATTTTTTCTAAACATATTTCATTTTAAAGGCTTCTTTTATATGTATATCACATTTTTTTTTATAACTCTTAATGACTTTAATATTTCTTGACCATTAAATGCTTTTATTACTCCGATAAATATCCTTTAAATTTTTTTTTTTATAAGGTTCCTTCTTATTCTTCCTTCATATATCTATTTTATACATTTCTTCACATTTTTATACTCGTATACTTTTTACTAACTGTAAAGTTACTTATATACTCCTCTATAATTTATATTTACAAATTTTATAATGTAAGGAATGAGAAAAAAAATTAAATATTACTAACTTCTTTATACTAACTAATATTTTCAACTCTTCTTCGTCTAAATAATTCTATCCTGATTCAATTAATTTAGAGCAAGGAAATAAAATACATAAACCTTTGTTAGATCATCTTGGCTAAAATTTCTTACATGATTAACTCAATCCTAAAAAAAAAATTAAATACACATATTTATATCCCGCTTCTTTATGACATACTTTTATAGAAACAAAATACATTAACCATGCCCCTAAATTTTGGTTCTATTAATTTTGATGTAGCTCTGGTGGGTGGTAGCGCTATTTACCAACGGTTGTCGCCCTATGAAATTCAACCGCCATGCCCCTAAATTTTGGGCTTTATTATATACAGTGTAGCTCTGGTGGGTGGTAGCGCTATTTACCAACGGTAACTGGCCCTTCAGTACCGCCATGCCCTTAAATTTTTTTTTTAACAATTATACTTCATCAATATAATCATGTAACATAGAAATATGATAAGTTCCTTTAAGATATCCCGTTTCTTCATCAATTAAATCATAATTGTTTAATCCTATTTTTCGATGTATTAAATACGGTCCCGAATATGGCCTTATGAGTTTTGCTATAATTTTATTCCTTCTATCCGTCACTCGTAACGCGCGTACAATAACTTTATCGTTCTCATTATAAACCTTATATTTACGTTGTTTTTCTTTTTTCTTCTGCTCCCATTTAATTTTTCGTTTCAATAATTTTTGTTTAATTTGTTCATATCTGCCTCCTATTTCTGCAATTTCATCATCTTGCCAAGGCCTTTGTGGAGGTTGTCCTGTGAAAATAGTTATTGGACAAGCTTCATGTACAGTACTTGGTGTATTATTCATTACAAATTCAATTTGTTTTAAACATCTGGCCCATTTATGATGTCGATCTTCGAGTAATATCCGTAAATATTTAAGAACTTCCTTTATATATCTTTCCGATGGATTAGCTTGTGGATGACGTATAGATATGTGATGAGATTTAATATTTCTTTCATCTAAAAATTCATGATATCTCTGATTCATAAAATATGTTGCATGATCAGATAATACTGTTCTTGGAGTTCCATACTCAGTTATATATTCTTGTAATGCCTGTAATACAGTATCTGTATCACATTTCTGTGTTGGTATTAATCGCACATGTTTCGAAAATATATCACATAACACTAAAATATTTCGATATCTTCTCGTGCTCGGAATCAGATTAGAAATAAAATCAATTGCTACTAATTGTAATCTATCATCAGCAACAATACTTAAACTTATATTCTGGTTTGTATAATTCTTTTCTTTTGCTAAAATACAAGTTTCACACCGTTTAATTTCTCTTTTAATTATCTTCTCGTCATTCCGGCAATAATAAGCTTCTCGGAACATTAGCCAACATTTTCTAGCTCCTATATGTGTATACATTACATGTAAATGTCGTATAATATTAATCGTGTGTTCTTCATTCGTAACATATACCTCCAGATCGCCTATCTTCTTCAAAATTATCCCTTCATTAATTCTCATTCCCTTATATGTACCTATTGTCCGTAATCTATTTTTAATTAACTCCAACTCAGGAGTATCTTGAGCTTCTCTGATTCTTTGTAATGAAAAAATACCTTCTGATCCCAATCTTACTAAGTTTATATGTACATTTGTTGTTTTTGTCTCACCATGTTTTCTACTCAGTATGTCGGCTGCAATCATTTCTTTACCTGGTCTATATATAATTTCCATATCATACTGCTGTATTAATAACGTCCAACGGTAAATCCGGTTATTATTTAATTTCGTTGTCATAATATTCAGTAACGCCTTGTGATCTGTCTCCAATCTGAATTTCTTCCCTATGAGGTAATAGCGTAACTTAGTTAAAGCATAAATGACAGCAAGCATCTCGAGTTCTGATATCCCAAATTTCCTTTCGCACGGTTTTAAAGTTCTTGACGCGAAATATATTGGAACCTCGATACCATCTTTGATCTGTACTAATTCCGCTGCTACGGCTACACTTGATGCATCTGTTCGTACGATGAAATCTAAATTAAAATCCGGATGATACAACTTAAGATTTTCCACAAAATTTGATTTTAATTGTAAGAAACAATCCTCACATTCTTCAGTCCACTTCCACTTCGTTCCTTTCTTCAGTAGATTTAACAACGTACTTGTCTTTTGACTATAATTAGATACAAATTTCCTATAGTAATTCAACAACCCAAGAAATCCTCTCAACATTTTGAGTTTATTAGGTCTTGGATAATTTTGTATCTCTTCTAATCTTTGAGGATCTAATAAAATATTTTGTTGGTTAATAACGTAACCCAAATAATTGACTTCTTTTTGGCAAAACTGACACTTAGATAAATTTAATTTCATACCATTAACTTGTAATGTATTAATAATAATCTCTATATGATTTATATGAGATTCTATGTCATCCGAAAATATTATGATATCATCTAAATAATGAAGGGCGAATTTCTCATATTGGTCTAGTATTTTATGTAGAAATCTAATCAATCCAGCAGGACTACTTTTTATGCCGAATGGGCATACTTTAAAATGGTAAGTAATTCCATTCACGTTAAATCCACAGTACTTCCTAGAATTCTCGTCCAACCTTATTAACCAAAAAGCATTCTTAAGGTCTAATTTGCTATACCATTTTTTATTACCGCATTTTGTAAGTAAAACATCAATGTTTTGTGGTATTTCATGCTCAGGCATGATCCTTAAATTAATTAAGCGAGCGTCAATGCAAAGGCGAATAGACTTGTCCTTCTTCTTAACCAACACAACAGGACTAATAAAATAGGTGTTCGATCTCTCGATAATATCAGCTTCTTCTAATTTTCTAAGTTCCTCATTGACACGATCTTGAAAAAAATACGGAATAGGATAATTTTTACACGATAACGGCGAATCATCATTTATCAATAATCGATGCTCATAATCTTTTGCAAAAACAACTTCATCATTTATTAATTTTATATTCTTAGCTAAAATTTCTATTAGACTTTCTTCAATCCATGGTTCTGGTAATTTTTGTTGTAAAATAAAAGTTTGAATATCAGCTACATTTCTTATTACTTTAACTTCTTGTTTATCTTCTATTATTACAGCATTTCCATATTCGTCATTTATATCCGATCTAGGTAATTCAAACATTGCCCCTTCCAAATGTTCTTGTGCATCATCATTCTCTGCACGGTCAGCTATAATGACATTATTTACCTCGTACTGTATATCTTCCTTGTATTCAATATAAGCGTTTATTTCTTTTAAATCCACAACCTTATCTAATAAAATTTCCTTCCCTTCGATTTTAATTTTGTTTTCTTCAAAATCTAAATTCATACCCAGCGCTCTCATATTATCTATCCCTAATATGCAATCATAAAACAAATTCCCTAACAGATAAAATTGCATAATAAATTTGTGTCCATTTACCACTACATCTATACATAACCGCTTATTAATACAACCCATTTTTCCCCTATTCGCAGACATAACATTAGTATTTTTGACTTTAATAATATATTTAGAATATTCAGGTATATTCATTATCATTTCTTCCTTTATGAGTGAAATTTCAGCACCAGAATCTAACAAAGTTTTAAAATTAACATCTCTAATACTAATTGTGCAAAAAGGTAAACTTTCAACATTATTAATTATATTTCCCATATCTAAATCATTCTGAACATTCCCCATTCCCGTTATTTTACTACTACTAATTATATTACAACTAACACTACTATTAACAAAATCATTTATTAATGAGATGTTCCCGGTATAGCATTCTGATACGGATCCAATTTCATTTCCAAAATTGGCGTTTTTTTTTCTTCCAAACCATCTCCAATTTCATTTCTATCTTGATTAGGAACCTGATTACCAGTAAATCTCCTATCTGTTTTTCTCCAATCTTGCGTTTGTATATTATTCACCTGTCTCGAGTTATTATTTCTATAATACCTATTATTTTGTTCTTGATAGTCATTGTTATGAGGAACTTGTCTAGCAGATTGATTTATAAAAGGATTATTCCTATTTGTACTCGGTCTTCCATTCCCTCCATTTGGTATAATTCGATTATTATTCCAATTTGTATTACCACTCCCTTGTGTATTATAATTCCTATTATAATTATTATTCTGTTGACTATTAAATTGGTAAGGTTGTCTTGCTCCAAAATTATTATTATAACTATTACCAGGTTGATTATTCCTTGGATATGTATTCTGTTGGAAAGACGTATTATTACGAACATATTGATTATTCACACCACTATTATTCGAGAACCGTTGCTGGTTATTCTGTATATCGTTTCTTCCATTTAATTGACGAGATTCCCTATATTTCACACCGTCTGAATAATCATCTAAGCGTCTAAGAATATTAATCAACCCATTCATATCCGTGACATTTTGACAAATAATTGCATGTGTGTCAACAGGAATAAAATGTTGTAATAAATGTTGAGATATAGTTTTTTCGTCCAAATGAGATATGTATCGACAATAATTAAACATTCTTTGTGCGTAAGCCTCCCTCGAAGATTTACCTGGTTGATATCTCCCTGTTAACAACCTCTGATGTGCTCTGCTTTGCTGCGTCTCACTCCAGAAATTATTTTTAAATAATTCCACAAACTTACTTAAATCATCGCAATTGTCTTCAACCCGTTGAAACCAATCCGCTGCACCACTGTTTAAAGTCGCTCTAATAATATTCATTTGGCTCCTAAAATCCTGTATCTCTTCTATATATCTTAAAATATTTGTCAAATAGGCCATGGGATGAGTGGACATTTTATCCCCACTAAAATGAGTTATATTCTCAATTCTGATACCATTATTTAAAACATTGTAAACCGGAGGACATGTTACATGAGGGATGTTAATATTCTGAGTCTTTAATAAAAGATCTTGTATTTTCGTCTTCTGTTCTTCACATTCTTTCAGAATATCTTCCATACTCAACTTCTGCGCAATAGTAGTATCAGTCGATAATTTTATTTCTTTCAAACATCTATCTTCTGTATTTTCTATCCTCTTACAAAAGTTCTCTTCTAATTTTTCTGTTTTGTCAGAGACTTCTTTATTTACCTGATCAACTTCATCCCGTATGCGTTTCGCTAACTCTTTATATTTCTCACTACTATTCTTTTCTATTTGTTTTACATTTTCTTGTATTACCTTTACTTTACCTTCAACCTCTTGTACTTTATTTGTAATAAGAGTTTTAACTTCAGTATCCTTAATCTTCAGTTTGTCATCCATTTCTTTGCGCATTTTAACTTCCCTATTATCCATTTCTGTAATAAGTTTTATAACCTTTTCTTCGGTATTTCTTAATAAAGATTCCTTTAATTCTTCAAGATTTCTTTTATTCTCTTCTCTAGTATCCTTACTAGCCTTGTCCAATTTATTACTTAATTCTTCCTTCAACTCCACTAAATTCTTCTTACTTTCTATTCTATCCTCATCCCTAATTTTCTCGCTTCTCTTAATATCCTCCTCTCTAATTTTCTTATTCTCTTCACTAGTCTTATCAAGTTTACCACTTAAATCTTGAAACATCTGTTGTATTAACCTCATATCAATTGATGTGGTCGTTGTCTCTGTTTTCGAGTTCTCTCCTATTATTTCCACCTTATCACCTCTATCCTGTGTTTCTCCTGTCTGTTGCATACCTTCCTGAACTTGTAATATAAGTTCTCCTCCCTCTAATACATTCACATCCTGACCTACCTCCTCTTCACTATCGCTAGATGATTCAGATCTATTTAATCCAAAATTACTCTTAGATCTGGTATTCATTTTCAATAATTATAGTACACACTTCCTTATACCTTGATATACTTTAAACTGATTTTATTACCTTTGTAAAATGTATACTAATGTTACCGCTATTACTATAGTTAATAAAATATTTGAAATATGTTGTTGCGAGTCTTATTTTAATCGCTCCACGTTGGGCACGCCATAAAATGTAACAATACCTTTAATTAATAAAGATACAATTACACTCAGGTAAATTTAATAATATTTATTTTTACTATGTATTTGAAACCTGTATTTATTCACGTCAATAAAAAAATTGAAATCTTCTATATAATATTTATATCTATTTTCAAATTCTCTCAGGTATTTTTTATTATGCCCTCACTAACTCAGTTCTTATTTAAAATATTTAAATTAATTATTTTATATGTTGCTAACTTCACTTGATTCATCAAAGCCAAACAGTTACCTATATGTAATCTCTTCAATACCTGTATATATCGTAGGATATTTACGTTTTATATTTCTTAACTTTATAAATTAAATTTTACAAAACAGTAATTCTCAAGTGAATTATGATGTGTATTTCAACTCTATCTTCAAATAATACGTACTGCGAACTCAATCTCAAGGTATATATTAGCATACTATTCAAATAATAAAAATAATCACTGACAGTTGTTTTTCTATTTATAGGTTAAGGTTCTAAGCATCATATCTGTTTCATCAATTTAATTCAAAAACCTTCTTTACATACCAAATAAAAACAAATGTATCATAACTAATTTGTTTAATAAATCAGGCAAATTATAAATTAAATGGTAGTTCTCAACACAAACCCCAAATAAAACATACAAGGAAGTACCAAGCTTGTTTAAGAAAAACTCTTATGAAAATTTATATATGCACGAAAATACACCTTTCGTGGATCGAAATATACGCAAGTAAGTATATTAATTCTACTATTTTAAAAATACTGTATAGTTCTTGTTTGTAAATCAAATTCCCACACAATTTGTTTAGTTTCAGTTTTAGTTTGCCAATCAGATTCTTTGATTGCTAAAATAATTCAAATGATGACACAAATTAATGTTATGAAAGGAGAATACAAAATATCTTTTCTTGGTTATCAACACTGTTATAATGTACGATTATATACTAGTTTTCTAAATTTTGATATACTTTTTCAATTCGAAACTGTTAAATTCATATTATTCCAAATAAGTATACGACCTGTCACAAATACTGAACTAGTATTCTTTCTTGTACTCCAAACAATTTTCTTTTTAGCTTGTAGATGACATTTACTGGAATCAAAGATGTAGATCCTTTCCTTTTCTTAATTGTCTGGAATGCTCGAAATGTGAACTGTATTGACTGCTATCCTGTAATACCTTCAAATCTGCTATCAACTGGAATCTCGAACCGTCGAACGCTTGCGTGTTGTTCCTGTGTTCGCTGCTATGTTGAAGTTCTCGAATCCTTCAAGTCCTGGACTGAAATACTAGTACAACTTCTGGAACTCCACCAACTCTCCTGTGTAATAATTCTCTCGCCGTATATGGATAAATCTTCTTTGATATTTACCAATGCAGTAAGTTTATTTTTAAATTGTAATTATGTATTTATTCGCTTTCTTCTCAAGTTTAAATATTCTTCAATTATTTCTTTATTCGTAACCAAAATCCTTTCTTCTTATATTTTTTTTTTTATTATATTTGTATGATGATAAATGGTACAATTCTTGAAAATGTTGAAATCACCTAACAAATATCTGCTTTCTTTTCCACTATATCTTAATCACTTCTTTTACACTTTTATACAATAATGAATCTCTTTATTATGTGTTTTTTCGGAGAAAAACTTCGTTTTCCCGAAAACACATCTACTGCTTTCTAAAATTATTTTAGAATCCCTTTATTTATCCCTCATATCCCTGGCAATAATTCCTTAATTTTTTTATATCCAATCATATTTGTCCACACATTGTGATAATCCAAAACATGTTTTATTTGTAATTGAATATTTAAAATACCTTTTTGTAATTCCAAAAATTTATCAATTTAATTCTTTACTTTATTTTTTACAACCTTTAACACACTTCGGCAAACCAAATACTCAATACTATAACGATATTATTTAAATGTCAAAATCTGACACTTCTTACATTTGAATTTAAGCGCGTAACTATACATCATTTTTAACCTTTATGATTCAAAATCCATACTAATAATCTCTATTTTTCAAAAGTGTTAATTAAACAAGCTTTTACAAATAATATTACATATAAAAATACATCAAGTAACATTTAAAATTCTACTTTCAGAAATGGGTAAAATTAATGCAACAAAGAAACCTGATAGGCAACCAACCACTCGATGCAAGACAACTTCAACCTACCCTGATATGCAACCAACTTTGCACGATGCCCAAGAACATATTTAATATTCTCACAATTATTTTAAGTATAAATCAAATATTCCCACATCTATTTATTTAATTTTAGTTTGGTCTATAAAATATTACCCACTTTCATTTTTAAATACTCACTTCAAGAACATATACAGTATATTTTATTAACACTAGTACTTCCCACATATCATCACCCATTCATGTTGGTGAACTACCACAATATTTAATATGTACCACTACGCCAGCAATTATAACTTCTTCAACAGGCATCAAAATGTAAATATTTTCAATTCTTTTATGATACCAACAATAGTTTACCTAGTATTTCAAAAGAACAATGCGTTTAAGAATAATTTACAATTAGTAAGTTTAATGAATTTCTTTTGTGGTGAACCCCCGCTCATATTACGCGTAAAACAACGCGTCAACAATGTTATTAAAATGACATATTATCTGAAGATTATCAGGAGAATTTTTAGTACAAGGGTTAGTCAATATCTAATGCCTTATATTTTTTCTCCCTAATTAACGTTAGTTAAGTGAATAATTCGAATTTGGCGCTATTTTTCAAACCTTCTTCTACAATCCACTGCAATAGTAACTTTCTGCGTCAATAAGTGACAGGACTGCAGTCGCTTGCAAAATGACCGATGTTCGTATTAGACAGCGTTCTGTAATTGAATTCTTGAATGCAACGGTGTAACGCGCATTCATGAGAGACTGAAAAATGTGTACGGAATTATTGAATGTTGCAGAACGCTCTCTAATACGAACATCGATGTCGGCCATTTTGCAAGCGACTGCAGCACTGCCACTTGTTTACGTAAAAAGTTACTATTGTAGTGGATTGTAGAAGAGGGTTTGAGGAATAGAGCCAAATTCAAATTTTTCGCTTAACTAACTTTATTTAGGTACAAAAAATAGGGAGGCATTAGATATTGACTGATGTAATATATATGTATGATCAAATAAATTTTATTATATATTTTGTAAGGAACATGATAATGGCATGATACTCTATTTTCTTCATATTTCACACTTTCTTCATGATTAAGTTGCTTGGCCAACAATAGTTTAAAAACTACTGACGCGATTGTGATAAAACTTTATATTTATACTACCAATGAGTCACTGAACGTTACGACGCAAAGGAGCTTACCCACTACCATCCAACCCCTCCATTCCGCGAATTTAATAACGCTCCCTCGTATATACACGAATTGACACGATGTACTGCGGCGGCGCAGTGATGGAACAAAACTGATTAGAACAAATTGAATTATCGTAAATTGATTAATACAATACTTGCAGATGGAATAATAAAACAATAATGTTCTATAATGCTATATCTAATAAAATTATAAATACAATAAGTACCAGAAAAAAATGATAAAAGATAATAAAACTAATGTTATTAGATGAGTAACAAATGAAATTTAAGTAATACAAAGGTTGAAGTTAATATTACAGCAATAGTCTGACCTACGCGGAAATAATAGAACAGGAGAGTCTTGTTAAAAATAATATTTATCCAAAGTGGTAACTCAATACGGCCGCCGCAATGCATAGGCGTGCATAAATATTTTGTGTAGGGTATATGTACACTTCGTATGTTCTCGATAATCATTCAAAATAGGTTCTTAGTCCAATAATAATTAAAGAAATATCATGAGTGCATTATATTTTCAATCCTTCTATTCTTTTTAATATAGTAACATTTATTCTAACTGTATTAAAGAAAACATTAAAAAAAACATGCCTAGGATATGTATGTTACGCCACTGAACACATAATCAAACATATCAGATATATGACAAGTTATTCAAAATACATACATTTTAAATTATTATTGCCTATGTTGAATGCTAATTTGAAATTAACTTTACCGATGAAGAGAAAAAGTGAGATTCACTTTATTATCTCTCCTGTTCTATTCCTTCCTCGTAGAGTTTGACGTTACCAGCGGAATCACGAAACAGTGGTCATCGAAAATTGAACAAGAGTTTATTTATACTAATTTTTGTTAGAATGGCAGCGCGTCGATAGTATATACAGCGGCTCTCCTGACAGTCACCGATGTTCGCATTGCACATCCTGCTTAGTGATTGAGAAGCTGCAACTCCGTGGAACCTATGTATATTTTATAGGTCTATATAACAGCTTGCTTTAGCGGCTTGTCAATGAACTTAAATCATTTTCTGGATTAGTATGTTTCATTATATGAATTAGTTTCGTTATTACGTTCTTTACATAATATTTGTTTTTATCAAGCTTAAACTTATGTTTTATATTACTGATATGTTTTTTTATAGCAATATCTTTAATCTATGTACACGCCATTACAATCTCCACGTGGTTTCTTTATTAAAAGAATCTTTATCTTTAATATTGGTTCACAAAAATTTAAATTATTATAATTTTTATGTGCAAAAAGCCTAATACTTGACTATTTTTTTCTGATAAATATTTAACACAAGCAATAACTACAGATAGGGGGTTTGTATACCTATTTATTTGAATTTCTTATTATTTCTATTATTCTTATAAAGTTTATTCTATCTTTGATAAATTTTTTTATCTAATTTACAGGATATTTATACTGATTAATATGTCACCATTTGGTTTATATAGATCATTGTATTTTATGTTGTTACCAACAAATAAAGATAAGTATATTTTATTTTACATCAATTTAATAGTTATCATCCAAAACTTCAATTTGCAATAGAAAAAGAAATAACCAATAAAATAAACTTTTTAGACTTAATTCGAGAAAATAATAAAATTATATCAAAAATTAACTTCTTCAGGTTGATATTTAAATAATAATTCATGCCAACTTATGTCAATTAAAAAAGTGTAATTATTTAGATAGCACTATTCAATTATAGTTGGAACGATTTGGCAACCGACATGCAACAATAAATTAAAATGGCACCTTCTTGGTTTCAGGTTTCGTCGTCTCTGCTTCTATTGCCAGAAGAAGTAAGGACAACAACGCGATTTCAATCCGGGAAACCAAGAAAGTATCAACAACAACCGTAGAATCCTACGACTTAGAAATTAAAATGACGTTAAATGTGAAACGTATACTGGAGACGCGTTAAGTTCAGTTGCACGTCATCGTTGACGTTTACATGTTGTCATAACTGTATTAGAGAAACTAAAAAAGTTACTTTGTTAAATTATACTTGAGGGCATTTATTTCATTAGCTTAAATAGAAGGTTTATAAATTGATCGTAATGTACGCATTCATGGCAAATAAACACATAATTTCCGTTTCAATATTAAATTTCTTTATTACATATTTTTAATATACTAATAGTTCAATTCGGTGTTAACAGATAAATCATATCTATCAAAAAGACGTGCGTTGTGTATATTCCTCCTGTCAAATTTTTCATGTTTATTTTTGCTTTGATATAAATTGTTTAAAAACAGTGCTTCTTAGAAGTGTATTTATAATTTATTTGCTTCCATTGAATATAATGCCGAAAGATTTCTGTAAACAGTCGAGGCTTTTTACAAACTTTTCTATAATCATGTGTTAAATTTAATGTGAATAGCGTAAGTATTGCTTATTTTAAATTATATTACGGATATGTAATGAAACATTTAAGGTTTTTCGACAATCTAAGTCAATAGAATAAGTAAGTTGAGAAAGACTGAAGTCTTAGAGCATTTCAATTACTAAATATATACCAGAAAGCAGCAATCAATCGACTTCCGTCATAAAGGAAAAATAATGACGTCTGCATTGCCAATTTCATAACAACGAACATAATTACTTTATATATTACTAAATTTAGAATTTCATTGGTATAGAATATATTATATGTATATAATAATAATTACAGGATTATTTTAATTATTAATATTAATTAAAAAAGATAATGTTGGCGTTATTTTAGCCAGTTTTACAAAAAATATTAACATCGGATGTTGGCTTACCTGAAACATCGTTTACACGTCGCTAGTGATTTTGAATTTTGAATTTCTTGCTGTCATTTGACAGTATTATAGGTTTTGGTTGCTGTTGTCTATGTTTATTATTTTGTTGTAGTATTATCTTTCAAAGTTTTTTTTAGAACTAACGATGCTTAAGTCATTCAGTAGTCAGCCAAAGGAGCTCATTAGCTCTTTGATTACATACATACAAACGTAAATTGAATAACTATTACCGTTGACAAGTGTGCGAGAGGTATGTATACCTACATATTTGTTGTAATGACATAAAATAAATATTAATATTATAATTTTAGAGAATTGCACAAGCTTTAAATATTTCCGTTGAATCTGTAAGTAGTATTTTTAAGACACGTAAACAAAATGATGCTCACCGAAGTCCTAAAAAAACGTTTCAGGAATGTGATTACTCCTGCAATAAAAGCAACAATACGCGATACGATCTGTATAAAAACGCTAAGTTGCTTATACAACTCATAGAAAATAAAAAGAATATTATAATGTTAATGGTGTTTTTTAGAACAACACTTTACATGAGCTTGGTTATTATCACTGCTAGGGGAGCATCACATCTTTGATGGCTCTGTTGATTCTTTTGGTAGAGTACTAGCAGATATTGGTTTCAAATATAAGAAAGACTATCCATAGAGAAGATTAAGGAAAAAACACATGTTCTTCCTCGAACCAATTTTCTATAAAAATATATGAATAATTTACAATCTGAAAGTCCACTGGAATGTGTCTATTTAGATGAGACTTGGATTTTTGAAAATGACACTGTAACCAGATCATGGCAGGATGATAGTCATAAGAGTGTTCGAAAGTTGACGGCAAGAGGTAATACTCTGCATTAAAATTGACACGTGTCGAGTAATACAAATTTTGCTTTGGTTTTAGGTTTATAGTCATTTATGCAGGTACATCGGTGGACTTTTTAAAGTGGACACCTTTTAGTTGCTATAGTATTTTTTTTATTTTTATGTATTGTAAATATGGTTTCAATTAGTGGCGTTTCAGTCAGTTGTGTCACTTTGACTTATACCAATGTAATGTACTAAGTACTTGTTACACAGGGTACATTAGGTGTCCACCTTGGGGAGTCCACCGTTGTACATGTAATGGTTTTATTAACAGTGCCTCTTTAGTATTTTATTCAAATACTAGTAATCCTGATTACCATCGTGAAATAGATAAAAACAATTTCTTAAATTAGTTTGAAAATGAACTGCTGTGTACGCAAGATGTTATCATAGCATTTATATCATAAATGTCCTAATAATTCTTGAAACAAAGGTCAAATAAGAGAATGGTTAAGAGCCATAATATACCAGACGCACACAGTTGTACAACTACGATCATATCACTACATATTCAACCCGATAGAGCATATTTGGGGTATATCCAAAATATACTATAATAAGCACATGGGAGAGCAGGGTTATGAGGAAAAATGCAGTTAAGATATGGAATCAGACCCAGAAATGAGGACACCTGAAATTTAGACGAATACTCTTAGATACACTAGCAGTGAAATCAGAAAATGATGGCACCGAGAATTGTTGCCTGGCAGAGAAGAAGTAATACCATTTATTATACATGTTCAGAATCTAAAGATAGTAGAAATAGTGATAATGAAGAAGAATGTCTGTAAAATCTACTATTCTTTTTTGGTAAATTTTTTATATACTTATTACTACAATTAACTTGAAATAAAAAAGACATAAGTGTCTTTTTTTACAGAAGTAATATATTTTTTGTACCAGTAGTAAAAAATCATAGCATTTTTACACGTAACAAAGCGCCACGAAATGACATTTCACGACCTGGAACTAATGAGAGGTAAATAATGAGGCCATTATTGACCTAGGGAAATAATGAAAACAAATAAAACGAATGCCGCAACCATGCACTCATGCTTGTAGTAGTAGTAGTATGTCAAGTTGTGAACCGTCAAAATAAATAACTCTATTTTAGGCGCAATTTTAGGTTAACAATACCAGAATTATAATATACGTTTATTTAGCAATTGCTATTAATTTTATATTTTCTAACAATACTTTGTTGTTTACATGAAAAAAAAAAGCATTTGTCTATTAATACATAAAATATGTATGATAGTATAATATGGAATCAATATATCACCTAACTATTACAGATGCAAATAATTATTTAATTCATATTGAAAATTCCTGTATATATTGCAGGTGTGGTTGCGTAAGTAGATGTAGGTAGATCTTGTAACATACATTCTATATTTTTTTTATTTACTAGGGAATCTTCGATATAACCTTTAGCTACAAAGTGGTTCCATTATTACAAACTTTTGAGACGTACCATTTTTGCTATTGTGGATGTGAATAACAATTAAATTATCTCTCATGATGACATCAGAAATTAATAAATTACACAAATCATCCTTCGGCATGCACCAGCAACACCAATTACAAGACCAGTCTACAGAGATATAAATTATCAATAATTTCAAAGTATTAATATATAAACATACTATCTTAGTTGCAATGTAACATATGTCGGGTACCTCAGTAAAGAATTTTATAATTTCCTCGAGTAAATACTAATGATTTTTGGGCTTATAATTTTCAGTTTTTCTTTTTAAAAAGGCAACTAATTTAAAATATTTTGATATGTTAATATTCTCTTTTAGGCCAAGTGTAGCTTTCAACATTGAATATTGCGCCCATAAAGTCGAGGCTTTCTTATTTTTTGAATATTCATGAAAATAAGCCAGAAGTACGTTTTCAGAAGTTACTACTGTATATTTGGAATTATACCATTTTTTAAATTCTGTAAATGTTTTCATGTATAAGTGATTGTGATTAGATTTATGCGGAAGCAAGTTCTCAGCTGCCTGTTCTGCAATCTCGCGCATTTCAGGTGGTGTACATCTAAACTCTTTAGACATTATAAATGGAATGAAAAATAATCTAAAAAATACTTGACTTTTAGTTTCAGCATTTACGTCAAAACTTATTTGTAAACATCAAAATATAGCCTACTTATTTGTTTACATGAAGTTTTATTACAAGGGCATTCTTACATATATGAGTAAATTTATTCATAATTATTAAGGTTTTAAGGTCCAATTAGACTACTGGTACAAAAAATAGTATACATACTACGGTTGAGAAGACTATTATTGCCCTTGTGGCTTAAATTCCTCGGCGCTTTGCGCCTCGGAATTTAATCTCGCCACTCGGGCAATAATAGTCATCTTCTCAACCTTGGTATGTAATATACTATTAGGCATATGTAGTTATTATACAATAGTGAGTGAGTGTACTTTAGACATTAATGATCTAATTATTGACGTTTAGAGTTAGTTTAGTATTTATACATAACATGTAATTATTAATGATGTAGTATAAAGTGATATGTTTTTTGTGCGATGGAAATAGCACGACCAACATATAAAATTAGTATTTATTTTTGTCCAGTATACTAAAAAAAGTTACATATTACCATTAGTTTTATTATTTTATGTGCTCTTCTTTGCTTATGTGACAGTGAGGGGCATATTTAATATGTCATGTAAATATATAAGAATATGTAAATATTTTGAGTATATTTTCATTACAACTTCGAGAATTTTGGTTTCAAGTCAAAGATGTATTAATTTATTTAATTGTTACTTATAATTAAATTTATAAGATAAATACGTAAGCAGAAAATGTACAATATATGTTATAATAAATTCGCTACATATACTGATTTAAATTTTGTACTTAATGTTATACCGATTATAAGCAAAAACAAATATAAAAATAAATATCTACATTTTGTTACTTGCCTGTAACATTTGGAACTTTCTTTTTGTGTATGTCCTAAGTTGAAGAGGGTTGTCATTAATAATTTATTACAAATTTGGTGACGAGTTAATTTGTGTTAAGCTAAGCATCCTTTGAAACAAGTTAATTGTAAAGTACGACATTAACATAAATTGAAGTCAGGTTTAAAAAGATATTTTAAACAATGAAGAATTATTGAAAAACTTTGCTTCCTAAAATATACATTTTATATAACCATTGTTTAAGTCTTCAGTATTAAGAAATAATCACTAGAAGAAAAGTACGAAGAGTCTGATTTTTTATTTTTACTATTTATTAAGTGGAATGGTGAATTCAAGATGTAGTTTCATTTCATTATAGTCACAGAATACATTGTTTTACTTTATCAAGAAGTATTTAATTTACATTCAGAAAATTTGGTAAATTTTGATGTAAATATAACCTCAAAGTAAACTTCAGAAATCGTAAATTTTATTCGTCGATCACAATACTAACATTGACGTACTACAACTGTTACATCATGGATTTTGATGACGAAGGTCGATTGTTTGGTACTTTCTACCATATTAGGTTATAGTTATTGTATTGTGAATAATTTTTTTCTTTGGTTATATGAAATGTCACAGACAGAAATAAAAATAGATCCGGCAGCATATACAAGGCGAGTCGTCATGAATATATTATGACGTGCAACTGGATGTAACGCGTTTCTACCATACAAAAATGTTATCTGTCAAGTGATATAACCTACAAAATCCATTTCAGGACTGACATAAATAACAATATTCATATGGTTGAATCATTTTAGCAACCGACACAGACAAAATAGGAACTATAGATGATGATTAAATGCCACTACAAATTCTCATCGATTAAAAAATATTTGTAGAACAGTAAAATTAAAGTAATTAATTATTTTCAGGATATATAGCTTCCGATGGTAAAATACTATTACATGAAATCCAATTACAAATTGGATATTATAAAGAAAGTTATTAAGTATTATTTTTCCTTACCTATATTTTATTTAATACTTGTATATTTGGATCTAGGAAAATTCCCCGAAAACAATTCACCGACGGAAAATTCCCCGACTACAATTCACCGACAAACAATTCCTCGACAGGAAAATTCCCCGACAGGAAAATCCCCCGACAAACAATTCAACGAATGGAAAATTCCCCGACAGTAACAAACTTCCCTTCACACTTTATCCCGGCTTAGGAAAATATAAGCAAGTAATAACAATTAAAACACTTGGTATTGTCTCACAAATATATACCTATAATTAAACACTCGATGTACACGGTTAACTTTACTAAAGAATTAAAAACTATTAAAATAATCGCACAAAATAATGGTTATAACTCGTCTCTAATAGATAAATTAGTCAATAGAATAAATAAATCAATTACATTAAAATTAGCATTTCCCCCGTCTCAGGAGTTGAAATTAAAACAATGGGTTAAAAGTCCATATTTAGGTAGTATAAGTATGAAAATTAGCAATGTTTTAAAGAAGCTGGATTTTAGTATAGCCTTCTATAATAATAACACTTTAAAAAGTCAATTAACGAATAATAAAACAGCGAATCCTAAGTTAAACAAATCAGGAATTTATAGAATTAATTGTAGTGATTGTAATAAATTTTATATAGGTCAAATGGGGCGAAATTTCAAATTAAGGTTCTCAGATCATATGCGAGCCGTTAAATTAAATTATGAAAATTCAAGTGTAGCTAACCATGTTTTAGACACGGGACATCATTTTTCAATAGACAATTTAGAAGTACTGTGTAGTTTAAATAAAAGTAAAAAAATTGATGTTCTAGAAGGTTATTTTATAAAAGAAAGTTTACTTTTACAACCAGGCAATGTTCTTAATGACCAAACCGAACTCATAAATTCACCGTTAATAAACCCTAGCATTGTAAAAACGGTCTTTCCAGATAAGTCATGACCTTTCATAATTTTCTATTTTTTGCATTTTTTCTATTTACATTTTTGTTTGAAGTAGGTAGTTACAGTATATTGAATTTTACTTTAGTTTATCTAGAACTCCTGACAATGCCGCAAGGCGAAATGTACATCGAGTGTTTAATTATATATATTTGTGAAACAATACCAAGTGTTATTACTTGCTTATACAATAAAAAGTAGTAGCCCTTGTACATAATTATGACGAGAAAAGCCTTTCCGATTATTATTGTTATTATTACTACTATCTATGTAAAAAACAAAAAAAGGACAAAGAACTTCTATTATAAAAAAAAAACTTCTAAACTCGTCCTAAGCCGGGACAAACTGTGAAGGGAAGTTTGTTACTGTCGGGGAATTTTCCATTCGTTGGAATTGTTTGTCGGGGAATTTTCCTGTCGGGGAATTGTTTGTCGGTGAATTGTAGTCGGGAAATTTTCCGTCGGTGAATTGTTTTCGGGGAATTTTGTGTAGCAGACAACTATGTAAAGTACTCTCGCTCCCAAAAGTTATAATAGCAAAATTCTCCTTTTAACATTTAAATAAAATATAGGTATACAAAAGTGATATTTAATAACTTTATAATATTCACTTTGTATCTGATTTTCATATTGGAATAGTATTTTACTACCGTAATACATATCCTGAAATATTAATTAATTAGTTTATTTTTATTATTCTGAAATTGTCCCGGTCGATGGAAATTTGTAGTGGCATTGAATCGTCGTGTTTAGTTCGTTTACTTTGGTCGTGTCAGTTGCCAACACGATATATACACGTTTGGCCTACGATTATCTTGCATGCGGCTTCCCATACATAACACGAAAGGAGTTGCCAAACCGTACCTACCTAACAGATATACATACGAGAGCCGACAAGTAGACCTTCAGCGAAACCAAATTAAATTTAATCATAAAAATAATAAATCTGAAGGAATTCTCATAATATTAACTTAAGATACTTTTTTAAGAATATTACGAATGGGAATAATACCTAAAAATGAAGATGATAACCCCTGTAACATGCACACATGCATTATATTGGAATCATATGATCGTAATTATCGTATCGGGCTGTCGTCTAGCGTCGAACAGTACCTACTTGCCCACATGCGTATAAATATTGGCAACAACGTTCGTTTCAATACAGGGACTTTTAGCTCGCATGCAAGGTAAAAACAGACCGAACCTGTATATCGATTAATGATTATATTTTTGCTGTGGAGTTATGTAATTATTGTTCATTTTAGCACTATTTAGTATTAGCATTCATTTTACTTACTCGGATAAGGGACTGTGCCATAAGGATTATAACCTTGAGGCATTTGAGGTGGTGCTGTGTATGCTGGATACGGCGATGCTGCTGTTGCTCCAAACGGTATGGGCATTCCCTGTACATAAACAGGATAAGGCAGTGTTGTAGGAACTGATGAAGTCTGTGGTTGAGCTGGAGTTGATGTAGGTGCAGTTCCAGGTGTCACAGCTACAATAATATAGCATTACGAAGATATTCGTCTAATGTAACTAGAAAAATCTTACTCGAATGATATCCAGGTTGAGCGGGAGTTATAGCAGGCGGCTGTCTGCTGCTTTCTTGTGTTAAGTCTTTCAATAATTCCTCCTTTTCAGTCTTCCTAGCAAAACAAAAGTCGGCGATCTTATTTTGTGCACTAACGAGAATTTGAGTTAGATCGTTATAGAATTTAGTGCCTTCCTTGAGGTTGTTATGGACGTCTCTAAAGGCATCGTAAGCTTGTGCCAACTGGCACATTTTCTGTTCCCTATCACCCATTGTCGCACCCCTCTCTTGTATAAATTCATTATTGGATACCTAAAACGTCAGAGGTGATTAATACAGATAAAATTATAAAATACTGAAATCTACCTGAATTCTCTCCAGAAGCCCCTCTTGTTTAGCAATACTTTCCTTAACTCGTTTTTGAATTGGCCCAAACACCTCACCTAAAGATTCAATGGACATTGCAGGCTCATTTATTGTGCCATCATTCGACAGAGCCGACATAAATTTGCCCTTCATGTCTAATGTAGCACTCGTTAATTCTTGTTCGATTGCATCGCGTTCTCCTTTTAAAGCATCTACCTGTAGATCCACAATATTCAGTCAAAATAGTCAGCAAAATAATAATACAGTAAAACTTCTAAAATTTATTGTAAATACGACCGTTATTTGGAAGTGGCCGTTAGTAAGGGTCAAAGAAATTGAAAAAAAAAGTATTTTAAATATGTATTTGTTCGTTGTCGATGGTAGTGGCCATTTTCAATCGATTTGCAATAAATTATATTACATAAAACACTTATTTTATGTGTTTTTATAAAAAAAATATTATGTCTGATTTTTTCTATTACCATACATATACTGTGCGGGTCTAAAGTCTCCCCTCCCCCGTTATCCTCTAAACGAAAAGGAATAAAACGTTGAAACAAAAATAAAACAAAACCACTATACCGGGTGGTGTAATAGTGTGTCGGCGGAGCTTAGTATGAAAACTAATAACGCTGTAGCAATGAGACTTTACGTACGTATGTAGTATGCGACTGTGCATTTTCTAATTTTATTTACAAATACAGGCTGTTCCAAATTTTCGCAACCACCTTCAACTTTTTTATTTTAAATACATTGCTATACTTTCTAGATATTATAATGATAGCCATTCATATTATCTTTGCAATGATATATGGATATGTGCACTTCAGACTGTTAGTTTTGATCTTATTGATAATTTTGTTAAAATCTTGACAATTGCAGCATCTAACATTTTAAGCTGTAGTCTGAAAATGGGCAGAATGCCTCACGTAACTCTTGTGTTACTAATTGATGGACTAACGCGTTATTTGTTTTGAGGTTGAACAAAGTGAATAAATATACAGGGTGTTAAATATGTCGTGTCTAAGTTATCGACTGTATTAATTATTTCTCGTTTTTTTTAAATCTAACCTATAATATTTTTATAAGTCAGCATATTCTTTGTAAAATCGCCTTTAAAATGGTAAAAGCACACCGCTGCGTCACACCATTGTACTAATTACAAACATACTGTTTGTAAACTTGTGTTATTCTTTGGGTTTGTTGACAACAGAATGAAACACTATTTATAAACTTGTATTTTGAATAACTTTAATTGTGGACTGTATTACAATTGTGTACGTGCACAGCGTGCATGATCTGCTTTCTTACTTGTGTCTATTATGCGCACGCAGTGTGCATCTGTTTTTACTTATTTCTATGTGTGCGCACGCAACCCGCACATGCGCACTCACCATGTATATATGGCGCGAGAAAATCAAATATGAAATTATGATCATTACCCAAACATGTCGCCCCCCTTGCCAGGACGTGCCGGGCAATATTATAATGCTAAAAACGGCTATCCATACAGTACATTAAATACATAACTAAACATAACAAACTGAAAACAATGAATACATTTTAAAGAATTGAAAATTTAAGATATCGAATTTCATTTAACAAACATAAGACTATACAGTTTCATCGGTAGGCAATAAACAAATCTTATTAATTGCTCGTCTGAATGTGCCGCCAACAGTCTGTACCTCCACCACACGCACTATATTGTCACTTCCAGGGTAACAGCTGATGATTCGGCCCATTTTCCACAACATGGTAGGCAAGTTGTCTTCCTTCCTTCAACAACACAAATGCTTCCTCGAGTACATCGTCCTTCGCCGCAAATCTCCACTTGGAACGCTGCTGCAGAGTATGTAGATAATCACGAGACCAATTTTTCCAAAAATTTTGTATAAGCAACTGCATATGCTTATAACGATGCACTAATGATGCTCTCTCTTGTGGAACAGCTGCTTCTAGTACAGCTCGTAGATTATTGCCAATAATGAAATGACCAGGTGTTAATATGGTATAGTCTTCGGGAATGTTGGTAAGAGGAATGAGAGGTCGGGAATTTATAATAGACTCTACCTGCACTAAGACAGTATAAAATTGTTCGTATGTAAATGAAACATTATGCATTATACGTGTCAAGTGATGCTTTGCTAGCTTTACAGCTGATTCCCATAAGCCGCCCATGTGAGGAGATCGTGAAGGTATAAAATGCCATATTATTTTATTTTTCTAAGAAGTAATCACAAGCTAACGGGTTTTCAATTAAGACTTTAAATTCTCGTAAGAGTCGATTATTGGCCCCAATAAAATTAGTAGCATTGTCAGAGTAAATATGTGAGCTTAATCCACGTCTGCCGACGAAACGTTTGAAGGCGCACAAAAAAGCTTCCAAGGAAAGACTTGTTACTAATTCAATATGCACTGCCTTTGTAACAAAACATATAAAAATACATATGTATGACTTCAATATTTTCCTGTTTCGCACAGTACTATCCTTTATTAGAAAGGGTCCTGAGTAATCCACTCCACATGAACTGAATGGTTTGGAAGGAATTATTCTAGATGCAGGCAAATTTCCCATTTTCTGATTGAAATGATGTGGATTTGCACGAAAACATACTATACATTTTCTTAATACTCTTCGAATTTCCCGTCTTCCATTTAATGGCCAAAATTTAGTTCTAATTGTACCTAGAACCGTTTGAGCTCCTGCATGTAAGTTTTTGTAATGTTCATGTCGAATAAGTAGCGTTGTAAAATGATGTTTGGCTGGTAATATTAAAGGATGCTTGTTGTCAAAAGAAAGCTCCGCATGTTCTAACCGGCTGCCCACTCGTAACAGGTCTTGATTATCCAAAAACGGATCGAGCGCTATTAATTTGCTACTATTAGGTAATTTTAGTCTTCTCTTCAAACAATTGATCTCCGCTGAAAAAACATCTTGTTGAATGTGTTTGACAATTATTGTTATACCTTCGTCCATTTCTTGATTAGTAATATAACCTCGCTGACGTAACTCATTTTTCAAACGACTATTATTTTTGAATCGTACGACGTAACTCATAATACATAAAAGTTTAGCATAAGACGAATATTTATGCACAATTTGGCTAATATAATTTTCAGTCGGTACGTGAGTAGCTGCTAATGCGATTGAAGTCTTCAATTCAGGAACTTCTTCACCTGGAATAGTGACACTAGCTTGATTAGGCCAATTCTCTGGTTCCTTTGAAAGCCATTTTGGTCCTTTAAACCACAAATTAGAATCCAAAATCTGATCTGGATTCAATCCTCGTGAAATTATATCTGCTGGATTTTCGCTAGACTGTACATATCGCCACTGTGAAGTATTTGTGAGATCCCGAATCCTGGAGACACGATTGGCAACGGATGTCTTTAATTTGCTTGTATCAGTAGCTATCCAAGAAAGCACAATATTTGAATCACACCAATAAGTGATATTGCAAATTTCTAATTTATTTGAACTCAAAAACTTCTTACACAATTCTACTGCGAGAACAGCTCCGCATAATTCCAGTCTTGGAACAGTTAATATCTTTAATGGAGCCACTCTAGATTTTGAACATGCTAAATTGACATCAATAACACGTGAATCGTTCACTGATTTCACAAATAGACATGCACCATATGCCCTTTCAGATGCATCGCCAAACACGTGAACATCTATCAGAATATTATTGGCTAATATTAGTTGACGAGGAATCTTCACTTTATTCAATGCCTCTATATTATCATTCTGTATACAAGGTCCTACCTGTAATACATCATTCAATGACAATCCATCTTCAGGTCTGGCTGACGCATGAAATACCACTCGCAGTTTGGTAGTCACTGAAGAATCCTTAAATACTGCATGATGCGGAAGATAATAAGCTATATCCTTCCTTTCAGTTTCATTGATAGGCGACATGTGTTCCAAATCAATATATTCTTGCATGAAATCTGTATACTGTTTCTTCAACGTGGGGTTATTTGAGAATTTCCTTTCAATCGATGCAAAGCGTCCAACTGCCATGTCGAAAGAACTTCCCAATTGATTCAAATTATCTCGAAAAGGCAACCTAACTACAAACTGTCCCATATCATCTCGATAAAAATTCTCACGAAAATGTTCTTCACATCTTTTTTCTTCTATGGAATAGATATTCCTCTCTGCCAAATTATCTTTGATGCGCCAAAAGGCTTCTACCTTGTTTTCGAGATTCACATTGTTTGAGAAATTACAAGATACACTCTGTATATAATTTTCATTGTTCAGTGTGCCTGTAACAATCCATCCCAGTCTTGTTTTCTGTAAGGTTGGTTTGTCCCTACCCAAGCTTATTTGCCTTTGTAATAACAATTTGTAAAAAATACTCGCTCCTAATAATATATCAATGTTTCCACTTTCATGGAATGTAGGAGTAGGATCGGCTAATTGTAAATTACTGGGAATATTAAAATTGTTGTTGTTAAAACTTTGTTGTGGTACATCATCTGTTATATTGAATATAACCAAAAACGAAAGTTTGACCTTGTAATTATCATCGCAAGATTGTATCCATGTTTGAACCATTTCATCAATATATGTTGTTTGAGTATTTATTCCAGTCACTGGTAAATGAATGTTATTTGTTTGTAGTTTTAGTTTTTTGCATAAGCCATGTGTAATAAAATTGGACTGAGAGCCGCTGTCTAGCAAAGCTCTGCATTTTATTCGTTTACCAGCATTATCAAGAATGTATACCAAAGCAATTGATAACAGTGTACAGTCTAAATTTTGAGTATGTGTTGCTATAATGTGTGTGTGTGTGACCTATTTGTAGGTGACATGCCCGTTTGGTTTATCGTAGTATTCGCCGAACGACTGCGATTTCTTGAAAATGTTTCGGTATTTTCACGCCCTTCAGCATATTTGCTATTTTCTTGTGTGAAATGTAATAACGTGTTATGTTTCTTTCGGCAATTTTTACACGATCTGCTGTTGCATTTATCCGCTATGTGTCCCGTGCGTAAACAATTTAAGCATGCTTTTAATTCATGAATTGTGTTGTATCTACCCGATACCGGCATTTGTAAGAATTTTGGACACTGAAAGATTCTATGTTGTTCACTACAATACAAGCATTTATCAATCTTACCCTCATAATTCGTGGTTAAATGTACATTAGTCTTATTCGTGTGTGTGTGTGTTTCTTTGTCTATTGATTCCAACAACAACGCTCTTTCTGTAAGATTTCTCAGCTTGTGACTTTATTTCCCATTCGCGCTTAGATGTACTATCAAGTTTTGAGCATAGCAAATATATCAAAATTGTGCTCCATTGTTCAACCGGTTCATCAAGATTTTTTAATGCGCGATAATGATTTAAAAAGCTATCTAGAAATTCTCTTAGTGACGAATATGACTCTTTAGTTACTGTTGGTAATCCAAAAATTTGTTTGATATGTGTTTTGATTATAAATTTTTTGTTTTCGAAACGTTCTTTGAGTAATTTCCATGCAGTATCGTAATTACTATCCGAAATTTCTAGCGAACTGATTACTTTAGCTGCTTCGTACTTTAATGATGCTTGTAAATAATAATATTTTTGAATGTTTGACAAAGTATCGTTCTCGTGAATTAATGTCCGGAAGGTGTCACAGAATTGTGTCCATTTATCGTAATGCCCGCGAAATTTTGGTATCGTTTGTTGCGGCAACTTTACATGTATGTGGGTATTTTGCGGAATATATGTATCCTGTATATGTGTGCCGCCCGATGTGTGCAAGTTTGCTGACTTGATACCATTTCTACTGCTGCTTATTATGTCTTTTGCTTTTGCTATTGCCGCGTAAAATGCATCTTCAAACTCCTTTCTGTTCATTTCATGTGTGTCTATTGCCGATGCATCCAACTCCTCTATTTGTCCTTGTATGTCGTTGTATGTGTTAAAGCATGTGTGTAAGTTTTCGATTCTAGTAGTGATTTCCGTAATTTTGTTTTGAATGTCTGTTCCTTCCAAAAAGGTTGTAAATCTTGTCACTTGAGCCTTTAGTTGCCCCCTGCTCTTCCTTAACGTTATTATCTGTTCGTCCGCCATAATGTATTAATGTATGTATGTATGAATGCGTGTATCAGAATACGTTGAGTGCAGGTAAGGTTAGGATACAAGTTATAGAAGGAATGTAAATGAATTATTGGACTTACGGTTTTCTCTTGTCATGGACACTGGCACGTTCATCCGTCTCGGTTGACCAAATGTTCATCCGTCTCGATGGGACCAAATGTTTGTAAACTTGTGTTATTCTTTGGGTTTGTTGACAACAGAATGAAACACTATTTATAAACTTGTATTTTGAATAACTTTAATTGTGGACTGTATTACAATTGTGTACGTGCACAGCGTGCATGATCTGCTTTCTTACTTGTGTCTATTATGCGCACGCAGTGTGCATCTGTTTTTACTTATTTCTATGTGTGCACACGCAACCCGCACATGCGCACTCACCATGTATATATGGCGCGAGAAAATCAAATATGAAATTATGATCCTTACCCAAACACATACGATGGATCGCACAAGAGAACTGCTTGTGTTTTATGACGTAGGTGTGTGCAGCGCGAAATATACGAAATTGAGACAAAGTTATAACATACCTTATACAGGGTTAGTTAAAAGTATGGAGACGGCGATTTATTGTCGTTAATATTCATTTTAGAGAATTATGTTCAATATAAAAGTTTGTTAGGATATTTTGATCTACATTTGATATTTGATTTTTTTTTTCTTCAATTGTTTTTTAGTTACGCCTGTCCGCGCAGTTTTTTTAAATGGGAACTAGTAAATTTTACTCTATCATTCGATAGAGAATTTTTTTCTCTTTGCAATAATATTTTTGTTTTTTTAAAATTCATTTTAATAACTTTTTTATAAGAAAAGGCCGGTTCAAGTGTTTCACAGATGTTCGGTACATCGCAGATAGACAGAAGCGATGCGATAAACAAACTTGAGCGACATAATTTTATCAGTGGTTATTGTGTACGTCAAATCTTTGACAGAAATAATTCATTTGTGCAATTTGTTGCTGTTAATATTAACAATGGCGAGTTTAAGTGAACATGAACGAATTGAAATACTTATGATGTTGGGTTATGGAGATAGACGCAGAACTTTACAAGACGTTTGTAATTTATTTAATGATACGCATCCAAATAGAAATCCAATTTCTAAATCCGTTGTTGGTAAAACTTTAAGACGCTTTGAACAAAGTGGTAGCGTTAAAGATTTGCCAAGGAGTGGTAGACCTAGAACAGCAAAAAGCGATGATAACAAACTGGATATTTTATTGGCTGTATCTGAAGATCCTCATTTATCAACCAATCAATTCGGCCAATTTCAATATTTCGCAGTCATCGATCGTGTCATTTTTAAAAAGTGAAAAGTATAAACCTTATAAGGTACACCTTGTACACGAGTTAACGAAAGATGATTTTGATAGGAGATTACAATTTTCTGAAGAAATGTTAAATATTTGCAATAATAATGAAAATTTTGTCAACAATATTTTTTTCTCTGACGAAGCTACTTTTTGCTTTACCGGTGAAGTAAACAGACATAACTGCAGATACTGGTCATCGGAAAATCCCTTTTGGTTTTTGGAGCACCATACGCAGTACCCCCAAAAGGTTAATGTTTGGGTTGGCATTCTTGGCGGTCATATTATCGGTCCCTTTTTCATCAATGGCAATTTAACTTCGGGTCTGTATTTGCAGTTATTGCAAAATGAAATAATACCTGCTTGTGCTACGCTCTATCCACATGAAAACAATGAACACCTGCCCAATGACAGTATCTGGTTCCAGCAAGATGGCGCCCCACCACATTATGGTGTAAATGTTCGTCAATATCTGGACAACGTTTTTTCCCCACAGATGGATTGGAAGACGAGGAACCATTGAATGGCCAGCCCGTTCGCCAGATTTAAGTCTTTTAGATTTTTTTCTTTGGGGATACGTAAAAAACAAAGTTTACGAAGATAAGCCCGATAACGTCGAAGATTTACAAATCCGAATTACCAGAACGATACAAGAAATTCCCCGAGATTTTTTACAGAACTCTGTTCGGGGTTTTGTAAATCGATTGGGTCATTGTCAAATTACTAATGGACGACAATTTGAACACTTACTTTAATTAACTTTGTTATTAATTTGTTTAATTTTTCTTATAAAAAAGTTATTAAAATGAATTTAAAAAAAACAAAAATATTATTGTAAAGAGAAAAAAATTCTCTATCGAATGGTAGAGTAAAATTCACTAGTTCCCATTTAAAAAAACTGCGCGGACAGGCGTAACTAAAAAACAATTGAAGAAAAAAAAATCAAATATTCTCAAATGTAGATCAAAATATCCTAACAAACTTTTATATTGAACATAATTCTCTAAAATGAATATTAACGACAATAAATCGCCGTCTCCATACTTTTAACTAACCCTGTATATTTGTACCATGGGTATATGTATAATTGAGACATTTACTGCATGTCATGTATGTACAAATGGGATACATACATATAAATACACACTTTAAAGAAATGGTCGTCGTACTACATAATTACATTTTTCCATTGAATTTTAAGCTTCGGTTGTAAAACATGTGATTCACACTTTGTTAAAATTTTTGCAAAATAGGAAACTTGTACATGTCTTAGCTTTCAGGCACTTTCTCATATCCTTAATGTTTAAACCATGTGTAGAGAAAGCTCGGCTAATGAAATTTTGTCTTCTTCATCAAAATCTTTTTCTTGCTAGACCTTTTCCAAGAATCCTTTTGCAAAACATTATGAATTTGTAGATTGCGAAACTTTTTTCCAGGATGCTTATATCCGAATTAAAGCGCAGGTCGAATTATTGCTTTTTTTCTATATCCTCAAAAGAACTTTCACTATTTGTAAATTTTAGAAGTAGTTTGATATGAAATTTTCTGTATGTCAAATCTTGAAGTTGTCGATAATTCCTTGACCCAATGGCTGGCAATGAGATTGATGCTTGGTGGTAGAAGAATAATCCTCACTATTTCAAGTTTCAATTAGGGATGGGACGTTATGCTATCCAGAAATAATAAAGATTTCTATTATGCTTTCTCACTTTTCCGTCAATTTTTTTTAGCCACACAGTCATGATATCTTTTTTCATCCAAGCCAAGCCGCTTTATTAGACACCCATTCTAGCCACCACCACACGACTTTCTTATACGTATGAGCGTTTCAAACTATACAATTTTAAGAATTTTTTATACAGAACTTATTCAAAATCCTATTCTAAGTACTTTCATTCTCTTAATAAATCGCTATAGAATGCATACTTTGCAAGATATTCGAAAAAAAGTGCTACTCGCTAAGAATAAAAGTGCTACTTCCGGTCCGAAATTTGAAATTTCATATATACAAAAAATATTGCAAATCCAACTCTAAATACTTTTGTACTCTTAATAAATATACAGGGTGGTTGGTTTTTCATTGTCCAGCCTATATCAGCTCCATTATCAAAAATTCAAAAAAATGTTAGAGGAAAATGTTTTTGATCTCGAAATGGTCTATCATATTGCATCATTAGAAATCTTTCATAGCCTACTGATTTTTAGCAGCGATAATCAACTTTAATTTCTTAAATGGAACACCCTGTATATTTTTACGGGATATGATTCTAAATACATTTCTCTTTATAACGATGTATAACAAGTAGGGAGCTAATAATAAAATTACCACGGCTTGCTTGCTAATTACACCTGCAATGCTGCAAAACGCCAGGAGGAACATTATTACGCGAGCCGACAAATGTTTAGAATGTAATGGTGGACAATTTCAACAATTATTATAAGACACATTACTTACTATTTAGTATTTAATTTTTTTTATTTATAATAGAAATAGCAAATTTTAGTTTTCCATACTTTTTCTTATTATTTCGTTTCCGTAGACAATTGCTACACATATGCCAACTTGTGACGTATCATAATAAACAGAATTTAATGAGGATTCATTTTTATAGAAAATATACAGGGTGTTCCATTTAAGATATTAAAGTTGATTATCGCTGCTAAAAATCAGTAGGCTATGAAAGATTACTAATGACGCAATATGATAGACCATTTCGAGATAAAAAACATTTTCCTCTAACATTTTCTTGAATTTTTGATAATAAAGCTGATATAGGCTGGACAATGAAAAACCAACCACCCTGTATATAGAATGCATAATTTACGACATATTTGCAAAAAATATTTATTCGGTAAGAGTAAAAGTGATACTTCCGGTCCGAATTTTGACATTTGTTTAATACAAAAGATATTGGAAATTAAGTTGTAAATACTTTTATATTCGCAGCGTACCTGTCTAAAAAGCATGACTTACAAAAAACTGATTTTCGATAAGAGTAAAAGACATACTTCCGGTAGTAATTTCGAAAAACTTTTTAAATAAAATGGTTCTCAATTTTAATTTTAAGTACATATGAATTCCTTATAAATTTGTTTAAACTTAGTAGTTGACAAAATATTTGCAAAACTCGATTTTTTCATTAAAGTAAACTACTACTTCCGGTCTACCGATTTTACTAAAAAAACTAATCAGATCTCAAGAGGCAGCTTATACACGTAAATACAACATTTGGAATTGATATCTACAGCGAGAGAGACACAGACATTTTTTAAAAACCACTTTTCTGGTATCAGGGGACTTCAAAACGTGGACATCTGCAAAAATCTCGAGGTCGAAAATTTTCATCACAAGACTTCCTTATAGTACGTATAAGAAAGTAAAAGGTCGATTTCGTCAGCGTTATAAATAATTTTTGGTGAATATTTGAAGCTTTGCCTTCCAAGCTTCGACAGTCTTCGAGGAAACATCAGCTGTCTCTTCGTAAATTGTTTTAAAGCTTACACTGTGCCTTTAACAATATTTTTCAAGTCACCCATCATTTGAAGTCTTAAATTTTTAAGCATTCAACATTTTCAATAGCGTTTTTTTTTATTAAGACTATGTTCCCAGGTTGAAAGGATTCCGATTTTAAGTGGGCGCATCATATATTTCTCCAATTTTTGTACACCAACATACGTTTTGGACGGTCATGCTAATCGCAGGTGGTGTGAATACATCAAATATTCGCGTTAAGTTGCAGCCATAAGGCACTCTGATTTATGCGTGCACCGTGTGTTTGATTTGTTGAATTGACACTAGAGATGTCATTCAAATCAACGTGGAATGTGAATGCGGATCGTAAAACCATTATATATATGTGTCTCAGAGTTCTCAGACCCGATAAATTTAGTATGGCGGAACTCTTGCCTGCTAGCTGAAACTGTACCATCTTTCTTTCACTTTTCTTCAACAATTACTCTTGCAGTAGTTTTTTATTTTCCAAATCACAGGTTTGATTGTGAACATATTTTTTCGGCTCTTCCAAGGACGTAGTTAGAATATATTTTTAAATGATGATAGTGTCGTTAATTTTCTGATATTTTTCTAATTTGATTTTTAATTTTTTTTCTACATATATTTTCTATCATATCATCATATTCCTTTTACTTTTAGAAATTTAAAAATAATTGTTTACATATTTTAAAAACTAGGTCAGGTAAGTCAGGATTTCGAAGAAACTGATCAAGTTAGTTAGTAGGCACTCCCTCATAAAGGTCAGATTACAAATGTAAAGTATTTAATCAATCTTCAGTTTTTTGAAATTTTCTCTTGCTCTGTATCTGAGCCTTCTTCAAAGTCTCTTTAAGACAGATTTACTTTGTTAGAATTTGTTAACATGTGTCCTTCCAACACCAATCTTTTCAGCTAACTTTCTCGCAGTGGTACTTAACTTTTCACTCTCCACAAAAATATCAATTATCTCTTTAAGAGGGATCTCTACTGGACGGGCCAGTCCATTTGACAATGTACAAAAATCATGAACATTATCACTGTAGGGGTTTCGATTTCCCCTTAGAATTAAGACCAAATTTTAACCAATATTGTAAATAATTACACCAATCTGTAGAGAACACTCAAATTTACGTACGCTTAGTAGTAAAATTTTGAATTTCTTTTTATTTATTTCAAAATAAATTCGACAAAATGTCTAATATTGACCTACTTCTGCTGCTAATTTTGACAATTTCTAAAATATTTTTAGAAAAAATATTACTAGGCGTACATAGATATTCGAATTCTCTTTCATTTGGTATAAAAAAATTAAAAATTGATTAATATGTACGGTTAATTTTATGGAGAAATTAAACTGTCTACAGTGACCTCAGCGGCTGGGAGTAGAGATCCCTCTTAAGAGACAAACGGTTTCTTTTTACCGACATGGTAAAAACATATTTAGCAATACCGTTGGAACATAAACTCAAAATATGTGAGCGTAAGCTAAAATACATAATGTACCGATGCAAATGCAGCGTGTGCAAAGAGAAATAGAGAAATCCCCCTTAGTACCTAATGTTATACATACGCCCTATCTAACAGTGAATGCGCTGTGTAAGCTGCTGCAAGAAAAATATCAAAATCAATCAAAAATATCAATATCAATCAAAAATGACAGTAACCGCTGTTGAGGGGTGCCACTACTGTATCACTGATACGTGTCTCCATATCAACTTATAGAATTTGTTGAATAGTGAGCATTATTAGTGGTGGCCGCTATTAAAAGGTGGTCGTAAAGAGAGGGTATACTGTAATATGATGGGATATTTTCTATATTATCTACCTATTCATGACAAAAACAAGTGAAATTTTGATATTTACTGACCAAATTTAAACCCAAGAACATTCTAATCTTATATATTATTATTATATTTGTTTTAACTTCTTATAACTACAGTACCTCAGTCATTAGCTGCCGCAGCGTGTGTACAGCTGTAGAATTACCAACTTCACCTCCATTACCAGATGGCACTGACCCATGGAGTGCTGAAGCGGAACCACTTAAAAGATTGATAGCCTCTCGGTTTGCAGCTAACTTCTCTCTTACTATTTCATCAGCCTAAAAATATTTTAAAAGAAAATATTTAATTATTCTAATATGCAATTGTATCAAAACAAAATAAAGAATAACTATAATGCTATAAGCTGAATATCTGATAAGTTATCAGATATTCAATTTATAAAATTATAGGGGTTACTGCTAAAATCTATGTATTAATAACTGAAGAAAAAAACTTTGTACCCCTTTTTGAACAAGATAAGGGAATACAAGTACTTCTTCATGAGACTAAGCACACTCGTGTTCTGTCGACTCCTGAGTAACACTGTACCGTGTACCTACCTGTTTCGCCGAGAGTCGACAAAACGCGAGTGTGTTTATGTTCATGAAAAGGTACTTGTATTCCCCTATCTTGCGCATTCCTAATTTACAACAATATTCAAAATTCATGGAATAATAAATTTAAAAATTAGCATTTTAAAAAAAGTAAATTTAAACTTTAGGTTCTGAGAGTTTTTTCTAATATTAACCTATATAGTGTTATATATCATCAAAGGGCAAGAAAATGCTGTCAAATGGAACCTATTCCTAGCTCAATTAGGAAAGCTTGCTTCAGAAGTTCAAAAAATTTGAGTTCCCTGTTTTTAGGTCAATTTATGAGAACTTCAAAGCCCTGTAAATCAAAAAAAAATTGATATATCTCAGTAAAACTTCATATTTTTCCAAGTCTATAGCAATAGTACTCCTGTACCAAATTTCAAGGAAATCTGAGATGATAATGATGAAAAGGAACTTCCTCCGTTTTGAATTGACATGGAATGACCCTGGGATGACTCAGTGCGATATAAAAGACTCTGACTCGCATCACCCACAGTTGCCTGGAGGCAATGGCAGCTGACTAGCGATCGGATGGTTGATTCAAATATCAGCGGTGGGTAAATTTTTATAATAAAGAGCAAGAAAACGCTGTCATATGGAACCTATTCCTACCTCAATTAGGAAAGCTTGCTTTAGTTCAAAAAATTTGAGTTCCCTGTTTTTAAGTCAATTTATGAGAACTTTAATGCTCTGTAATTCAAAAACAAATTGACATATCTCAGTAAAACTTTATATTTTTCCAAGTCTATAGCAATAGTATACCAAATTTCAAGGAAATCTGAGATGGTGATGATGAAAAGGGACTTCCTCCGTTTTGAATTGACATGGAATGACCCTGGGATGACTCAGTGCGATTTAAAAGACTCTGACTCGCATTACCCACGGTTGCCTGGAGGCAATGGCAGCTGACTAGCGATCAGATGCTCGTGGATTCGAATGTCAGCGGTGGGTAAATTTTTATAATTAAATTTACCTAATTAAATTATCAGTGTAAAGCAGAAATCATAATTCGAATTGAAGATATTGTTCATTAAAATTTAAAACGATTTTTTTATACCTTTTCAGCGTTGGTGATAATTTCTCGGTATTTCGCAGAGTTCGACCTGAACATTTCAGTAAGTTTATCTGATGGAGTTCTATTCCATTTCTCCTTAAACTGTTGCCTCAACGATTCATCAGCTTGCCTCTCTTCATTCAACATTCTGTCAGACTGAAATGCATTAAATAAAATAAAACTAATTTCAACAAAACTAATAGTACATACCTCATCTAAAATGTCTTTATTTCTTTTCAGGAGCTCAGGAAGGTCATCAATTAATTGTTTCAATGCCGCCATTCCACCTAATTCTTTCACTTTTTCGGATTTTTCCAGCAAGGAAGGCGGCAATGCGTCCCCATCAGTTACTTCTATGGCAGCTGGCAAATTAAGAGATGCCAGGACACTATTTAAGACCTGAGTTGACTCTCTCAATCGTGTGATTTCGGTGTTTGTTAATTCTGATTTTCTTAGGTCGTATGCTGCCATTGCCTGGCTGACTACTACAGGCACTAATTCACTAAATAAGTCTATAAAAGAGACCAAAAATATTATGCAGATAATGTGATACTAAGCCTAAAAGATATTTGTTTTTTTAAAAAAATATTGGCGAGAAGTATCAGGTAGTAGGTGATGAAGTATGACTACCCTGTTAGCAAGTTAAATCTCCGTTTTGCGGCAAAACTGAGTTGCAGTGTCGGTAAACCCATCACTCGTATTCAAAAACCGAATTACACCCATTATTTGAATAAACGGGCACCCGGTTATTTTTCACTAGAGTTCTCCCCATCACTAATTGTGACTATTTTTTTAACCCTATGAACTCTCAAATTGACACATCTATAAAAAACACAAAACAGCAATAGATAATAACTTAGTTTTTTAGTGTCTATTGTCTTCTTTGAATGTTTTTCTTCAATATCATAACTTTAAATAAATATTTTTTAGAATTATATTAGAATAAGTCGATATTTAATTTTAGTGTATGTACTACCAGAGAACAAAAACAGCGAGAAAAACGTTAAAAGGAATTTACGAGTTAAATGGACTTTCTTGTGTCGTTTTCGCGTCAACATGTGAGTCAACAACAGATGTTGCAGTTGAAGGGGGTGGGGGTTACGTGCAAAAATAGGTATAATTTCGGTATGCCCCAACGGATTTTAATGTTTCTGGGCTCATTAGGTAGAGAATTTTACAAAGAATTGAAGGATATATAGTACGAAATTACGTGGTTGTCAAAAAATAACAAGGGTCGCTGTTCTCAATTGATGTATAATTACTTGTTTTATCTTCAAAATTTTAAATGGAACGGTATATTTTTAATATCGTAATATTGAAGCACAAAAGAACTGAAGGGAATGATGAAAACCGGAAGTTGCTACCTTTTTTCTTGAAGAAGATATAGTGATACGAAGACAATCCAGAAAAACAATAAAAATTTAATATAAATTTATTTATTTATTGGGAATAATAATTTTATTCCAAATTTATGAGGGTCTCTAGACGGTGTATAGTTCGTTTTCACTTGAAATTTCATCATATTCCCTTCCCTCAATGTATTTATTTCAATCTTTTCATCGATTTTTTAATTCATTGCATATGTTACGCTAGATTCTCCTTTTAAATGTTTTCAAATTCTCTAGCTTTTATTTTTTAAATATCATTTCTTATTCTTTCCAACATTGAAATGAAATAATAATAATAATGAACAGTGTAGGTTGCTTGTTTTTTAAATTTCCATCATACAACGTGGCATGCACAGTGATACTAAATTATATTATAAAATGAGATTTCCAAGGTAGGCCATGAATATCGAAATGTATAAATATTAGTGTCACTTGCAGTTAAACTTTTTGTACGTATTTAGCAAATTAAGCCTTTTTGGACGCCTGCACATAATTATTAAGTTTGTAACATATCATATTCTAACGTTGAAGCTTATGAGATGATCAGAATGTATTTTCAATGCTTTGAAAATGCATTCTTGCTTCGCGGCAATGTTCCCTAAATTATACCAAAAGAAGACATTATTGAGTTTTTATTTGCCTTGCCAGATGTTCTTGATTTTTATTTATGGGACAGAATAAAAGACAAGTTTATCACAAAGCCAAGTACAATTGCTGCCTCCGAAATTGAAGTAAGTCTGCTCTCTACTAATCGACAAGTAAATATGTGTATTGAAAATAATGGTGAACAGTTTGAACATTTGTTAAGTTGCAGTTTTTTTTTTGTTATATTCTTTGTACTTTCTCATTTAAATATATTTTTCCTTTCCTTTACATTACTTGGTCAATATATTTTCTTATTTAGGTTTAGGTATAATAATAGGTTATTTTATTTACTTTCATGTTATAGGCGGGGATGAATTAGATATCAATTTTTATACCCTTTCGCTACTAATGAGTAAGTGATTTGGTTATAACTAATGCATTATATTATATTGTCTTTTTTCTCGATAGTTCATGAGAAAATTATTTTTGCTGTTTTCCTATAATTAGATATACCTATATCTGTTGGGTAATAAAGATATATTATTATTATGATTATTATTATTTTATTTCAATGTCTAAAAAGACAAGACATGAAATTTAAAAAGAGTTTGAAAACATTTAAAAGGAGAATCTAACGTAATATATGCAATGAATTAAAACATCGGTGAGGAGATTGAAATGAATACATTTATGGAAAACTATGACGAAAATTCTAGTGAAAGCGAAGTATACACCGTCTAGTGACCCTCTTAAAATTAAAGTAAAATTATTACTCGCAATAAATAAATAAATTTATATTTAATTTTTTTTATTTTTCTGGATTGTCTTTGTACGACTATATCTTCGTCAACAAAAAAAGGTAGCAACTTCTGATTTTCATCATTCTCTTCAGTTTTTTATGTGCTATAATATTACGATATTAAAAATATACCGTTCCATTTAAAATTTTAAAGAAAAAACAAGTAATACACATAAATTGAAAACAGCGTCCCCTGTTATTTTTTTTGACAACCACATAATTTCGTACTACATGTCATTCAATTCTTTGACAAATTATCTACCCAATAGCCCAGAAACATTAAAATCCGTTGAGGCAAACTGAAATTATACCTACTTTTGTACGCAGACATACCCCCCTCCATCCTCACCTTCGTATGGGACAAAAAAAATTTAATCTATCTTAATCTAGAATTTAATGAAAAATTATCGAATTTGTAAGTGATCTTGAAAATTGCGCCCCCTTGCGATCATTTTGGAAACATAAAAATATTTTTGTTGAAATTCCCGTGGTCCATTTTATTATTAAGATTTTTTCCGCCAGGTTGTACGATAAACGATTGCCGAGATACCGGTGGTCGAGCTTAAACAGTCACCCGGTATAGAGGGTAGCGCGTTAGTGTGGGGAAGCCCGATTTATTTGGAATTATAAAACTTATGAAAAAAATGTATTAAGGAAAGTTGTAGGTATTCTTTAGCTTCTTCATATTTTAAAATTATGTACACATGTACAGGTGTTTTATAACTCAGTTGTAGACTTAACTTATATTTTCTTAAATGGAAATAGAACATGTTCTATTTTCTTGTAGCCAAACAAACTAAAATTGCGCGCGCAATTTAAGTACTGAAATTAGTACTAAAATCAGTGTCGTGTCAGACAGCTCTTAAATACGCAAAAAAAAATATAGCATTCCAATTAAGAAATTATAAGTTAAATTATAAGTTAAGTCTACAACTGAGTTATAAAACACTCTGTATATGTGTACATAATTTTAAAATATGAAGCTTCTGAATACCTACGCCTTTCCTTAATAATTTTTTTTCATAACTTTTATAATGTCAAATAAATCGGGCTTCTCCACACTAACATGTATCTCATCAAAATTTTCTTTTTCAAAATATTGCACAGAATAAGTAATTGCTTTTTAAACAGTTAATGTAATATACACACATCAACATAATCTAAGGATATCAATTTTTATTTTATTTGCTTGATTTTACTTCCGTTAAGGGGGCGTTTGAATCATAGAAAACATAAGTAATTTCGTTACTGTCAAAAAATAACAACATTTTAGTCCTAAAGATGTCGCGCTCTGTATCAGAACTCATCATCTCAAATATACAAATAATTGAATTGGCAGAATTTGTTTGAAATAACAAATAGGTATACGATCACTATTAAATCATTTTAAATAACTTAGATATTTATGATTATTTGTTAATTTCCTGAGATAACCAGTCACAGTACAGTATTTTTGAATCCACGCCCTCTCTTAGGGAATCCTGCAAGGTACAAAATACAAATATGGCCGTTCTTTACCAATTATTTAAAATATACAAATAAACCAAACCAATACATCATTGTCAACATTTCTGTTATATTTCTCTTCTACGAAACACGCGTCATAGGGTTAAGGGGTTCTTTTGATAAAATTGAAATAATTTTTTTATAAAAAGAATTTATGTAAATTAAACCCCTATACCATACGTAGGAGGATATTATGACTTATTACATACAATAAAATAAACAATTAATGATTTTATAACCGACATTTGCATAATTGTAAATTTATATTGTATTCTATGATTCAAACGCCCCCTTAATATTGTCTGTTGTTGTTTAGTTTGGTTGCTAGGTAACCTATAAACAACTATTTGTCACAAGTATCCATTAAACAAGTACAGTTAATGCTAAATCTTAAAATGTTTTGAATTTTAACTTTAGTGTGTTGCTTCTGCCACCATTTCTGCGTTGTTACACAAAAATTAGTACCCATTGATAAGTGTAAGCATAAATTGCGTTAAAAGCAAACATGAATGAACAAAATAGACGTCGTCATTTGCATCCTGACGAAATGAATAGGGCAGTTGGAATGCTGGAAGTTGGAGTAAGACAAGTTGACGTAGCGGAGCGGCTAGGTACAACACAGGGCGTAATTAGCCGACTATGGCAACGTTACAGAGATACAGGTAATCCCAGGGAACAACATCTTGGAAGAAGACGTGCCACCACTGCTATTCAGGACCGGTACATTACTCTTCAGGTTCGCCGACAGAGTTCACTAACTGCTACTGAGGTAAAATCGCGTCTCCAGGCAGTGCATAACGTAACAGTCCACAGCCAAACCATCAGGCGTCGTTTAAGAGAAGTCAATCTTCACTCCCGACGCCCCCTTAGGGTTCAACCATTAACCAGGGGAAATCGAGTAAACTGGGCTCGAGAACACTTAAACTGGACTCGAGAACAATGGTCGACTATACTTTTTTCTGACGAGTCGCGATTCGGATTAAGACCAGATACTCGCAGATTAAGAGTCTGGCGTCAGCCTGGTAATGCAGCAAGGCTACAGCATGCCCAAGAAGTGCACAGCTACAAAGGTGGTACTGTAATGATATGGGCGGGAATTATGCTGGGTAGGAAAACTGATCTCGTTTTTCTAGATCGATTCTTAAATGCTGAGCAATATATCCAGAATATTCTTGAACCTGTTGTTCAGCCATTTGCAGAAGCGTTGGGCCGAAATTTAACCCTTATGCATGACAATGCACGACCACATGTGGCAAGAGTTGTTACCGATTGGCTCAATGAAGCAAGAATTGAAGTTTTGCCATGGCCAGCTCAATCCCATTGAGCATTAATGGGATATGCTTCAGAGAAGATGCCTGCCACATATGGACGCTATACAAAATCGACGGCAACTGCAAGAACTTCTTTCAGAACAGTGGAATCTTCTTCCACAAGAAGACTTGGATAATCTTATTCTGTCTATGCCAAGAAGATGTAGGGCGGTTTTAAACTCCAGAGGAGTTAATTATTAATTCCTTAATCTTCAATTTTTTTAATTCAATATAGATTAATTTTGAATTGTTGTTCAGTTCCATTTTGTAGAATTTCTAATTTCTAAATAAAATATTATTAAAATTATGTTAAATATAAATTTAAGTTAATTTCATTCATAGCTTATTTTACATTTAACTTTCGATACAAAAATGGGTAAAAAGATGCACTAAATTCTTTTTTTTAAGCAAATAAGAAATATCCTTAGATTATGTTGATGTGTGTATAAGCCTATACATCATCTAGTACAAAAATAATACACTAAAAAAAGCCAACCTTTGTAATTTTTGCTCATTGGATGTAATACTGGCAACATTTTTGCAGGTTGTGCCTTTCCTATTGGATCTAGTGTTTTTATATCTGGAATGCGATCATGATAAATAAAATCGTTATCCTTTTTTGCTTCTGCAAGATTTCGCTGTGCTCTAATAAACAAATCATTATACAAACTTTTGCCTGATCTCTGTTGTGATGCTTTAAATAATTCAATGGAATGCTAAAATAATTAATATAAATTATTATAAAATATTGTATATAAAATCAGAGTTCAACTATTTACCTCTAACCAGGCAATTTCCTTTCCAATAGACTTTTCATTTTTACAAACAAGACTCTGATAATAAAGAGCTATAGCACGCATTGCTGCCTGTTTTCCAGCAATCTATAAAAAAATACAGTACAAACAAATGCTTCATAACAAATAAAATTTACTTACAAGTGGAATCCAGTCTTTGTCCCATAAATTCTTCAAACTATCTTTTTGAAATGTTTTCAGACAGTCTGCATATAATTCTTCACATTGTTGTGCTAGTTTAGCCACAATCCCCTCTTTCATGTTATCTAAAATGAATGAAAAAACATAATGAACGAAGTTTAAAACTTAATGCTAAATCTTACCATGTACACCTTTCTGTACAAACATTTCCTGGGCTTGTGCCAGCATAAGGATGGAAAGTGCTCCCAATGTATCAGGATTTAAATCTTCTGTAGGATCTTGTTGTATTTGTAACATAACTGTCGACTTCAAATGATTGAAAATTCCTGCAGCCAGCTAAATATTACAGACATTAATCATAAACTACATCTTGTGAGAATTTGAATACTAACTTGGAATAATTTTGCTGCAAGCTTAAGAGCTTCGTCATTATCTGGACTCTGATTAGATCCAACTGCACTTTGTAAAGCAGCAATGTTAAATAATACACATATTTTCTCATAACTTAGAGATGCAATAGCTAAAAACATATGGTTTGTAAATAAGGATATTTACACAGAATATTAGTACTTACTTAAACTAGATTTGCTGCCAAATAAAGAACCTTTATCAAAAGCATCTTTCCATTTGAAAGGTATTGTTACTTCTTGTGGTGGTATTTTGGATTCTAAACTAACTAATTGATCATAATAACTAAAAAAAAATACGATATAGTTTTGAATCTAAAAAATATTATCTAAATAAATGTACCTATAAATGTATTCTAACGAACTCTCGTATTTTTCGAAGGCCTTCCATATTCCGCTATTTCTCAATTTTGCTAGTTCATTGATTGCATCGCTATAATCTTCCGGTTTGTCAGCCGTACTATATCTCGATTGTATAATATTTTTTAAGGGCTTGACTATATCAACTTCATAAGGTTTTTTAAAAGGTATAGACAATAGTTCTGCCATTATTTTGGATGGAATTGTAACTGTCAAAACTACGCTCCACCACTTGGGAGGTACACTGATGATTCAATCTTTCCTAAGCATGTTATTGGTCAATTCGGTCATGTGCTCAACTGTCATCTTCATTTTTAGATTAATCATGGCTTAATTATTTATTGTTTATAACTCAGGGATCGCAAATAATTTCATGTATTTATAAATAACACCGTAGTTATACTAATATTTCTTTATATATTCATTTAATATCATTAAAAAGAGGACAATTAGCAAAATTTAAAAAAAAAAGCATAATTAAACAGCACAGTGGAAATAAATTTTATTTAAATAAAGACAAACATATATAAATATTAAGAAAGTGTATAAAGACCAAGGTAAAAGAATATTTTCCTGTCTGAGATTCACTTTTTAATGCTAACTTTTGAATACGACCACTCTTTTTCATAACTAGAACAAAAAAAGGACGTAGATTTAAAGTTAGATCCTGCAAAAAATATATATATGTATGTACCTCCACATAATCCAAGATAATCTATTGAGCAAGTCGTTCCTTCAGGGCAATAAGTACAAGGTTTTCCTATTTTATATACAGGTTGATTTGGTATATTGCCAGATGGGCCATAATTGCAAATAAGATGTTCTTTATATGAAATATCCGCAGCAGCAGTTTGTTGAAAAATTGCTCTTGAACAACCTATTATCAATAAAGAATATAATGAGTCTTATAACTGTAGATACAGATGAAACAGAACCTAATTGATTTGTATCAGCCCAAACCAATTGAGTATAACGTCCAGCAATGTGAAAACCACCACTAGGCCTAGAATTAAAAGAATTAAGTACAGTACCAATTCTTGAGTGTTCAAATTTACATTTCAAAATTCGAAACTTCGCTTTTATCGAACATAATTACTTCGTTATACCATTCTACAACCAGCGATAGTTCATTATTTGCAGCAAGATTACCTCGAGCCAAATTTTGTCCAACAGGAAAGAGAACTAATCAGTAAATTAAAATTTTATTCCGAATTTGGAAATAACTGACGGTTTTACCGGTATCCCTGCACTTATCGTGACCAAATATACACTGAGCTCCCCACCTCTCGGCGATATTCGCTAATTCTTCATTCCACACCATGATCCGCATGTTAGAAGCGGGAGGCTGAGGTCCAGAATTACCCCTAGGTTCCAAACCTAAAGCTACCCTGTTTCTCAAATCGTTGTGCATATCTAAAATCGCGACTTTCTCAATTTCCGTAAAATGCACATTAACATAACCTTTACAAGACGGACCAATCGTATCATTCTACAAGAACATTACTGTTTATTTATGGACTCTTAATTCAGGTGTGAAGATACTAGGTACCTATATTTACGAAAATTGTGTTAATTAATGCAAATTACTGATTATTTAAATAAGGTATGTATATCATTTGCAGAGATATTTGAAAATTGATGATAAAGAATCATAATGTTATTAGCTATACATGTTTTATAATATATTACTGGGTATATGCACAAGGTATGTACTCCACAAATCTTTCCTAGTGTGTGCGAGGTAATGTTGACACAGCAAAGCTTACAATAAGGAGAACTGCTGTTTGTGACTTGTAAACTTCTCAACCAATTCCTTGTAACATTGCCAGATATTAACTTACGCAAGTCTTCTACAGATGTGTGAAAAAATGCCTCATTCAAAAACATAGACCACAACAATATTTGTAAAGGAAACATTGTGTAATTTTTTTGTGTAAGTATATAAATATAATATATAAATAGATATTATTTAGACTTTCAAGACAATTTTGTGTTTTGTTTTGACATAACAACATTTCAAATTTATGTAAACGTTATACTGACATTTGACTGAAAGCTGATGGGCCTTTAGATTATTGGTCGCATTCAGCAGACGGATCGGGAACCATTCCCTATCCAACTGTTCACTTGACAACAGTTGATTCGCTGGACAGGACCGTTCACCTTTATCTGATCACCTTCCATTTGCTACTTTTCACTATACATGGGCGAGATAGGGGAATACGGATCAGTTTCACTCATAGTAGATCGACTCGTGTTTTGTCGGCTCTCGGTCTCTAGTCTGAGTGAAACAGAACCGTATTCCCCTATCTCGCCCATGTATACTTTTGACTGCTGCCATATATTAGAATTATACTGATTAAACAAATGAACAATAGTAAATGTTTTTCTGCATTAAGTCCGGCGTAAAGGCGGATTTTTTCAACTCTGATTAAAATACTTGGTTAACTCCAATATTATAATACATTTATTTCTGCACAATACCTTTAATTTGCTTATCTTACTTTTCTAGTAACTCTCTTCAAAATTATGTGTTACGTTGGTGTTGGAATGCATTAATGGTGCATGGGTACAGAATACACTCATTAAGTGAGACTAGAATTTTTCCACTCGCAAAAATGGCGAACGCTCCGCAACATGTTCAGAGTGAGCGTACATCACTGACCTGTATAATATAAATCGATGAGCAGTGCCATAGGATGCGCCTGAAATTCCGAACGCCGATTTCAATAGACTGGCTTTTTGTTTATACTTTTGGTGTATTATAATTAAGGAAAATGCGGAAGACATTGAAAAGGATGATAATTATACAATTCCCTACGTACCATTACTGACATTGTTATTACAAAATGTTGTTACCCAAATTTCTGGATTTGTTGTCAAACAATGGAAGCGCATTGTTAAGTGTGATAAATGTGTGTCCATACTAGAAGAAATCTTTGAGTCCACATTATCATATTCACTTTTTTAACACTAAGGCTTGATTGTCCTTGCTTTTTTATTACTTCACCTCAACACTGGAGAAACAATAAACCTGGATTGGATTTCACAGTCTATCACGTTAATCATTTTCGCGTTTATAACTCTATGATTTTTCAGTCCCTTATTCTGCAACATGATGATCCCATATTAACAGTATGTATTAATAACAAAGTTATCCTGAAGACTTGCTTGATCTTCCACAACAGCCAGGATGACCTACCTTTACAGACATAATATTCCTTGCAAACGATTTGATTCTGTATGGGAAATTAAAGTTTCAAGTTATATTGTGCTTTCGATTATGGGGATATTCTTAAATACACATTTTTACGTAGTATTTCCATTCCCCCGTGTTCGTTTATTCGGCTGGCTGTTGCGAAGCCCTTCTTGCAATAAAACGGTACCGTTAAACTTAATTTAAATATTTTTCAACAACATTAAGAGGGGCGTTTACCTATCGAAAATTAAGGCATCGCCGTTTCGCATTTTTTAAACTTATTTTGTAATTTTAGAATCTCAAATTTGGGTTAGTGATGCAAAAGGCATAAATTTATAATGTCAAGGTCAGTTTTTGTACTAATTTATTTTCTTAAGAAAGTTATGTGTTTTAGAAATAACCACAAAAATGCCTGAATTTGATTAATGTCTACTAACTAAGGCTGGTACAAAAAAGATATAAAACGACCTCTACGCGCCAGCTGCACATTTGATGTACGATGTAAAGAAAAAATCAAATTTATGTAATTATTTTTTAAAGATAAAAACATTAAACAGTAAACATTGTCACACACATTTAACACGCGGTTTTTCGCGTCGTCTATCCACACTTTACGGTATCTCTACCGGTCCTAGCGAAGACGAAAATCTATCGGAATCGGTCGGCTATTGCAGACATAAATTTGAGTGACAGTTTAATTACAAACTGTCACCCCCATTTAAATGTCATATATACCTATAATATTCGAGTGTATAATAATATAACAGTTATGGGCAAGCGAATATTGGTTTATTATAAAACATCAACAATATCAACAGTTCCGTAAGTACTAATTCTTTATACATTATGTTTCCTACCTATAGTATTTCTTTATCTATGACAGAATTTGTGAATAAAACCGAAGCGCTGTGACAGAACCGAATATCGTCAACCTCCACCTACTTACACCCCCTTGCGTCTACCCGTCCCGCAAGTAATATAAGTTGCATAAGTTTCTATTTGTTGGTAAACGCCACTCTTAAGGGTCCTCGCTAGTGAATGGGAAATGTAATATTGGTTGCATAGCACATAATTTAATAAGCCAAGGATGTCCGAGTACTTTAACACATAGGGAATATATAATAAATATTTGAAATAATAACTCAATATCTAAGCGAATAAAAATTCATTTATGACCAACTATTTACACATTTGTAACTGCGGGAAATATTTATAGCAGAATAACAATTCATTGTAATGTGGGTTGCCTAATTTTAATTTATTTTATATTCATTTTAAACAAAGTAAAGAATAGTTGAACGAAAAATAAGTGTACAGCCGGGTAGCTTTCTATTCAATTTATAACGTGAACCCAAGCAAACAAATCTCCTCCGAAGGATTTTTGAGAAAACTGGTTTTTAATATTGTGACATATTAATTAATTTTCTGTAATCCGATAATTTGTTTCTAAATTTGATTCTTCAGCCGGGTAGATTATATAATTCTTCATAAGTTGACGTTGAAAGATTTTCTCCATCTTTAAAATCAACAAAAATATCTGGATTTTAAAATCTGCTTTTTTGCCATTGTTGCCAGATCCACTAGCGAGGACCCTTAAGCTCAATTATTCGAATATGGTTGAGTCGCTTTGGTAACCAACATACGCCAATGAATTAAAGTGACAGCAAGTTTGAGATAGCAAAATTTTATCTGTCAAGTAATGTAACCTGCAGAGCCATTTCAGGACTGTCATAAATAATAGTATTCATACGATTTTGACGTTTATTATATATATCCTTTTGACGTTTGTTATAATTGGTCGCATTCAGCAGACACAACAGTTGCGCAACTGTTCAGTGATCGGATTCAGATGACATGTGCTCAGTCTGACCATGTTTGTAAAACGCTCGCCATTTTTGCGAGCGGAAAAATTCTATCCTCACTTTGTGAGCGTATTGTGTACGCATGCGCCATTACGCATTCCAACACCAACGTAAGACACAATTTTGAAGAAAGTTGCTAGAAAAGTAAGATAAGCAAATTAAAGGTATTGTGCATTATTATAATTACTTTTATTATAATAATATATAATTTGTATTGGAGTTAACAGAGTATTTTAATCGGGGTTGGAAAAACCGGCCCTTACACTAAAAACCACGCAGAAAACAATTTGTTTGTCCGGTTTAATCTGTAGAAGTCATATGGCAGCAATGAAAAGTACCAAATGGAAGGTTATCACATCAAGGCGGTCTGTTTACCGAACACTCAGCTGTTGTTAAGTGAACAGTTGGAGCGGGAACAGTTCCCGATTCATCTGGTGAATGCATTGGGGAAAAATACTATGGAGACGCTGTAATGGATCTTTGCTGTACTTTCAAAACGGGGAAATTGGGCGGGGCATGGTGTGGGACCAATATGGCTGCCTCACCCGGTCCGGACTGCTCAAAATTATAATCTGTCATCCCACACCTGTCAGGCCTACACTAACCTATGAAATGTTATTCCAGACCGTGTTCCAGACGAATTCTTCTTATCAACGCCGTGTCTGCTGTTGCAGCTACGTAGAGCACAAGAAGCCATAATGTCTTTTAATATTTAACATATTATACAGGGTTGCTCATTAGTGCGTCAAAGTCCAATATAGGCGTTCTTAAATAGTACTGAAGAAATTTATTTTATAAAAAGTGGCACAGTAACAAAAAACACACATTTTGAAAATAATTTGAATTATACAGGGTGATGCGTTAAAATGGCACACATTCGAATTTTTTTTAAATGAAACACCCTGTATATCTGTTGTTTTTTCTTATCTGCTTTAATTTGTGTTTTCATCAAATCTGGGGTTTTGGTTTTGGATGACGCATTGTTGAGTTATTAACGAAACTTATAAAAAAAATGGTCGCGGCAGTGTTTACCATAATAATTCTATGCGGTAGGATTACGATTATCTAAGACAAAATTATTTAGTATGTATGCAGCCAAGGGATGTGTTGAACCTACAAAATAATCAAACATTCATTTTATTATACAGGCTGTTTGTTACGATGCAATCAATTATCGTCAAAGAGCGTTTACTGATTTTTGTCAAATGGAACACCCCGTATATTATTAAATTATTGGAATGATGCCTTAATTGCGCTTAATTTTTGTTAATAATGTCCTATACCTAAACCCAATAATTTCGGAGTTATTTTCAATTCTTCATTACAAACCGCTAAATTATTTGTTTTCGGTTCGATTTAGTGTACTGGGCAGTGGCGGTCCGTGATTTTGTGGGAAGGGTGGGCACCGGGGGGGGGGGGGGGCTGAGTATTTCGTATAAAAAAATAACAGTACAGACAAAAAAATAAACTCAATATGTTATTTATTTACCTTGTTTGAAAATAAAATCCATCCGCCGTTCCTTACGATCAGCAAAATGATTAATAACTAATTCATTGATGTTTAGTGTTGATGTCAGTAATTGTTTTTCAATGTGTTCCATTGAAAAACAATTACTGTTACACATGTCCGTAGTATCAGAAAAGCAGAAAAGCGAGGAGGTATATCAAATGTATTAGGAGTAGATACTACTGTGAATATAGAATTCTATATTCACGATATAGTGTGGCTACTACTTTGAAGATGGCGCCACATTTATTGTGTTTTACTCCTAATACATTTGATATACCTCCTCGCTTTTCTGCTACCCTGATACTACGGACGAAATTTCAAATGAATGTGCAGTGAGTGTTTCGGTTTCAGTTACTTGAAATATTCTTTCTTGACAGACAAAAAAAGTCTGTCTAGATAGAATTTAAGACATTATCTGCCGCCCGGATCCATTTATAATTTAAAATTACCTTAAACGCAGAGAATATTTTTTTTAATTTAATTCTTTTAAGAGAGTGTAATTTACGAAAATACTCTCAGTTAATACTTCAACAATATAGGTATGTATAATTGTAATAAAAATAAAAATATTTTAAAGTTACTATAACCACCTAGTGTGATATCTCAGCATTTAACAGGTGAAATTTCGTCCCTAGTATCAGGTAAGCTGAAAAACGAGGTGGTATATCAAATGTATCAGGGGTAAAATAAAATATATTATCTCCTCACTCTTTTTCTTGCTAAATAAAGTCTGTCTAAACCTAATTAAGGAAGGCATTATAAGCCGCGATTCCGTTCATAATTAAAAATAACCTTAACGGCAGAGAATAATTATTTCTCAAATTTAAATTATTTTATGAAACTGTAATTTACGAAATTTCTCTTGGTAATTAGTCTACATTTGAAATTTCGTCTGCAGTATCAGGGAAGCAGAAAAGCGAGGAGGTATATCAAATGTATCAGGAGTAAAATAGAATATATTATCTCCTAGCTCCTCTGCTCTTGATAATACGGAAGAAATTTCATATGTGCAGTTTTGCTAATTGGTCGTGCTTAATGACCATTATTATAATAATAAAGAGTTAATTATATATACGTTTTATCAGTGCTTCATTTAATCCCAATACAATTATAAATTACGTTGACTATTTTCATAAATTACGCTTTCTTAAAAGAATGTGAATTTGAAAAATAATTATGCTCGACATTTAAAGTAATTTTAAATTATAAACTGAATCGCCAGTGATAATATGTCTTAATTCTGTGTAGACAGACACAGACATTTTTTAATCTGTCAATATAAAAATGCAAACGAACATCATATTTGAAATTTCGTCCGTAGTATCAGGAAAGCAGAAAAGCGAGGAGGTATATCAAATGTATTAGGAGTAGATGCTACTGTGAATATAGAATTCTATATTCACGATATAGTGTGGCTACTACTTTGAAGATGGCCCCACCATTATTGTGTTTTACTCCTAATACATTTGATTACCTCCTCGCTTTTCTGCTACCCTGATAGTACGGACGAAATTTCAAATGAATGTGCTGTGTTTCGGCTTCAGTTACTTGAAATATTCTTTCTTGACACACTAAGAAAAGTCTGTCTAGACAAAATGTAGACATTATCTGCAGCCCCGATTCCGTTTATAATTAAAATTATCTTAAATGCAGAGAATATGTTTTTTTAAATTCAATTCTTTTAAGAGAGTGTAATTTACGAAAATACTCTCAGTTAATACTTTAACAATATATGTATAATTGTAATAAAAATAAAAATATTTTAAAGTTACTATAACCACCTGGTATGATATCTCAGCATTTAACAGGTGAAATTTCGTCCCTAGTATCAGGTAAGCTGAAAACGAGGTGGTACATCAAATGTATCAGGGGTAAAATAAAATATATTATCTCTCGCTCTTTTTCTTGCTAAATAAAGTCTGTCTAAACTTAATTAAGGTAGGCATTATCATCCGCGATTTCGTTCATAATTAAAAATTACCTTAAGTGCAGAGAATAATTATTTCTCAAATTTAAATTCTTTTACAAATCTGTAATTACGAAATTTATCTCGGTAATTAGTCTACATTTGAAATTTCGTCCGTAGCATCAGGGCAGCAGAAAAGCGAGGAGGTATATCAAATATATCAGGAGTAAAATTAAATATATTGGCGCCATCTGCACAATAGTAGCTGGACTATATCCTAAAAATAGCTACTATTGTGAATATAGAATTCTATATTGTTTTACTCCTAATACATGTGAATATAGAATTCTATATTCACGATATAGTGTGGCTACTTTGAAGATAGAACCACGTTTATTTTGTTTTACTCCTAATACATTTGATCAGTGGCGGCCCGTGATTTTTTGGGACGGGAGGGCACCGGGTGTCTGAGTGTTTAATATCAAAAATTAAGTACAGACAAAAAATAAACTCAATATGCTATTTAATTAACTTGTTTGAAAATAAAATCCATCCGCCGTTCCTTACGATCAGCAAAATGATTAATAACTCATTCATTGAAGTTTGGTGTTGATGTCAGTAATTGTTTTTTAATGGAACACATTGCTAAGGCACATAGTCTGCTTTCCCGCATGGTATTTCTAGAAAATGTTTTTATTCTCTTCAAAATAGAAAAACACCGTTCACTTGATTTTTTCTATTTTGCACGCCCCCAGAGATTCGCAAAATAGCAGAAGACAATTTACAAAATCTTTCGCCAACATAGTCTCGACATATTATCAATAACAAACTTTTATAACAGTTATAGTATTCAACCTTGAAGTAAATTACAATAGTAGCATCAGAAATACTTATCATCCAACTCTGCTTTGTTATTTAGTAAATAAAATGTTAGCGTGTGTGCTTTTTATTCTTTGTACAACTTCTATTGCACATGTTTGTTACATTAAAGGCTTACATATTGACATTTAAATATAATTTGGTTCCATTTTAGCGTGCGATAAAGAAATATTTTTGCAACCAAAACGGATGTCGTAAAGTGAACTTTATAGCATCGAAATAGAAAAAAGCATTTTGCACATTACACCCATACAACCAGTCTGATAAACTGTAAGAGCTTCTGTTGAATTTTCTCGTCACGGTTTTATTAGTTTTCAAATTGTGATCTTCTAGTTTAATCAATAAATCTGGTCTAGGGAAACCTAGATTTTTTAATTCTGTCTTAATGTTACTAACGCAATTCATAGTTGCATTTGCACCGATAGAAATTACAACATACACTCACCGCTGTATATTACATACTGGACCGCCACCCGGACCCGGCACCATAGAGTAGTGCCCCGCCGCCTACATATATACGCGCGCTACCCGCGCCAGTTTCATCGCTCGATTTCTAATACAGACGGGGCAGTCGCGCGTGATGCCCCGGAGCCTACGTCAGACTGCGATTTTTAAACGCGCTGAAAAGACGGACTGTTACTTCCGAAAACATATTATTTGTCATCAAACAAATCAGAAAAATTATATACAAATTAGGTATTTATAATTACTTTATCTGTTAAAAGAAATTTGTCACCGGGGGGGACAGTGCCCCGTTGCCCTCCCTGCAGCAGCCGCCACTGGTACTGGGTAAACGATTTGACAAACAAAAACAAATAAACGACTAAAAGTATCAAACTGTAATTTTGTTAGAAGCAATATTTATAATAAATTTTCAAAGTGACCCCCATTTTGAATAGAACACATTTGCAGCCTTGACAGAAAGGACCTATTTACGTGTAGCAACTTCTCAATAGAAACTGTTTCAAAAGCACGTATTATACGTTGCCTCATATCATCTGCTGTAGTTGGAGGTGTCTGGTGTACAATATTTTTTATGTACCCCCATAGAAAAAAATTAAGTTTGGTCAAATCTGGCGATCTAGGTGGCCAACTAATGAGACCACCGCGGCCGATCCATCTACCTTCGAATTCTTGATTCAAATAGTGTCAGACAATTAGTGCAAAATGTGCTGGGCACCGTCGTGCTGAAGCCACATATTTTCTCTTAGAGCTGGAGAAACGTTTTACAGAAGCTGAGGCAAGTCATATTGCATGAAATTGAAATATTGGGCACCATTTAAATGTCCGTGAAAGAAATGTGGTCCAATTATAAAGTTGCCCATAATACCAGCCCAAACATTTATAGTTCATTGCCTCTGCTTATCAATCGCTCTTAATATTCTTGGGTTGTCTATTGCAAAATGATGAAGATTATGACGGTTTGGGCTACCACTCTGAGTAAAGGTCGATTCGTAAGTAAATAATACCTTTTAGAAGAAGTTAGGTGTTATCCTTTCAATTTCTAATCCCCATTCGCAAAACGTCCTGCTAGTCTCTAAATCAGGCCCCAACAGTTCTTCATGGAAGGAAATACTGTAGTGATATTTATTTTTTTTTAAAAATCTTGCTTACAGTAGATCGTGGTATATTAGTTTCTGTTCATATTTTGGACGAACTAGTAGTGGGCTCCTCAATTACTGATAACAAAACTTTCAATTTATTTTCGTCACTTGTCCTCTTTGTCCTTTCAAGCTTTTCATAACTCACATTTCCTGTTCTAATAAATCTTTCCTTAAGTCTTTCCAAACTTGTAACTGAAGGTTGTCTTCTGTCAGGATATCTTTGCGCATAAATTCGCTTGGTTAATAGACAATTCTTTTGGGCAGATCCCATAATGAAAATCATGTCAACGAGTTCGTTGCTTTCAAACTGCATATTCACTTAACTAAAAACCGTAATAATAATATGTGGCAAACAACAAATATACAAGAAAAGTACGTACCTACCCACTAATCCAATCAATAAATAACACAATGACAATATTAAACGCAGAAACTTATGAAATCACTAATTAATTTTTGACGTTTGTTGACGTTTATTTGTTTTTGTTTATCAAATCGTTTACCCAGTACACTAAATCGAATCGAAAACAAATAATTTAGCGGTTTGTAATGAAAAATTAAAAATAACTCAGAAATTATTGGGTTTGGGTACCTATAGGACATTATTAACAAAAATTAAGCGCAATTAACGCATCATTTCCAAAAATTTAATAATATACGGGGTGTTCCATTTGAAAAAAATCAGTAAACGCTCTTTGACGATAGCCAAATTGATTGCATAGTAACACACACCCTGTCTAATAAAATGAATGTTTGATTATTTTCTAGGTTCAACACATCCCTTTGGCTGCATACTTACTAAATAATTTTGTCTTAGATAATCATAATACTACCGCATAGAATTATTATGGTAAACACTGTCGCGACTTTTTTTTTATAATTTTCGTTAATAACTCAACAATGCGTCATCCAAAACCAAAACCCCAGATATGATGAAATTAAAGCAGATAAGAAAAAACAAAAGATATACAGGGTGGGTGTTGCATTTAAAAAAAAAATCGAATGTGTGCCATTTTAACGCATCACCCTGTATAATTCAAATTATTTTCAAAATGTGTGTTTTTTGTTACTGTGCCACTTTTTATAAAATAAATTTCTTCAGTACTATTTAATAACGCCTATATTGGACTTTGACACACTAATGAGCAACCCTGTATAACTCTAATATACGATGCACTTAACAAACACTCCACTTTTTACCAACACTACCTGTTTGACGTAAGTGTAGTATCAATATGACGGGCCTGTGCCCGGTTTGATCACGTTACGTCGTCTCCCTACCTATTCTTTCTCAATGGCTGAATGCGACCATTGTTATTCAAATAAAACAACTTTTGTCAACAATGATTGCCTACTAAATAAAATAACGAAGTATTAAAATAAAATGTAAGTATAGAAAACTAAAATATAATTATAACATTGAATTTGTAACAGGCTTTCATATAATAGTATTTTATTAGTTGAAACAATATACCTATAAATATTAAGTAATCAGTTTTATTGTTTGGGCCGATGGCAATTTGTAGTGGCATTAATTTAATCGTCGTGTTTAGTTTGTACTTGACCGTTTAGGTTGCTGAAACGATTGAACTATATAAATATGTCTGTAGTTTGAAAAATGCATAATTACTTAACAATAATAAATGTGGTAGGAAAACCGACAAACTTGATTTACAAATTAGTGATTCTCCTAAATCGCTAACTTCACATTGAAAAGTGAAAGTAGATATTGGTGTCAAACTCCCGGAAAATGATTAAGATCATGTCAATCAATCTCTATTGCATGTTATAAACTATAAACGCTTGATAGTAACAAAAATGCGAAGTAAAATTTATAGAAAGAGATAAAAGATACATAATTTGAAATAATTTAATACTTAAAGTAGTATAAATTTTAAATAAAAAAGACAGGATGATCATAATAACAAGGATTATCGAATCTTCAAATCAGTGTAAATTTCTAAAATTACGTATTGGATATCCCTTGATTCCTTTCACACGCTGTGCAATAGGAAATTAGAATAAAAACAAGTGGGAGAAAGAGGTGTGAAAAATATATCTTCTTCCAATTGTCCCTGCTAAAAACCGGCCATCTAAGTTTGCGGTGTTTTTGTCAGTAATTTGTTTTGTGGTGGAGACTATTACATTATATTAAGACTTCAATTACTACTGGCCGATATAATTAATGTGTATAAAGCGTCATGGTGATCTGTATTCCTAATACTTTATGCGCTAAAGAAAAATGCAAACTCAATACAAATAAACAATTTTATTAAAAAATATCAAAAAAAAAGAAAAAGAAAACAATCACATTTATACAAATATTATATTGTCTTTTATAAAAAAAAAATATATTAAAGATATTTAAAATGACATATGGAGTCAGATCAAAAAGTAGTATCTTACTTTTTGTAATAAAATAACTATTGGTAATGATATTATAATGTATTACATTTTACATATATTCACTAAATAAAACCAGAAGTTAATTAAACAAATATCCAGGTTGATTTAAGATATTAAAAATAAAGTTGGTATTTTTGAAAATTACAAATAGCATAATCTTCTTCATCCTTTGGAAATAAAAGGGTACTACTTTTTGATGTGCATATAACAATTTAGTTCCTTTTCTTACAGATAAACTCACTTATAGAACATAGCGAACAAATGTTGCATTAAATGTTTTTATTTATTTTTTAATAGAATCTCATAGTTTTCACACTCTTTTAAAATAAACTACGTAACTTTTTTTTTAAATTACAAGCTTCAGAGCTCCGATTACCGAAAGAATATTTACAAATGATACATCGCAACCCTCTTGGTTCAAACCTTATTACAATTATAATATTAATAATAAATAAATATGGAATAGTCCAAATAGTAGTTAGGTACATAATCTATTGAGTTCAAAAATGTAGACACTTATCGTTTCTTTTCTTGGGAACAATCTAATAGTTTATCATTCAAAATTATGCTTTTAATATTCTGAATACAATGTCGTGACATTAAACTCGAAACTTTAATAGTAAAAATTCAACTTTAGCAAAAAACCTTAAATTTTCTCAAGTTGTCATTTAACTACTAATTGACCGATTTAGATATCCATATTAAGTCCTGCAAACAATCTGTAAACACCCTGTAAACATAAATATAAATTATGCATACATACAAATATATACAAACATACTGCAACTTCTATATCATAATCGTCCCGTAAAACACATGCAAAATCAAATTATATTGTTCACTAAATAGAATATATACAGTTATTTCAAAAACGATGGATACATAAAATTTAATTTTTTTTGTTGGATATTTACCTGAGGTGTGGAAAGTGGCGACTGCTGTGTGTGATGTGTCGGGGACGCTCCATGTGTCCACGTAAGTATGAGGTAAATGGGAAATATTTTTATATACATCAAAATATTCATTTAAACATTTTCTTCCAAATTCAAAATAAGCTCAAGTGCAAATTGATTTTGTATTAAAATAAACAAAAAATAAAAATTTGCTGTTATCAAGCAATATAGCAATACTTGATAGTTTTTAACAGAAATTCAATTGATTGTTTGACGTAATCACAATATGGAAATGGGGCCACGACGATCCAATGAATTTGTAATGATCTGCGTGATGATCCGTTAACTAATTTCTTAGTTCCACATTTTCGTAAACTTCGTAAGTGAATGTAACTGCTGTTTGTAATTGATTAATTGCTTGGCCATTTGCATTTTAGCGAATTTCATATTTTACAATTTTTAGCCCTGTTTGGATCCAACAGCGGCTATCAATGCCGCTAAACTAAATATAGATATTATCTTTATCAATTAATTAAATATATTAACAAATTAAAACATTAATGAACTACAGATGTAAAATTGTGGTTAATGTTTTTAATTATATAAAAATGATATCTATGATCACTATGTTTCAATTTCTTTACTGTTTAAGTTCAATGACATCATCCACTAAACCACGAAAAGAAATTGTTTTATCAAACGGCCAACAAAGATGAGATTATGTAATATATTTAAATATATAATGATTTGGCAACCATAAAGTCGAATTATGTAAAGCCTACACTGGAAATTAAAGGTGCAATGGACAATAAATAATACATATTAAAGAATGTCAAATAGCAGTTTGTGAATAAAATGTAACTTATTGATACTGAATGCAATTTTTTAGATATTCTTTTGAAATTCAGTTTTTAAGGCGACAATGTAAAAGAACTTTTTTGTGTGCTGCAATAGAATGTATTGACTCCATCATTTTTGAAACATCTTGTATACAAACCTGTGCGAAATATACTACTGCCACTTAGAAATAATAATCTATAATTTTTAAAGTAATCCTATATTGTATATATTATCATAACATACCCATAGTTACACCGCATAGTCAGCCACGACGTTTCGAGGACCTATTATTATCACACCTTTAGTCGCTTTCTTCAGCTAATCATATTATTAAGTGGTGGTTTCTCTAATAAATCTAATAGCAATACAGTGCTCTAAAATAGTTTTAATGTAAGAAATGTATGAACTTTTTTAAACAATACAACGATCAAATAGATGTGTAACAGACACAATTTTTTAATTATTTTACTTTAAAATTAGTTTTTCTCAGTGCTTCAAATTCTAATTGTAATTTTCTGCTTTTAGCACTGATAATTATTTAACTAGATAAACTTTTAATTTAAAAAATCACCCACGACTGAGACTCGAACTCAGGGCCACCCGATTTACGAAAATTAACATAATTAAATAATTATCAGTGCTGAAAGCAGAAAATTATAAGTAGACACAAAGTTAAATTGAAACCTTACTCAGGGACAGCTTTCAACGAGGATTAAACTGTTGGTTAGCTAAACGTTGATTAAGATACCGGTTAGTATACATCTCTGCTTTTCCAATACTTATTGCTAATCACTGATTCAGAATTTTTAGTGTTTCAAGTACTTTATGAAGTATTAAACAGTAATTCACTCTAGATTTATAAAACTCGTCAATTTGACGGATTTAAAATTTTATTAAAAAAAATTAAATATAATTTTTGTGAAAATGATATGCATTTTACTGATTTATTGATATGAATATCTAATTAAATCCCCGTTAGACACCGTAATTTCGAATATCAGTATGTAGTATACCCAATTTACTGAAACCTCGTAAAATTCGCGTGTTAACTAATTTCTCAGTAACCATGAATAAAAATTCATAACATCACAATTTTTGTATTTACTTACTTTGAGTTCGGAAAATTCCCTTTGACCTACTTTTTTTTTTGTAATTTTTTTTCATTCTGGGTTTATTCAATATGAATTGAGGGAATTCCCTTACATGAAGTACTGGGATTTCCACTCTTATATTAACTACTTTATTTTGTTCTAATATAGGGTGCCTGAGCAATAAAAAGACGGAATATTCGGAAAATACAAACTCTTTATTCGTACGCATACGACAGAAAGAAATAATAAAAAAACCAATTGGCCTTATGCCGAGCCTGGACGACCGGACCGCGGTATGAACGAATGAGCGCGCGCTTGCATGTTCATATCTAGGCATACAATGCAGACAGATGTTCATTATGTTTTCAGCCGCAAATTTGAAATCATTGTTCTCGCCATGGCTTTTACAATGCACTAATTATGGGATATGATGTATCTGTAAGGTGAAACAGGTGGAAACGGAAGGAGTTGAACGTTTATACGTGGAACGTTTTTCTGATCGTAGGCGTCCGTCGCGTCAGGTGATTATGGACACGGTGTTTAGGATAAGAGAACGAGGAACACTACACTCAAGTTACGAAGGTAGGGGTGGTGAAAGAGAACGAGGAGTGCTACGCGCGGAAGAGCAGCTCTTGGATATGGAAGATGCGAATCCACGTACAAGCACGCGAACTGCAGCAACACGACTTGGAATATCCCGATCGACGGTTCATCAGGTCTTCCGCGGGAACTTTGATGGATTACACGTGGAGGACATAGACGACCATGGTCGGCGTGCAGTCCGGATTTAAATCCATTAGATTTCTTTTTTTTTGGGTTATATGAAAACACTGGTGTATGATGGGGATGAAATTGAGACAGAAGATCTTCGCCAACGTATTTTTACAGTGGCAAAACGCATACGTGAGGAAGGACACAGTAATAATCCACCTGCTTCACATACCGGTCCTTTTCCATTTTACTTAATGTGAAAAGAGTTAAGAATGAATACAAAAGTCTTCGGACAAAGTTACTAAAGTATTTACACTTTCAATAGCTAAATAAAAATTACACACGATTTTCCGTATCAGCTGTTGATCCATTTTCAAGTTTAGTAACTGCTAGAGTTTATTTTTTTAAAAAAGCACACGTAACTGTTTTCGTTATGCGCTGGGTATAGATAGTCAATAGTCCTGTTGTGTTTAGAACGAACACAGTAGGATTATTCTTGTCTGACTACACGTTTTTTGTATTTTTATGGTATTTTTGTTGTATTTTTATGTGTCTATTTATGAACATACGAATGGTATGTGCTAGGACCGTAATGTAATTTTCTCGTCTAAAAATAATTATATTTTTGATTTCTTTGTTATTACACTAACATATAGGTTTGTTTCTAGTAGCATTTTACATTCCTACTAATCAGTCTGTCTATTGCCCGGACACCCTGCATATTTCATTCAATATACTGATAGTAAGCCGACTAGCTGAACAGTGTATTTTATAGTCAAAAGTTAATTTTCTATTTGCAACTTGATTTTGTGCACATAGATTTCTTTTTTCAAGGTAAGTTGAAAATATACTATATTCATAATAAATATTTATGTATATGTTATTTAGTTTTTCTAAATGAAATAGGGCTATAATAGAAAATCTCGTAGATTTGCTGAATTGCTACAAAAAATAAACAACATAAATGAGGACTCTTCCAACATAAAAATGAAGTTAAGCTATTTGAAAACGACAATGAAGTTGAGTATTCAGATTCTGATAAAACATCGACATCTAACTATCAGACAATTAAAATGAAAATATGTCTAATATATATCACAGTAGAGAAAGATTGCGTATTCTTTCAAAGTCTGAAAAGGAAAGTGATGTGGAAATTTCTGATGAATCCAAAAACTGACGCAAAGCAACTGAAATTTCTGTTGATGGGACCATATGGGAAGCTCTGCAAGAAGATGTAGATCACCAGTTTCCACTGTATTCAAAGATGCACCAGAACCAAAATCAAAATTATGCGATTTCCTAGCAATTTTGTATGCACGAAGAGCTAGGGAAGCAAAGTCTTTGAAGGCTTCATATTTATGACCCAAGAAATGGGAACCCAATTTCTTTCCAGAAACAATGCCTAGAGACAATTTTATGAAAATTCTGCGTTCTATACGGTTTGACAAAAGATCTTATCGTAGTCAACGTTTACAAACTGATAAGATAACATTAATTTCTTATACGTGGAATAAATTTATTAAATTTGTGTATGCTAATATAAGCCTGACTCAAACATTACCAATGATGAACAATTATTCCCAACAAAGGCTAGATGTGGATTTACACAATACAAGCCAAGATACAGCATATAGCATAAAATTCTGATTAGCGGCAGACTTGAACAGTAAACGGCTTTCCATACTTAGGTAAAAACGAAACCTGACCATCAGTACCTTTGAGCGAGTTCGTAGTGATTAAACTTGCTTAACCGTATTTTTAGGGCGTGAAAGAAATATTACCATCGACATTTTTTTTTCACGAGCATGACACAAAAAAAATTACCTACTTCAAAAAGAATGACTTTGGTTGGGACTGAGAGTGTTACCAAAAAGGAATTGCCAAAAGAACGCAAACTGTAAGAAAGGTAACATGAAACGGTTTCCCACACTTCTCTACAAATCTGTGTCTTGCGTTCTAACCATACACAACAGCAAAGCCCGAGAAAAGGTCTTAACACTCAGTGTAAAAATTGAAGACAATAATAAACGTCTCCCAGAGACTGTTATATTTTATAACAACACCAAATTTCGAGTTAATATACTGAACCAAATGCCACAAAAATATTTAGTGAAAGAAGGATCTCTACAAGTCTATACAACATTTTAGATTAGGCGGCAATTAAGCGCGTGGGTGATATACTAGGAAACTACAGGGCTAAATATTACCAGAGACATTTTTTGCTCCATGAATGCATGCGTTCCTATTAAATTTTAAATTAAATAATGATGTCAATTCCACACGCCGTGGATTCCAAACTGGACTCCACGGCCTCTTGACCAATCACGTCCCTCAATCAGATTCCCTTGCAAACATTAAGTCCGGTCGCATAGTAACCATTAAAAAAAAGTCCTTTCATTTAAAATGTCAAATGTTTATTTAAATTAAATTTAATAATTTTTGTTCGTATAGTCGTGGAGAAAGTATAGTTTTCTACTCGGGCATAGTAGGTATTATTCACGAGAATGAAAACTGCGACACGAGCCGCAGACGAGTATTGTAACATCAAATAATAGCTATCATGCGCTCGTTGAAGAATATACTACTATGGTATATGCACACAAAAGACTAAATATGTGTGTGCATAAAATGTAATCAATAATTTGTATTTTTTTTTAATGAAACAAATGATGAAATATCTTAATCTATTTCTTTCATATTAAATCATTTTACGCTGGGACACAATACGATGGCCCTTACAAGTCTGATAACAACCAAAGGGATTAACTGAACCAATATCAGGCACCAGCTGGAATGTGACGTGATAACTGGGTTCACTTCAATTCACTTAGCTGTGGACTCATTCAAGGATCATAAGCTTGCTTGCCGGAATAAGTAGAAGATGGTCTCTGACATTATTCTTTTCTTAACATAGAAGCTGTAAACAATTACAGTCTATATTAAAAAGAAAATGCAAGCGACGGAAAACGCAGTCAATATTTGAAAAAAATCTTCTGAGAGAATTAACCCGAGAATAAGTACAAGAAATAATGAAAAGAGCCAAAAGATCTAGGATAAGAGAAATTTGGGTTTAGAACGAGTCAAAAAACTAAAACGACTGGAACCACAGAAAGATGCCACATGTGTGATTGGAAGAAAAACAGAAAAACCCATAGCAGCTCCGGATACTTGTTCAGAGTTGGATAATAGAAATGTGCAGGAAATTGAATTATTGCATGTTACAAATAGTGAAAGTTTTTCAAACGACGATCATAAAGAATTAGTAAAATAAGATGACATTACCGTTTCTGAAGATGAGGAGCACAAGCAACTTTCACCGGACGTTCTAAAAAAGCTGAGCCATTATAACAAAAATTATGGTCTGTCAACGTCTTACTAGCGACAACTAGTTGCTGAACGAAATAAGACAAAATAGAGATGGCTTTTCCACACAAAACAAAAGAGGAAGAATCTTCCTCATCACAAACTTAAATTTAACAATAAATATTACAAAATAACACAAAAAACTGATACATTTTCTTATTCTGTTTTGTTTCATTTATCCCCATTACTTAAGTGTCAAAATGATTCTGTTTAACGCTGTAACTTACTGAATCGTAACCCCCCACATTCAGCGGATGTCTGTCTGTACCATTTAATTTCATATGAATATATTGCATTAGTTTTCTATTATCCATAACATTTTGTATTAGTAAATAAGAGTAATCAAAAAATTTCAGTATCACTCATTTTTGTGCTCTGCGTTTTATCAGAAATTTTATATATGCGCTATATACCAAAATAATATCTTAGTTTATTTACTAAAACGACATTACTATTTTATACACGACATAATATTAAGAACGTTAAAATAGCTGCTGTATTTCTTCATATTGAAACACGCCGGTTAAAGTTAATTAAGGGGCAGGGGGGTTACCTAATCGGCGTATGCTATAAAGCGGTCAATTTCCACGCAAGAAAAAAAGCGCAAAAATGATGGGCGAAATAACCACTTTTGTTCTAGTAACTCACGGTTCAAATTTGTAATTATACTAAAAAGTAGTTAAAATACAACATTTTGAGTTTTTTCCGTTTTTTAAGTGATTTAAAGCTTTCTGTGCTTATAAAGTACTTTTTGAACCGTAAGACCCTAGATGTGAAATAGATCACAAATTGAACACTGATGGAATGGCAAATAGGCAACACACAATTCAAACCATCTATTCCCAGTTTTGTCGTGTCCTAAGATCAGCGATATGGAAGGTATGCCTGGTCAAATGTAGTAAGTTTGATTGAACACGAAATAAAGAAGGATTGAATTATATTCCCTTTTTTAATACAGAAGTGTGAGTATATATTAATTAAACTGGTTTATAAAAAAATACATCAGGCATATTCAAGCAAATATAATTCAAATTTTGTGTTTATTAATGATAACATTGATTTATTAGAAAATAATCTTTTTGCGGTCCAAATCCTTTAAGCTTTCAAAATGTATTTATAGGTGAAGGACTATTTCATTAAGATATCGGCATTATTTTGTAATTAGTTTAATGATATTTGCGAGAATGAACTAGATATTATTCTTTTTCTGGAATAAATATATGTTAATGTTATAATTATTATTATTTAATTTTACGACTTGTCACTTATTATTTCTCGCAGTGATTCGTATTTTGATGTTGAATATTATATTTTTTCCAATCGACAATGATAGTGTTAATTAGCGAAATGAAAATATTCAAAATTTGCCGCCGGTAAGATTCGAAAATCTGTTTCTTAAAGCTGTGTTTGAAAAGATTTTGTAGAAAGAAAGGCATGCCAGAAAAATAGCATAGTGACTTAAGTTAACTTAAGACAGCAAAATATGTAAAATTTTTGCTCTGATATTTAATTCTTTTGATATTAATACTTTTATTAATACACGTTTATTATAAAACAAAATTAATTTTGGAAGCATATGCACTTTCCATAATTCTTCATCTTTTAGTATTTGGCATAATTCACAAGGACACATCCTTTGCTTATTACTATAGACCGGACGTGAGAGACTGATGACTCATCGCCCACGCGCGCACTATGGAAATTTTGAATTTTTAAAAAGTGTGTAATTTTATTTATACAGGGCATATCACGACGAGATTTCGTTAGAACAATATAGAAAACTAATAAGAGTTGAGTTTTGAAATTTCGCAAATATTAGTTTCGCCTTAAACTCTTTTCGATTTAAAATAGTTTTTAATTTTTGCTTCTTCCGGTTACACCGGAAATGTATAACAACTTCCTTATTTTAAATGGAATGCCCCATTTTTTATGATTGATTCGTATTTCTAACTTAATTTTAAGGATAGTTTGTTTAATAAACTTTGCCTCTAAAGTTAGCCATTTTTGAATTATTTAAATTTTTGTATAAAAATTGATAGCTGCAGACTACTCATAACAACATTCCCAATAATTGAATGCATGCACATATTTAAAATTTTAGGTAAACATTTCGGAAAGTATACTGCTTCAAATGCGGTATTATAAACTTTTCAAAATAATTCAGGGTGATCAGAAAACCATGTTAAACATTTCATCCAGAAAATATCAATATCTTAGTAACCTACATTTTTTTCAACTTCATTGGATTGCACGTTCAAAATTAGGGTCAGTATGTATTTACTTCCCTATAACTAAACGTCTTAGTTTCAGAGTTATTTTGGAAAATGTATCAATTCCTTTAAAGTTTTATTTTGTATAATCAGTTAGGCTATTGAAATTCATGTGAATAAATAAAAACAAGTTGCGATCAAATTACCTGTCATCAGTAAGGTATTTACCAGTGCTATTCAGCGTTTTCTTTGTCTTCCGTTTTTGAATACTTGAATAATAATAATAATGTCGCGATGTGGATTTAATAACGAAGATTTTTTAAATCTAATAATAACATATGGTGAATAATAAAGTAATCGACAGGACACATAAATATCCAAATCGGTCAAGACCTACCAAGAGTATCTCAAGCAATCTTTTAAAAAATTACATTTCCTTCGGATCATTCTTGCCGAAAACAACCAAAAGAAAACCTGTTGTTGATAGTGAAAATGTGGAGGTAACAGCACTTGCTTACTTTACAGCACATCCTAGTAATTCTAGGTGCATCCAAAATAAGCATACATCGAATTTTGAAAAAGAACAAGTGGCATGCTTACAAATTTCAACCTGTTCTACATATTAATGAAGCTGATTTTGTAACAAGAGCGCAGTATTGTGAGTGGTTTTTAATGAAATCACAAGAAGACGACGATTTCACAAAAAAATCTTATATGGACAGATGAAGCAAAGTTTTGTAGAAATGGAATATCTAATCGACACAACAGCCATTTTTGGTGCGAAGATAATCCTCGAGTTGTTAGACAACGACGTTTCCAAGAGTCTTGGAGTTTTAATGTATTTTGTGCTATTAAACACGACAAAATATTTGCTTTGCATTTTTATGAAGAAAATTTAAATAGTGAGCGATTTATAGACATCTTAAGGAACGTCATAAATTTAAATTTAAATACACTGTCCGCAGAAGAAGCTCGTAGTGTATGGTATCAGATGGATGGTGCACCAGCACATAGTACCAGAGCTGTTGGAGAAGTATTAGACAACATATTTTATGATAGGTGAATCGGAAATAAAGGACCTTATAGATTTCCACCGCGATCACCCGATTTAACGCCCCTAGATTATTTTATTTGGGGCTATGTTAAAGATAAAGTATACAGTATACTTGCTACCACCAAAGAAGATATGATGGCCAGAGTGCGAAGCGCGTTTAATAATCTAGACGGTACAATGATTCAGCGTGCCACGCGTACGAACATTTTAAAAAGAGTAAGAAAGTGTTAGAAAGAGGTGGTGATGTGTTTGAAAACTTAATTTAAGTTCATTAGAAACCATTATTAAGACTACTTCTTCTCGATATTGTGTAGTTTTCATTTAAATGTTTTAGGACATTATTAAACGATGACTTGTTTTGTTTTTATTTATCTACATGAGTTTCCATAGCGTAACTGATTATACAAAATAAAACTTTAAAGGAATTCATACATTTTCCAAAATAACTCTGAAACTAAGACGTTTAGTTATAGGTAGGTAAATACATACTACCCATAATTTTGAACGCGCAATCCAATGAAGTTGAAAAAAATGTAGGTTGCTATTTAAAAATAACAAGATATTGATATTTTCTGGATGAAATGTTTAACATGGTTTTCTGATTACCCTGTATTATTTTGAAAAGTTTATAATACCGCATTTGAAGCAGTATACAGTAGAACCCCGGTTAACCGAACTCGGGTTAACCGAAACCCGGGTTAACCGAAACGGTTCAATAAATATTTATGTATGTAAGATATTAACAGTGAGGCGGTGCGCCGAGCCTCTATCTCCAGAAAGAGTACGTCCGTGACTTATCGGTGATGCGAGAGACGTTTGGCGTGTCCTTGAGACGATGACTCACCTCCCCCCACCCCGTCACCAACCACCCTTCCGGTCACCGCGTTGCAGTTGTGTACTGTTTGTGATTAGCAAGTTTGTGTTTTCGGGTGTTTTTACTAGTACATATCATATTGACCGTAAAAGTGTGTGAGTGTATGTGTGCTATGGCAACCAAGCGAAAGCGTGTGGTTATTTCTTTTGTGGATAAATTAGCTGCTATCAAATAAGTTGAAAAAGGTTGTTTGCTTAAGACCGTTGCGGCTAATTATGGAGTTGGTGTGTCTACTGTCTCGGATTGGATAAAATCTAAACCTAAGTTTTTAGAGCAAGTCGTAAAAAATAGTAACAGAAAAACACTGAAGACGTCAGATTTTGAGAAAGTTAACGAGGCTTTATTCATGTGGTTCACGCAACAAAGGGAAAAAGGCATGCCACTAACAGGTCCCTTACTACAAGAAAAGGCTAAAATGTTAGCAGAGTTGTTAGGTGACGAAGGGAAAAGTTTTTGTGCCAGCTCAGGTTGGTTAGATCGCTTTAAAAAGAGGTATGGGATCCGTCAACTGAACTTGTGCGGTGAAAAGTTATCTGCAGACCAAGACGCGGTAGATGTTTTCAAAACAATGTTTGCAGATTACACTCAAGGCTACAGTAAGGATCAGATTTATAATGCCGATGAAACGGGTGTTAATTTTAAGATGTTGCCTACCAAATCTCTAGCTTCAGCAACTGAAACGTCTGCCCCCGGTCACAAGATGAAAAAAGAAAGAATAACGCTTCTCTTAGCGTCTAATGCCTCTGGCACTCATAGGTTGCCACCAATGTGTATCGCCAAATCTATGAAACCCCGAGCTCTAAAGGATATTGCGCCAAACGCTTTGCCAGTGTTTTATAGAGCGCAAAAAAGTGCCTGGATGTCCAGTGACTTGTTTGAGGAATGGTTTTTAAAATTGTTTGTACCACAAGTTGAAAAGTTTTTAGCTGGAACAGGTTTGCCAAAAAAAGCAATTTTATTAATTGATAACGCTCCCTCGCATCCCAGTAAATTAAAAAAAGGCGATATTGAAGTTCGCTTTCTTCCTCCAAATGTCACTAGCCTTATTCAGCCTCTTGATCAAGGTGTGATCGAAACATTTAAACGCCACTATCGAGTACTGTTGTTGAGAACTATCCTACAAGATTGCGAAACAAATAATAAACGGATTAATGACGCACTGAAGGCAGTTAACATGAAACACGTAATTTATTGGTGTGCGGAGGCTTGGAATAACATTAAAGATGAAACTCTTCAAAGGTGCTGGAGGAAGATTTATGATGGACTGGCCGAGGAAGAAATTGAAAGTTTTGAAAATTTGTCAGAGATGGTTCTTAGGATTCCTGGATGTGAAGACATGACTTCAAGTGAAGTGGACGAATGGGTCGTCGCCGATGATTCTGATGAACTTTCCGACCAAGATATTGTAGAGACAATGTTGCAGCCAGCTGACAACACAACAGTAAACCAAGCAGACGACGCGGATGACGGAAACGGCAGAGTGACAGCTGAAGATGGATTTAATGCACTAGAGGTAAGTCAAACATTATTGTATCTGGCCCAGACACAAAAATTTTAATAGAGATTATGTACATACATAGTTTTTAAATAAGTTAAATTACACTATGTACAATACTTTTATTATTTTAGGTTGCCCTAAAATTTGTGGAACAATGCAGCGAGTCGACGCCTACTGACGTCCTTTTAATTAAAAGATGGCGGGACATCGCCGCTCAAAAACGATGTGAAGGACTTACTAAAAAGCAAACAAAAATAACTGATTTCTGTACTCGTATTTAATGTACATATACAAGTATGTAACTTAAGTTGTTTAGTTAATACTATTTTTTAACCCATTACATATAACATTTTTTAGCAGGAATAAAACACTGAGTTATGTAGACTTTGTTTGTGATTGAATTTTTCCTACACACCATGTTCATAGGCTATTTTTAGCATACGATGGTTTAACTGAAAAATTGGTTATCCGAAACGGCTCTCCCCCCTTTATTTCGGTTAACCGGGGTTCTACTGTACTTTCCAAAACGATTACCTTAAATTTTAAATATGTGCATGCATTCAATTATTAAGAATATTGTTATGAGTAATAGAGTCTGCAGCTGTCAATTTTTTTACAAAAATTGAAATACTTCAAACATGGCTAACTTTAGAGGCAAAGTTTATCAGACAAACTATTCTTAAAGTTAAGCTGGAAATAGGAATCAATCATAAAAAATGGGGTATTCCATTTAAAATAAGGAAGCTGATATCCATTTCCGGTGTAACCGGAAGGAGCAAAAATTCAAAACTATTTTAAATCGAAAGAGCTTAAAGCGAAACTAATATTTGCGAAATTTCAAAACTCAACTCTTATTAGTTTTCAATATTGTTCTAATACGAAATCTCGTCGTAATATGCCCTGTATAATTGAATAACAAGTGGGTGGTGATCTATAAATCGAGTAAACTTTCCGTACGTCCGGTCTATACTTATTACCCATGATCAAAGATTGCGTTAAAGTATGTAATTTTTTTTTATTATTCATATTTACAACAACAAAAATCAAATTAATGCTTTACCATCTAGAAAACTGAAAATTATCTTATTTCCTGCCAAACATCAATGCACGGATTTATGATAATTCAAGGTCATTGTATCTACACAATTATTACAGATATTGCTTTCATTCAGCAGACACAACAGTTGCGCAACTGTTCAGTGATCATGTCCAGTAGACGAGCGCTCACTCTGAACATGTTCAGGAGCGGCCGCCATTTTTGTGAGCGGAAAAATCCTACGCTCACTTAGTGAGCGTATTCTGTACGCATGCGCCATTGATGCATTCCAAGACCAACCTAATACATAATTTTGAAGAAAGTTACTAGAAAAGTAAGATACAGCAAATTAAAGGTATTGTGTAGAAATAAATGTATTAAAATATTGGAGTTCACCCAGTATTTTATTCGGGGTTGGAAAAACCAACCCTTCCACTAAAAACTACGCCAAAACTGAATGCAGAAAAACAATTTATTATTATTGTTTATTCGGTTTAATCTCTATAATTTTAACATATGGCAGCAATGAAAAGTACCAGATGATATACGATGACATAAAGGTGAGCGGTCCTGTCCAGCAAACACTCAACTGTTGTGAAGTGAACGGTTGGAGCGGGATCGGTTCCCGATCCGCCTGCTGAATGAAAGCATTGTAACGGCATCCAATTATTACCAGCAAAACTTCGGAAAACGAACATCTTAGATTTGAGCCGAAAAGGACGTGCTAATATTGAAATGCAGCCTTACTACAATTTAAGACGTTAAAAATGATTCGACTTGTCTCCGCTGTGAACCAGTTGGTTAATTCGAAGAGTCGGGCAAACCTCTAAGTTCGTACCTTACCGAGACACCACAATTGAGAAATTTTCATAATTTCGTTAATTAGAGAAAATAAATATTTTACATTTTATAAGAACGACAGGTACTGTTGTTACAACACAATTGTTTTTGTCAGATTTTAGTTGTCTATAAATAATTAAAAAGCATCAAGATGTAGAGTAAATACAAATTAGAGTGAAAATAGGATGAAGTATGAGTCGTGCAACTTAATAATTAATGATAATACTATATATTTATTACAGATGAAAACAAACATCTATCTAATTCTGGTAAATATCGTTAAAATAATTACAAATTCCATAAAGCTGGAAACTTAATAAAACATTCATCCTTGCCGTTGAAAAATAAAATACAATGAAAGGGAGAAGTATATTGAGGAACAACAATAAAAATCTATAAAGCAGAGGCATCAATATTGTCACGCAATAAATCATAAATAAACACAGAGAAGTATGGGAAATATATTTTCTTGTCTTTGTAGAGTTACGGACAGGAAAAAGTTGGACAACTCTTACATACAATTTTGTTTTATTTTAGTTGTTATTGCTGGCTTTTAAAATTTTACAGAATAGAACATACTAGTCCCAACTTCATAAATGTCATAATTTGTGAACGATACATTTTTTCGTAAAAATGTCACGTTAATATTGTTGATAAGGCAAGAATAATTGCTAATGCAAAATGGCTAAATAAACTATTGGCTCGTATAATTCAAAGAAGAAATGTTCGACCACAAAATGTGCAAGACTTACTGGAATCAATTAATAATACGTAGGATGATAATTCGGACAAATACTGTTTAAGTTTATTTAATTCTATGCCGCGAAAAGTAGCAGATGTTATAAATCGAAATGGTGCAATGACTAAATACTAACAAAATAAAATACATAAGAGACAATGTGATTTTGAATAAGCTATTGTTAGACCATTTCCGCCTTGCTTTGTGTTTTTTGACAATAACTTAACCATTTTTTCTGACATAATTTATTGACGTTTGTTTTTCAAAATCCCAGCAGAATAGGCAAAAAAACTGTCCCACAGTAGTTTCACTCCTTGTCGGCACCTTTGATCTTTCCGTCCAAATTCGTACCGCGCAACTCACTCACGAGTCGCCAGAAGCGTCGATAATTATGGTAAACAAGGGACGTAAACTAGTGGCGTCGGTAAGAAATAGTAAAACGTGAACAAATTTTTATTGAAAAATAATCGTGAACACAGAATAAAGTACAAAAATTGTATTTATACCTCCACACAAACAAAAAGTTCGCCCGTCCCGTTAAATAAAGCTGGGAGAGAAAATGAGTTGACTGAGTAGAGTTATTGCGCACTCCCCCACCAGTCGGTCTAAAATCGTAAAAATTTGTTACACAGTTTTACCCATTACTGAAACTACTATATGTTATACCTCTATACTGTGATACGACATTTATTTTCTTTTAAAAGCCGGTTTAATATATACTCAATCTTATGTATGAAAAAATGAAAACAATATCTGTTTATTCAGTGTTAAAGTTTGCTCCAGTTGACCATGCACACACATTACATTATATCGCTAGTTTTTGTACATGGACTGTCTAATAAACTATATGCATTTTAAACTCCTCAAATATATTTTAGATAATCCGACAAAGTTTAATAATTTTCGTCAGGCAACTCCCCCATCACAATGGTTAGTCTTAATCCGAGATTAGTTAAACCATAATTTTAATCGGAGATGAAAAATGCCGGGCCTTATTGGGGTAAGAGTAACTTTTATATTATATATACACCACTATTATTATATAAAGTAAAAATGCGTTGTTTCATTACCGTTTTGAAGTTTCAAAATGTGTTTCTTCTAATTTCCTTAATAATATTGAAAGCGAAAATCACAGCTTGTAGCAGTTGCTATTCTGGTGCACAGGTCTGTATATAAATATAAATAAATTGACCATCTATCCATGATTAAAAAATATATAATATATTCAAATAGTAATCATAAGAAATGCATAAACTTATATATATTTATGTATATTATACGATTTGTACCACCAATGTCTTGACAGCGTGGCCATCATATTAAAAAACGTCCGTTGGCACTAAGATTCTAAAAGAAACAAAAATAAATACAAACTATTCAACTAGCACATGTTGATATCCGCGTCTGGTGGGGCGCCATCTGTGGACAATCGATGAGGTGTAAAAGGATTTACTTGTACTGTATTCGCTGGTTGTGAACCTAACTCACGTAAGTGTTGCAGCTGTTCCGTAAGTGCCATCGTTCCTTCTTCGACCACCGTAACTATGGCCCAAACAGGGTCGCCGAAGTATGTGCCGGCAGGAGTACACAGACGCCATTTGCTTTGGTATACGCCGGCAGTTGCGGGACTTACCATATCGACAGTTATGAAAGTATTTTCTCCGGGACGCAGGCTATGTACCATTTTTCTGGAGGCGCCCATTCTCTCACCGTCGGCACACTGCAAATAACAACCGGTGGGCCACGCTTCGCTGCCATTGTTACATACGTTCCAGGTTTTTTGAAATCTGTAATGATAAACATTTGATAATTAAATAATCATGAAATGCAGACGATCTGACTATTTAGTACAGATAGCCATTTAAGAGTCTGTTATGTATTACCGTAGAGAGAATATATATATAGAGCCCATTAAATAGACAAATCGGGCAACATAAAATTTCGAATAAATTCTGCTATAATGAGCAGGTATTTGGTGGTAGAAAGCAGATAAGACAACTATTACCATCTATACATGAAGAACGAAACTAAATCATACGGAATTTATTTGCAACTGTAACCAACAAGATTATGAATGAAATAAACACACATAAGCATCATATCATACTGTTAACAAAACAATTTATGGCTTTTTAAAAAAACTTGAGAATATATTCAGACACCAGTATTTCTATCTTAAATAACTTCCTTTTTACTTTTTGTATACCCATATTTTCTGCCTTAACTGTGTAAGTAATCTTTTGCTATATAATTTAACTCCTTTGAAACATTTATGCTGTATATTTACATATGTATACGGTTACAGCTCTTTGAGCCTGTCTATTGTGTTTTAACTGAAGAAAACATAATGAATACTGATAATAATCCATTCATCCAAGAGCGTTTGTATTTTAGTTTTTGTGGGCAACTTTGATTCTTTATTCTTTGCAAAATTACTTTCAGTTATTAAATACTTTAGGGGAATAATTGAAGCTATTTAAATTTTATGTATATTCATTACATTATTGAATTTATTACTTTTACGTCCTCATTACTTATAACAGTTATAACTGGAGTTCGGGGTGTGGCAGCCAGATGAAATTAAGTACTAGTCGCGCAGGAGTGTTCAGAGTCACGGTTTATGGAATAATATTTCGAATTGACATCAAATATTGATGCTTTTGACTGACTTATTGCTTTTTAATTATCCATTACCCTCATCTTAATAGAAATTTTTAAATTCAACTGTTAAAGAATTGCACAAATTAAATTGGGAAATTGCACATACTGTTTTATAAAAATTAGAAGTTTTAATATCTGTCATCAAATATTTTACTGTTATAACAGGTTTTATGGAATGTAATTGTTAATATTTAGGATGACCTGATTAAATAGAACAATTCTATTTTCTAAATGTGCAATATAGGTGTAAATATTAATAACTTGAAATTATTTTTAATGAGTGTGCAGAAAAAAATATAACCAATTTAAAAATAAACGATGTTTCCTGTTTTGCCGGACACGATATTTTTTAAGCATTCATTCATAATTTCTTCATATTTAAAGTTTTTCGGCTTAAGACCTATTGTACATATAATATTTATTACCGCTACATCCAGAAGATTTATTAATCAGAAACTAATTACCCCGCAAATAAAAAAAAGGTGTATAAGGTTGTGTTCGCTTATACAGGTTGTCCAGAAACTCTCCTGACAAACGAAGACCGGAGATTCCTCAGGTAATTTTAAGACAATTTAACCCAATTCACCCTAGTCCGAAAATGCTTTCTAAGGGAGCTACAGCTCTTTGAAGATGACGCCTTGTAATTAGTTTTTTTTTAATATCTCTCGAACGCTTCTATTTAGAAAAACAAAAACTGGTATGCTTATTTATCCTCCAGAGATGAATCGATTCCATCAATTGCGAATTTCTAGTACCGGTCATAGGCGTCCGTTTTGGGTAGGTAAACGATTATTTTAAAGCATAACTTTTTTGTATTTAACTTCTAAGCATTTGTGATACTATATTATTAAATTTTCCAGGTATTCTAGTACTAAAAGGTACTCTTACTCTAAGTCGGTAGGATACACCGTTTTCTAGAAAAAACCATTTGAAAATTTTTCGTTTTTTCGTCATTTCAACTTCGCGAACTGACAACAATTTGACAATTAAAAACGTAGGATTTATTTCTGTTGGCAGTTCAGAGCGAACTAGTGTAAAAAATAATAAATTGAATTTTAATGACGAAAAAACGAAAAATTTTCAAATCGATTTTTCTAGAAAACGGTGTATCCTACCGACTTAAAGTAAGAGTACCTTTTAGTACTAGAATACCTGAAAATTTAATAATCTAGTGTTACAAATGCTTAAAAGTTAAAGACAACAAAGTTATACGTTAAAATAACCGTTTACCTACACAAAACGGACGCCTATGACCTTAGGAAGCATTTTCGGACTAGGGTGAATTGGGTTAAATTGTCTTAAAATTATCTGAGGAATCTCTGGTCTTCGTTTGTCAGGAGAGTTTCTGGACAGCCTGTATATAACTCGTTTATAATACGTCGCACATCGGCAGCAACACTGTCATAAGGCGAAAATTGTGTTTTGTGATCAAATGACGTTTAAAATTATTTTGTTATTACAAAATAATTTTAAAAATTTAGCATTTAACATACGATTTTTCATAAATTGTGAGATAATGTCTTTATCTCTCAATATATGAAAAAAATCGAATGATAAATATTATAAAATAATTTTAAACGTCATTTGATCACAAAACACAATTTTCGCCTTATGACAGTGTTGCTGCTCATGTGCGACGTATTTTTGAAGTTCAGACAATAGGTTAGTGTGAAAGTGTTTCCGAAATCCACTTGACCCCAAAAAGAAATTCTGATAAATTCAATCACTTTCACTGAAAAAGATTTCTGCAGTGTAAATATCATTCTTAATACAGATCTAGTATAAGTAGGTAAACATTTTCCTTGTGGAATACAAAAGGTGAATAAAAAAACTTTTTGGAAATGTACTAATTTATTACTCGTGGCTTAAAATTTGTTGTTTAGAATGCTTAGTAGCAATCCCACTTTTGTTTAGAAACCATTTGCATTCTTTACTTCAATTAGATGTTTCAGCATAAATATTTTGTGCTCCTTGCAATCTCCATTTCTTAAAAAACCAACACCAAATTCTCTCTGGATTGCTTTCACGATTCTGTTGAACAGTTTGGTTCCTATATTCAGCTCATGCATTTTTTCTTTGAAATGTTGATGAAATGTAGCTAATGCTATTTTACACAACATTTTCATTGTTTCAGTTGGACAAGATACGCCAACTAGGACGCTATCTGATTTTTCGTACTGTCTTTGGATTATTAATAATTCATTTGCTTCCGTTAAATTGTCCTGTCGTTCATTTACCAACGCTTCATTACATTTTTCACAATGAAATTTATCTAAACACTTTTTGGCCACATATCCAGCAAAATAAACCATACCACATTCCTCTAAGGGTTGCATTTCTGACGAAATTGCTAAACATACACGCTTTCAGGAAATAAAAAAAGCAGTACATTTGTATTAATTTTAATAGATATGTGTGTTAGTTAATAAACAGTGTTTTGCTTACTAATGTCTATTTATCAAATCAATAAGTGAAAACCCAACGTAAAGCGAACAGTTTTTTTGGTTTACATTTTCATGTCTACATTGCAAATATATATCTTACAATATAGTCAGGCAATTTAGTAAAATATGTTATTTATGACCATCTGTGTTATGAGTTCTCTGTGCATTTTCCTTGTCAGGAAGAGTCGGCCTTGATTTTACGCATTCATTCATAAGTTTTTATGTATACGTATTTTGTTGGCATTTATATAACAGATTGTATTTATATTATTTCTAAATCTAAATAATAAAATTCATTATTAAATATGAGTCAATTAATACTAGCTATCAGGTACTATTTTGTCTATATAATAATAATAATAATATATATTAATACTAAAAAATATTTGAAAATACTTCACGACATCTACCGGGCATAAGCTTAATCCCAGGAGCAGGTGCTGTCGCTAGTATGACATTTTAGCACTGACCGAAACATGGCCTACGACTGATATTGATTTTGGTCTAAATGCTACAGAGGGTTGTTCCTTATGTAGGGATCGAGGTGCTCGTGGCGGCAGTGTGGGTTCTTATGTTAGAATAGATCTTCATTGTACAGTTTTGCAAACTTATAACTCTATAGAGCAGCTATGGGTGTATGTTGGTAAGACCGCTACTGCTTTTGTTGTTGGCGTTGACTATTGACTACCAACTGTATCCTACCGTACCTATTTAGATGAGTTAGAAATACCGTCTTCTAATTTTTATTACTTCACAATGGATTGTTTCGCTTAAGTGATTTGAATCGCGAGAGAAGCCAGAAATACAGAACGTAAAATATCACAAAAGCAGCCAACAAAAAAGGAAGCAAGCTCTGTAACTTTAATTGAAAAACAAAGGGGGTGACTATAATGTCTAAGTGGATGAAAGAATCGGCGAAGATAATTGGGCTGGATACAAAAAAAATAAAAATTACGAACCATTCTTCAAGATCAAGTGCAGTATCTCATCTTGCGAAAGCAGGTATCAATGAGCAGGAAATAATAAAAATTACAGGCCACAGCTCATCTAATTCATTGAAACCGTACCTGCAGCAGAATAAGTTCAAATTTGATTATTGACCTAAGAGACAAGAAAGAAGTTATAACTTTTAACACAAGAGAACAGAACAATGTTGCAAAATCCACCACTCACAAATAAAACATTTACAATAATTAATTTTGTTAAATTAAAAGAAATAATTATTTATTAAAAAATTGTATTTTTTATTTAAACATTATCAACAACAATCTTTCGAATAGTCCAGAGTGAGAATTAATTAGAAAATACACGCAACATCAAAAGTTTTGGACCCCCAATAGATTATGATAACAGTATGTTATTAAGAACAATAAAAATATTACATTGCAATGTTTTTTTTTTCAGATGAAAATTTGATAATGATAATTGTTGATCAACATAGGCATTAACAGAAGAAGCAAAAAGAAAAACTCATAATATTCTCTCACTCGGGGACGCCCAGAACGTGGTCTTCTTTCCACAGAATCAGTTTCGACATATCTATGCACTATGCGTACAACAGAGGCTCTAGGGATATTTAACATCGCGGATATTTGAATCTCCAGCATCATGCAAGGCAATAATTCTTGATCTATTGTAGACGGAAATTTCACGGCCCGTCATTGTAACACCAAATAATCCCGAACATCGTTTGACTACAAGTGCGACAAAACAGACACTTCTCTTCAACAATTGACTATAAATAACCAGTCTGTTATCATCAAACGTCAATGCTGTTTTCTGTTTCCCATACAATGTGGCTACTTTTATTAGTACTCAGAAATTTCTCTTATATAAAGGGGGTCCAAGACTTATGATGTTTGTAATTCTCGTTTCTTTCTCAAACTTGTTGCCATACGGGAATATTAAATTTAATTCCTATAAAATATTAATAAAACAATAATATTTTGAAATTTTAAATTATTGTTTATCTCATATAACTCTTTAAATATGAAAATAGAAAGCAAGCCTCGGTCAGCCTTAGTTTTTCAGAGAACATCCATTTTAGCACTTTAGAGCACTATCTAAAAGAATAGCCTACTATTCAGTGTATTGGATGCTTCGGAGTTCTTTCTAGAGTGAACATCCTGGTGCCACGTCTTCAGTCGAGAGCAAGCAAGTCAATTATGGTTCCGACGCACCGACATGAGTAATTTTGGCGATTTTAGTGTCAATTTTTCAATTTATTTAATATGCTTTGTTGTTCTTGTTATAATCCTGTAACATATCATTTCATAATTATTTCATAATCTGTATTGTATTATCGAACATTCTTGTAGTTGTATTGCCCCATTTGGAATTTTCTGTTCGGTAATTAATAAATTTATTATTAGTATTATTATTATTATTAGTAGTAGTAGTATTGCACCTTCTTAATATATCTTTTCAAAAACTGCAGCCTTCAACTATTGTAACACTAGCTCGGTCATCAAATCCTTTAAACACAAAATGTATTAAACCATCTAGTTTTCATAATATTGTATTAACTTTCTTATATTCAAACTAAATCCAATCTTATTTTACAGGATGGGATGTCTTTTCAATTTTACAGCAATTAATAACTCTTTGTACATTATAATAATTTGATATTATTGTATAAAATCTAAAAAATTAATGCTTTAAGACAGTTACTAATCAATAAAATAGTTGCTCAAAATATTATTATGTTTTGATTTACAAACAAAAATTATCAGCTCAACATTGTAACACAATATACAGACAAAAATATTAGTATTAGGTATTGTATGTGATTTTCCTTTTGCTGTGGTCTAAAAAAAAAACACAAGCTGTTCTAGCAAAATAAATTTTCACTGAGGACATTTGACATAACTGTTTGTATCTCATCATTTCTATTTAACACAGGAAATTGGAGGCCTAGAAATGTTTCAGAAGATATAAACATTTTCTAAAGATTTGTGCATGATTTTGAGACAAGAACAAATTGTGAACGTATTGAAAATTGAATGGCACAAACTAATTTTGATGTACCTCTAAGTAGTAGTAACAATAGAGCAGTTCTACACAGAAAAAGTGTTAGAAGATCAGTGCAATACATTCAACTTATGGGACGAGCACAGTAGGTCCTTCTGAAGTTATATCATATTGCTCCTGTTTTTACAGTATTATGGAACATATACATATGTGATTAAGATACTGTTTGGCAAATCGGTTATTATATTATTTTGTGTATCCTGTTATATAATTGCAAAAAATCAGTTTATTGCCAATATTCATTTCTGGTCGTTTTATTTTTGAAGGTTCATTTAAATTTACGTTGTATGGAAAATGTAGCTCACTAGATATTTTAAGCTATTTAATAGCATTGAGATTTCACAGATTTCCACCAGTTTCAACACATATATCCTTTCCTTAGAAACAGTTATTAAGGCAACAAAATAGCTGAAAAGAAGTATATTTAGAGATATAAATTTGTTGGATAAATATACTTTTTTGTACCAGTAGTAAAAAATCATAGCATTTTTACACGTAACAAAGCGCCACGAAATGACATTTCACGACCTGGAACTAATAAGAGGTAAATAATGAGGCCATTATTGACCTAGGGAAATAATGAAAACAAATAAAACGAATGCCGCAACCATGCACTCATGCTTGTAGTAGTAGTAGTATGTCAAGTTGTGAACCGTCAAAATAAATAACTCTATTTTAGGCACAATTTTAGGTTAACAATACCAGAATTATAATATACGTTTATTTAGCAATTGCTATTAATTTTATATTTTCTAACAATACTTTGTTGTTTACATGAAAAAAAAAAGCATTTGTCTATTAATACATAAAATATGTATGATAGTATAATATGGAATCAATATATCACCTAACTATTACAGATGCAAATAATTATTTAATTCATATTGAAAATTCCTGTATATATTGCAGGTGTGGTTGCGTAAGTAGATGTAGGTAGATCTTGTAACATACATTCTATATTTTTTTTATTTACTAGGGAATCTTCGATATAACCTTTAGCTACAAAGTGGTTCCATTATTACAAACTTTTGAGACGTACCATTTTTGCTATTGTGGATGTGAATAACAATTAAATTATCTCTCATGATGACATCAGAAATTAATAAATTACACAAATCATCCTTCGGCATGCACCAGCAACACCAATTACAAGACCAGTCTACAGAGATATAAATTATCAATAATTTCAAAGTATTAATATATAAACATACTATCTTAGTTGCAATGTAACATATGTCGGGTACCTCAGTAAAGAATTTTATAATTTCCTCGAGTAAATACTAATGATTTTTTGGGCTTATAATTTTAAGTTTTTCTTTTTAAAAAGGTAACTAATTTAAAATATTTTGATATGTTAATATTCTCTTTTAGGCCAAGTGTAGCTTTCAACATTGAATATTGCGCCCATAAAGTCGAGGCTTTTTTATTTTTTGAATATTCATGAAAATAAGCCAGAAGTACGTTTTCAGAAGTTACTACTGTATATTTGGAATTATACCATTTTTTAAATTCTGTAAATGTTTTCATGTATAAGTGATTGTGATTAGATTTATGCGGAAGCAAGTTCTCAGCTGCCTGTTCTGCAATCTCGCGCATTTCAGGTGGTGTACATCTAAACTCTTTAGACATTATAAATGGAATGAAAAATAATCTAAAAAATACTTGACTTTTAGTTTCAGCATTTACGTCAAAACTTATTTGTAGACATCAAAATATAGCCTACTTATTTGTTTACATGAAGTTTTATTACAAGGGCATTCTTACATATATGAGTAAATTTATTCATAATTATTAAGGTTTTAAGGTCCAATTAGACTACTGGTACAAAAAATAGTATACATACTACGGTTGAGAAGACTATTATTGCCCTTGTGGCTTAAATTTCTCGGCGCTTTGCGCCTCGGAATTTAATCTCGCCACTCGGGCAATAATAGTCATCTTCTCAACCTTGGTATGTAATATACTATTATATAGAAATGTTTGTAGCATGGTTACAAACAGCCATATGGATTTCAATTTGACATCATCTGGGACAACTCTATACTAAACATAAAGGATATGTACTAAAATCGTGAACTGTTAATTATCGGCCAAAATCTCACCATTATCACACAGATTGTGAAATAATGACAGTTGACTATTTATTATTATGTGTAACTACAGATCTGCCAAAACTGACAGAGAAAGAACATACACAATAGTGTAGCACTGCAACATCGACATTTTGCTTACAAGCAAGAACACGTCTTTCCTCTGAATTAATACTCAAGACCGCACAACTTTTTTAAATTAAACAATTCCATATTCATTAATAAAAGATACTTATTGTGACTAGACCATCATTGTGTTTACACCTCCATGTGCAAAGTACCAAGTCCACTTTCTGCAGTTAAATGTGACTCTTTCCTGTTTTTTCTCCATCTACTGTCATTCTCGGACATCCAGTACTTTCTCTTTTCTGTTTTTCTCTTATTTTACCACCTTTTATATTGATTTTTGAGTTTTCTTTCTTTTCGGTTAGGTCAATTTTATAAACAATTTCAGTTAAGAATGAATTTTCCTTAATTTCTAGAACATTCCTGGATGACATGTTAACCTTCAGCGTTTTCGTGATAAACCTTTTAAATTCATTCCTTAAATATGTTTTATTTTTGGTATTTAATTCTAGTCCTTATATTGTTATTCCACTTATTTTTCCCTCTTCTTCAAGCTTTTGTTCTAGCTATACCAAGCCCTCAAAAAACGCAACGGCTTGGAAATTTCTTAATTGAAAAAATTAAATTCTTCATATCCTAAAATTATTAATGTTTATACTGTGCTAAATCTGTATTTAAATGTCAAGATTATGAAATTGTAAACCATTTACTAGTCACAAGTGGCAATTACTACATAAAGCAATCAGTTTCTTGGAACTTCTACACAAGTGCTCTATGTAGATGATCAAGTCTAATTGGAGGTCTGTCTAAAGAGATCACTTTGAAAACCATTATCATTTTCAGAGATTATTTTTAATCCTATATACAATATTAAAACAAAATAAAGACTAATACTTAATTTGTTAATAAAATCCCAATAAATACTTCAAAAATATTTCATTACAAAAATTTGAAAATGTTTTGAACATAGTAATTTCAACTATAATTAAAAATTGAACCAATTTTACTTACGGTACATTTGGTTCTATACTTTCAGATTCACATGCTTTTGGGTCTGAAGCTAGGGTCATAGAAGGCAATTTCTGAGAATTTTCAACATCAAAATAAGAACATATTGCACCTTGTAAATTCCTGAAATTATGATTTACACATAATAAACATAACATTAAATTAACAATACCTACCAATTATTCATGTCTAAAAAGAAAGCTGCTGTTGCATAATTTAAATGACTGCCCAGGACTTTTTGCAACTGTTGTATCAATTCATCTCTATCGGTTGTTCCCATACAGCTAAACTGTTGCAAGAGACTTTGTTCAACATCGACACCACCTCCTGAACCATCAGTAGGTCCATTATCCACATCCATTTTTAAGATTATACTATTAAAAAATATAAATCGGTAAAAAAACAATAACATTCATTGACGATCTTATACTAAAATATTTTGAAATGATTAATGAAGGCTTACTAACCTCAATCTTTTGTCCAAATAAATATAAATAAATGCTTAACTATGATAATCAATGACAAAAAGCCTTTGTGATATGGAAATAAAATAAAAATAAAAAATAATTATAACTGTAAGCTAGCCTTATGTACTATGACAGATCCTATAGATGATAAAAATACGAAAACCATTTTTTTGACAGCTGACATAATAATTTTATATAGTCATGTTTACGTATAAAAATTTTTAATAGAATGAGAGGGATTAAAGAATTAATTGCATTTCCATATTAATTTGTTTTTAATTTTAAGCATCTTTACAGCTCAATTCTAAAAATAAAGCTTACTTTCGAAGTTTACAATGAATATTTCTCTAAATATCTAGAATTTATAATTGTCTATTTGTAAACTGTTCTTATGTCGTCAACAATTTCGTAGAATTCCTAACTTTTAAACTACTTTTACCAAAATGAAAACATTCACTAGAAGAAAAAGTAAATCTCCTGTAGCATATTCCGTTATTCTACTAAACACAATAAACAATGATGAGGGTTTTTAATGTAATTGAGAAATTTTAGGTAAATAATAGCACTATTCTTTTAGCCTATTTATTTACTGATATTCAACCACAATTCAACTATAATTTTGTAGAATGTTATAATGCGCAAGCGTAAATAAATGGGGATGAGTTCGCGCCACAAATAAAATATAGGGGTTTAGTTCCATTTAGTTTCGCTATTCATTTCTGTTCAAACTTTGTGATGAAAACATGTTCAAAATAATTTAACAAATTCAATTAGTTCTCTAGTGCTTCCTAAAGTGGCCTGTTTTAATAACAAGTGCGTTTATTTCTTTTCTACACAGGGTGAGTTGGTAGATTCTTTGAATTTTTTCGATGATAATCAAAAGTCGACTATTTCAAAATTCGTGGTTCATTTTTTATCTGTCAATTTTGAACCCAAATCCCAGATTCTGAGTCATTTCGACAACCGAATCTTCAGGTACCTATCATGAATAATAACAATAACAATTATATTGTTCGCGACAGCAATACTTTTCCAAGAATGACTGCAATCCAAAGAAATAACTACACTCAACATTGGTTGAACTTTCACAATTCCAGTAATGGAATGGTTGCACGTGCCTCATTACCAGCAGTTAATCACTTCAATTTCCGCAAGAATATCGAGAAAAATAGAAACAGTCTACCGCAAATTGCCATAAAAAGGAAAGATAACGAGTCCCCGTGTAGTACAAATACAGAGGTATACATATATTCACTTTCAATATCATTTGAGAATATGTCAAAAAAGGGCTTTGAGAAGAAAAGGTGTAAATAGTAAATAAAACAGGGCTCAACCGGGATTTGAACCCGGGACCTCTCGCACCCAAAGCGAGAATCATACCCCTAGACCATTGAGCCGCTTGAAATTACTTTTCGAATAACTAAGGTTTTATTTTATTATAGGTAGTGTTACTAAATGGTAATTGGGACACTTCTAATAAAATCCCGAACATTATTGCGGAAATGCATAATGTCAACGTAGAAGAATTACAGTCTTTACAAAATACCTGTTCAAATAATAAACAAATCAAACTGGAGCTGAACGATTGCGCTACACAGAGTCCTCTTGGATCCGACAGTGGTATAGAAGCAGACTGCACCGATGGAAATTTATCTTGGCTTTTGAATTACAAAATACACGAATTGCCTCCCGTTCCCGGTACATATTTTACACGATCACTAAAATTTTTGGCACATTTTTAAAGAATCTTCGCACGTACATATAATAGCCGTTAGGTCTACTAAACTGCACTTGTTTAATAATATTGTTGACAGTTTCACCTGTTTTGTCAATAATGCTTGACATTTAAATTTTTTGCATAGTGACGGCGAGCCTACTTTTAAGTTTTTGCCCATCTATTTTAACCTTTCAGACTGTCAACCGTGCGATCCGCCAAATTATGGAAACTCTTGTAACGGTCAAGTGCAAATATTTAAGCCCGATTGCAAATATAGTCAAATATATTCTGGAAATAACGGCGTTAAACCAATTTATTTCCACCATCAAGTACAAAATGTAAGTTATATTTCGTATTATTACCACAAATATCGAATAATTTATCGATCTGAAAATGTCACCTATCAAAATTTAAAAGACAATCACGTCCTAAACAATGAGAAAAATATCTTATTCTTCCGTGTAGGTGAACATTACAAGACAGGATAAGCAGGCGACGGTGAATTCTTGTAGGGTTGAGGAGGTGAAGAATCAAAATCATGCCTATAGGTATACGGGGCCCAAGAAACCACCATTTACTTACACAGAACTAATAGAACATGCCCTGAATGAAAAAGGTGAACTTACAGTGTCTGGAATATACCAATGGATATCGTAAGTTCAGAATTAATATAATTTACCTAGTTATTAGTTTTTTAATGTTTTATTGATCGTTTATAAAAAAGTATTAGGATATTTCAGCAATTTCATACTTACATATTTATAATAATAATTGTTGGAAGTAAGATGTTTTTATTTCAATAGTTTTGAAAATATTTCCTCTCTAAAAAATAATTCTTACCCGGAAACCAAGTTCCACATTTTCACAACAATCGGACAAGTCTTCACATTATATTAAACTTTACTTTTATTCTTAATAATATGAGTAAATTGAAAGTAAAAAAAATACTGTTTTATGTTGTTCTAGTGTCTTGTTTTGTACCTAAATATTTTTGCTTCAATAATTTTGATATAAGTACCTAATACTAATTTAAAAATCTACTAATAAGAAATGCTTAATAATAGTTAAATATATAATATGTATTTCTTTCTTTACCACACTATTTCATTTAAAATTATTTTCTTCTGGGATATGTGGTTTTTCTTTTGAATTAAAAATAACACATTTTACTTGGAAACCTTACGTACAATGTGTTAATTTTAATTCAAAAGAAAAACCACATACCCAAGAAAGAATATAATTTTATAAGTTATGCAATAAGTATATAAGAATATTTGGCAAAAGTAGAATTGAACTGTTTTTGCCCCGACATTTTGAAAGGTTCTTCAAATTATAAATGCCCTTATTTCAAAAAAAAAAAAAATAATAATAAATAAAAAGGTCCTTGAGAGAATTTTTCGTTTTTTGAGATTTAAGTATAGTGGGGATTCGAAGAGTCAGTGTTCAAGAAAATATGAACTTTTAAAAGAAATCAATATTCTAATTGGAATTTAAACGATGCGTTTTTTTTCAATTTTTTTATTGGATCCGCCAATTTATTAATAGTTTCTTATTACTTAATGTGATATTTACATATATCTCTTAAAAGTACGGCAATTCTAGCATTTCTCGAAATCTCCGGAACGTACATTTTATCCCTTTATTGACATTGTAAATTCTTGGAAAATATATATTTGTATGCGGTAAATCTGACTGTGTATTTGTGGAATCGTGAATCGTTCATATGGGGTTGGTGTCCGTCAATATTCTGTGCCTGGTACCGGTTGTTCCGATTGCGAAACAAAACTTCCCGCACCGTTCCCTTCCAGGAGGTTCTTGTGGTTAAACTACGGTCACGGGTGGCTTTTTCCGTTACCCTCCCCCTTTAATGACAATTAGCATTTTAAACGGTTTCGCTGCGCTTCAATGAAGATTTGTAATCCCAAATCTGGTTTAAATTCGGAGATTTTCTTTTTCTTTAATAAACTCCAAAAATTCTGATCGGAAATAGCACTTTTCCTCTTATCTACATTAGCAGTTCCTTTTTTTTTACGAAATCTCAGAAATTATGCATTCTATACAAAGTAAGTATGTTTACAATTAGTGATTGAAATAATTTTTGTATATACAAAATTTCAAAATTCGGAACGCACATACGCATGAGAAAGTCGTGCGTAGGGTTTCCAAATCCCGGGGCCAAAAAGGTCTTCGGGACTTAATTCTAAGTCCCGGTGCTAGTCCCGAAAGTCCCGATTATAGTCCCGAAATCAAGATACATTTTATTAATTGCGCAAATGCTCTAAGAAAACAAAAAAGAAGTGACTTAGTATTTTTTATTATAATATTAGGTATTGGGCTTTAGCAACAGTACAAAGTAAGAACAAAAAAAAATAAAACTGAACAATGAAGACTAAACGCTAACTTGAAGAAAAAACTATTCCATTAAATTATAGAAGTAGATATTATTTTATGAAATAACAAAATAAATATATTTTCTAAAATATGACTTGAGCTCTACAAGTGCATTTAAAGATGAATCTCCTAATTTTGGCCAAAGGTTTCTTGCAAGCGATCCAGCCACTGAAAATGACTTTTCATATTAAACGCTTGTATTAGGTGGTATGGTTAGCAAATATTTATAACATAATTGGAGATTCTGACCACCATTTTCAAAAAGTGCCATTTCGCCTTTGATTATTTCAATTAATTTATTTGGACTGGCTTTGGCTGACGATATCGGTATTGCTCCTGTGGACACACATTGCATGTTGTAAGCTGTTCCATCGGGTTTTGCAATCTACAATAAATTTAGTTTCTTGCTGTGTTTTTCTTTCACATAGTTTTGCTGAACAGTGTTTTTTAATGGAGAGCGGCGGAATAATTTAACAATTTTTCTTACTTGTGTTAGAAGTGCTTGAATGTTCCAATCATTTGTTAAATGAAAAGATACTTTTTCATAATCTTCAACTAACTCAAAAACCTCATCTTCAATATTGTCATTATCATGATCATCTTCGTCAATGCTACCATCAACCTTATCACTACTATCACAATCATTGTCAAAATTTGGTACTGGTATTTTTTTGCATATTTTTGAAATATGATGGCAATAACTACAAGTTGAATGCCATGAGCAAAGCATTTGCTGGAGAGGCTGTATTAATTTTTCCAATTTCACCATTACACTGAAACCATCTGTTGTGACAGAAACAATGTCGTCTTTCAGAGATAATCTAAATCATTTTAAGTCTTGTTTTAACAAGGTTAACACATGTTTCTGCAGGCACGCGTCCTTTAGCAGGTGCTAGTCCTATATTCCAATTCTTAACTTAGAAATACCCATGCCTCCAGCCCTTTTCTTAGATTATTAGACGTAATAGAACTCTGCATGGGAGTCCATCTAGTGCTGCCATTCGAGCGATGACCTCATCTAAAAGGTGTATTCCTGGTTTGGATTCACTAGCAAATAATCCATTAGTATTCTTTTTTTTTTGGTACTATTTGGAAAGAATTAGACAGGAAGGAAGAGGAGTTTCCCTCTTCGTTGATGCCAACAATTTCGGCTTGGACAGCGTGGGCGTGGGCGATATTTGCTTCTGGTATTGGTGTGGTCCTTATTCGAGCCACCTTTAGTGGTAATAATTTTATGGGGACACAATTTACATTTCGCCGTTTGTTCATCCTTTTATATTAAAAAATATTGCCATACTTATTGACTTTGGATCGGGTTTTATTTTTGAATGTATCGTGTAAAGTGTCAATTCAGAATTTATTTTAATTGAAATGCCGACAGCTGATGTGCAGTTACTAAAAACTAAAAAATTGTATTTAACATGTTTGTCTAGAAGTTTATTACAATTAACGTACCTCAAATTATTGACGGGCATAAGCACGTATATATTACAGGCTATACCATAAATGCAGTTTCGGGACTTTTGAGATCACGGGACTTCGCTGTGGTCCCCAGACCAAAATTTTTTTATGAAATCCCTGGACCAAATACCGGGACTGGAAACCCTAGCGTGCGGTTTCCTAACCTTATTTTACTTTCTTATACGTAGTATAAGGAAGTATTGTGATGATGAAAAATTTCGATCTCGAGATTTTTGCAGACGTGCACGTTTTGAAATCCCCTGATACCGAAAATGTGGTTTTTAAAAAATGTCTCTCTCTCTCTGTGTCTGTCTGTCTGTATGTGTGTGTGTGTGACAACGATAGCGGCCAAACCGCTATAGCTATCAATTCCAAATTTTATATTTACCTACGAATATAATCTTCCTCTTGAGATTTGATTAGATCTTCAGTAAAATCGGCCGATCGGAAGTAGTAGTTTACTTCAGTGAAAAAATTGAATTTTGCCAATTATTCGTCAACTACTAAGTTTAAACAAATTTGTAAAGAATTCATATATACTCAAAATTAAATTTGAGAAGAATTTTATTAAAAAGTTTTTCGAAATTCCTACCGGAAGTAGGTCTTTTACTCTTATCGAAAATCAGTTTTTTGCGAATATTTCGCAAGTCATGCTTTTTAGACAGGTATGTTACGAGTACAAAAGTATTTAGAACTTAATTTTCAATACCTTTTGTATAAAAAAAATTTCAAAATTCGGACCGGAAGTAACACTTTTACTCTTATCGAATAGCGATTTTTGCAAATATTTCGCAAATTATGCATTCTATATATATTTGTCAAGAGTACAAAAGCATTTAGAGTTGGATTTGAAATATTTTTTGTATAAATGGAATTTCAAAATTCGGACCGGAAGTAACACTTTTACTCTTATGGGAAAGCGATTTTTGCAAATATTTCGTAAATTATGCATTCTATATATATTTGTGAAGAGTACAAAAGTATTTAGAGATTGATTTGAAATATTTTTTGTATAAATGAAATTTCAAAATTCGCACCGGAAGTAACACTTTTACTATTATCGAATAGCGAGTTTTGCAGAAATTTCGTAAATTATGCATTCTATATATATTCGTCAAGAGTATAAAAGTATTTAGAGTTGGATTTGGAATATTTTTTGTATAGGTAAATAAAAATTCAAAATTCGGACCGGAAGTAATACTTTTACTCTTAGCGAGTAGCATTTTTTGTGCTAAAAATTTTTAAAATTGCATGATTTGAAACGCTAATACGTATAAGAAAGTCAAGTGGTGGCCACACCTCATTTTTTTTAGTTAAAATCAAATTAAATGAAAGCAAAAAAAGCTTGCATCGGCCGGGAATCGAACCCGGGCCGCCCGCGTGGCAGGCGAGCATTCTACCACTGAACCACCGATGCTCATATCTACCAGTTCTCTCAAAATAATATGGTCTCACTATATTATAATGAAATGTGGATACATATTTTTTTAAAAGTTAATGTAATCAAATAATAGTATTTTTTCTACTCCCATACTTTAATGATGTCCATTAATATACAGATTTTTCATTAAGATACAAGTTTACATATTTCGATTTATAACATCTGCTACTTTTCCCGGCACATAATTAAATAAACTTAAACAGTATTCGTCCGAAATATCATCCCACGCATTATTAATTGTTTCCAGTAAATCTTGCATATTTTGTGGTCAAACATTAATTCTTTGAACATTACGAGTCATTATTCCCCACACGTTCTCCATTGGATTTAAACTTGGGCTACAACTTGGCCAGTCAAGCATGTACATACATATTATTTGCATCAAATCATTCAGTCATAAGATGAGCTCGATGGATTGAGCAGTTATCTTGCTGAAAGGTATATATTTCGGGAAATAATTCTGACACTGAAGGCACATAATATTTTCTAAAATTCTAATGTATTCAGTACTATTTAATCGTTCTTCAATGTGCCACAAAACACCTGTTCTGGCCCACATGTTAACAAAAAACCGGTCACTTTTGTTATTATACGGTTTATCGAATCTAATGGTCGATAAATACGAAAAAATGCCCGTTAGGTAATTTCTTTGTAAATTTTTTATTATTAGAGCCAGAAGGTTGTATGGTTTTTGTATAGATCTTCTAAATAGAAGCATTGTATTACCTACGGCATAAATCTCCTATTATTGCTGGTTTTTGCTAAAGAAATATTTATTGCACATAACGCATTTTTCCATGCAATCCAGTTTTTAAATACCTACACACAAGTATACGGTAGATCGTGCTAAATGCTAATATTTTATTGTTATTATTAGGTATTGTGGATAAAAAATATTCAAAAACTATTTGGTCTTTCTCCTTTTCCTGGTCTGCTAGTTGTTGGTTATTTCCATCGTATCTGGTCAACAAATAATCAATAAAACGACGATATTCTTCGTCATTGTAGGGAAGCTGAATACGAAGATTGTCAATTTTTTTGTTATATTTCCCACTCTCGTCTCTCTGAAGCATTCGTTTGCCGTTTGGTATTTTTCGAAAGACATACCTTTTTGATACGCTTATGTTAAGTATATCTTATAATAGGAAGCAAATTCTTCAACAAACCAGTTGACTCGGTAAAGTTTCTTTTACTCTAAAACAATGAAGCATGTCGTTTACTTTCGACATTTTTTTATAATATCGCGGAACGTGGCGCCTCAAACATTCCCCGGAAACTTATAGTTTATACTCTTGAAGAAACCTTTCTGTATCATCAGCTGGTAGAGAGAAATAATATTAATTTTTTTTATTCTGGCCAACGCACGAGTTTGGTCAAATAATCCAATTTTGTTTCAGTCCTATTCATAATGAAAGTTAGTGGCTACTAAGATCCAACTAACACGCTACTAAAAAAAGTCTTATTCATAATCGTATTTAACAGCGTACTAAGCGTAGTAGCCAACTAAATTGTTAGTAGCGTGTAGGGGCATGTTTAAAGTTACAGCTCACCGTTAAAGCTAACCTAAAAAAACAAATTGATACGAATAAAAATAAACATATTTTTCAGACTTCTTTTAGATCCAGGATTATAAATTTTTAATTAAATACATTGAAATGGAAACATTTACAGTTGAAAAAAATCCGCGATATGAACACACAAAATGAAATTCAATATCATGCTATGAAAATGCAATTGTTAAAAGAGAAAAAGGATGGAATGAGTGTATAAAGATATTTTTATATTTAGACTTTATTTTAAATAAAACATACTTATGATAATAGGTGCTTTTAATTAAAATGTATCATTATATGCTAATCTAATGCTTAAAAATATTGCCAACAATATCATTAATAATCATTTTAAATCATTATCCACATTATCAATCTAATTCCATACAAAGTTAATGAAAGTGGGGAGATATTTTTTTTAATGTGAAGATTCCTCTGTTTGCAATTTTTCCTTTTATAATATTCATAATGGATATTGCTACTATTGCTGCCCTTGTTGTGTCCAGTTTAATGAAAAAAGCATCCAAATTTATTCTTCATAATTTCAAATGCTTTTTAAAAGACATTTCTCGTTGATATATGGAGTCTTATATTTTAACACAGGACTTGTTAGTTTTCGTGATGGAGTTAACAGATATCTTGAACATGCATATCCATAATCACTAATCAAAATACCTTCTATATCTCCATTCTGAAATCATACTAATATCACCTAATATTGTTTACATTTTTCTTAGCATTTAATTTTAATGAAGAATTACTTCAAATCTCCTGTTTAATGAACATTTGTTCCAAATTCTCTAAGTCATCGGTACAGTCTTGCAAGTGTATCACAAATCCTTGCCTTAGCATCGCATAGATTATTACTAGGCTTAGGATAATTATGCACTAAAAAACTTCAAAATGTGCATACAAATATGCACCAAAAACTTTCAGAATATGCAATACTTGCAATACAATTATCCTTAGGCTTAGGATAATTGTTTTGCAAGTATTGCATATTCTGAAAGTTTTTGGTGCATATTTGTATGCACATTTTGAAGTTTAGTGCATAATTATCCTAAGCCTAATTATTACTAATGCAAAATATAAGAATAAACTATATATATAATTTAATGTGTAGTACCTATAACGTCTTTCCACCTATTGATTATCATGTTTGTAATTTATTTTATTTCATTCTACATATATTTTGTATAGAAATTCTATTATTGAATTATATATTTCCAGTGGATTAAGCCATTTCTAGAACATTTTTGGATTTAGAGCCCCATTAACTTGACCTTCCTCAGCTTCTTGCTATTCTGCTCTACCATGTATTTGTTCATAATCCATGAAAACTTTTTCTGCTATACATACAATTTACATATAATCGTACCTTCTTATTTTGCAGATTTTATTTAATCTGAAATTGTAAATTCTAACCTTTTAATATTTGCTTTCTATCGTGATTACCGCAAATTTAAATTTGTACATCAGTGCGCACGATCGTTCTTCATATTACGCTGTTGCCATATGCATTTTTCTATTGACATCCTACTAGTTACTAGCCACTAAATAAGCGTTTATGAATAAGGTAAATTAATACCGTCTTAGGATGATGTTAGTAGCTACTTACTAGTAGCGTACTAACACCCTATTAGGGTGATGATTATGAATAAGGCTGTTTGTCTTTAATTTCTTGGGCGATTCATAAGGTGGTATAAGCAACTAGCGGTTTCAAAAAAAACCTCTTTCAACAATCACCTCAGTCCAAGTTTGGATACACCGGGTGGATGCCGACATTGTAAAACCATAGTTGCATTGGTTAGAAGGCTTTGGAGGTTGTCAGTTTGGGCAAAGATATTGCTTGCTGTAGACCCGCCGTGATATAACACAGTTTTGAATTCTTGCCCGTCGTTCTTCTATCCTGCTTCTGACACTCATATGCAACCAAAGCATTTTCATTATGTTCGTAGAAAAAATAAACCTTCCTTTGTATTTACTGCCATTGACCGATATAACATTTTTGTTTATTCTCCAGCTAAACATCGAATCATGAATCAATGATATTTTATTACATAATTTAACTCTGCTGTTGCTTGGATCTTAACAACTAAAGACCTTTAGTTTTGTGGCACTGTGATGTAGGTTTTTTATTCTGCAGGTTTTTTCCTACATCCTAGACCAAATGGTGCAGTGTTTTAGAGGGCCCCCTGCAGTTATGGCCCTTCTAAATATATTTCTACTTTTGTAATTCAAATAATTTATATGTGTTTCTTTTCTTGTACCTGTCATGTAGTTTCATACGAATATATATATATACATATATAATTTAATTTTTTATTTCGATTTGTGGGATTTTTATAAAGGTTTTAAAATTTACAGGAAAGTGGAAATATTTCGTTTTTAAATTATTATTTAAACATACATAAACTTGTTCTTGTCAGTATAGGTATCGGCTCGTCTAAGCAGTACAATCAAAAAATTGTAAATATGTATAATATAATTTTGGAATTGGTATAGAACTGAGTTTTGAGAATTTTTTGTAGAGAAAATAAAGCCTTTCGTTTTCTAAAATGAATTACTACGTTAATATAGAGATATCGTTGGATAAAATGAAAGAGAAGAAAGAAGAAAACATCGGATAAAAGTATAAATAAATAATGTAAACCTAATATACAGATGTGAAAGATATAGGCTATACTTCTATTGGATATATATATAGGCACCCATTTTCTATGTCTTAATGTTGAAGATAATCGGTTAAATTAGGAATGTTGTTAAGAAATTTAAGTATTTGATAGTACTTCTGAATATTTGTTGCCAAGTTTGAAGATATTTAAAAAAATAAGATTTTCGAAATATTCATTACTGCTTGTATTAGATGTTTATTCTAAATTACAAAAGAGTATGGTTATAGAGGTGAATCATATACGCAATAATATATGGAAAGTGCAAGTCATTCCGCCCATTATAAAACCGTTTTTCCCTATTATCTCGGCAGATTATTTTTTCTTTGAAATACTTTGGAATAATTTCGAACAACAACCTGGAACAGTGGTCAGTGGTTTTTTTGCAATATCCTCGATCCGTAAGAGTTACGGTTTTCATAATTTAGAACGATGTTTAGAATAGACCTACCATAGACAACCATCAATTTTCGCAAAAAGGTGGACGATTTTATTCAGTTTTTCCCATATTCTCAGATGATTTTGGATTTGTCTTTGAAATACTTTGGAACGATTTAGAACAAACCGAAAAGGAGGGGCGAGAAAAACTCGTTCTCTTTCGATTATCTCGGCCAAATTTTCAATTTTTTTTTTCAAGATCTAAAACAACTAAACAAGTTGGAACAATCTTCATAATTTCAGTTTTAGAAAAAAGGGGGGATAAGTGGAAAAGTCGTTTTTTTCAATTATTTCGCCGGTAATGATTTTTTTTTTAAATACTTTGTTACAATTTAGAAAAAACTAGAACCTGGACCAGCTCTCAGAATTTTGGCTTTCGAAAAAGCTTTACCCTTTCCGATTTCATCTTTTCTTTATCTATAAGAGTTACAGTTTTGATGATTTAGTAGAACAATGTTTCGAAAAAAAGACTAGAACAACCTGGAACAACCGTCATATTTTCAATGTTCGCAAAAAAGTGACCCACTTCATTAATTTTTCCCCATTTCCTTAACTGATTTTGATTTTCCTCTGAAATACTTTGGAACAATTTAGAACAAACCTAGAACAACTGTCAGAATTTCGATTTTCAAGAAAAGGGGGCTTGAAAAAACTTATTTTTGCCGATCATCTCGGTCAATTTTGATTTTTTTCGCGATTCTATGGAAGAACCTTTAGAATTTCAATTTTCGACAAAAGGCTAGCATCCCTTTTTGGAAAAGTCATGTTTTTCAATTATCTCGGTTATTTTTTTAAAAACTTTGGAAAAATTTAGAAGAAACCTAGAACAACTTGGGGCAACCGTCAGACAATTGATTTCCGAAAAAAAGGAGGTAATTTTACACACCTTTTTTTGTTGGGCCTCAGAACTGAGAATTAGTGAGTGATGGAAAATTCGAAACCAACCTAGCAGCACGTCAAAAAGCTGTGTTTGTGTCCATGGTATAAGTTTTGCCAGTTTTTCTTTTTTGAGAAAAAGCAGGAAATTACAAAATTTTAGTAACAAGCATTCCACGGTACAGGATGTAATATGTCTATTAAATACTTGGATTTACATTTTTACTTGGATTTTGGCCCGGAAAATATCAGCGACGTTAGTGATGAGTACGGCCAGCGCACAAACCAAGACTTTTGGGAATAGAAAAACGGTACCAGGGCTAATAGAATTATGTGGATGTTGTTAATAAAAGACGATGCAATCTTTCTTAACATTTATAATTATAAGAATTTGACATATACGTTAAAGTTTGTTTTAAACAGAAAAAAGCTTTTCTTTAAAATCCAAACTATCTATCTATGTCTTCCATAAAAATTAATATACGTCTCATATCATGAAAAACCAAAAGTTTTAATTTGTCGGTCAATCTTAATAAGTAGTTATACCTATATAATATGTATGTGCCGCTTTTCTCATTATTTTCTATAGAACACTTATGTACATATAAAAGAAAATACGGCAATAGCTATATAATTAGAGCTGAAACTGATATATGCTTGTAGTTGGTAGAGTTTTTATGTAAACTACACAACTGGAAATATCAAATTCTTATCGTTGTTAAGGAAAAATTCAATATAAGCAAATAAATGAAAGTTGTCTAATTTTGTAAGAAACAAAACACCTAGTTATATATAACTAGATATATAAAACACCTAGTAGGTATAATTAATGAAAAGAATATGATTTAAAATAATTACCTTAAGTGTGGTCTAATAATCCTTCATATATTCGAATTATGAAGCATGTGAATTGCAATTATACATTTGTGAACTGATTTACAAGACACACGTTTAAATATTCATTCTTCAACTAACTTTAATACAATAATATTGTGATTTTAGAGGTAGTGAATCTCTTTTGGAATCTGATACCTATTGTAGTTGGTGTGCGTCAACCGAAAAACGTCTCGAGTTACGTTACTAAATTTAACACTAAATTCAGTACATACACATTATTTAAATATTATTCATAAACATTTGCTTCATACCTATTTTCTGTTCTAAAGGCAATACATTTAACTTGTACAAACAAAGAGAGGTGTGGTTACCAAACGACTTTCTTATACCGTATGTGTCTATTTTCATTAGCTATAGGGATTCAATCTTTACATGCGATTTATACGTATACAAATAATACGTGGCAACGTGTGTCTCCCGGCAACAATCAACATCACAGCGACTTTCACCGATCTTGCCACTTCTACATTAAATGTTCAGCTGCGAACACGTTCCGAGATATAGTCTGCAATAAAATCCGTCATCATCAAATGGCCGGCGCGATCTAGTTGTTTATTATTATTTTCAGAATCCTTTTTTATTTACCTTATTTTTAATTTTATTAGAATTACGCTTTTGTTTGTGTCATGCTTAATAATTCTCTGCATTTACTGAAAGGAAAAAGAAAAATCCTTGCAAGGCGTAAATATTATTTCTAAGCGCAGTACAAACATCCAAGTCAATAGTCCAACAGCTACTGCTAACTTGAGCTTGCAGCGGTCGCGCTCGCATTGAAGAGAAAAGTAGGGGGTGCCATGTTGTCACGTATTGCATGAATTAATCGCCTATGGCTAATGAAAATTGACACGTGCTGTATACAATTTTTTTAGGGAAAAAAATGTCTTCTAAAAAAGTTTTTCTGAATTATGTTTTCAATATTATCATATTCTTAAAAAGAAAACTGTTTTTCGATAAGAGTAAAAACCTACTTCCAGAAGGGATTTTTAAAAAGTGTATTTCTTAAATTCACTTCTTTGTATTCACTACAAATGTGTCTAAATTTATTAGTTGACGAGATAGTGGAATATTCGATTTTTTCACTGAAATAAATTATAGTTGAATCATTTTCGTAACCGACGCGGTTAAGGTATAAAATTCGTGCTTTGCCAGTGTTGGTTCAATGCCATTACAAATTCTCGACCGGAACAACTTCAGAATAAAATTATCCAAAAAAAAAAAATTGTTGGCACTTATAATTACACGGGAGCTTTTTTTTCCGGATAAATTTTCGTTTGTTTTTTAAGGAAAATTTGTATTGCCTTCGGACTCGTCGTTTTATCGAGGAGGAAATTTGTTTCCATTTTACCAACTAAATTTGAGTTTGGAAATGGAAAATTTACTAAATGTGTAAACAATTATTGAAACATTTATTACATAGTAATTATTAATTCTTATACACGTTGTGAAGATTACTTACAATGAGTTTGCAGATTTTATGTCATAACAACACTTCACAACGAACACTATGATGATAAAATAAACAAATTGATGCCGGTTCAACTAAAGACAATACGCAAAGCTTACTGTTGCGGCGACTTTGACATTTTATTTTGACAGTGAGTTTGTTGATTTTATACATAACAAGAAAATACAAATTGTTGTCGGGTCAACAAGTTTTTTGCCGATTTAAAAGTTAAACTTTTTTCGCCGTCAAAGTGACAAAACAACCACCCCCCTGCCGTTATCTTTTAAACAAAGTGGAATAAAACCTTGAAACAAAAATAAATCAAACCACTATAAAAATACAAACTTTATGACCACAATTTTAAACAGGTGGCGCTGTAGGCTATATCAACTTAAAACTTTAAATGGCAAACGGGGTCGAGTGACGAGTGACCTCTCATTTGAATTGTGTTTGGTAGATCTATTCAGAGTTTGTTTTTTTAAATTACCTTTATTTGTTAAAAAAAAACGCCGAATTTTACGGGTAGTGAATATAAAAAGCTACTGAAATTGAAAAAAAAAGCAAATAATCCTGAACACATAACTCTGCTCTTAAATTAAATCTTCAAAATAAGCACCATTAACCTCTTGGCAATAGAACAACCAATTTCAAAACAATGTTGTTATTATCCAACCTGTGAAATTCGGATTTTTTTTAGTACTTGAATTAATATTAATAATTAAGAATATTTTAAAAAACATAAATTTTTGGATAGATTTTCCTTTGAAATGAGGGGTTTCACATGTTTTGTTTAATTTGTGTGCATAATGGCTTCAAATAATCACCCAGCCTAAAAGTATATAGCTTCCGTTGGTAAAATACTCACATAAAAACCAGTTACATATATGTATTATAAATAATGTCATCATCAAAATCAGATATGAGCGCCACACGGCTTGCCATACAGGGTGTATGAAAAGTACCATATAATGGCTGTAACTTTTTATTACGATAAGTTATGAAGATATGTTGTTTGGGTTATTATTGTGCACATTTTGCCTCTTCATACTTTGTTTAGTTGTTATCAACCAACTTGTTTTTTTTTAAAGGCAGTCTACATTTCTTTTTGTGATTATCAAATATGCATATTTTCTCTATTGATTAATGATATTTGGTCATCATTAACAGTGGCGGCTGCTGCAGGGAGGGCAAGGGGGCACTGCCCCACCGCGACAAATTTCTTTTAACAGATAAAGTAATTATAAATACCTAATTGGTATCTAATTTTTCTGATTTGTTTGATGACAAATAATATGTCTTCGGAAGTAACAGTCCGTTTTTTCAGCGCGTTTAAAAATCGTTGTCTGACGTAAGCTCCGGGGCATCTCGCGCGACTGCCCCGTCTGTATTAGGAATCGAGCGATGAAACTGGCGCGGGTAGCGCGCGTATATATGTAGGTGGCGGGGCACTACTCTATGGTGCCGGGTCCGGGTGGCGGTCCAGTATGTAATATACAGCGGTAAGTGTATGTTGTAATTTCTGTCGGTACAAATGCAACTATGAATTACGTTCGTCACATTAAGACAGAATTAAAAAATCTAGGTCTCCCTAGACCAGATTTATTGATTAAACTAGAAGATCACAATTTGAAAACTAATAAAACCGTGACGAGAAAATTCAACAGAAGCTCTTACAGTTTATCAGACTGGTTGTGTGGGTGTAATGTGCAAAATGCTTTTTTCTATTTCGGTGCTATAAAGTTCACTTTACGACACCCGTTTTGTTTGCAAAAGTATTTCTTTATCGCACGCTAATTTTGTTGTTTTGACGTTGGTAACAAAAAAAAAAAATGGAACGAAATTCCATTTAAATGTCAAAATGTAAGCCTTTAATGTAACAAACATGTGCAATAGAAGTTGTACAAAGAATAAAAAGCACACATGCTAACATTTTATTTACTAATTAACAATATAAATTGTTAAGCAGAGTTGGATGATAAGTTTTCTGATGCTACTATTGTAATTTACTTCCAAGGTTGAATAATACAACTGTTATAAAAGTTTGTTATTGATAATATGTCGAGACTATGTTGGCGAAGGATTTAGTAAATTGTCTTCTGCTATTTTGCGAATCTCTGGGGGCGTCCAGAAAAAATCAAGTGAACGGTGTTTTTCTACTTTGAAGAGAATAAAAACATTTTCTAGAAATACTATGCGGGAAAGCAGACTATGTGCCTTAGCAATGTGTTCCATTAAAAAACAATTACTGACATCAACACCAAACTTCAATGAATGAGTTATTAATCATTTTGCTGATCGTAAGGAACGGCGGATGGATTTTATTTTCAAACAAGTTAATTAAATAGCATATTGAGTTTATTTTTTTTGGGTGTTTAATATCAAAAATTAAGTACAGACACCCGGTGCCCTCCCGTCCCAAAAAATCACGGGCCGCCACTGATCATTAATAAATGAAGAGATTGAGAAAAAACTAAACTTTATTGAAAAACTGGCAAAAACATACGGAATACAAAAATTGGGACTTTAAACGCAAGAGAAACTTCACTAAAGCAAATGTTCAAATATGCTTCCATTAACTGCCAAACAATAATTTAATCAACCCTTAATATTTGTTGCTGTCCTGTATAACATCTCTACAAGTATTTTGCGATTTTATTATTTCTTCGCACCTTTAAATCTTTCAAATTACGTGGTTTTTCTTTGCTCGAAATGAAAAATCCCTTAACGTTGTACAGGAACGTAGAGAACGCATTCGAAGCAGTTTGTGAAGGTGACATGTTATCTCCAGAAGCGTAGACGAATCAAATCGACGGCGTCATGATTTATGATTCAAGATTGCCCCGCTTGCCCCCCCCCCTCTATCGCCGCCGCAGCAGCTGCGGGTAGAAAACCTTTCGGTTTTCAAATTTTTACAAATGCAATCCAATTAAATCGTGATTTTCAAGTAGCTCGACAACGAGGTTTTACTGGTAATTGGCACGAGTGGTTACGTACTCAAAAAGATCGAACAACGCAAGGTCCGCCAGTGGATGCTGTTTCACCAGTTAGTCCACAACAACAACCCATACAAGGAGGAACGGGCGCACGGCCACCGATACCACAGCGACATTTATTCGAAGAACCGTCAGACGATGCATTAGCTCAATTAGGAGCCATGTTTAATGAACCTATGAATGAAGATGTACTACAAGAGCAAGCGGGTCACACTGGCGGCGGAGCAATTAGTAATCCAGTTGGTGGAATTGAAAGCGCTAATAAACATTTAATAATTCCCAGAACTTTGGGTTTTAAAAAATTATATGTATTTGGTAAAAGTAGAATTTTTTATACATACGGTTATGCTTTTAAGCAAATTATTAACAAACGAGAAATAGGTAATGTAGATTTAGGTTATTTAGTTGAATTATGTACGCCATTAGCAACATTACCAGCTGATATGTTGGGATTTTATATGAATCAATCTGAATTATCTGCATTTACTGGGAAAGTCAAAGTATTACATGTAAATGCTTCGCTAGTTCCACAAGGATTACGAACAGCTTTTGATTTTGGAACAACTTTAACTGGTACTGCTACTTCCGAACATGTTTCCATTGGTTGTTCTGGGATAGGATTAAATAATTTAATTTATAATCGACATGAAGTATACAATAGCGATGCAAAAGCTCCCATGACACCTACAGGAGTCAGTGATGTTAGTTCCGCAGATTTTATTAAAAAATATTACGGTTCTGCAAATTGGATTGATGGAGAGTTGGGAATGAATTTAGGAATTCCACGACATGTTAATATGTATTTGGTATCATTATCCAATAGTAATCGCAATCCGACTGGACAATATGCTAATAAATATCAAATGAACAGCAATGGTGGGCCTAGTATCGACCGTATGTATGATCGATGGAATTTTATGCCTAGAATGGGTGAACAAGTAATTGATTACAATTATACACCAGTTAACGGTGTAATATGGTTTAAAAATCATTATATGCCATACGAGGGGAACTATTTATATTTCGGGAATTGGCAACACTAATGTCAATAGCTAAAATCTGACAACACCATAATAAAGTTTGACACCATAATAAAGTTTGACATTTTTTAGCATAAAAGTACTCACAACGTTTTGATGTACAAGTGCGATTTGTTTTGTTTACAGTGAGTTCAGAAAATCAATTTGACAAAATCATGGAAATTTCAAGAGGTTTTCGTTGGATTATTTTTCACAACTTTCGACGTGGATTATCTCAACAAGAATGTGTCGATGAACTCAGTTCTTTGTATGGCGATAAAGCACCATCAAAAACCACAGTATATCGCTGGTATAGTGAATTCAATTGTGGTCGTAGTTCCGTCGCCGACGAATTCCGTGAAGGTCGTCCAAAATCGGCTGTTGTGCCACAAAACATCGATGCAGTGCGTGAACTGATAATGCAAGATCGTCATGTGACATATTGTGAGACAGAGGCATCCTTGTACATTAGTTCCACTTCAATACATTTGATTTTGCATGAACACTTATGTAGTTGTAAAAAAAAATTGTTCTCGTTGGATACCCTATAATGTATCAATCGCTAAAAAAAGGCACGCGTCAAGTGGTGTAAGGAAATGGTGAGAAAGTTCAACCGTGGTGCTTCAAAAGACGTATATAAAATCGTAACAGGCGACGAATCATGGATATATGCTTATGAGCCGGAAACAAAACAGCAATCGACCGTGTGGGTATTCCGAGACGAGCTAAATCCAACAAAAGTTGTTCGTGGAAGAAGCACAGCGAAGGAAATGGTCGCCTGTTTCTTCGGCCGAATGGGTCATGTGGCCACTTTTCCGCTTGAGAAACGTAGAACTGTCAATTCCGAGTGGTACACGACCATTTGTTTACCGGAAGTCCTCGGAGAAATTCGTAAAACAAACACCCCCAAAGACGAATCATTCTGCATCATGACAATGCGAGCTCTCACACATCTCGTCAAACAAGTGAATTTTTGAGCAGTCAAAACATCGAATTGATGACTCGTCCTCCGGACAGTCCTGACTTGGCACCCAATGACTTCTTCTTGTTCCCGAATATCAAAGGTAAACTGCGTGGTCAACGATTTACGAACGCCGAAGAAGCAGTTGAAGCGTTCAAAAACCATGTTTTAAAGGTGTCTCAAGAGGAATGGTAAAACTGCTATGACAAATGGTTTAAACGAATGCAAAAGTGTATTGATCATCAAGGGGAATATTTCGAAAAACAATAAAGCCATTTTCATTTAAAAATGTTTGTTATTATTTGCTATTCCCGAAATATAATTAGTAGCCCTCGCAATGCTAGTGACTCTGATACAGCATGGAATTCAACGTCATATTTTTTAGGAAATAAATTGAAAGTACAAAATCAATATATAGCAGATTCTAAAAAAGTGGAATCTGCTATAGCTGCTTCTGTGGATACGCGTACTTACATTAATGTTGTGTCAAGCTTATATCCAATAGGAATACAGATTTTTCATTACGATACAAGTTTATATCCAATAGGAATGCGACATTCCAATATTCAAACAATATTCAATATGGCGACTGCATATCTGACAGATATACAAATTTAATAAATGTGACAGTTCTCTGCAATTTACAAGTAAGTACTTAACATTTTTGCTTTTTTGAAAATATAAACTGTAAAAATGAGGGATAATGACAGTGAAATGTAAAATTTGAGTCCGCCAGAAATTATGGTACAAACCTTAGTAACCACGAACAATTTAATACCAGCTACATTCGCAAAGGTGCATGGAAAATTTTAACCTCAATTTATGAAATGAAATGTTCAAAAAATAAAGTTTTATATGGGGTCGTAGAAAAAATAGTGTATGCAACTCGCATTTAATGGCTATTAAGACACTCGTATTCATTACAATACTCGGCTTCGCCTCGTATTGTAATTGTCTTACTCGTGTCTTAATAGCTATCATTAAATGTTCATTGCATAAAATACTATAACAGCATCAATAGATCCCATAAAACAGTATGATATTCACGATCGTCAAAAACGGAATACAACGATTCCGTTACCATACTTTGGTATCTTACCTGTACCACAATTAAATCCAGCTACAGATAATACACAATTTCAAAATACTTGTGCTTATTGGTCAGTTAAAGCATGTTTAGTAATGGAAGTGATTGCAGAGTCTCTTTTTACAATTGGAACTTGAATCCATGGAGGACCTCAAGAATTTAACTTAGTTAATGCAGCCGTAGAATCAAATGATTATAATGATTTCAGACCTGGTAATTTAGTTACATTTGGTAATTAAAGTAAATACACATTATGTTTATTTAATATTACTTTTATTTCATACCTTGCCATATATTATACAATAATAGTTATTTATGTAACAAGTCAGTAAAGTGATACTTTACCGAACGAGTCTGATTTACGAGCCAAGCGAGTGAAGCGAGCGCGGCGAGTAACAGACGAGTGCGGTAAAGGTACTTTACTGACGTGGTGCATACAAAATTTTATCGCCAACCGTGAAAATTGTTAATTTAAGAAATAAAGATATAATAACTTTTGACAGTTTATGACAGTGACATACGATTTATGTTTAAAGTCATCTGTCATGGCTACACTGACAGATATTAGCGGCAGGTAAAGTACTTTATTGTACAGTACGATAAAGTGTTTGTTTACCTCCGTAAAACGCTATGGTAACACATCGCTTTGCTGACGGTTGGCGATAATAGTTATTTATGTAACAAGTCAGTAAAGTGATACTTTACCGAACGAGTCTGGTTTACGAGCCAAGCGAGTGAAGCGAGCGCGGCGAGTAACAGACGAGTTCGGTAAAGGTACTTTACTGACGTGGTGCATACAAAATTTTATCGCCAACCGTTAAAATTGTTAATTTAAGAAATAAAGATATAATAACTTTTGACAGTTTATGACAGTGACAAACGATTTATTTTTAAAAGTCATCAGTCATGCTACGCTGACAGATATTAGCGGCAGGTAAAGTACTTTATTGTACAGTACGATAAAGTGTTTCTTTACCTCCGCAAAACGCTATGGTAACGCATCACTTTACTGACGGTTGGCGATAAAAATTATAATCTAATTGACAAAAAATAATTACATACGTAAAACAATAGCTATTACATCATATTCTAATAGTAAATGATAAAATGCTATCGGAATTGGTTTTTTCAGACAATGTTTTAAAAATGGTGCACATTGCCATTTATAAAGTATCATTCTGCAAGTAAAAGTTACATCATTTGGAAAAATATTATTATTTGATAAAACAATAACGGGTGTACGATTAACTATAGCATCTTGTTGATATTTGACTTTAACGCTTATTGTATCACCACCGAATAACATTTTAATTGTATCAAATTGAAAAACCTCACACATCGGTTCATTCCATAATAAAATACGTTTATTAACATATTCTTGCATCGGAAAATTTGAATATTTAGAAAAATTACGTATTTGACCACAATTAATAAAAATGAGGTGTGGCCACCACACGACTTTCTTATACGTATGAGCGTTTAAACTATACAATCTTAAGAATTTTTTTACACAAAACTTATTCAAAATCCTATTTTAAGTACTTTCATTCTCTTAATAAATCGCTATAAAATGCATACTTTGCAAGATATTCGAAAAAAAGTGCTACTCGCTAAGAGTAAAAGTGCTACTTCCGGTCCGAATTTTGAAATTTCATGTATACAAAAAATATTGCAAATATAACTCTAAATACATTTGTACTCTTAATAAATATATATAGAATGCATAATTTACGACATATTTGCCAAACATCGCTATTCGGTAAGAGTAAGTGTTACTTCCCGTCCGAATTTTGAAATCTTTTTTATACAAAAGATATTGAAAACTATGTTTTAAATACTTTTATACACGTAACGCACCTGTCTAAAAAGCTTGACTTGCGAAATATTCGCAAAAAACCGATTTTCGATAAGAGTAAAAGACCTACTTCCGGTAGGAATTTCGAAAAACTTTTCAAATAAAATTGTTCTCAATTTTAATTTTAAGTACATATGAATTCTTTATAAATTTGTATAAACTTAGTATTTGACGAAATATGTGCAAAATTCGATTTTTTCACTGAAGTAAACTGCTACTTCCGGTCTACCGATTTTACTGAAAAACTAATCAGTTCTCAAGAGGGAGATTATACACGTAAATACAAAATTTGGAATTGACATCTACAGCGGTTTGACCGCTATCGTGGTCACACACAGACATACAGACAGACAGACAGACACACACACAGACATTTTTTAAAAACCACTTTTTTGGTATCCGGGGACCTCAAAACGTGGACATCTGCAAAAATCTCGAGGTCGAAAATTTTCATCATCACAATACTTCCTTATACTACGTATAAGAAAGTAAAAAAATGAGGTGTGGCCACCACACGACTTTCTTATACGTATGAAAGTGTTACTTCCGGTCCGAATTTTAAAATTTCATTTATACAAAAAATATTCCAAATCCAACTCTAAATACTCTTCATAAATATATATAGAATGCATAATTTACGACATATTTGCAAAAAATCGTTATTCGGTAAGAGTAAAAGTGTTACTTCCGGTCCGAATTTTGAAATTTTTTTTATACAAGAGATATTTAAAAGTACGTTCTAAATACTTTTATACTGGTAATGTACCTGCTTAGAAAGCATGACTTGCGAGATATTCGCAAAAAACTGATTTTCGATAAGAGTAAAAGACCTACTTCCGGTCGGAATTTCGAAAAACTTTATTAATACAATTTTTCTCAAATTTAATTTTAAGTACATTTGAATTCTTTATAAATTTGTTTAAGCTTAGTAATTGACGAAATATTTGCAAAATACGATTTTTTCACTGAAGTAAACTACTACTTCCGGTATGCCGATTTTGCTCAAAATCTAATCAGTTCTCAAGACGGAGATTATATTCATAAATATAAAATTTGGAATTGATACCTATAGCGGTTTGACCGCTATCGTGGTCACACACACACACACACAGAGAGAGACACACACACAGAGAGAGAGACATTTTTTAAAAACCACTTTTTTGGTATCAGGGGACCTCAAAACGTGGACATTGCAAAAATCTCGAGGTCGAAAATTTTCATCACAATACTTTCTTATACATACTACGTATAAGAAAGTAAAATGTAAAACCATATCAAAAAAAAATTCTTACCACTACTAGCCGGTGATACAATTTCTACACAATTAATTTTTGGTAAACACTTTTCTTCGATATGATATACATCTAATAAAAATTATTTAACATTTTCTTCTGAATGTAATTGATATCATAACAGTTTCTTGCAAACGGCAACAGATTCGTCAATGCAGTAATAATATTCATAAATATTTTCAGAAGTACAAGCAAAATATGGAGCACTCTTATTTAAAAAGCTATACATCGAAATAATATCATACGAAATAATTTGTAAATATAAAATTTCTATAACATTTTGAACAATTATGTCGTTACGACGCTTAAATTTAAATTTCGAATTTAACCAAGCCGGTGTATTGACGACATTTAATGAGGGGCTTGTCGGGAATTGACAAATGAATTCCAATAATTCCTCTTCTTCACCTCTTTCTTGATATCTTTTATATTTTTTACTCTTCGAATGGCTGTCTTGATTACATCTTGAATTGGTTGGTATAGTGGATCCACTGGCGTCGCTCCAATTGTTCACTTGACAACAGTTGAGTGTTGGCTGGACAAGACCGTTCTCGTTTATATGATCACCTTCCATTTGGTACTTTTCACTGCTGCCATATGTTAGAATTATACAGATTAAATCGAATAAAACATAATATTAATTTGTTTTTTTTTTGTATTAAATTTATGCGTAGCTTTTAGTGTAAGGGCCTGTTTTTCAAACTCCGATTAAAATACTCGGTTATCTCCAATATTATAATACAATTATTTCTGCACAATGGTTTTAGTTTGGTCATCTACTTTGCTAGTAACTTTCTTCAAAATTGTGTGGTACGTTGGTGTTGAAATGCGTTAATGCAAATGCGGACAGAATACTCACAAAGTGAGCAAAAATGGGGACCGCTGCATAACATATTCAAAGTGAAAAAGTAATAGTAATACTTGAATTTATCATGGTATGTTTTATATAACATTAATAAGAGATTGTACTTTGTAAGGAATTACCTTTAATGTCTACATCAATTTTTTACAGAACAAAACTGTTGTCTTATATCTAATATCGACTGACTCTTATACAGTTGTGCCAACATTTTTAACTTCTCTACTGGTAATTCCACACTTTACTTTCATCATTTTCTCTGAATGTAAACCTTCTGAGCCTTTTAATATGTTTACCGTAACGCAACAACATTATCACCCACATTTTTTGGTTTCGTTGGTTTTACCTCTGTTAACACTCTGTCGTTCAGAGGTTCATCTTCACTTTCTTCAATATTCCTTTCTTCCTTTTTTGCATTAAAATTAGGACAAATGAGATGTTGCCATCTTCTAGGTGTCGGACCAATGTTCGTTATTAAGGCAGGTTCCCAATGAGAAATCGAATTTTTCGTGTAGCTGCCTTTAAAAAAACATTATGTTATGTGTTGATAATCAAGTGCGCCATGATTTTTTTATTAATATTATTACATTTTACATAAGAATTATGATTATATGCCATTTTACTTTCTTATACGTAGTATAAGGAAGTATTGTGATGATGAAAGTTTTCGACCTAGAGGTTTTTGCAGATGTCCACGTTTGAATGGTCCCTGATACTGACAAAGTGGTTTTTGTAAACGTTTATGTGCCCTGCCAAACTGCTAAAGCTATCAATACCAACCTTAATTATAATTTTGTCAGTTTTGTGGTTTTGATTAATATAGTATAGTACTAACAAAATTATATCAAAAAGAGACAATAGCTCAGTAATAGCCACTTTTAAAGTATTAACGAGTTACATGTTTTTGATGTGAAATCCAATAAGAAATTCAAAAATGAAATGATATTCCATTTGAAAAAATTGACTTTTTTGCAAAAACTAACAAAAGCATATCAAAAAACGACAATAACTCTGTAATAGTCACTTTTAAAGTATTAACGTCTAATATGTTTCTGACATGACATTTAATAAACATTCAAAAATGAACTGAATACCATTTAAAAAAATTGACTTTTATACAAAAACGTGTCATGTAACTTTAATCCAGTTTCCTGCACATGCAGTTAATAACTGTACAAAAATAAAACATGATTCTATTAGGACCTCTTATTGTAAAAAATACTGCAAAAAAATTTGTCCATCTAATACGTCGTTTTCGAGAAATATAATTTTATACAAACATTGAATTTTTCAGAAAAATGGGAATAAGTCAAAAACTTTACACTTTAGGCCTATACTATCTTATAACTTTTTGACTAAAAATTATACGGAGAATACAAAAATGCAATAATATATAGGGTGTTCCATTTAAAAAACTATAACTTTGGTTAGCCACCAAGTTATGGAAAATTCTGTATAATACAAAATATTTTTAAACTGTGCTCCTAATGAACGGCTATCACAAGGAAAAAACCGCTTCGAAATATCTTTACTCATAAAGGCATAATCGGCCTTACCCGCTTAGATGACTCACCCTATATATATATATATACACCGCTGGTCTGTTTACTATTAGAATGCGGGATAAAATACATGTATTTCGTACATATGGTAGCAAGCGAGGTTGCCAATATAATTTAGTCCGGCATCATAACTATGACAGTACTTAATAATGACACAAATGACATTTAATAGAAAATCGTATATTCACGCGGACAGTTTTCTTTGATTTTGAGTTACTGACACTGTCTAAGATGTTGTACACTACGGAAGAAAGAATTCAAATAATTAAATGGTACTATTCAGGTAGTACAGCACAGGAAGTAGTTGGTCGTTTCATATTTTCATTTGAAAATAGACCCGTCCCTGCCGTTCAAACAGTTTTGAACATTGTTCATAAATTCGAATCTGTTGGATGTATTACGGACTGCCATAAATGCATTGAGAAGAGCAAAGGATGTCGTATACGGATACTGAGCGAGGAAAGGGAACAACGGGAAGTTAATGTATGTAGTGCTGTTGAGCAAAATGAACCATGTTCATCACGGCAAATATCTGAACAGGTTGATATCCCAGCGCGTACTGTTAGAAAGATTTTGAATAGGCAAGGGTATCGTAGCTACAGCATACAAAAACGCCAGGAAATTTTTCTTGGAGATCAAGTAAGGCGCATTAACTTTTGTGAAAGTGTAATGGCACGAGTCGTCGAAAATGATAATTTTATACAAAACATTTTATTTACGGACGAATCTGCGTTCTATTTACATGGTCGTTCTAATCCAATGATTACTAAATATTGGTCAAAGCAAAATAAACATCTGTTTTTGCCCCTTCGTACCCAATATCCTCAAAAATTGAATGTGTGGGCCGGTATATTGGGTGATCATATTATTGGTCCATTTTTTATTGATGGTACACTTACAGCAGCCAGATATTTGCAATTGCTCGAAACTAATATCATGCCGGCCGTTCGTGCTCTCAATGTTAATGTTGAAGAGATTTGGTTTCAACAGGATAACTGTCCAGCTCACACTGCACGGATTGTACGGCAATTTCTTCAACAAACTTTTCTTAACCGTATAATAGGTTCAGGCGGCACGATAGAATGGCCACCTCGCTCGCCCGATTTGACGCCGTTAGATTTTTTCTTTTGGGGCTGTATCAAGGAAAAAGTTTATACATATGCGCATGAGCGAGCTAGAAATTTGGAAGAATTACGGCAAAAGATTGTCAACACTGCCAATAGTATATTGCCTGAAACACTTGCCAACGTACGGAATGAATTTCACTACAGACTTGGTTATTGTCAAGAGCAAGCAGGCGGTTTATTTGAACATTTACTCCATTAATATTTATAGAATTTTTGTACTAAATTTTATAAAATAAAATCTTTCCTTTTACTAATTAGTTTAAAAAACATTTTAGTTTAATTCTAATATACGGTAGTTTAATTTTGTAATTTAATTTTTCAAGAATATTTTAGTTTAATTTTCTAGCGATCTTTTTACATTAATACCATTGCTTACGCAGAATTATACCAATTTTATTAAAACGTTGCTACCTCTAAACTGATTATTGTGTTCTGTTTGTATTTTTTCACTTCTCTCCAGTGTGATATTACTTATTTTCGATAAAATATAAATTACCGTTAACAAAAGCGCGCTATACGGAAGCATTAAATGCACTCGTAACGTTTACATGACGTTCACTGACGTTTATCTAGCCCACAGCTAGCCTGACCTAACCAATGCACAACAACAAAATGTTTAATATTTACATTACGTTAGTGCATAGTCTATAAGTCGATACCGGGAAAAATGTTTCAAATACATAAGGCAACACTGTGCGCCTTTTCTACTGATAGCCGCATTCCAGATCTGCTCAGACCAGCGGTGTATATTTATCAAGAGTACAAATGTATTTAGAACTGGATTTGGAGTATTTTTTGTATAAATGACATTTGAAAATTCGGACCGTAACACTTTTACTCTTAGCGAGTATCACTTTCTTTCGAATATCTCGCAAAGTATGCATTCTATAGAGATTTGTTTAGAAAATAGAAGCACTTATAATGTTTTTTTCAATTTTTTTTTTAAATTGAGTCGAAGCAACACACTCACAGGTTTATTTTTCTAAGAATATAAAAGTATTTAAAACAATTTAGCACATTTTTTATAACTTGAAACGCGTATAAGAAATACGTATAAGAAAGTCGTGTGGTGGCCACACCTCATTATTAGTTTTATCTTCAATGGATACAATATGTATAACTGAAAATTTCGGCAATTTTCAATTGTTCTGTTTCAATGTTCAAAAGTCGATAAAAAATTATAAATTTGAAAATGTTATCAAACATTCCTCAAATTTCGGAACAGCTTTCCTAATTAAACCGATTGTGTATCGTCAACACTAAGAAAGTAATCCATATAAGGCGACTGAACATGAGAAATCTGTACATCTCATGACGTGTAATTATCAACGATGGAGTATTATTTAATATGTGGTTCGTATTATTTTCATCATTTAGATTCTGAAAAGCCGACGTTTCGGCAGACATTCCTTCTGTCATCTTCAGGGTAGCCCTTTGAAGGCAAGAAACAGCCCTTCACAGAGCTACTCTGAAGATGACAAAAGGAATGTCTGCTGAAACATCGTTTTTTCAGAATTCAAGCGATGGAAACAGGGCATACAACTATCAAACCCTGTATAAATCGCATTCTTATTTCATACGATGAATAGACAAATGATTTTAATTTGTAAATGCTTAATCCTTCTCTTTCGCATTTAAGTTATATGGGATATATTGAGCGACGCTTGTATGTTATAGAAAAATTGAAAAGACGATTATGTACAATACAACAACAATTTCTTGTATAGTTTGATGGTATAACGAGTATTTATAATACCTAGTCCTAATGACTTAAACGCGGTAAGTCCGTAAAATTTCTCTCTTGCTCTCTCTTTTTCTTAAAATAAAACTGTTTACAGTAACTTTTAAGTAGCAAATTAATTAATTTAATGTATGGAAACTAATCAATCAAAATACGGACACCAAGTTAATGTACCCAGAATAAAATTCATTGTTATCTATACGTAATGTACCTACGGACTTCCTTCTGATATCGTACAATAAGAAATGACTAACAATTACCCCATTCAAGCAATTAATAACGGAAACAACCCTTCACTGTGTATAATACCTTTTCCTCCGTTTTCAACAAAACGATTAGTCCTTAGCGCGATACCCGTTGGAACACCCACCACCGGGTACACACGGCGTTACGGCCAATTGGTCCGTCATTAATTTTGGTCACGGATCGCTGATAGCAGGTGGTTCGGCCGAATTTAGACGCACACGCTCCGGTAATGTACCCCAATTTGCATCCGGTCTCGCGTATTATCAATTTTTATATGTATCAACGCTGTCGAGGACTTGCGACTGTCTTTCTTACAGGCTCTTCCGTTGGTACGAGCCGGTACCGATGAGGGTATATTATATACATACATACGTATATACCTTGTATATGATGAGTGTATGCCATTCGCTTTCGATGATCCTTTCCCTCGCTCCTGTCGAAATGAGGGTTGGTAGACGCGAAAGTTTTAGTATCGTGACGTGATACATAAAGTTGTCTCTGGTCGGCACAGATCACGCGGCAGTGAAAGATTATTGACGACTTAGGTTTATAGGGATTCCATTGTCGCGTGATGAATTTTTTTAAGAAAAATGTTGCCAGCACCAGCGGATGATGAATAGATAGTCGGCGTTATTTTATTACGTTATAGATATGTAGGGTCTTTACATTTTTATTTTGATGCGCTAGCTGATAAGAAAACAAAATTATTTGCCACAGTAATACCTTAGATTTTGCACATAACTTGAAACTTTAAAACATCGTGTTTTCATGGTATTGTGTTTTGAAATAGTTCAAATCGTGTAAGTTATGTATTCAGGGAACGTATTATTAGAGACTCGTTATTGCAGTTTTCTTCAAGGTTCTTCAAATTTATTACATTTTTATTAATATTACTAATTTAAGACCGACCTAAAACAAAAATATTATACACAGTTTAATAAATTCAGCAAAGATGATATCCTTGCGCCATCATTTAACATTCTATGATCCAAATGAATACTTCCGCAGTCATGATCAATACTATAAACTGTAAAATGAATGAGGAAGTTATAATAATCAGGACAATATTTGATTTCAGGTTAGATTAACAGTCAATCAATATAGATAGGAACTTTTTCATTATTCATTAATAATACTAAGTATATTGTACATTCAATAAATGTTTACGTGACTACCAAAAAACAAGTAATACAAGTTATTTACATCAATAATATCACCACATTTTTTTTTTATCTTCAAGGTTTTTCATAGATAATACAAAACTTCTAGATCAGCAACTGTTAATAAAATGAATATCTAATAATGGTTTATAGTGTGGCGGGCAATAATCACTCATGGCGCTTAGATTGATACTTGCCGGAAATTTAAATATATGTTGCATATTACAGTCCAAATCAATTGATTTTCCGCTGTATTCATAAGTAATTCTGATATCGTCAATAGAAAGTTCGATTGTCAACAGAACATTTCCAATCACCAAATGAAAGTTCTATTATTCAAAATAAAGTCCGCTATGACGGAAAGCACGATTTACCTAAAAACATAAGAAAATGGTTTTTTTGAGTAACACTTTTTTTACGTATTGCTGTGATCTTAACCTTATCGAAAATAATAATCTTAAGACTTAGTTTAGTTATTAAAAAAGAATACTAATTTTATTTTAAAATCGTTTATTTAAACATTAAGGTATAAGTTAAAAACAGATACATATAAGTAGGATAAGTTGCTAACATTTAAGGACAAACTCCTTATTAAATTGTTGGTATATTTTTAGTTAAGCAAATGTAAATATATTAGGTATAATACAGATACTAAATGAATCAACAGGCTTTATTTGGTCAAAAAGACACAGTCTTGAATAAAGAAATAAATTTAAATGTGAACATGAATAATGATACCAATTCATAAGAAAGATTCTAACAATAAAACTAAATATATATCTATTGATAATGGATTGAATTGTGTGCTTATTCATTTGGACTATTCGAGGGCATTTGACACGATTTGTCACCAGCTGCTTATTTCTAAGCTCAAGTGTTACGGATTCTGCAATGGTTCGTTGGTTTTGCTACAATCCTATTGATATGAATGATATTTCAAGTAGGTCCGTTATTTTATATGGAGTTCCATGTTACCAACAGCCTCCTCCGATGGGAACAAATAAGACGTTTTCCCACAGGACAAGTCCAGGCCCAATATAGGTGTACATGTTTTATCCCTGTCTTATCCCGTTCCTCCAGAATAAATTAAAATCCCAATATGAAACATTCGGAAAGTTAGAAAAATTTCGCGTAATAACTTTTTAATACAATTTTGATACGAATCATAGGCTCCGCCTACAGCCAATTAAAACGCTCAAATACAAAATTTGTTCTACAAATTTCTTTTTGGATACGAATCATAGGCTCCGCCTACGACCAATTAGAACGCTCATATACAAAATTTGTTCTACAAATTTCTAATACACGCAGAAGACGTAACCCTATTTGGGCCCCCAAGGGAAATTACCGTGACATAGATACTTCTTTGTTCGTCACCTGCGTCACTGGGGTTCCCAAAATGAAACGTTAACACGTTTGGAAAACTATATAAGACGGGACAAATGCCTATACGATATCGAGTCCTAGCTCGGTCACCAGCCTGCCAGCATCAACCTCCTGGACCAGCAGAAAACAGGCCACCGATACAGAGCGGAATTTCCAGAAAGCCATCCAGCCGAATTGTATTACTGCTTACGTAATACAAGGGACCCAAAAGGCACTTTCCAGGTCATTGGAAGTACACGGCGAAACGTGTTCAGGAGAACACGCGGACCAAGAATCCACTAAGAATTCTGGAGGAATTCTTTATTCCGGACGGCTTCTTCATCGGAATCCAAGCTCGTCGACGTCCGAGAATATATCTACGTGGTGGAACACATCCGACGCTTCGCCTAGTATCGACCGAAGAAGTTGTAGGAGGATCCTATTACTGCTTACGTAGTAGCGGCCGTTTTAGTTATTTACAGTGCGCTTATTTCGCGTAAAGATACCGAACTTAAGGTCCCTCTTTAGTGTTCGCCAATAGTATTAACTTCAGTGCACCAGGACAAGCTACAGCTGTTTACGCTGTAGCAATTAACCGTAAGTGCAGTGAAAAACCTATTAAGCCCGCGTTTTTATTTGACATTGTTGGTTGAATGCCAGCACCTCCACCAAAATATTTAAACTCAGTGTGCGCCTTTGTTAATGAATTATCATATTAACTTCACGTGAATTCATTAACAACATTGTTATTTCTAAAGTGTTAATATTAAAACACACGCGTTAGTGAAACATAACCTTCAAATATCCAACCGATATCTACCCTTATACATAATATTTGTTTATAACCATATTATTATCCAAGTTCGTTATTACTGGTACCCATATGCAGCGTGTGTTTAACTTTTATTCCAGTAACAACCATTTTATTTGACATTGTTGGTTGAATGTCAGCACCTGCACCAAAATATTTAAACTCAGTGCGCGCCGTTGTTAATTTATAATATTAATAAATTCACTGTGGTTAATTAACTATATTGTTGTATTCGGAGAGTTAATATTAAATTCACGCGCTAGTGAAACTCTAACCTCCAAATACCTAACCTATATTTATCCCTATGTACATTATTTGTTTATAACATTATTAGTATTCAAATGTATCGTTATTAGTACCTATATTCAGTGTGTGTTTGACTTTTTAGCGGATAACATTTATTTTATTGTTGGTTAATGCCAACTCCTCCATCATTGTTAAGCAGTGTGTGTATTGTTGCTATATCATAATATTTATGTTGTTTCAAAGTGTACAACAACTATTACTCAGTATGCCCGTTTGTATTTAAACCTCGACTGTTAACATTTATTCGCGATACGACTTGTTTTTGGTTATAGTGTCGTTTATTAACACAGGTCGTTATTAACATCGGGTATTCTTACGTACTTATTAAGCTTTGAATTATTAAAATATTGTAACGTTGTGGAACATTATGGTTTTAATTAATAACATAACCCAACTTTAACCCCAAATTCAATTAATACTTCCTGGAGGAGTCTTTTGCCGCGGCCCCTTTGTTTGTTTGTGTGTTTTACAAATCCCCAGGATTAAGAGGAGGTATTATCCAGATGGTTCAATCCTCGGCCCGCTACTTTTTATAATTTATACTAACGACATTCTATCATCTGTTAATAAAGGTCACGTCGAAGCTTATGCAGATGACACACAGTTATTTCATTCATTTCCTTTTTATGAGTACTGGGCGGCTGATGATATTAATGCGGACTTGTTTAAGGTGAATGAGTTATCTATTGAGCATAACATGCTTCTTAATTCGCAGAAGACTAATGTGTTGATTTTTGTCTCTAAATGTCGTGTTGATTATTTAAAATCTAACTGACACTTATACATTTCAAATTATCTTACCTTTTGTCGATGTTGTGAAAGACTTTGGCCTACTTGATGATACTCGACTTCGCTTCACTGAACACTTACTACAGAAGTCCTACGGAGCTTTGAGAGTGTTATAAGCTAATAGGCGTATTATAAATTCTTCTTTCTTTGAAGCGACCACTTTGTGAATCTTTGGTCTTATTTTTGTTTAGCTATTGTGATCTTGCTTATGGTCCATGTTTGATTTCACAAGATAAGTAGCGAATTCAAAAACTTCAATGTTCTTCTTGTAGACTTATTTACAATCTTAGAAAGTATGATCACATTTCATTCAGCCAGTTTTAAGTCTATTGGGTGGTTGAATATGAAAAACCACGGGAAATTGCACTTGGCTAACTTTGTCCATTCGTTGCTTCAGTTGTCATCCCTGCCCGTCCCTCTGAGAAGCGTTTTGATTCCACGGCATTTCATCCATATACTCAACACGCGCTACAAGCGTTATTATATATCTCTTTTTGAAAGATCTTGTAGTTATTTGGTCGTTACAGTTTATAGAGTATACCGGAAAATATTAAGAGCCTCAGCAGCCGCGAGGGGTTTAGTAGTGTCTTTACATCTTACCTTTTGTCATTGCAGTAACGCAGTTCATGGACTCTGGTTGAGTATGAATAGCGATAGCTAGACTTCATCAAACTTCATTAACGTGATAGTTTACTTTCTTGAATAAAGGCAATTTATTATTATTATTATTATATTATTTATTCCAATCTGAAGTGAGTATCTCCGAAACGTGCCTTTTAAATGCCTCAAGGGCCTCTTCCGGTGTCGAAAACCGCAGAACTGGAAGAAGTCATTAGGTGATCAGTCAGGCGAATACGAATGCTACGATGTCTGCCGTTTTTTCTCATTTCGTGAAAGACTACATGCAAACAAATTACTGTATACGAATCAGCTTTTACTGTTTTTCGATTCTCAAAAGCAACGGTTGCCACAGGCCCAGTTTTACGGAAGAAAAAGCAGTCATTTTTTTGAAGCTCTTTGTGAACGAACAACTTTTGTTGGTTTTAGTTCACTTTGGAACACCCAAACAGTCGATTGTTGCACAGACTAAACAACCCAGACCGGCAACTACTTGAAAAAAAAATATCCAAGATCTTCTATCCTTGTCACACATCAGTGAACTTGGTACGAAGATGGCGCTAGCAGCATATTGGCGCGAAATTTGAAATGAGGTTGTTTTTAGAATACGCTTATTCAATAGGTTATTTATGTAACAGAAACATACACAAAAGTTACTAAAACTATGGTAATAAATATTAATTACTGTAACAATTATAGCCATAGTTTGAGCATCTTATGTGTAATTTTGTGGTGTCACATATTAAATGTGTGATATATAAATATTAATCTTTTACTTACATGCATTATAACATCCCTCTTACGGTTACCTATTAGACACAATAAACTACTACTCTATTTAAGATTAAGAGAAATATAATAATCTAATAAGTGAAAACTGTCAAGGAAAACATAGGTATATAATACTAATAGTTTTTATTGAAACATATACTTATACAATTAAACATAATAAAATTAAATTACACAACCAGTAATGAGTAATTTATACTCACTTGTCGAGATTTGCAGGAAACCTGTGCATTTTGTCAACTTCACCCTACCCAAACCCGCACACTAAACACTTGGACATCATATTTGTATCAACATATAATTAATACTATACTCCATTCAGTCTAAGAATAAAGCATTGGGAAAGATAGGGCTTAAAATAAACGTTTGTGATTGGTTGAAATCGAGTGTGCATTTACACCGGCAAAATAATCGCATTTAGCTCGTTCTGTCAAAAATTTGTTTACTGACAGTTTTGTTCAAAGATTTTGTCGATTTCCGTATTTTACATAGTTATTTGTTGTTAATATTCTTAAAAAATAGTTCTTAGAACTCGCAAGTGAAATGTTCATTTGTTAAGGTATTTTATCAATTTCGTTAACTTTCTTTTCGTAATCGCTAATATTCTATAGTATGGCGGAAGCAGTTTTACCAGGTCCTTCAAAAAATCGTAAAGGGAAACATATAAGATCTGGATAAAGGCAAATGGCTTATAATGTGTAGGTACATTAAGCATAAAGACAATATGTCTAAAACAGCTGCAGTCAATCAAACAGCAGAGGAAGTGGGTATTAATAGGAATACAATGTACTGCATTATTAAAGAAATGGAATTATATGGAGTTCCTCCAAGAAAAAGAAATTATCGTCATACTTACAATAAATTGGATGAAGCACAAAAAAGTACAATTAGACGACATGTGCATTCCTTTTTCTTGAGGAATGAGTTACCAACTTGTACAAAAATTTACGTAAATGTCAAAATATAATGATATCAGATATGTATATCCCTGCTACCCATCTGACAGTAAACATATGTTTTACTTGTTTTCAAAATACAAAGTTCATCGTGTGTAAACTGTGCTCATATTGTAGCGCCATCTACTCCATTCTTAGACTGAATGGAGTATATGTACGACAACGGATTGCAAAAATATGTCACACCTGTCAAATTTGAAATGTAGTTTTGAACATAGATAAGGATTAAAAGAGAGAGTAAAGATGGCCTACTCTCTCACTAAAAAGTGAACCAAACATCAGCACCATCTGTAATTTCCTTCCGGGTACTTTTGATAGAATTACCGTAGGAATCTGTAGAGAATGATAACTCTTTAATGAGCGGGAACTTTGAAATTTCTTGATTGCAAATTATTAATGTATGAAATTAATGTAAAAATTTGCTTCAATATTTTTTGGCGTTATATTTGCTGAAACATTAACATGTGTCTGCAACATTAAACGTCAAAATATTTGATGCTAATTTTACATGAAAAACAAATTAGTATACGTAAATAGTGAAGTATCGTAAAATCTTTTCTGTATCTAAGTGCTACTGATGAAACAGATTTAAACAAATGTATTTTTATCTATAAGTATTATATATATTTAGTAAATCATATACAAAAAATAACATTATACCTTATAACTGCAATATATTAAATATGATTAAGAAACTGTTACATTTTTAATACTATAAATGACACTTACAAATACATGACACATACTGAATTTCTGGGCTTTCACTGGGACTTGCTTGTGAGGTGGACGGTAACGCCTGTACATGCATATTTTCTAAATTAGTATCATCGGTTTGATGTTTCGAAATGCACTTGTGGAGAAGAACTATCATATTTAACAATGACAGTTACTCACAATATTGCAAATGGCGGAGAAAAATCACATAACAACAACAACTCTAAAGGTGCGAATCCACAATGAGAATATCTCATGAGATTTTTGTCTCATGCAATAAAAATGGCAGGATACTTCAATTTCATTGGTGGAAATCATAATGAAACTGAAGTTATCTTCCGATTTTTATTGCATGAGACAAAAATCTCATGAGATATCTCATTGTGAATTCGCACCTTAAAGGTGCAAATCCACAATGAGAATATCTCATGAGATTTTTGTCTCACGCAATAAAAATCGCTTGAATTTCATTATGGAAACGGTCGGAAGACTAATGAAATTGGAGTTATCCTGCGAATTTTATTGCATGAGACAAACATCTCATGAGATATTCTCATTGTGGATTTGCACCTTAACAAAATTCACCAACGTAGCCAACTATATTGAGAGTTATGTTTTCGATCCTGTATTAAGTGCTGCCCTCTAAGAAACCCTCCCTTAACCAAAACACTGATAAGGTGTAGTAAATTAAGTGCACTACCCCTGGTTTTGAATGACATATAACCACAGCATAACAAACATTTCAATTGACGGTAGCGCCATCTCATCTCCAAGTTCAGTGAATCTGACAAAGATGGTAGTGTATTGAAATTTACGTTTGCTAAACAAGGATGAGTAGTCTGGATAAAATCTAGGACTAAGTTGCCGGTCTGGATTGTTTAGTCTGTGATTGTTGTTTACTTTCTGATTCGTATGAATATACGTAGGTCACCTGTTACGATACGAATACGTTGGCAGAAGCACCGCGACTGAATTTTTGAAGTAATTTTTTGCATTAACTCACACGTGTTATTTTTTGAGCTTCAGTTAAATTCTGTGGAATCCATCGACTGCAAAGTTTCTTCCCTACTATTTGCATACGTAAAATCGTTTGTATTTGACTTTTACCAATGCCCAAGGATCCCTCCATCTCTCGATATGTCACATGTGGATCCACTTCAATCATTTCTCGCACAGCATTGATGTTTGTCGGAACAACAGCAGTTGATGGACGACCTTCACGAAGATGTTTTTTTTTATAGTACGTCCACGCTTAAATTCTGCGAAGCAGTCATAATCTGTGGTTTTAGCCGGTGCTTCATCACCAAAGGCAGAATGAAGTCGATCGATGTATTGTTGTTGAGTTAGGCCATATCTAACATCCTAAAAAATCATCGCACGAAAATCTTCACGAGAAATGTCCATTTTTCATTAAATTGATTTCTTTGAAACGATACGGCAAGTGCCATCTAGTAGTAATTTCCGGAAATTTTTAGGGTTTCCCTCGTAGGAGGAAGTTATATCAGAGCTGTTCGGAAACAGATACTTAGCAAATCTAATGCGCTGGCTAACTCTGCATTGAGTCTTAAGTGATTCTTCTAGTCTGCAGATAGGAAAACCTCAAAAATATTTTAGGTTCCTTATAATAGTAATAACAAGTTTTCTCTTAAAAATGCAAGACTTATAGGGCAACTATTTAATAACAATTTAAAAAGGAAAACATGAACAAAGCATATTATGAATATATTTATTATAATTTTCTAATTGGATAATAAAACTTCAACAGGTGTTTAGTATTGCTTTACTTATAACAATTTACTTTCTTTCAGGGATCATTTTCCTTTTTATAAACAGAACGATGATAGGTGGAAGAACTCGGTTAGACATAATCTATCGATTAATCCGCATTTTAGAAAAGGCAGCAAGGCCGTTCATGGCGCCGGTCATCTGTGGACCATAGCTCAAAGAGAAGACAAAAAGACTTGGAACATTGTAATTAATATTAAGTCGTCAATTAAGAAGATTGTAAGATATATTCTGTATTATTTTTAGAAGAAACAACGCATGCAACAATTCATACAAACAACACTGAATGACTGGAATAAGGAGCGACAAAATGAAATTGAATTGGCTGCAGCCACAGCGAGCATTTTACCGGAAAACGCCGACGATATGAACGTAAGCCTGCTAATATTTTCAGTCGTTTTCAATTATTTTGTGTGATGCAGTAAATGCCTGCTTATTTTGGTGAAATTTCCATGTAAAATGAGCTTTACTTCGTTTTTAACGCCTTCCGCTAATGTATTAGGTACATTTGAAATTGATATGCAAACTTCTAAAATCTGCTGTTCGAGATCATCTACATTATGTGCAGGTGATTGTAAGTAATAAATCTTCCAGTCTACTATATCCTGCACGTGTTCTATTAGTTAATAAGTTCGGCGAACAAAATGATTGTGGTAAGTGGTTAACATTGGTCCCATTCAGCAGACACAACAGTTGCGCAACTGTTCAATGATCTTTTTATAAAATTTGATTAGTTAAATAATTTACTACAAATATATAGTAAAATTCATTTCTTCTTTCAATCAATTATCAGTAGTTCCTGTGCGATTTTGTATAGAATAGCAATAGTTGCATATTATTTATTGAAACCACAGTAGAAATATATAAGGTATGTCCTGGCGCAGTTTGTTTATGACGTAATCGCACGATGATCGCACAAGACAACCGCTTGTGTTTTATGTGGTAGGTGTGTGCAGCGCGAAATAGTATAAAATTAAGTGAAAGTTATAGCGTACCTACCTTATATATTTGTACCATGTTTGGAACATAAGAAGAAGCAAATGGCGAAACGTCGTTCATCGCCTTGACTACAGCGAATATAAAAGGCAGCTTAAATCTAGTTAATAAGGAATTCCAAGATGGCAATACTGTATTAATGCATATTTCTTCACAAATACGATTGATTTTACTAATTTTAACCTCTTACAATAAAAAAATATTTCACGGGGCACTGACTTCACAACGCGTAAGTTGGCATTACATTTTAAACTAAAATGTCATAATTCCCTACAAAATTGATGAAAAATTAGAGCAGATTCTAATTCGAAAATTTACTCATGAATCTATTTGACCGTGTAAACAAAGCATTGTGTTAATGATTTTTATATAATTACATACCTTCATATTTCTGTGACTTTAAAGATGTTAATTTAAAGTTTAATGTGTGTGCAAGTCTGTATTTTGCAATGTTGATAATTTTTATCTATGTGTAATATATTTATATATTGGTGTGCAATTTTAGAACATTCAGTATATGCTTCGAAGTCACATAATTGACAGCAATATGTTATATAATGCGTTATTCCTTATTTTTTTCTTTCTTACACTACCAATATAAGCAAACATTCATGTAGGATAAGTTGCCTATATGCACAGAGCTATGGTGGAAATGATTCTTGCAATTTATTTTGAGGAATAATTTCTAAGCTCGTTTTGGACTATCATAGAAAAGTGTACCAAAAAATTTGATACTATTTTATATAGTACAATGTACAACGTCAAAAAGTTCATATCTGTTTCCGTTTTTGCTTTTATATTTAAAAAAAAGGTTTAGGTAAATACAATATTGCTTATTATATCTTTTGCTTACAGAACCACGTAATCAAAATGGACATAGAACCGACCCAGATCAATAGTAAAAAGCAAAACGTCGAAGTGGAATATATCATCGATGTGTCGGGAGGCCTTGGAGGTAATTTCTACAACAGTAGTATTTTTTCCCTCTAATATAACCTCATAGAGCATGAATCGTCTTCGATATATTATTGTATTACTCCTTGATTTAAATGTATATACTAACTTCATCATGTACGTATCTAATTTACTAACTTGTATGATAATACTGTTGATGCTACCCTTTACTAACCAATATTTTCTATTCTATGTCGAACCAAGTTGTTTCACTAGGTATGTTGCCTCTTTTTGTCATTTTGTACGGGGTTTTTCAAAAAGGACGCAATCGAAAATGTTAAAATATGTACTTATTAAGTTGCTTTAAAATGTAACTTTATTACCAGGGCTGTAGCCAGGATAAATGTTCAGAAGGAGCTCACGAATAGCGGGAAAATTTCAAAATAGGTAGCCACCTATTAAAATCAAAATGTTTTATTCAAAACTACGAAACATTCTTTGTTTTATTTGCCTGTCTGCTCAGTTCAGAATTAGTTCAGTTACGTCACGACCAAGTGATCTCGCTCCGAGCAAATAAAACGCTACTTACGATACACATCGGGTCACATTAATTGAAAATAGTACGCAGGCGCCAAGTACAGCGCCAAATATTTTAAATTTATTAATGATAAATGGCATAATATTGTAGACTTTGTAGAGTATCCACTACAAACATCACGTGCTGAAATACGTACGCTAGGAGAAATAAATAACCGTCTACTTCGCGGAGATATAAGGTGGTATGGGCGTGTTTATTATGCATTAGTATACGACGAACCAGCCCATACTACTTTATATCTCCGCGTAGTGGACGGTTATTTATTTTTCTTAGTGTACATTCAATTGTCAGTTTGATCTGACCAATGATCTAATAATACACGGTGGCCAGAAAAATGCGGACAAACGCCAGGTAGAACGATTCTTTGTTCAATTCTGAGGCGATAATCTTAATCCAAAAAAGTTATACGGTCCTTCCTTACGGCATACGAGACCATCAAACATTAAGTTGTACGGCTAAAATTTAGCAAAATTCGTCAAATTTATCTATGTAAAATCATTGTGGTGAAATTTAGAAATGGAATTATCTCAAATGCATTGATGTAACTAATCGATTAATACCAATGGTTTACAAAAAAAAAAAAAAAAAGCACTGTACTACTTTTTTCAATTAAGATTGTCAACTCAGAATTAAACAAAGATTTGGCCTGCGTGGCGTTTGTCCGCATTTTTCTGGCCACCGTGTATAGAACTCAGTAGTCAATATGCGATTTTCCGCCAATAAATACCAGGGTCTTTCTATTGGCGGATCACTTCAGGATGACGAACTGATCTTCTGAAATAGCAAGATCACTTGGAGCTTGGTGGGAAGCAGTTCTGCTCAGTTGAGTGAGTGACGTCACTTATGACGTTTCACATGAACTGATCTGTGGAGCAAATAAAACACCTATTATTATTATAATAGATGGGTTTATAGTAATTCTCTTAATTATCAGTAATGAAATGTATCGTTACAATAATATAAATGTATTTTCAGGGAGTTGTTATGTCAACATGAAATGTCATGTTTTACTATTTCTGGTATACATATTACAGATGTATTATAATAGTCTATGGATAGCATACCTAATCAATCTAAACATGTGTCATCATTGACTTCAACATTAGAGAGAGATGATGCTGAGTGAGACAGAGCTAGTATTAGCAAATAAAATGTATCTACTTATGTTATATCACAATTAAATCGACTGCGCAGGTAAGAATCAGGTAGTATATTACCTGGTTGTTACCTTTTAGTGTTATATAGGTGAGGTCTTATATAAAAAATAAATTTTGCAGCATAAAACGGCGAAGAAACAAAATATTGCTAAAACTTAAACGAATACTAAATAAAAATAAAAATCAGGAACCAAACATTATTCTAAGAATGTAAGTCGTATCCGTTTTGTAATAAAGACGGTAATACTTATACAACACCAAGAGCAATGTCAATCTTACGGTAATACACGAATGTTTTGCTATTACTAGCTTTATGTCACTTATACAATCTCTCTCTCTCTCTTTCTCTTTAAAGCAAAAAATTGGGTGTTCTGATAAAGTCGAACTCAATGTAATCCTGAATATCCTTGAAAATTTGAGGTAATGTCTACGATAGAGTAGATTCTGACAATTATTGACAGACAACAATTGACATTTAATATTCAACACAAATCATATACCGCATGTGTAAAGTCATATTGGGAATAGGATATATGTATACTAGACACACCGGCAACAACGCCCAATCGTGGCCGTAGTCATGGTACAAGGAAACAGGGTTTGCTTTTGCGCATCTCTGGATGACGCGCATTCGACCTCTAGTACTTCCAGTTCAATAAAGTTGTGAATTCACAGGACACTATTTCAATAAAGTACTTTTTAACAGAAATACAATACAACACAGTAAGAAAATAAAAGCACAATTCTAATTAAACATTAATTCTTAGTAAATTATTATATAAATTTATTAAGAACGGAATTCTAATGAAAATAAAAAATATACTCTAAACAATACTAAAAAATAAAATGTTATTGCATAGGTTCAAAAATGCCTCCTTCAGCAGCAAGGCATTGTCCGAGCCTATCATAAAAATTTTCTCGCACATTACGAATCACATCGACTGTTACGGATTCAAAAGCCTTCATGATTAGCCTTCTCAAAATATCTAAGTTTTCTAGCCTGCCAGCTTGTGCACTGTATATTTTATTATTGATGTATCCCCACAAAAAGAAATCATTTGGCGACAGATCAGGAGATCGCGGAGACCAACGAATGTTTCCTGTTCCACTAATGAGACGATCAGGAAAAAGTATTCATTAAAAAATGCTTTACTCTTACCGCATTATGTGCAGGACAACCGTCCTGTTGAGACCCAATAATATGCCGACCTATTCCGGTATTATCAATAGCGGGAAGTATCTGATTCTGTAGCATGTCGAGGTATTTGTCCGCATTTAACGTACCATCAATAAAAATGGACCAAGCAAATGGTCACTCAAAATACCTGCCCAGACATTCACTTTCTGGGGATATTGGGTGTGTTTAACAAAATATCTGTGCTGATTTTCCCGAGCCCAATATCGAACAACAGAAGGATTGTGCTTTTCATTTAATGGAAATGACAATTCATCTGTGAATACAATATTTGCGATGAAATTCTCATTTTCATTTGTCTTTTCCATTACGGATTCACAAAACTCCATTCTTCTAAAATTGTCATAAAGAGAAGAAATATTTCTTGCGTTTTCGAGTATTTGAAACATATTAATTTATTTCGCTTCCATATGTTCGCGACGGTTTTATTACTCACACCCAATTCCTCAGCAACACTTCTGGTAGATAGCGTATCCTCTACTTCGAGAGTGCTACAAATCATTATATCCCGCTCTTCTCGTTCCTCAGCGTTTAGTGGATTTACCTCTCTAGGATTACACTTTGCGCAATTATTTAAACAAGGACATTTTTCAAAGCTATTCAAAATATGTAATATGCTTTGCTCACACGGTACGGGTCTGTCTGCAAATATTTGCGGAAATAAATTTATGCAATCCTTTGCAGAATGACCACTATAGTACCATTTAATAATTTGCCGTTTTTCTTCTGGTGTGTAGCGAGGCAACGTTACCATTGACCCCTCCTCTCACAAACACAGAACGACGCTGTTCGACACGATCTCCAGATACAATTTTAGTTATTAAAGGGAGTCTTGGAAAATGCTTTCTGTCAGTGAGTTCAGTCAGTGACTTCTGTCAGAGTTGTCAAGTGACATTTTTTTCGATAAATGCGCGTCATCCAGAGATGCGCAAAAGCATACCTTGTTTCCTTGTACCATGACTACAGCCACGATTGGGCGTAGTTGCCGGTGTGCCTAGTATACATATATCCTATCCCCAATATGATTTTACACATGCGGTATAGACTTTAGTTAGGACATACGATTTTTTTCAACACCTACTTGACTTCTAATTTTTCTGATCACCCGATATTTACATAACTGTTGTGCCATATTTAATTACTAGAGGCGCTGATTACCTGTGTACAAATCGCCCATAATACATCCATTACACATATAATGACATAACCTTTAAATATTACGACGGATAAAATTTAGTAAAAAATGAGGTGTGGTCACCACACGACTTTCTTATACGTATGAGCGTTTCAAACTGTACAATTTTAAGAATTTTTTTAATACAAAACTTATTTAAAATCCTATTCTAAGTACTTTCATTGTCTTAATAAATCGCAATAGAATGCATACTTTGCAAGATATTACCAAACAAGTGCTCCTCGCTAAGAGTAAATGTGCTACTTCCGGTCCGAATTTTGAAATTTCATATATACAAAAAATAGTGCAAATCCAGTTCTAAATACTTTTGTACTCTTGATAAATATATATAGAATGCATAACTTACGACATATTTGCAAAAAATCGCTATTCGATAAGAGTAAATGTGGTACTTCCGGTCTGAATTTTGAAATCTTTTTTATACAAAAGATATTGAAAATTATGTTTTAAATACTTTTATACCCGTAACGTACTTGTCTAAAAAGCATGACTTGCGAAATATTCGCAAAAAACTGATTTTCGATAAGAGTAAAACACCTACTTCCGGTAGGAATTTCGAAAAATTTTTTAAATAAAATTATTCTCAATTTTAATTTTAAGTATATATGAATTCTTTATAAATTTGTTTAAACTTAGTAGTTGACGAAATATTGGCAAAATTCGAGTATTTAAAACTTAATTTTCAATACCTTTTGTATAAAAAAAAAATCAAAATTCGGACCGGAACTAACACTTTTACTCTTACCGAATAACGATTTTTTGCAAATATGCCATAAATTATGGATTCTATATATATTTATCAAGAGTACAAAAGTATTTAGAGTTCGATTTGGAATATTTTTTGTATAAATGAAATTTCAAAATTCGGACCGAAAGTAACACTTTTACTCTTAGCGAGTAGTGATTTCTTTCGAATATCTCGCAAAGTATGCATTCTATAGAGATTTATTAAAAGAATAGAAGTATTAATAATAGGATTCTGAATAATTTTTATATAGAAAGAATCTTAAAAATTCTCTAATTTGAAATTTTCATACTTATAAGAAAGTGTGCGGTGACCACACCTCATTTTTTATTATTGAAAAAATAGATATTGTACAGGCCTTCATCATAAAACACATTTAGTTATCAACTACGTAATCACTTAAATGAATGATGTAATTCGAAATTTTGCACTTGGTCTGAGCTACCCTAACCATAATCCTAGCTACGGTGCTGTCATCTGTCTTATACATATGTCATAAACGTGCGTTCTATTTGAAACACGTTGTATAAATATGTCTATAAATGTTTATTTTATTTTGTACTTTATCTCTTTTTCTATGAACGCATGTTTGGTATGATTTGCAACTTCTAGTGTGATGAATTTATTTTTTAGAATAATATATTTTAGATTTATTGATATGACCGTGTTCAGTACAATAAAATTTAAAAGGGCGGCTTACACCCGAAGAAAAACATGGGAACTAAAAATTAAATCAAGGTAGACTATATCAAGTTCAAAAAATCCATGTATAATCAATTGGAAATAATTAATTATTTTGTAAGAACAATGTCGTATTTGTAGATAAAGGTTATCAATAATTAATGATAATAAAAATTCAAATCTTCTACGTTAGGTGTAATCGTAAACACTGTTTAATATTTTGTCAGCTCTCCGAAAGACCAGTTAGAATTTCTCCTGTTAAGGTTGTTCAGTACATCAAAACCATTAAATTGAAAATAAGTAAAGACGACAAATTATGGCATTTATGGATATATTAGGTAAATATAAGTCTAGAAAAAATGGTTAAAAAAATCTACCACTATAAATAAATATAATATTAAATAAAATAGCACAAAAACCGCCAAATTTTACTCAATCAGAACAGGAATTTCAATAGATTTTTTCAATATAATCTAATTAATTCATAATGAGAAGTGCCTGTAAAAGTTCCTGAGAGAGCTATTTTGATAAATAAAAAATTATCGACTTGGAAATGACTTATAATAATCGATAATTTATTCAAAGCGTAACTCCTTCCTACGCTATCATTAATTTTTCATATTTTGCTCTTACAGGAACTTTAACATATTGTAAACAAAAGAATAGTACAAATGGTTTATTAATATATTTTGTTGTTGTTGTATTGTTGTTGTTGTTGTTATTGTAAACGGATACCGCCCCTTGCTGGTACATCCCATACATTTTGTAAACACGCCCATTTTAAATCATGTGGTATAATAAATAAGCATAAATGCACAAAATTTGCCAGATGTTTTTCCTTCTCTAACGGTGTCTGATGTTAGGTGTACTCGTATTCCATAAATTGTAAGATTAGTGTATAAAAAGTTATTTGAAATGGGATGTAAAAGTAAAATTTGTGCTTCAAGACGCAGAAAGAAAACAAGGAAATCCAGGAAAATTTATAACTTGCATCAAAAGTTTCGGTAAATTTATATTTTATTTAAATAGAATAATTTTAAATTATTTTTTTCTTGTAGAGAATCTAAAAGAAACGACAAAAAACAAATGTTAAATCTGAATGTGCAATTCCGGAACAGGAATTTGAGGTGAAGCCTCAAAATGATAATTCAGATATCCATTCTGTCGAAATGGTTGACAATGAGAATTTAGACGTTTATTCTCCTATGGAAGTGGAAGTGGATACCAGTTACAAATGTATAACGGATCTCTTACAAGGACGAAGAATTGTCAATTTAGGTCATGTCCTAAAAGAATATGAAAAAGTTATAAAGCATGGTAACCATTGCACAATGGGGAAAATGAAATTTACAAAGGAAACCAGAATTGGTCTTGTTTCTAAATTGCATTTTTTTTGCGACAATTGCGATACGTTTATAATTATTTGCACAGACCCGACAATGTCATCCGAGACAAATCTAACAGAAGCTATGGTTTGGGCAAATTTAGCAATTGGAATAGGAAAAAGCCAGTGTGAAGAATTATTTGCCTTAGTGAATGTACCTTTTATGGCAGATAGAACATATAGTAGAACAACATCAAAGGTTAAGGAAGCTTGGGAGGAACATATGATTAAACAAATGAAACAAGCAGGTGAAGAAGAAAGAAAAATTGCTATTGATAAGGGAAACGTTAATCTTGATGGAACACCCTTTATAACTGTAATTATAGACGGTGGATGGAGTAAACGCAGTTATGGACATGGCTATAATGCCCCTTCGGGTGTAGCAATTATTATTGGGGCCGAAACAAAAAAACCACTTTTTATAGGCGTTCGTAGCAAAACATGTTCGGCATGTTCCTATTATAAAAAACACAAAATGAAATCCAAAAAGCATGACTGTGTCCTAAATTTTACTGGTCCATCGACGGCAATGGAGCAAGATGTTATAGTTGAGGGATTTACCAAAAGTATTGACAGCATGGACTCATGTACAAATATGTAATAGGTGATGGAGATTCCAGTGTTTATGCCCGCATTATAGAAAAGGTTCCATATGGTCGACAAGTGATAAAAATTGAATGTGCTAACCACATGACACGTTGCCTCAGTGTAAAGTTACACAAACTCTGCGTCAATACATCCTTCCCTATTGCAAGTAGAAAAATTTTGATCGCGAAAGATGTGACAGGAATATCGAAACTTGAAAGACTTATCAAAGGTATAAGGACGTCAATCAAGAACAATAAAAGCAATTCCACGGCGTTGCGAACAGAATTAAAGAATGCACCATATCACGTTCTTGGTAATCACACTAGATGTGCAAATTTTTGTAAAAGAAAACATTTAACTGAAGATGATTCTTCTACCACTATAGATAAACAATTTCTTATAGAGATCCAGAAATGCATTGAACCCATGATAAATAAAGCCGACAGGCTTGCCTTCAATGAAACAACCAATCAGACGGAAAGATATATGGCATTAGTCGCAAAATGTACCGGGGGAAAGCGCATTAATTTTTCCCGCAGTACTTCGTATACAGCACGAGCTTATGCTGCAGGGATTTCACATGCAAGTGGCCCTGGATGGCACATTGAGGCATGGCGAGGAAGGCTTCTGGGTCATTATTCTCAACTAATTCTAAACCGAAGGCAACGAAAACACTATTTGCGGAAAAAAAATCGGAAAGTCAAAATATACAAGAAAGCGCAAACAACAGGACCAGATATTCACTATGGGCCAAATGCTTCTTTGCCAGATATTCGTGAAGATGAAATGGTAGAAAAAAAGAAAGAGTTTCTGGCGAAACTTAAAGCAAGAGTGTCTTCACCAGAAAAAGTAAAGGAAATTGAAATATCTACGAGAGGGCAGCATGATAATAACTTGTGGCGAGAACTTAGACAGGATTACCTAACAGCCTCTAATTTTGGTGTGATTGTGAAGAGAAGGGCTTCAACACATTCTCATAATTTACTCAAAAGACTGTTATATACAAATAAGGATTTACGGACAAGTGCAATAATCTATGGAAGAGTAAATGAGTCTGTTGCTATTGCAAAGTATGAAGCTCTAACTGGTGTTGAGGTTAATAGATGTGGATTTTATATAGATGCTGCATATTCATTCCTCGGAGCCTCCCCAGATGGACTAATCGCAGATAATGGAATTGTAGAAGTAAAGTGTTTGCCATCTATTAAGGGAAAGTTACGGGATTCGAGTAAAACCAATTGTTTTACCTATGTCGATAACAAAATCACATTGAAAAGAAACCACAATTACTATTTTCAGGTACAAGGTCAACTCAACATTTTGAAAAGAAATTTTTGTGATTTTATTATATACACTGATGACGGTTTTAATGTAGAAAGAATATTTAGAGATGACGATTTGTGGAACAAAAGTATGTTACCAAATTGATAACATTCTACGAACAACATCTGCTACCAGAAATTATTGATGGACGAATACCAAGAGGCATGAAAACAAGAAATTAGACTTAAGTTTACTTTTTATTTTAATCAAAAATTACTATAGAAAATATATTGCCAACATCTCTAAATTGACTAAATAAAATACATATATCAATAGATTAATAGCAATTTTATTTACTGTCTGAACACCCCTGCTGTTCCCTAAGGTTGGGACGTACTTAGGAAACAGCCGGTAATTTCCAAACTGTTTAGTTTTCTTTAACATCCCAAGAAAAACTTGGAGGTGAGAGCCGTTTCTGTTTATTTAGTGTATTTGTTATTAAATCATTTTTATTATTACGCATCTGCACACAAATGTGAAAACTGGTCAATTTATATTTCTTGCCGAAACATCACGTACTATTTTTAGAAATTACAAGCCACTCGTCTTGAAGCTTCCTGAATATTTTACAAAATAAAGTTACTAAAGTTACTTCAATTTGACCTTAAACTATTGGCAATAAGCAATAGCAACTAGCAAAATTATAAAAATGTCGCCTCCAGTAAGATTTTTATAATTTCTTTTCTAAAGAACGGGGAAACTTTTCTGTCAAACTAATAGTAATAAGAGAAAGTCCATTGTTTCACACTGAATAACGGGCGTTCTATATGTACAATATAGGAAACTTAGTAAATAAAATAAAAATGAGTAGGTACCCTGTATATTAATAAACGGAGAAGATATGTGTTTTTACTTTTAACGTACAAAAATATATTACCCATGTTTATTTGTAAGAGACCATAATTAATTACATTTTGCCAGTAATTCCTAATATGTAATAACAGCTATAAGAAATATTTACACGCTCCATACAAACTATATTTTTATGAACACGTGTTCTCGTTTTTCTCAATGTATCTATTCATTCTTCAGTTTTTCAGACTAAAAATATGGAAAAAACTTGGTTCATATTTTGACGTCGGCAAAAAGTAGGCGGGACAATTCAGACAAAAACTATTTTCTTGAAATGTGCATACTAGCGACCCCATAGCGGATTTGGTTTGCGTAACTGGGTACTGAACAACCTTAACGACATTCTTAATCAATGATTAGCGCTAACTTTCAATTACGTGTCTGTAATTGATGTAGTGATCGACCATTTGCATTTTAGTGAATTTTACATTTTACAATTTCTACCCCTACTTGCATTCAACATAATTGTCAAATTTGATATTAGAATCTCATAAGCGCAGTTTAAAGATCTTTTTTAGCGTTGATTTTGAAAATTATTAACATAAACGATTCAGCAATTACTCCTGAAACTACATATTCAAGAGCTATTCTTACAATCTATATGATTTGCAAAAGTCATTTCCTAAGCTACGAAATGTATATAATGACGTCAAAAACCTTCACAAATTATTTAGTAATATGCACTGAACAAAAATTTAATGATGATTTTGTATAGTCTGCAGGCAATAAATCAAGGGCTACGTGGAAACTAGTAAAACTGTCTACAAGCAATTATAAATTGACCAGTGACATCCTAGTTTTTACGCAATGAAACATTTCTGCAGGACTCTCATGACGTATCGAATATATTTAACGAGTATTTCCAATCTGACCCTAAGAACTTGATTAAAAAATGCAGGATTTCTATATGGATAGTAAAATATTGTGGAATATTAAATTAGTTTTCTTTCCCTTTAATGCCACTGAAGCAATACTGTTGTCTGTAGATTGCACATTTTCCATATTGAACGATTTCGGGATATCCCGGCTGTCAAGTCCATTTTTAATACAAACATTGTAGATAATCATAAGCTCTACAATTTAAAATTTATAGAAAGTTTTCGACAACGACGAATGAACACAAACTTTTTTTAATGGAATGCAATGTATTTTTTGCATTTTATTATAGCCCTTTATGAACTGTTTAAACTGACATTAATTTATGTTTGTCGATTTTCAACAGTTTCTGTGAAATATGGCTATTTTTCCCTAAAAATTGTATAACTTTTGAAACATTGCATGAAATAACAATTAATGATGTAAAACCTATTATGAACTCAATTAGTAAAGCTAGCATTTCTACACGTGAATTTAATTTTAATTGGCATTTCAACACATTTTTTTAGAAATACACACCATTTGCAAAACTTAAACATTTGGACAAAAATTCAATGGAACGCCTTGTATATTTACTGAAAAGTACTAAAAATTTACTACCTAAAAGTACATTCTTGCTTCTGTGGGCAATATTGAAAAGTTGTAGAATATTTTATCTGAATAAACGACTTATTACTTTAAAAGTATTAGTTGCATGTTCAATCAGCTCTTAAAGAGCTATCATAAAATGTAAAAAACATGGATAGCATTCCATCTAAAAACATAGGGTTGTGTTGGTTCGTCGTTGTCATTTTTCGCTATCTACAATATTGAATACCAATAATCGACATTGCTGATTCGCTGGGAAACCCGTTATATTGTTGATATATTCAGGTATTAAATAAACAATATGGATACAAGTAAACATATTTCCGAGCGTATTAAACATTTCTTCTGTAGTTCCTATGAATAAAAAAGGTCTGTGAATAACGTTTCTAATTATAAGTCCATAGGGATGATGTATTGGAATATTGTATGCTGGAATCAGTGGAATCCTTTCTAAGAAACCATAATATTTTATAGTCATCGCAGCATGGATTTCGCAAGGGCAAGTTCATCATGGCCTCCTTAATTGATTTCTATACCGAATTAATGATAAATATCGAACAGTAAATCAGGAATACGTGGGTTTGTGAATGGATAATTTACATCGTCTTTGGAAGGTTGTAAAATTTAGAAAATCTTTCCAGTGACGTAAGAACCATAACATCCCACTGCCTTTTGGTTGAGTATGGTATACCACAGAGATCTATTCTGGGCCATATTCTTTTCAGTCTGTGTATAAACGACTACTTTAATTTTACCAGATGTCTTCGTGACTGTATGCAGATGATATATTTCTCTTTTTTGCTTCCGACAATGAGTCTGAAAGATTAGCTGCTGATATTATGGATGTTCTGCACAAGTGATTCAGCAATACTAAATTATCATTAATTCACGAGAAACAAAACTGATAATCTTCCATATAAAACAGGGAAGTCTAGATGTTGGTACCTACGCTAAAAATTGAGAAAAATGACCTGGCTCCCCGTAATCGATAAAATTCTTGGGTATAAATCTTCAAAAGAATTTACTATGTGGTAAAGACTGTGATACACTAACAACTGAATCAAGAAAATCTTACCTTTGCGGCATCTATGATTTCTACTTTATGCCAATGAATATTAAGATCTCTTTACCTCGCATTCGATATGAAGAGTGTCGACCGGTGCTATAATGCCTTTGTACTCCAAAAATCCACAGCAAGAAGTATAATAAGTAATGCTATAGCGATTCGTGTCGACCAATCTTTCTTAAAATACCACGAGATATAAAACCACAGAAAAAAAGAACATAAACTTTTAACTTATTCAAATTTAATCTAATTAACCCAACCCAACCCAATTGTAAGAAATGTCTCAAGAAGCATCTACAGTATTCACTTAATGAATTCTGGTTACTTTAAGATCTGCATAAAGAAAAGTTCTCGCCATTATGTAATAAACTTTCGTTACCGACACGGCCAATGCACGGACTAATAACGACGATTCAATGCCACTATAAATTCCCATGGACCGGAACAGTTGCAGAATATATATCTTACGCTACTAAGATATTATAACAAAGCCCGTTACAAATAAAATGCTATAAACGAAGTAGTAGGCAAGCAGTGTTAACAAATTTGTATTATTTGGATGACAATTATAACAAACGTCAAAAGGTGTATGATTATTATTTATGACAGCATGGCGTTTGTAGGTTATATTATTTGACAGAAATTTTGCAACATCTTAAATTTGACGCCTTTTGAAATTATTGGCGTATGTCGGCTGCTAAATTTAAGCGGCTCAATCATATTGAGTTTTTACTGTTTTTCCTGTATTCTTTCGATTTATACATATATCCTTTTGCTATTTTTGCATTTATATTTTGTTTTGTATTAGTAGGTTTTTTTATTTTTTTTTGTGACCTATTATATACACTTTAGCATGATATAAATTTAAAATTACATGTTATTTATAATGTTCATATTGGCAATTTTATAGTTGCATCTAAGCATGATCATATGATTACAAAATTATGAATATTTTGTAAATTAAATATTTAGGCACGACTCTGGTGGTAAAAAAAATGGAAGAAGACGTTTCCATGTTACCAATTTAATAACATGAAAATTTCCAAATACAAATGCGTAAATCAATTACTGACTCCCGTTAGTTTTGACAGTACATATTTTACTTTTAATTGTGTGTTTCATATATTCTAGATTTCCTCTGTCCTCCAGTGTCTAAAGAACAAGTTGTCGAAGAATGCGGTCTTGGTGGGGATTATCTCATCACCGATCTAAATCCGAACACCTTAGGCCTAAATTTGACAGAAGCAGAAATAATCAGTGGCGCTAACCTATACGATGACTTAAATTTTCAATGCTACGAATTGCAAACCGAATAAATCAGAGCCGTCGGATCGTCGTGAAAGCAAATGTCTAAAGAATTGTAAACGAATATTTGTGCCGTAATAAAGGCGATAAAAACAATAGTAGAAAACACATGAACATGCACAAATGAAGAAGGCGAAAGTGTACGGATATTCATAGTATCTAATAAAAATAGGGTATTTATAATCTTTTAAATTTGACAGCTCTCGGTAAACTTGCCGAAATTCTCATAGGAAAGCTAAATTTAAGTAAATTTTTAATTTAGTATGTCGTAAGTGTACTTACTCCATCTGTTTTCTTAATTAATTTTAAGAGATTTCAGATGGTAATAATAAAATAAAAAGTAGTAAATAATCACTCCGTCCATGTCTGTTCAATGTATTTTTATACAATTATTTTTAGATGAATTAAAATTGCTTGTATTGTATTTTTAATAAGTATGTAAGAGTCGTCATAGATACAGCAAATATATTGTAAAAGAAGATTCATATAGAGTAATGCCTGAAACTAGAAGATAGATAATTCATATGTGAGCAGTAGGATGGGTTGCCTACTCTTGCACTTTAAAACGCCACGTTCCATATGCACACCTTTTATAATTTTATGGGAATGACTATTTTTTAAGATCTCAACAAAGTATATAATGCAACCTTTCGTATTTCATATTAATACGAGATTATGAATTGATTGTCTAGGACGGCCCTTATTTACAATAAAAAAATGAAACAAAATAGGTTAGTGTAGTGACTATAATAATTAATATTTATATAAGTACTTAGTCTAGTCAAACTGTACAAATTGGACATTATTCTCTGTAATTATTAATAAAAGTATAATACTGATTCATAAAAATTATTTTCTTTGTATTACTTCTAATGAAGTTATTATTGCTTTCATCAACATATTACATATGGAAAAGGTCGTAGCTAAAATTTGGGCGGTCGATTGTAATTATAAGCGCTTTCTAGTTAGTCAGAGTTACTCCAATCGCAACTTCTACCCCCCCCCCCCGTTCCTTTTGTTAGTGTCAGTGTGATCTTCTTGCCGCCGGTGTTACTTACCCCCGCCCCCTCAAGGACAAGGTTTGAAATTGGTTCAGAACAACCCACTCTTGCTCTGTATTGTATTTTATATCAAATGTAATTTGGTTATTCTCTGTACTATTTATTTTATTTAATTAGGTGTTTTATTTAAAGTATAATTAAAGTTACCTATAAACAAATTATTATATATATTTATTCGCACATACGACACAATCATAACCTCAAAAATTATTTTGTGTACCCTCCGCTACGCCTCTCCACTATGTGAACTCGACTTCTTAGTAATTACTTGTTCCAGCGAGGGTAAGTTCATTTTGACCTCGTTTGTTTTAACCAATATAAATGTCTAATGTCATAATTTGGGTGACGGCAGGTGCACAGTGGTGCTAAATTGGTTCATTTGTTCGAGTGAAGGTGAGGTTTAAACCCCCATGTCTTTTCTTCTAGATACGACTTTGCGTATTATGGCAGTGGCATTAAGGTACATATATATCTAACTACAAAAGGAAACATATACATATGCGAAATATAGTATTTAAAACATAACAAATAGAATTCATAACGTTGCAACCTTAGGTGCACCTTTCAGACTTTTTGTTCAGCATCAGTAGGTACGAGGTTGGTCTTGTATGGGTATAAGTAGAGACACTCTGTTTTCACAGACTATAATCGAGGTATTATCTGCATATACAATGGCTTTGCAATTCATTACATTAGCTGGTATAGTTTAAAATAAAAAAAAACCAGATTACATAAACATTTTCCTCTTCAGAATATTCACCCTACCATTTGTATTTTGCCATAGTTCGGTTAGCAAGATCTCGTGTGATACAGAGTCAAAAGTCAAGTGGCATATTACCATTGCAGAACGTTCTTTTTCATCCCTTGCATAATGCATAGCTTAAATTATATTGACCATTGCTCTTATAGTCGATCTTCCAGCTCTGAACCCATGTTGGGAATCTGTCAATAGTATGCTTCTCCATGAATTAATTAATTCTGTTTTCTATTATTGTGTCGAAAATCTTTAGAATTGTAATTACTTGGAAGTAATTTATCGCCTTTTTTATATAAAGGTACTTACTACCACGCGATCATTTAAATTCTAAATTATAGCAGGCGGGATTTTTTTTATTAGGTTGTCCAGAATGTCAATTATTGGTTAATTGAAATTTGCGGTTATGTTATACTTTGTGACATTTGTGAATCTTATGTGTAATCGATTTAAATTTAATGGAAATGAAAGCATTACAAGATAAATTAGTTTTATTGTGAATTACAAAAGGTGTTCAAAGTGTTCTCCCCCTGTTGCAATGCAACTGTTAACCCTCCGTTTCATATTTTCAAAAGCATTTGCCAACATCTGAACGGTTATAGCGTTACATGCATTAGAAATTGCCTCTTATAGTTCTTCAAGATTTTGTGGGTTATTTTTGTAAACTGTGTTTTTCAGATACGGATAAATGAAATAATCAACAATCGTTAAGTCCGGACTGCGAGGCGGAAATTCAATGACTCGATTATCATGAAACTCGCGAATTCGAGCCATACTTTCCCATGTTTTGTGAGCTGTTGCATTGTCCTGTTGGAAATACCCATGTAAAAGTTCGTCATCGTGAAGATTTTGTAAAAACGGTTCAAGTAAATTATTTCGATATCTCTCAGCATTTATCGTTCCTTCAAAAAACACAGGTCCAAATATACGCCTTCTAGAAACCGCTAGCCAAACACAATTTTCTGCGGATGGAGAGGCGATTGAATAAACTCATGAGGATTCTCCGAAGACCAAATACGCATATTTTGTTTGTTTATATAGCCGGATAGGTGAAACCATGCTTCGTCAGAAAAAAATGTTAAATCCAAAGTGTTGTTGTTATTTAAATTATTCAAAAACCACTGACAGTATTCTATTCGTACAGGAAAATCTCGAGGGAATAGCTCTTGAACGACGTTAATCTTATAGGGATAAAGATTTAAATTTTCTTTTAAAATTTTTTGACAAGTTCCATATGAAAGGTTTATTTCTTGGGCTAATCTGCGAAGAGATTTTTTGGGAGACTGTTCCATTCTTTCTGCAACATCTGCCACAATCTCAGGAGTCCTTTTTTTGGGCGCGCCACTACCAGTTTTCCTACCTACAGTTCCAACATTACGAAATTTCGCCACACATGTGTAAATTTCTTGGACGAATTTTTGATAATCCGCAGGAAAATTAGGGAAGGCATTTTGAAAATCATTGATGCAGTGCGGTACTGAATATGTCCATTCACCATTCTCTTGTCGTTCGGCGTTTTTAAAATAACTTTCAGTAAGAAAAATCTTATGTTCTAAATCAAACATTTTGAAACGTCACTTTGACAATTCAAATTGTAAATTAGTACTTATATACCAACTTAATTTAAATTTCACAAACTGCTCTAATTTATAATTTAAATGATCGCGCGGTATTACCTGTGGCTTGTTTCAAAGCCAATTAAATGAATATAATACGGAAACGTCAATCAATGATCTGACGCTGATATTTAGTCCCATTCATGAGACTGAAGTAGAGAAAATCATTATCCAAGTAAAATCAAGTTTCTCAACAGGTTATAATGAGATTTCCTCTTTAATGGTCAAAAAATGTATGAACAATGTTACAGCCCCTCTTACTTTCACTATAAATATTTCCTTGAGCTCTAGTGTATTTTCGAATAACTTGAAGCTTAAATAATACCCATACACAAGAAAGGCGATGAAAATCTTATAACGGAGCTAGAGGCATATATCGTTGTTTTCTATGTTCTCTAAGGTTATTGAAAGGGTAGTTGCCGGATAAGTTCTTAACATTTCTTAACAGATGTAACAATTTAAATGAGAATCAATATGGATTTAGAATGGGGCGTTGTACAATGCATGCAATAGTGGAAGTATTAAACAATATCTATGAACATCGATCTAGGCAAGGAATGTTTGCCTATATTATTGAATCTGAATAAAACTTTTGATTGTGTAAATCATGAACAGTTGCTGGAGAAACTATATTGGTATAGCGTTAGGGAAACACTCTTACAATGGTTTAGGAGTTATTTGGAGGACCAAATGCACTATGTACAGATCGATTCCTGTCAAGGAGCTTTACTATTTGCTAATGACACAACTATATTTGTAGCCTGCGTAGGAATGATAACGTGGCCGCACTAGTGAACGAGGAACTGCGGAATCTCGAGTTGTGTTTTAATAAAAATGATTTGCATTTGAACTCATGCAACATTTGTCGACATTAATGTATCAAATAGAGAAAATAAGTATAGTTACTTAATTAAAACTAGTGAAGCTAGATTACTCAAAATAATAGTGGAAATTTTTTATATGTAACTATCGATTTAAGATGTAACTGGGAGGACATATTAACGACCTATGAAACAGTCTAGGATCAGTTTGTTTTGCATTAAAACAATCGAAACATAGTAATACTATGCAAGTTTTCATTCCTTAATATGGTACGCTAAATTAGTTTTATTTACCAACTATTAACCTAAGCCAAGCAATATCTAGTTCAATTTGTAAAAGTTGGTGATCACCATAAATATTCTACGAGACGAAGTAATGCTTTGAAGGTGCCGTGACATAGATTATCAATTTATAAGAAAGGCCTACGGAATTTGATGCATTCAATAGAATTTCTAAAAATAAATAAAAAATCTACCGTTACAGAAATTTAAAGTAGAATTAAAAAACTTATTGATGCTATTACTCTTTTAGCGAATTAGAAAGTGACACTCATATATCCGATTTGCACATCAACATATATTGATTATTATTGTTATATTTACATGTATTAATTAGTATTATTATTTATATATTTATATGCATACTAGTGACTTGTTCAATGCTATTTGTATGGTCAAATGAACCAATAAATAAAATTATTGTTATTATTATTATGTCTCAATAGTTTTGGCACAAAATACTTAACCACACTTTATTATTTGCTATAATTCACCGCTTAGTAACAAACAAAATTATTAACTTAAATCAATGAAGCGGCCCGTGCTCCTCAACTAGGGGCATTTTTCAGCGAACATCTTGTAACAGGTTCTGGTTGTCTTGAATATCTCTTTCGCGTATCTTTCTAAAAGTTTTACGTCATAGTTATTTCTCATTTTCGGCTTGCCACCCTCCATCATACACTTTGCGTGATAAAAGTACTCAAAAATCTTCAACTCAGCAGGCATGAGAGATAAATTATGCTTTTTTAATACAATAGGTATGATGTTATTTTGGTGAAGCAAATTTTGAGTTGCTTTTGCATAATGAGAGGACGCTATGTCGGGCCGAAACATTATGTCGTCTCCAACGTGATGTTAGCGTACAAAATTAACCAATTTAGTGAGGCAGCTGATAATATAACTTTCAGACCTTACAGCTTCCTCCTTCCTCGATCCACATAAGATCTGGATATCCCTCTAGTTGAAATCCCACACCAGAACTTTATCAGCCAGTTTTTCTTTTTCTTTATATTTTACATTGTTATGACACTCTTCTATATTGTATGTATAAAAACTTCGGTTTCCTTTGATTTCCGAGGAGTTGGCAAGTCTATTTTTCATCCTCAGTAGTAATTACCCTCCCATTGGCAACATGTAACCGCCTCGGTTGATGACAGCATCTCGGTATTCATGCTAATTGATTTAGGGTTTATTCAGGACACTTTCGACTTTTTCGATATTTTGAACATTTTTTGTTAATTACCGTGATACTCTTTAAAGAAAGGAACTCAGATGCTAATTTTCTTACGGAAACTCTAACTCTGTTCTGCTCTTCTCTCTAATCCTTCTCCTCTTTCTCTGGTAAACATGTTTGGTTTTCAGCTTCTTCTTCGGAGATTTAGACTTGGTAATCGTTCTTTACATTCGGCTACAGCACTGTAAATGCTTTTGAGCAAAAAATTTAAAAAACGGGAACTATTTCAAGGTTAGGGATCCGTGCAACCAAATAATAAATGCTGTTCTTAATTTTAAATTATGAGTTATTTTATTTCAACGGAAATAAAAAAGAGCGACTTGTCTGTCTAACTAACGTCAAGAAAATAGATTTTTTTTTATAAAGTCGATTTGATATTTTATCATTACAACTTATTTTGGGACCCGTAAACTTTGTGCCATGAACATCAGCAAATAATAATTAATTACGAATAACAATGAAAAAATACTAGTTTATCAAAGAAACTTGCCGTACACATGTTTTTCGTTTGAAGCTATACAAAAAAAATCCATATTATAATATACAATAATTTTAGACTACTTGAACACCTGTTCAACTAGAAATGCTGAACGTATGATAAATAAAACGCAATTTATTCCCATGTCCTAAAACCTTTCTTCTCTTACCATTCCTTTTTTTGCTCTAGCTTATCTCCAAAACGTTTGCAGCGTCGACTTTTTATCGAGCATTCCCTCACCACAGATGTCAACGAAAAAGAATCGTTTTTTGTTCAAGCCGATTTAAGTTCTTTAATTCAAGCGACGAGGCCGTGAAACGAGCAGGAAAAAGCGCGACAGGAGGCGGCTCTGTAGCAGTAGCCTTATCGAAATAATTTCTAAATGTCACACGCCTAACATCGTAAATGGTTAGATCTTGCGGGGAAGAGAAAACAGGCCATTGGAGAAGAAATCGGCATATTACCAGAAGTTAAAATTAGGGCTAGTTTACAACTTGCTGTAGACGTTTTATATACAATGTGAGTTATAATAATACTAATAATAAAAATAATAATAATAAATCTTTATTGCCCAACAGTTTAACCCAATAATAAGGTAATTTAATACAATATATAATATTCTATTAATTGAGTTAGCAGACGGTTCTTAGTGGTACATTTTATTAATATAACTATTTTAAATAAAAATAAAAATAAAAATAAAGCTCTTGAAAACCTTCCACAATTTTTATTTAGTCTTTGCGACATATGTTTCGGTATTTTTCATACCATTTTCGAGCTGAACTAACAGGTCAATTTGTGTGTAGTGTGATATATATGCTGTTGTATTTATTGCCTCTTTGTACATAAGTGTCTGTTATGGGTGTGTGTCTGTTTGTAAAATCTGTGTGTGTTCGTTACTTTCTGTTTTCATTGAATTGATTTTTTAATTTCTAATAATTCTAACAAATTTAATTTCGGTCCTTTGTTTACATTATGTATAAGTTAGATAAGATAGATAATTTCCATTTTCCAATATAATTGCTACACCCATGAGATGTCTCTTTGAGAATGGTGTAATCATCGAAACATATATGTTAGAGTACTATTGTATATATGATTAATATTTTAAATGTGCAGCTGTTTCGCTACACTGTAGCTTCGGCAGGTTGACATATACAATAATGACTATCTACATATACTTCACTCTATAGACCCGACACTTTTAGACAAGAAATTGTTCTTTATATATTAGTTCTTAGAATTCCTAATAACTACACACTATATATGAGTCATGTATGTAGATAGTTATTATTGTATATGTCAACCTGACGAAGCTACAGTGTAGCGAAACAGCTATCGTTGTTATTAAATATAGTGTAAATCTTAACCATTTGTTTGCTTTATTTCACATTGAAAATGGATTTACATCAAGTAAAGACCAACTCAATCCAAGATTAATATTTTATAAATAAAACTCATAGTGAAACGAGCCAAGTGTTTTAATTAGTTATTATTGTAAGTTAAACATGTTTTACCAAGAAGTGTCTGCAACAACAATCCAAAATACTAAATATGCAGTTACATAAATTGGCAAACTTTTTAATATCAACGTTTTTCTCCAGTAAGAAAGTGGATTTTAACATAGAGAAAATGCTCCAAAAAGTAGGTGATTTATTATTATTTGTCTTCTTTGCAAAATAAACGAGGAGAACTTCTTCTGTAACCACTGTCACCTTTTTTGAATTGCACCAATCTTCAAATATTGAGTATGCTTTCTGATATCGGTCTTTAAATTTGCTTGGCAGTAAATCTTTCATTGCAAAATTGGCAGATGCGCTTATGTTCGATGGAATGTAGTCTTCTATGTCACTATTTTTTTCATAAACATTTCAAGACATTCATATTTATCACACCGTTATTAACTCGAAGAAAGAACCAGGTACAACAGCAAAAAGTGATGAAGTTGTATTCTTGTTAACGTTTGTTGACTAGTCACTAAGGGAATAACAGAAACAGAACCGATTTGATTTTTCTGATCATTTTTATTGTTAATAATAATACTTTATTTTCCAAAATTTAATTATTCGATTTCAGAAAAAAATAGTATACAACAAAGCGTCTTTACCTGACTCACCAGTTACTCAGCCGCTACGCAGCCTCGTACTTCAAATTTCGCCTCGTCAGGAAAAGTATTCGAGTAAATCACTAATACTTATTCCCTTGTGGTTCTGAAATTGTAGATTGTCACAAAATAACAACGAAATAGGCAGTCGTCCTTTTAAGTTTAGCTCAACTCAGGTGCACAACAAGCGCGATTTAAAAATGTGACCATTTTTACTCAAACCGTTTTTGCGGGAAATTTACATATTTCATAAAATGGACTAAGCGCAAAGCAGTTTTAACACAGTATTACTTTATTCACAGACAATCCGCAAAATTCATGTAACTCTATGTCCAAAATTCAAATACAAGGTCAGTAGAGTATAGTGTCAACTTTATTTAATAAACAATATTTTTGGTTTTAACATTTATTTAGCAAAAATGTATGACAATAAAAGTATAATATTTACATTAACTAGAACTTATTAACAATATTGTAGAGATTCTTACATTATTACAGAACATTTATAAGAGTGATTGCCTCTATATAATACTAGCATTTGTCATGGATTAGTTGTCAATGTAACAGATAACAGAAACAACTGACATTATAAAAAGTAACAATAGTTTGTACAGGGTGAGTCATTAGTAGCCGCTTCTTCGATTTTTCTTTTGCGTTTTAAATAAAAGAAAAAATAATTAGTGGAACATCAATGGTTGCTTGTGGCGCATATTGTAAAAATACTTTAAGCTCTGACGCACTTCCGGTTTCACCGGAAATGCACGGAACTTAATTTTTATAAATGACACCCTATATATTTTTGGATTTCCTTGTACTGCTTTAAATTCTCTATTCATCCGTTTTTTCTTTTTCAAAATTGAGCCAATAGTTTTTGAGCTATTATTTTTTTTTTGAAAATATTTGACCAAAACACGTGTTCAGAAAAAATTATTTTCAGATTGTTTTTAAAAGTAGAAACATTAACTTTGGGGGTGCTTGTATCCAAGAAAATTCTGCATCATTTGGTAAAATTGCACTCGACAATACCTCAAAAAACTTTGTTTTTTCAAAGCCTACTTCCTGAAATTTTCACATACCAAAAACTTATTTTTTTTAAATGGAACACCCAGTTTTTTATTGAGGCATTTTGTTTCTTTTTTTATTCTCTTTCATTTTTGTTAACAATGTCCTATACCTATCTTTTGTAATTTCTGAGATAATCACTATAATAGTAATTAGCGGTCAATTAAGGAACTACTGGTGCTGTTGTATGCACCCATATATTCGTCCAATAAAGGCTGGAATGCGGCTGACTGCCTGAGTCAACTGTTAAAGAAAGTCGGTATACATTTATGTCAAACTTATAAAAGCATCGGCTATTAGTTATCATCCAAATGAATTATTCTTTTGAAGAGTTAATAGATATGATTGACGTTTTGGGTGAATCTGAAAGAAACTCTTTGCTAGCATCCACACTTTATGCACAGTGATCCCTGGTAGAAGTCAACCGAAGCCAGAAACCTTCGAAAGTATTGAGTTTGAGTGAACAGAAAGTATTAAATATGAAAACAGAACGGAAAAAGCAATAACTGGTGAGGATAAGACGTTTATGGTACTTGCGAGTGTAGTCGAACACCCCCATACTAGTACTACGAAAATTAGTCGTCAGTTAGATGTAAGTCAAATTTGAGAATCCAGAATAATTCATAAACATGAAATTCACCCGTAGCATATTCATACACATGGTTAGATGAAAATTTTCAGAATCGCTTACATCGTTGTCAATTGGCAGCAGATAAATTATCCTGGCTTTCTCAATTTTTTGTTGTTTACCAACGAAGCCACCTTCTATTAAAGTGAATACGTTCATCGTCACAATTTCCGTTATTATAACACATAAAGCCCCCCACTTTATCACACCTGTAAACTTTCAGAATCGTTGGTCATTAAAACTGTGCGGAAGGATACTGAGTAGTTACATAATTGGACCTTATTTCTTTGATGAAAATTTTAATGGAGGAGAGTATCTTCGCTATCTACGGCCGGATTTTCAAAGCTTTTTGAAGACATCTTCAAATATATCAGTAAACATAACCTTTATTTTATTTCGATGTTAGCCAACAGAGTCAAAAATTAAATACTGCAACTGGACATTGCCGGAACCAGAAAATTGAATTGCTATGCTCTTCATTCTGTAAAATTATTACTTTTGGGATAGTTGGATTTAACAATTACGTTGTTTGACAGTTGACTAAGGAAGTCAAGCGCCATTCCTGCCTTTCATTGGTTGAACGAATAGTTTGGTGCATAGAACAACAGCGCTCGTAGTTCTTTAATTGGCCGCTAATTGCTTCTATAGTGATTATCTCAGAAATTACAAAAGATAGGTATAGGACATTGTTAGCAAAAATGAAAGAGAATAAAAAGAGGAATAAAATGCTTCAATAAAATAATGGATGTTCCATTTAAAAAAAATAAGTTTTTGGTATGTGAAAATTTCAGGAAGTAGGCTTTCAAAAAACAAAGTTTTTTGAGGTATTGTTGAATGCAACTTTACCAAATGATGCAGAATTTTCTTGGCTACGAGCGCCACCAAGGTTAATGTCTTTACTTTTAAACACAATGTGAAAATGATTTTTTTCTGAACACGTGTTTTGGTCAAATATTTTCAAAAAAAATTAATAACTCAAAAACTATTGGCTCAATTTTGAAAAAGAAATAACAGTTGAACAGACAATTTAATGCAGTACAAGAAAATCCAAAAATATATAGGGTGAGTCATTTAAAAAACTGAAGTTCCATGCATTTCCGGTGAAATCGGAAGTGCGTCAGAGCATAAAGTATTTTTACAATTTGCGCCAGAAGCAACTATGGATCTTCCACTAATTGTTTTTTCTTTTATTTAAAACACAAAAGAGCAATCGAAGACGCGGCTACTAATGACTCACCCTGTATATATTTTTTTAGAAATTAATTTTTTAGTAATTGTCATGTAATGATGGTGTCTGACCTCTTGTATTTATATTATTTTCTTAGATTTCATAAGTTATGTGGAATTATATTCCATTTAAATAACTTACTATGGATTTTCTGAAATCTATATTATAACACTGGTTTAGCTAAAAAAAAAGCTATAGAAAATAAATTCTTTCGAAATTTCAATTTAGTACCATACAAAACCATTAGTCTTTAACAAGTTTTCAGACACAAGCTCCTTTATGATATTTCTTTTTCAGCAAAATTACCTCTATTATTCGAAATATATTATTTCATGAGTATCACCAACTGCTAGAATTATACCAGGCAATCTTTAATAAGAGATTAAAAATACATAAAAAATACATGGAAGGCACTTTACATATTTCTAAATAAATTAATTTTGTTAATAAAAAAACATAAAAATATATGATTTAATGGACGGATTTGTTTTACTAATCTCACCGAAGTTAATTGTAATAATAATACCGCCGTGTGCACCACAATATTTAAGTGTGACTTAATTTTAGCTGCTAAAATATCAAACGGCAATGAGTTGCAAAAGATGAAAAAATGATAAATGGAATGAAACTGAATTAAATAATATCAACAAACAAATTATTAATTAATAATTAAAAAATGTATTGATATGGAATGAGTAAGTAAGGAAATTTGGTTTTCCTGTGTATGTAGTCTTTTTTCATATCAAATACAGGTATCTCCTTATAAAAATCATATACTTAGTTCTTCAATAACGATTATTTATTAAATTATATTTTGTGCCAAAAATTAAGAGATAAATGTAAGGTCTTTAAAAATTAAAATCTTTCTAAAATAATATTATTCTTCAAGCTTATCACCCTTCATGATGTTTAAAGCTTTACGTTTTAAAATGTGAACTGTATGTCGTCATATTTTGTAAAAGAATTATTTTGAATAATTTACATTTGTAACTTCGAAATTTGAATTTAATTCTGCAGACGTTTTCCTCTATAAATTTATCAAAAGAAAGATTTTAAAAAAATGTCTATGTAACTTCAACAATACTTGACAAATCATAGGCATGTGAGGTCTTTTTTCAAATAATGTTTTGAGATGTGTCGATAGGTACAATATTCTATATTAACAACTTATTCCAATTATTTGACGTTTTTCATAGGCGCCGCAATTACTTAATTTTGACATTTAAAACATGTACATTTTGAAAACTAACAGAATACAAATTTATTATATCGTATACAAAAGTACAAGACACGATGTAACCTACGTCCATGTTATGATGAATTTGTGACTAAAATGAATTTTGTTTTGTGCACATGTATTTTGCCGATAAATTTAAAACATTATTCGTTAGTTTCCTAACAGGCGGGAATAATCACAAGATAGTTGGTTCCTGATATCTATAACTGTTACAATAATACGATTATGTGTTATTTTTTAAAATGATCCGACGCATCAGATCAATTAGAATGGGACAATTTTCTAATGCAATGCATTTTTAGGTTACTGTTATTTCTTGAACAAATTTATTTGCATTGTTATAAATATCGTTATTGTAGAATTTCTAACAATAAGAGCTTGGAAAAGGCAACCTCATCTGATCACAAGACATGACATAACCAAAATTACCACCTGTTATAAGCAGTCAATTTACATTTACAGGCATTTGCAGAAATTAAACCCAGGCCCACACGGGCATTGGGGTTACAAGTTACAACAAAATTATAACATATGCGTTCGTTAAGTCGAAAAAGTAACCGGTTTCAATAACCCGGTTCGGTTTTCATAACCATGGTAAGTGACTAAGTTAGCGTAGGTTGTTTTACTCTCTCTCCAGACACAACCTTACAAAGCATTAGTGTCACTACACAAAACACATATTTTTCTGAGAGGAAAATAGTAAAAAGACAAACCTGATAATTTGTATTTTGCAACTGCTCGATAGTTTTTAATGCATACTTGTCTCTTTTTATTTCAAGGCAATGTTCTCAGTTCGACGCATTATGTTTATGGTTGGTATTGTCGGTGTGGTGTAAGTATCACAACATTACATTCCTGTCAAGTATCAAAGTAATAATATAATATATTTGAATAATCCTAACCAACAAGTATTTAAAATGCGTGTCATTATGAGTTACCAACTTAATCTGTCATTGTCGAACTGACAACTATGTTTTCCGTCTGCATAAGACACATACTGAATACTAAAGTTGAAACGCTCTATAGTCATTATTCTAAAAATGCAACACATGCCTAAAATATGTCATATATTAACTAGATGGGACAAACAATCTTTTCGAATCTTTCGTTAGAAGTATCGCCAACTGCATTCTTTATATGTGGTATGTTTATATTAATGTAAAGCCACAATTTGGTTCCAAAAAAATTGGTCAAGTCTGACTGGAGTTTGTCTTCTCCACTGAAAGACAAACAATTAACATAGTAGCGTAAGTTTTGTTATTTTTACCATATCATTTCTCTTTATTAGAACTTTATACTTCTCAATTAAAATTAAAATAACTACAAATTACAATTGCTTTAATCTGAAAGATTTAAATTCATAGAGGACGTCAAGCTTTGTTCCTGTCAAATTGAAGCAACTTATTCAGTGGCAGTAAATGAATAACCTTTGATTCCCCGCCAGTCAGAACAAAATATATAAAATTTACATCAAGAAATTCTAGAAATATGTTATGATCCAATTTAACTAAAGTGACGTTTTGTAACATAGTTTGTCTGAAATCCTAAAGATAAGTACCGCTAACATTAAATTTAAACACAGTAATTGATAAAAATACATAATCAATATTAATTTGTGAGACGGATGATTATGATAAGCTGTACAATTATAATTTACATAAAAAAACTTATAACATAAGAAAATAACACTATTGGAATCAACGTCGTAGATGGCGCTAGTGACCAAGCGTCGTTACACCTATGGTCGAGGAAACAAAAGCAAAACATTGTTGATTGGTAGTGCGTCCTGTAAAAAATGTTTTTTAAACTTTTACCACACATAATACACTAAAAAAAATTATAATTTTGTGCGCTAAACTAATAGTCACTGTAATATGTGAGTTGACCTATACAACAAGACATTGTTTTGTTAAATGTCCTTCACAATTGCCGACTGCTCATTAGGGTCAAGGACAAGTTGGCGCGGCCAACTTGGCGCGAGACAACTTGGCGACGAGCCAACTTGGCGACATCATAAATCGACTATTCATCTTCAAGTCAATTCAAAATGAGCTTAGAACGCGGCTGTATTAGCAATACGAGCCTTGTCATATTTATTTTATTATTTGGTAATTGTCAGCGATACCTCGTCGTTAATGTACTAGATCTAGATCATTTGCACTTAACACTAACACTTAATACTACAAAGTCATGGATCTATCTGGTAATTGTGTGCAATACCTCGTAAATATTCCACTGAGTCTCTATTGTCGTAATCCCTCACGATTCTTAAAATGCGCTCGTCAGCATCTCTATATTTTTTTAATTTTAGTGGTGGAGGATGTCCTGCAACCAGCTGCTCATAGTAGAGGTCGCGATTAGCCTGGATTTTTCTTAAACAAGGATTATAAGATCTAATACATAACAGTAATAAATTGTAATGAGATGAAGGTATTGTATAACTGTGGCGAAGGATTACTGTTCTTTGTGATTCTAGGTATTAACCGTGCTAGCACCGATGTAGGTATTAACGAACAATATCGTTATTGAAAAAATAATTGTTATTTTGCTTGAAATAGACATTTACTTGATAAACAGTTCGGATTTTCCAAAGGTTGTTAATATAATTGTACAAGTAATTTAAATATAGTAAAGTATTTATATGTTTTAAATTACATTATTGAATAAAATAAACCTGAAATGGTAAAAATTTTAGAGTTACAATAACACCACGTAAATAAATGTGAATATACAAGCACATCCAAAATAAACAAACAAAACTAAAATTACTTAATTAAAGAGCATTTCCGGCAAACCGGAACTTCCATTTTGATGTGGTTACTTCAAAATACAAAGAGTAACTAACCCGCAAGGGTAATTGGGCTGTATATAAATACATTTTGAATGTGAATAGTCGATTTATTATGTGTTTAAAGCGGTCTGTATTAAATTGTCTATACATTTCGCAGTGGCGCCAAGTTGTCTCGCGCCAAGTTGGCCGCGCCAAGTCGGCCACGCCAAGTTGTCCCATCCCGGCTCATTATTGGCGATCTTTGCTAAGTGATACGTCCTCTGGTGCAGATTTTTTAACTGCCGGAGATGTGAAAAAATGGATAAATGTCAGGCCTATATAATCAGAGAGCCTATATAATAGGTATGACCTCAGGAGTGATTTTTCAACACCTGTGTTCACAGTAACAGTGATTTTAAAATGTCAGTAAAAATTAAAGGTGATTGTGAGATATAGGCAATATGCATGCATTTAAAAATATACTAATAATTCCTATATGCATATGAAATTCAAAACCACCTTCAACCCTATTTATAAGGACTGTTCTCTATTAGGTTGCAGACACACCAATTATACAAAATATACCTAAAACTATAAATTTATTTTGCTTTTATAATTAATGTTAATTAAATTGATTAACACATATTATTAAGAATTTGCTAGAATTTTTTAAAAAATATTTTGTATTGAAAGATATTTAAATTATGCTTATACAATTAAGAATTGTTTAAGTAATACATTTTTAAGAGCAGCCGATTATACATGAGCGAGATAGCGTAATATGGTTCAGTTTCCCTCAGACTAGATCGACTCGTGTTTTGTCGGCTCTTGGGGAAACCGGTAGGTAATACGGTGCCCGAAAGCCGACAAAACACGAGTCGGTCTAGTCTAATTGAAAAGGTCTTCCCCTATCTGGCCCATGTATACAGCCGATATATTAAAATGTTAAATCATATAGATATTTTAAGTGCGACTAATATCTTAACTGCGTTCACCGTTAATATCAGTCACGCTTTAAACTGATAACTGCGATCACCGTTAATAACAGTAACTCTTAAAAATATCTGCGTGATTTAATATCAAGTAGATATTTTTAACCGCTACTGATATTAACGGTGACCACTGGTGTTTTTAAGCGTGATTGTTATATGTCAGTTATAATTCACTGCTACTGAAGTGTGCCGAATCGTTACAATCCGACTGCTGAATATCAGTCTGCACCTGTGGTCTGCACGTACCCGCACTCGCCGTTGAAATGTACGGTCGATATCCAAACGTTATTTCAATCACTGATATTTCTAAAGCGATATTAGTTGTGATCACTGCTACTGTAGAATAACAGTGATTAATAACTGCTACTGGATATATCGCTCATCTCTATATAATAGTATATAACAGCGTTGCCAACTTGGGGGTTTCCCCCTAGATTAGGGGTTTTTTTGAGCCAAGGGGGAAATTTGGGGGGTTTTATTTCTTAGGGTGATATTTAGGGGTATTTGTAGGTTATTGAAAACTGTTTGTACTTGAGTATTGCATATTGAGAAAGAAATATTTAAGTTTATTTTTATTATGTTATAATAATAGTTATGAGTAATAAGCAGCAAGCACCAGGAATTGTAAATTTTCCTATTTACAAATTAAGATATATGAATATGAATTTCGTGGAAACATGCATTTGTCTATACAAATAACCGTCACAATATTATAAAGGAGTTACTTTTTTTTTATAACAATAGAATTACTGGTTTTTAGGGGTTTAGTCATGTAATTTAAGGGTTTTTCAAGCATTATTCAGATCATTCAGGAGGAATCGTCTGTAATGGGTTGGCAACAGTGGTATATAATCAGAGCAATGATCTAATAATATAGAACTACTAGATGGACTGTAGAGAGAGAGGAATTGACCTCTACATACAAAGGAGACAGATATACAAAACCGTTAGTTGTGGGCAAAACGTCGCGATATCGCATTGTTTTGTATATAAACTTTCTCAATTTTGTTGATTTATACATATTTATTTGTCTTTTTGGTAATTTGGATTATGTATTTTATTAATAGATTTCTTCTAGTATTGATTTTATTTCATACACCACTGACTTTATTTTTATTTAAAGAAATACGAGTATAAAGACAACTGTGGATTCATGATGATTCAATCAACTATTTTTATTTATAAAATTGTGATTGTAGACACATTTTAAGAATTTCATTTTTATTTGATATAGGTAATGTATATAAATTAAGAATCATCAAGAATATTGGCAAATGTTAACTTCAGCTTATAATTTAACAGTGTTGTTCTCATGGATTTAGTGTAATATATATTTGGTTAAAAGTGCTATTATCAGTAACAAAATTAGAAATAAATATTTTAAATTGTTGAATATTATATATACCAGCTTCGCAGTGCTTGGAGTCACATATTTAAGACACAATGATAATGTCATGTGAAGCGTATGGTTGTACTAATAGGGCAGAAAAGGGAATGAACGTATCATTTCACAGGTTAACTATTCTTAATAAAATACATGATTTGTAGATTTGATATAAAAAATTTTAGTTTTCAATCTGATCAAGTACTATGCAAGCAGTGGATAATTTGTACTAAACGAAAGGATTTTAAGCCATCAAAATATTCAAGATTGTGTTCAGAGCATTTTGTTCCTGAAGATTTTGTTATAAGTTATGGAAGAAAATATTTGCCCCAAAATGCAATTCAAAGTATTTTCAATTTTCCTGCTCACTTGAGAAAAATTCCCTGTAATAGCAGATCTCAACGATTAAAAATTACTGATGCACCAAGCAAAGAACTGTTAAAGTAAGATTTCTATTTGTAGTTATTATTCTACCTAGATATTTTTAATGTTCTATTTACCTTATAGCTCAGAATCCCCAAATGTAACTAATGTTGAAGTATTTGAATTAGTCACAGAAAAAACATCTCACGAAATAATACAAGTTGTTATTCTAGCTTTATGTATTTTTAATATTTCTTTCTCCATTTTTCTTCGATCACATATTTACCATTTACGTATTTGTTAATCCATATTAATTATATGTACATATATTTTAATAAAAAATTAAGCATTAATTGTCTTTTATTTTGAATATATCAGAAGTTGTAAGGAACACCTAAGAAAAGCTGTCAGTTTCTATATTTATTTTTTCAGAACGTAATATCACAGGTAATATTTTGAAAAATTCTAGTGGTCAATTCAAAATTTCTAACTGATATCTGTAGTGATTTTTAAAATATTTTTCTAATACTACTGTTTTAAATAAAAACTGAATGATCATCAAACATGCTAAAATAGGTATTATTAGAAGAACAAAATTATATAGTTATCTCATAGTCATTAAAAGTCATTTATTTAATTTTCTTTCCTTAATGAAGAATGGCAACTAGCACAGATACCTTTAAAATGTTATTAAACAGAATATATTTCATACCATATTAATAATATATATTTAATTATTTATATTTTTGATTATTAAAGTTGCAATACCTTTACTTTCCTCTTAATATAGCATATTTTTAACAAAATAATACTTTTAAACATTATAAGCCATTACAAGCTATAGCAACATATTTGAATTTTGCCCACATAAAACGGTCAATTTTGTTCATCCTTGTCAAACTTTCGACGCTCATATATTTTCCTTCTTTCTCCTATGGTGTGGGTCACTTCCTAATCAGCAAGACATAACGTACACTGCATCTAGTAGTATAATAGTATTAGATCATTGAATCAGGGTGGTTCAAATCCGTGGAGTGGTTACACTGATGAGATAAATTCTGATAGGTTGACGCAAATTGTGTCCACATAATGGCGTCTTGGACGTTCTTATCTTTCCTTATCACATTTTTCTAAATACATATCCATTTAATATGCAAATTATAGGTTACTATTTCAATACATATTTAAAAATTCTGAATTATTGGTTATATTGCCATTTGACAGATATCCACAACCCTCTTGGCAAAATCACAATTTTAGAGAAGGATGAAAATACTTATTTGCTAATGTAGAACAAGTGTGCATATAGTGATTTTGCCTCGTGGGAAGGTACCCACATAATGGCCGATGTGGTTTACATTAATTTTCCATCGTTTGTCACCACTCTCATTATAAAGGCACTCTAATGTAGACAGCTTGCAATTTATCTAAAGAAGTACAATTGCTATCCTGATTATATTGCTATATGCAAAAGTTGAATGTGTGAAATTACCATTAGCATGTTTAAATAATAAGTAAATCACGTTTTTCCAAGTTTCATGATAAAACACCTTTATCAAGTTAACTTTTCTATTTATTATATCAGCAAAATTCAGGAAGGAAAATTATTCGAAAATATTCAAGTACCTACCTGTGAACATCCAGTTCTTTAATTGAATTATTTACATAATGCCCTAATTGCTGGTCTACAGCGGCTATTCTACAACCTTCATAATGATCAGCTGGTATATCTCTGCGGTAACCACGAATTGTACTTAGACAAGCACGAGTAATAACTTCTTCACCTAAAATTAAACAGCGCAAGTTGAATATTCTACTCAAACTCTATAAATAAAACTTACTATCTTTTCTCTCTATAATTTTAACACATATATCGTCATCTTCTGGACATATTTTTGTCCAATGCCACAACCAATTAAATTCTCTTCCACAACCTGGTGTATTGCTAACACACTCATAACACCACAAAGCATTTACTGTAAGATAATTCAATGGACAAAATAGAATTAGGAATTTATAAACCACACCCATCAAAGTACTATGTTAATAGTGTTTACCTACCAGTATTAATAATAAAGTAAAAGGTGAATGTAACAATTAAGTAGTTATACTTCATTTTTTTTTGAATAAAATAAAAAGCTGTTAAAATGTCTTTGAATGTTTATAGTTTCAAGTAAACATAACCTTTTCTTAATTATGCACCTGATTCATCGTTTAACAACATACCCCCTCTTTTTCGTTCGTTGTTAACAGGTTAACATTGGGTTAACAGAAATCACAGCGGAAAGTGCAGAAATTGTGTATTTGGTTGTCTATACTGCAGTTTTGTATGAATTTCTGTAGTTTTCGAAGTGGTGGTACTCACCATTTCGTTTTTTAAATAATATAATAGTAACTTTTTTTCTATTTGTATTTACTTCAGTTTGAATAAAAAAGAGATAACATAGCAATGTCATTTGCTTTCAAATTTAATAGTCTTTCTATAATTTCATTTTAATACCATAGGTATCTTAGCTAAAAAAATATTTTATTTAATAAAAGATATTGCACTTATTCTTAATTTGTGTGAATCACAATGTGGATATATTTTTTAGTGACATTCAGTTTAATTAGATGATTTATTTTCTGTTAAAGTGGATGTATAATAATAATAGTTTATCGACAATATGGTAGGTAATTATCATAAGAAAGGTAATCGCCAAAACAGTGGGTTGAAGAAGATATAACGAAAGCTATTGAGAACGTGGTTCAAAGAAAAGTGGGATGCAAAACAACTATCAACAGCTACTGCGAATTTAAATGTTCGGCGTAGGTACTACTTTACAGAGACGAATCGTCGAGTATACGGAAAATCAAAATCTTATTTATGCGTCTAAAAATGGATTTGGACCGGTGGCGGCTGCTGCAGGGAGGGCAAGGGGGCACTGCCCCACCGCGACAAATTTCTTTTAACAGATAAAGTAATTATAAATACCTAATTGGTATCTAATTTTTCTGATTTGTTTGATGACAAATAATATGTTTTCGGAAGTAACAGTCCGTTTTTTCAGCGCGTTTAAAAATCGCAGTCTGACGTAAGCTCCGGGGCATCTCGCGCGACTGCCCCGTCTGTATTAGAAATCGAGCGATGAAACTGGCGCGGGTAGCGCGCGTATATATGTAGGTGGCGGCCCGCCGGGGCACTACTCTATGGTGCCGGGTCCGGGTGGCGTTCCAGTATGTAATATACAACGGTAAGTGTATGTTGTAATTTCTGTCGGTGCAAATGCAACTATGAATTGCATTAGTCACATTAAGACATTAAGAATTAAAAAATCTAGGTCTCCCTAGACCAGATTTATTGATTAAACTAGAAGATCACAATTTGAAAACTAATAAAACCGTGACGAGAAAATTCAACAGAAGCTCTTACAGTTTATCAGACTGGTTGTGTGGGTGTAATGTGCAAAATGCTTTTTTCTATTCCGGTGCTATAAAGTTCACTTTACGACACCCGTTTTGGTTGCATAAAGTATTACTTTACCGCACGCTAATTTTATTTTTTTGAAGTTGGTAACAAAAGAAAATGGAACCAAATCGTATTTAAATGTCAAAATATAAGCCTTTAAAGTAACAAAAATGTGCAATAAAATTGTACAAAGAATAAAAAGCACACATGCTAACATTTCACTTACTAATTAGCAATATAAATTGTTAAGCAGAGTTGGATGATACGTTTTCGGATGCTACTATTGACACTTACTTACTATGTTGATTAGTACAATTGTTATAATAGTATATTATGACACTAGTGCATAATCAAGCTTTTAAAGCACGAGTAACGAGTTTAAAGCCACGACGCGAAGCGGAGTGGCTTTAACGTTACGAGTGCTTTAAAAGCTAATTATGCACTGTGTCATACGATATTTTTTAGTATAAATGCAACAATAATAAATCAATAATTCCAATACATATTATCGAGTGACATGTACCTATATGTCATTTGACATTTCCTGACATTTCAATGGACTATTAAACGCTTGGGATTGGCTGTTACCAAGCAACCTTTATACGCACGCCGTGCGATAAAGGCCCGATTATGCACGCTTATGGGTGTGTTTTGATTGGTTTATGATGCATGCATACTAAAAAAGTTTGTTTTGATAAATATGTAGAGAGTTTGTGGACGAAAGATTTTGTAAATTGTCTTCTGCTATTTTGCGAATCTCTGGGGGCGTACAGTTATTTATTTCGTCCTTTTTGTTGATAATTTGAAATAATTTATTGTATAAATCAGTCTGAATTTTAAACACAATTACATATAGCACCACCTATATTCAAATATTTAAAACGTTCTACTTAAAAATCAGAGTAATCAACTTCAAAAAAGCAAAATTTCTAAAATATTCGAACAAAACATGTCTCTTATTTTAAGCTTTTTTGAACTTTTAATAACCGAAATAGAAAAAATAGTATAAAATACACGTTTCATAAGACATTTTGCGCACTTGTTCTTTAGAAAACTCGCCTAGCGGCTCGTTTTCTAAACTTGAACGCGTGCGCAAAAATCGTGTCTTATGAAACTTGTATTTTAATATAAGTACTATTTTCTATTTCGGTGCTATAAAGTTCACTTTACGACATCCGTTTTGGTTGCAAAAGTATTTCTTTATCGCACGCTAATTTTGTTGTTTTGACGTTGGTAACAAAAAAAAAATGGAACCAAATTCTATTTAAATGTCAAAATTTAAGCCTTTAATGTAACAAACATGTGCAATAGAAGTTGTACAAAGAATAAAAAGCACACATGCTAACATTTTATTTACTAATTAACAATATAAATTGTTAAGCAGAGTTGGATGATAAGTTTTCTGATGCTACTATTGTAATTTACTACCAAGGTTGAATAATACAACTGTTATAAAAGTTTGTTATTGATAATATGTCGAGACTATGTGGGCGAAGGATTTAGTAAATTGTCTTCTGCTATTTTGCGAATCTCTGGGGGCGTCCAGAAAAAATCAAGTGAACGGTGTTTTTCTACTTTGAAGAGAATAAAAACATTTTCTAGAAATACTATGCGGGAAAGCAGACTATGTGCCTTAGCAATGTGTTCCATTAAAAAACAATTACTGACATCAACACCAAACTTCAATGAATGAGTTTTTAATCATTTTGCTGATCGTAAGGAACGGCGGATGGATTTTATTTTCAAACAAGTTAATTAAATAGCATATTGAGTTTATTTTTTGTCTGAGTGTTTAATATCAAAAATTAAGTACAGACACCCAGTGCCCTCCCGTCCCAAAAAATCACGGGCCGCCACTGATCAAATGTATTAGGAGTAAAACAAAATACATGTGGCTCCATCTTCAAAGTAGCCACACTATATCGTGAATGTAGAATTCTATATGCACGGTAGTATCTACTCCTAATACATTTGATATACCTCCTCGCTTTTCTGCTTCCCTGATATTACGGACGAAATTTCAAATGTAGACTAATTACGGAGATAAATTTCGTAAATTACAGTTTCGTAAAAGAATTTAAATTTGAAAAATAATTATTCTATGCATTTAAGGTAATTTTTAATTATGATCGGAATCGCGGCTGATAATGCCTTGCAGAAAAGCGAGGAGGTATATCAAATGTATTAGGCGTAAAAGAAAATATATGTGGCGACATCTTAAAAGTAGCAGCCACACTATATCATGAATATAGAATTCTATATTCACATGCATTAGGAGTAAAACAATATAGAATTCTATATTCACAATAGTAGCTATCAGGGGGGGAAATGTTAAATTGAGATTGCGTAGACATCGTTTTACTTCTGCCTGCAGTTGGTAGGTGGCGCATGTGTTGACGAAATTTTAGGATCACATGTGATACTTCAGGGCTTAGCTGCTTGTAGGCTGTTGACTGTGTTTGGTAACTATGGCAACTACATGTGGTATAGTTTTCAAACATTTTTGTTGACAGTTTTTAATTAATATTTTTATATACATGCTAATTATTAATCAGAGTTATAAAATATTAACTTATTTCTTAAAATTGTATGTACGTAAGTATTTATTCTGCATAATTCGAGTAATTTATTTATTTATTAGCACTTTTTTCTAGACTTCCTAGTAATTATGCCGACAAGAAAATGTTATGTGTCAAATTGTGACCAAAATGTAAAAGTTTCCCGCATCCAAAATCAATTCGTTTTCATGAGTGGTAGGAAGCTACATGAGATCCTAATTTATTCAATGTCATAAGAGAATATCGACGATTTCCATTTAAGGAATAAATAAGTTCAAATGTAAGAATAATTTAGAATGCTTTCTTCTTAATATTTTGAAATAGAAATAAATTTTCATATAAAAATAAAGCGTTACTAAAAAGATATGTTTCTAATTTATTACTAAGTTATTATAGCAATAAGTGTAGTTTATTTTTCTTTAAAATACATCTACTATTTTACTTCCGAACATTTAAAGTGAAGAATAAAAACTACTAAGGTAAATACAAAATGGAATAGAAATACATATTTAAATTTCCCGGTTCATCGGTTTGATCCATTTTAGTACTGCCTGCAGTTGGCAGGCGGCGCTAAACATTGTCTAAACTTTTTACTATTAAGTTATACTATCTTCTAGTATAATGATCTGTGGTAGCTATATTTAGGATATAGTCCAGCTACTATTGTGCAGATGGAGCTATATATCTAATTTTACTCCTGATATATTTGATATACCTCCTCGCTTTTCTGCTGCCCTGATACTACGGACGAAATTTCAAATATGATGTTCGCTTGCATTTTTATCTTGACAGATTAAAAAATGTCTGTCTACACAGAATTAAGGACATTATCACTGGCGATTCAGTTTATAATTTAAAATTACTGTAAATGTCGAGCATAATTATTTTTCAAATTCACATTCTTTTAAGAAAGCGTGATTTATGAAAATAGTCATAGTAATTTATAATTGTATTAGGATTAAATAAAGCACTGATAAAACGTATATATAATTAACTCTTTATTATTATAATAATGGTCATTAAGCACGACCAATTAGCAAAACTGCACATATGAAATTTCGTCCGTATTATCAAGGAAAGCAGAGGAGCCAGAAAATAATATATTTTATTTTACTCCTGATACATTTAATATACCTCCTCGCTTTTCTGCTTCCCTGATACTACAGACGAAATTTCAAATGTAAACTAATTACCGAGATAAATTTCGTAAATTACAGTTTCATAAAAGAATTTAAATTTGAGAAATAATTATTCTCTGCACTTAAGGTAATTTTTAATTATGAACGGAATCGCGGCTTATAATGCCTTCCTTAATTAGGTTTAGACAGACTTTACTTAGCAAGAAAAAGAGGGGGAGATAATATATTTTATTTTACCCCTGATACATTTGATATACCACCTCGTTTTTCAGCTTACCTGATACTAGGGACGAAATTTCACCTGTTAAATGCTGAGATCACACCAGGTGGTTATAGTAACTTTAAAATATTTTTATTTTTATTACAATTATACAAATATTGTTAAACTATTAACTGAGAGTATTTTCGTAAATTACACTCTCTTACAAGAATTAAATTAAAAAAATTATTCTCTGCGTTTAAGGTAATTTTAAATTATAAATGAAATCCGGGCGGCAGATAATGTCTTAAATTCTGTCTAGACAGACTTTTTTTAGTCTGTCAAGAAAGAATATTTCAAGTAATTGAAACCGAAACACTGCACATTCATTTGAAATTTCGTCCGTAGTATCAGGGTAGCAGAAAAGCGAGGAGGTGTATCAAATGTATTAGGAGTAAAACAAAATAAATGTGGCGTCATCTTCAAAGTAGTTCTATATCGTGGATATAGAATTCTATATTCACAGTAGTATCTACTCCTAACACATTTGATATACCTCCTCACTTTTCTGCTTTCCTGATACTACGGACATGTATAACAGTAATTGTTTTTCAATGTGTTCCATTGAAAAACAATTACTGACATCAACACCAAATAAACATCAATGAATTAGTTATTAATCATTTTGCTGATCGTAAGGAACGGCGGATGGATTTTATTTTCAAACAAGTTAAATAAATAATATATTGAGTTTATTTTTTTGTCTGTATTGTAATTTTTGACATTAAATACTCAGACCCCCCCCCCCCGGTGCCTTACCTTCCCACAAAATCACCGCCACTGATTTGGACAATTTAAACCCGTTTTAAGAGCGGGAGTTGGAAACTAGTGAAATATGTTTAAGATATGAAAAGTCGACTATATGGATTTACCGCAAATATCTTCTAGAACTGCTCTTTTAGATGGCCAAACACAACCAAACAGTCCATAATTTTAAGACACTTCGAATGTTGACTGTGGCGGGCGGACTATAACGATGGGCGTTATTTTTAAGTGGGTTTAATTAAGTTTTTAAGTAGGTACATAAAAGAAAAAGAAAACGCAGATGGACTTTCACGTTTGTCATTAAGCCAGTTAATCAAGCAAAAAAGTGAATGCAATTATTTTAATTTACTGATTGACGACAAATTACAAGCAGCTACGCAATGATGAAATATTGCGAAAAGTTTACTTGTATAGGTAGCCAGACCAAATACCCTAGTAATTAAAGGCATATGCGACAAGGGTAAATTAGCATTGACAACGGATTACTAATGTGAGGCTACAGGGTTTCGATGTTGTCTAAGACTCGGACGCAAATGTCGGAAGGTATACATGAAACGCATAACGGTAAAGATGCAGGTGATTGGAACAGTACTTCTGGTGGCCTAGTCTAGACCACGGCATTACATGTTCGTAAAAGAATTCATGAGGAATTTCAAGACGTCAAACAAAACAACTTTTAATTTCGAGAAGTAGACTATGTATTTGAAATAGTGCATATTCACTTCTTGGGGCCATTTAAAAGGAAACTTATATTTATAGATTCATATCTAAATAGCTAGAGGTGTATGAGGTAACCAAAATGGACACTAAAATAATGATAGACCCAAATAAAATAATTCAGATAATGGTCCACAATTTGTATCTGAAGAGTTCGAATATGTTTGCAGGATGAACATCGTCCAGCATATTGCTAATAGTCCGCATCACCCGTCTACTAACGGTGCAGCAGAGAATGTGGTAGTCTTTCAAAAATTGCACGAATAAAATGTTGATGGATTTTAGACATGTAAATCAATCTATGAACACAGTTATCAATCAGTAAGTTTCTGTTTTCTTACCGTAACACTACAGACTGTGTAATCGAAGACAAATCTCCAAAGTTGATGTTGAACAGAGATGTAAAAACCAGATTCGATTTTTTGATCAAAAACGAGGTTCTGAAGCGCAGAGAGAGTTTTTCTTTACATTTTTACATGGTAACAGGGATATTTTCTTTCAACAAGGGAAGATTGTCTATGTTAAAGATTGCAGGAATTTAAGTTGGTCATCATGTTCGGGGAGTAATAAGTTTGTTCCAACACAAATCACAAACTAGTCAGGAGCAATTTGATAGCTGAGAGAAATCACAAACTATATTCTAACTCCTTTTACCACATTTGATTGGTTCCGACACGTTTGTGATTATATGTTGGAACAAACCATTGAGAAAGAATAGGTAGGGAGACGACGTCACGAGATCAAACCGGGTACAGGTCCGCCATATTGATACTACACTTACGTCAAACAGGTAGTATTGGTAAAAAGTGAAGTTATTAAGTGCATCGTGTATTAGAGTTATATAATAAGTTAAATATTAAAAAACATTATGGTTTCTTGTGCTCTACGTAGCTGCAACAGCGCCTGGAATAATATTTCATAGGTTAGTGTGGGCACGACAGGTGTGGGATGACAGATTATAATTTTGAATAGTCCGGACCAGGTGAGGCAGCCATATTGGTCCCACATTTAGCACCGCCCAATGCCCCCGTTTTGAGCGTACAGCAAAGATGCTTTACAGCGTCTCCATAGTATTTTTCCTCAATGGAACAAACCTAACATAGGTAAACACGATTAGGAGATAGAAATTATGTATGTATGTAGGTTGTGTAATATTAGTGTTAGGTGGAGAAAGCATACAGATCAGATTGTAAGGGCGTGTACATTTTACGATAACATTGGCTCTTTCAGAGATGATCAAATTGTTTCAAATAATGAAAAAAAATGTATTGGAATTTGCTGACCCATTCAGCATCCAGAAATTAAGGAAACAGATTAATTTAGTGTGAAAAAATGATATAACCGTAAACGCACTGGACTGGATACAATTGCAGAAGCTTTAGATCTTGTTTCTGTAGAGGTGCTTGGAAAGGGACTCCAAATATTATTGGGAAACCCAGAACAATTGTCAAACCCCTTAGTAGATTAAATTTATAAAATTTAGGCCTAAGAGGGAGGATGTAATGTATGTAAATGCGTGAGGTTGCCAGCCATGTGTTGACACTTCGCATATATGTACATATAATAGGTGTGCAAATAGAAACTCGGCTTTTTTGGTCAAATTTACCTTTATTGAAAAAACACTTATTAAAAAGATTAATAATCGAAATAATCGCCATTACTATCTATCTCATATTGGGTAGCTGATGAATGCCTTCGCGATAGAAACTTTGTGGTTTTGAAGCAAAATAGTCATCGAACCATTTTCGCACATCTTCAAATTTCGTGAACTGCTGGTCTTTTAAATATGATGACATCGATCTGAATAAGTGGTAATCAGAAGGCGCCAAGTCTGGAGAATACGCCGTATGCTGGATGACTTCCCAGCCTAAGGAGAAGATGAGTTCCTGAGTTGGGTTCGCTGTATCTGGACGAGCGTTGTCATGCAGCAACATAACTTTCCGTGTTCCTTGGCCTGTAAATGGTCTCTTTTCCTCCAGAGTATCACTTAATTTGATCAATTGGGCCTTGTAACCTTCAACTGTAACAGTCTGACCTGGTTCTAGAAGCTCGTAGTAAATGACTCCTTTCCAATTCCACCAGACACACAATAACACTTTCTTGGTATGAATATTGGTATTTGCAAGTGATGTTGATGGTTGGGCTGGATCAACCCATACTTTTCTGCGTTTCGGATTGTCATAGGAAATCCATTTTTCATCACCCGTGATGATTTTATGCAAGAAATTCTTTTTTATACCGAGTAAGCAAATTCATACAGGTGTCAACTCTTCGATCTTTGTTGTCTTCCGTTAGTTTATGAGGAACCCATTTTCCTTCTTTCTGTATCTTCCCTATTCATCGAAGTGATATTGCTTGGTGAGTAATTCCTAACTGTTTTGCAAGCTCTTCTTGAGTTTGACATGGATTTTCGTCCAGTAAAGCTTGAAGTTCATCCTCTTCAAAATTTTTTACCGCACCTGGACGTGGATCGTCTTCAAGATTAAAGTTTCCATCACGAAATCTTGCAAACCACTTTTTCACTGTTGAATAACTCACAGAATGTTCACCCAATATCGAGTTAATCAATTCCATAGCTTGAGCAGCATTTCTTTTTCATTTGAAAACAGAATAGTATGCAACGGCGTAAATGTTGCTTATCAACTTCCATATCTTATAAAACTTACACATACAGAATGACAGCTTGTAAATCACTGAAACCTATGGCATAAAAACAACAATGACTATATAAGCTACATGTATCCAAAATGGCGGGCTAATTGGGTGCGTTCAAAATGTTTTTAAATGCAACAAACTTCAGAGCCGAGTGTCTACTTGCACACCTATTATGTATAAAAATGCAGTAATCATCGTTAGCTATCAGCATCATGATTAGAGCAATAAAGAGATAATATAAGTTTTATTAGTGCTTCCTTTAAACCCAATACATTATAACAAATAATCTAGTTATTGTGCACACCCCGTCTATTTCAAGACAGTAAAACCCTGTGTATGGGATATAATGATCAATTATCATTTCATTCTAGTTTTCCATTTTTTAGTTAAACATTCCAGAAACATTATTTCTTTACATTCGATAAAAGGCAAAATAGTATTTCTCAGTTTTTTATTTTTTATATAGGCTTTACAAATTTCCCTCCTTAAGGTGGCCATTATTGCAGGGTTTCTCTACACATGTTCGGCGAACAGATTAGAAGGTGTGGCAATTGAATAACCGGACTAGTGCTGCTACCGGCAAACCGCGAGCGCGCCGCGGCAGGTTTAAACATGCCTGTGCCTGTTGATGCATCCCCCACCCTCGATGGGCACTGTTGTACATCGCTCTGTGTTTCGCTGTGGCAATCGCCCGTTCAAGTTCTTGCACTAGTGTCTCGTCGAAAAAATTTCTTGTGAAATTGTGGGAAACTGCTATAGAAGCTCGTCCCCTGTTAAGGGAAGTGTACAGTGGATGTTCATCGCGTAGTTTTTGTGTAGATTGAAAGATTTAAGGAGGAATGTAAAGGATAGAAGACCATCCGCGCCCTGGACGACCCTCAAGATCAAACCGGACAACAACATCCAGAAATTTTGTAAATTGAAACGTGATAATCGTGGTCTGAGTGTCCATAAGCTCTTGCCGAAATCTCAAGAATTATTAAATTAAAAAAAATTCAACATGCAAAATGTCTGTGAAGGCGTTCCTTGCGAAATACGACATCACCATGTTGGACCACCCATTGTGCTCGCCCGACCAGGCCCCTGTTGTGTTTTGATGCACCAGTTCGATTACTTAATTGCCACACCTCGTATACTTAAGTTTTGGTCTGGGGTAATTGAAACGACTCTGTATAATAATACACAAAGTTTATTTCTTATAGAATTGAAAATTATATATATATATATAGAACAGAAGAACAATGCAATATGAACAGTTACAAGTATATTTATATTTACAATATTTATCTCATACAATCATGAAAAGAGTTGATTCAGGTGAGAGGAGTGCTGATCTAATTTTTATTTAATAACTATACATAGGTATTTTTTTGGATTTTTTTTTTGATGAATCGCTAGTAACTCAGGCCGTAGTTACTGACCGCACTGACAAAAAAGTTAATTAGCACAGAACAGAATGCTTGTGGATTTGTGCATGGGTTATTAGAATTTCCGTTTTTTACAGTTATAGCAGATATGTATTTACAAAATTACATTAGGTATATATTGCACTAACTTCACTATACACATATATAAGAAATATTCATTGAGGAGAATCCTTTTTTCTACATATAAAATTATTTTTACAATGTCAAATTAGTATCATTAATTCGTATATTTTGAAATATTTCTTGCAAAAATTGGGTGTTTTGTATGAAATTCTATTCATCAATACTCGTAAAATCCTTTGCTTTTCATTTTCTAATTTTCACTTTCGATACTAATTTCACATTGTTTACAGTAGGAGTAAATACATTTCTGACTCATCGTGTTAGTAGTAATACAAGCCATTGCCTGAGTTAATAGACAAATTCACATAGGTTTTTTTTCTGGGAAGGAGGGGTATTTTCGTCGAAACAGTTAAACAAAGGGCTAAGGAAAAGGGGATCTCTGAAAGGGTCGATATATGTAGTTAAAGCGATTGTTTTGCTGAGCAAAAAAAAATAAAAACCAAAAACACAGCGCAGCAAAATGTCTTGAAAATGTGGGATATCTATCTACATTCTAAGTTAATCTACAATTAACATCGAAAATAAATAAACGCTATGCATTTTATACTCGTTTTGACTTGGTTTAGTTTTTTTTTCATCGAAGAAGTACAGAACTTGGAGGTCATAAGAAGGATGCAGTATGATTCGTGACGCAAGTATCAATTCATATTGCTGCAATTGTTGGAGGAAGTTCATTTATTAAGTATATATTTGCCATGTGTTAACCTTGAAGTAAATTTCTTCCAAATTATATTCCCCAGAAACAACAGAGCGTTTGAAATTCACAGCCAGCTTGGTGAAGTTTATTTGTTTAATGCTATCAAGAAGAAAGAGGTTAGGTTTAGATAATGGCGTCTGCTATGTTAAAATTCTAACGGTTTGTATCGTTGAGGCATGATTTGATAGAGAAAATTAAAACGAGAATACCTGAATATCTTCTCTTTGCAATTTTGAATCTTTTATATGATACGTTAATTTACGATACTTGGTTACGACAAAAAATTCAATTGCATCGCAAATTGAAGGAATATCTATGAAGATGCGCAACGCTATAGCAAAATAGCGTGTCTTTCCCCTAAGTAGTCCCGCACAACTCTTGCAAGGAAACAACCGCTCTCGTGCTGTTTGAATCTCGGATCCAGACGACTGGTACAGCCGCTTGATATATCGGATCCACTTTGGGTACGCTCAGTGCTATGTACTGGCGTATTTTTATGTATTGCTTCAATCAACGGTTGCACTATTTCTTTTTTACGTCACGACGATAGTCATGCAACAATAACGATGGTTGTTTCAGTTGTTTGTAAGAGAAATAGTAAAAATACAAATTATGACTTCTAAATACATGTTTCAGATCTAGAATAATTTTGAAGTTGATCAAAAATTTTGAACATTTTCATAGTCCACCATTAAATAACTTCGGGAGTGATCCGATTAATAATAATTGAAAACGCTTTCCAAAACAGATATATATGTTTGTTTGCTAAAGTTTTTCATAAGGCAATTTGTGAACTTTTTGTTTAAGCATGCATAAATTTACTAAACATACTTAGACCTAGACCAATTTATAATGCAACCTAGTTACGTGTACACATGGCGAATATATACCTTATGACAGGATAGATGATGCAACAGACAATTTTTTTGGTATTCAAAAATGATATTTGATATAATACATCCTTGGAAAATTCGGACTTCTAAAAAATCCTCCACTTTTCGAAATGTTCTCGATTAAGGTACAGAGGGGTATTCTAATAAACACATTTGGTCAATTCGGTACGATTATCCATACATTTAACAAGTAGTAATCCATTTATCGTTTATCCAATTGTTTTTTTTTGTTCTTTATTATGATTTGCATAGAAGCGTTCTGATATTGATGAGTTTACACAGTATTAAACAGTAATAGTAGTAAATAGTTAATAATATCGTTTATTTAGTTTACGTAAAACATGGAAAAATTCTATAGATTCTTATTCATTTGTTTTGGGATTTGTAGGCTAAGGAGAAGCAGACACTTAATACAGACAATAGACGATGCAGTGGAACGTGCTGCCATCTATATTTAAGTTTTGTATTCATAAATACTACTGTACGTGCGATCGAAAAAGTTGAATCCTTTGTGGCAGTAATTCTAGGCTGGGCCTCAATTATAGATAAGCTTTTGTGCCATATTGGAAAAACCTCTTATTTTTTTTTTTAATTATTGAGTTAACGAGACTGTCAAAATTAAATGTCTAAAGTAATTCAAAGAAGATAAAGATAAAGTTTCCTTGAATCTGGTGTATTTATAATTGTTTAAAATATATTATAAAAATTATAAGGTATTTACTACATATTGTCAATTTATTGAACTTGAAATTGACGGATGTCGTGCCCGACTTGGCGTCAATTTTGACCAAGTTATGGAAACTGAACTTAAAATTGAGAGATGTAAATGAACAGAAGTGTAATTTGTATACCTCGCATGGCATGGCATAGCACAAAAATGATAAAGCATTCTTTTCTCTAAACAGGAAGACTGATGGATTTGATACGTTTTGAAGTTATGAATCTAAAAACAAAGGGACTACTATGATAGCTTGACAGCCTGCAAAGGACGGCTAATGCTAAAGTAGATGATGATATATAAAACATCAAGGCAAAGATTATCAGAAATAATATTCTCGCATTTAAAAATCATATCCAATAATTGAAGACCAGGTGACAAAAGCTACTAAAACAAAAGATTTGGTGAGTGGATTCGGGATAGACATATGCTTGTAGGAGTGAGTGGGTTTATTCTAAAGACATTAATGAAGAATTTTAAGTAATCAGTTTTATACATTTAAATAATAAATAATTTGTTTCAAATTTTTGGAGCACATTATTAGAAAAAACTGACATTTTTTTCCTTTGACACGACACTCAGTAACAGTATATTTATTATTTAATGTTTTTGTTTGTAGAGAGCACTTTATTAGTTATTTCTAATAGATGTATGCAAGTTCGTAAATTCGTTGTAAGATGGCAGCAAGTTGCATCAACATTGATTAAAATTTTCTCACTTTTTCCCTATTTTATTATCATTTGCTTTTATTATGGTTAGTATTTTTCTCTCTCTCTGTGTTTTTCGAGTTGTTTCGAGAAAAAACAGTACCCGTGCTATCACCTGTCATCTCTAATTTTTTTATGGCAGTCACTCCAATTCGCACAAACACACCGTTATTATTTACTCTTTATTTGTTTTAGTTTTGTAGAGGCTTCAGTTCTTCAGCGCTCGGTGACCGGACGCCTACGACCGAACGACAGCATTTTTAATTACTTTCTCTCTCGTGTTCAGCTGCGTTCAGTAGATGGGCGCGTCCATGATGCCGACCAATCGCCTCGTTTATAAAATTAATAATTAGAGGAACTCCCCGCATCTCTATCATCGGACACGGAGGAGAATTATTAATAAAGAATTTGTACTTTTGAATGCTTTGAACCCTCGACTCTAATCGTGTATAAGTAAGGGGGTTGCGAAGTGTTGAGCGCCCGAGATCTGCATTTGCTGGTGGCGCTCACACTACGCACATTCTTAAAACACTGTACACAGGCTAGTTTCATGTTTTACTTTTTCATTTTCTCGTTTCCTTCTTGCCCTTCATTTATTTTTAGTTGTTTTTTCTATCAGACGATTTGATCTTGATTAAAACTAGTATTAAATACTACTCATTAAAATACATCGCATCACTACAGAGGAAACTAATCAAAAAATGATAATTCGAAAATGAAGATGAAATTGAAGAATTCAAACATAAAAATTAATTTCCATCACGGCCATAACTTAACAAATACATTCAAAAATCATAAGACTTCCTAGTGAATTCTTCGCGAAATCTAGCATTTTAATGAAGACTGAAGGCACGGATCAAATCGTCTGATACAGAAATAAAGCGTTTCATGTTTTTTAGTGCTTATTGCGCACACGAAGATTACTCCAGTATCGTTCTGCTAGTTCATGCTTTATAAGGAGGAACGAGCAGGACGTTACCTCGCGCCCTTAATCTAACGTGAAAGGGTATGAAACTTATTAAACGTACGCGTATCCTAAATTTTCGACAAGGACAACGCTGAAAGAAACAATGTTCGCAACAATAAAATATACAAATAAACAAACAGCAATATTCATTTCTTCATTTTATAATATTAAATTTACAATTAACATTCAAATAGATCATCTAACGTTGAAAAATTCAGAACATTGTTATAAGCCTTCATGAAAATTCAGGGTTATTGAAAAATCGAAAAATTTGGTTTTGTAGTTAGTATTAACTGCTAAATAAATATTTCAGTTAAGTTTGTATCCGTTTGAGTAAATATAATCCAATAAAATTGAAACAGAAAGGTTCTATTTTTAAAAAAATTAGATTATAAATGTAATATACTTAAAATTGAAATTGTGAAAGACCAAAACATTTTTATATGTATATGCATATATCTGACTTATACAGATTCAGCACTGGGCTATAATCAGATTATTTGTCTTATAGAGGAAATGAGATCATTGTAGAAAGAAATTGTATCGTTGCACCCAGCAAAATCTGCGTATTCAATTCTTCTATCTATGCTGTGACGCAATCCGCAACACTTTCTAAATGTACACCTTAAAAATTATATCTGCCGTAAATATATAGTACTAGATAGTAATTTGGACATCTAACAACTATATATAACATAAATAGAACATGTAATAAGTCACATTTTTCCTGTCCAGCCTATAATCAGATCCACATATTTACGGATAAAAATAATAATTAGAAAGTGTCGTGTATGTACAAACGCATCTAGTTTGGAAGGTTAGGGTATTATTTTGAAAATGCCCGTACACATTCTGCACATAAAACTACATATTGAATAGTACTATGAGGTGTCATAACTTAATACGCTTTATATTGTGATATAATTGAATTTCTTTCTCAGCTTCAGTTTCTCATTTTTCCAGGGTCATGTGACAATAGATTTTTTTGCTATAGGGAATGTATTTTCCCATGAAGGTTCATTCAGCATTTCAAGGCTTATTGAGATTTTACAGGGTGTACTCACTTTGGGGGCACGAGGCAAGTGTGGTAAAGTTAAGATCTCTCCTGAAGCAGATACCGAAGTAACCTAAACGGATTTTGAATATCTTTGAACAGCTTCTAAACAGCTTTGAATAGATACCGAAGTGATCTGAAAAAAGTTTGAACAGCTTTGAACAGATAACAAAGTGATCTACATAGCTTTTCAATAGTTTCTAAAACCTTTAAACAATTTTTGAACAGATTTGAATGGATTTTGAACAGCTGTTCAGATTACTGTGGTATATGTTCAAATCTGTTGGGAAACTTGTTCACAGCTGTTCAAAAGATGTTTAGATCACTTCGACACCTTCTTCAGAAGTTTAAAGTTTGCAACATGTACTTCAAAAGATGAACAGGTGCGAATAGTTTCATGGCACACACACACCAAATTAAAGTAATTACACCATGTATAAATCTCAAACGTCCTTGAAATGCAGAATGAACTTCCATAAGAAAATATATGAGATTTTGGTCTAGTATTTGCACAGGTATACTACTAATATATTATAGAAATTATCGCGATAAATAAAATACTAGATTATTTTGTTTTCATATATATAAAATGAAAGATTATCGTAAAATGTTACCGCGTCGCATTATTATTAATAATTTAAAAGAATCACTTAATTTCTAAAATTAAAACAAGAGTTATGGTGAACCTCAGAGACAATAAGCAATACATGCATACACATATTATGTAATGAGACTAGTTTTATGGGTTAAACGGATGAAGGCTTATCGTTTCCCTGTCAAAATATAAACCACATACACAAAATCATAATAAAATTTTATATCATATTTATGTATATATACACAATTTGAATTCGTAAGGAATCCGAACTGCCACGTTGCTCTTTCATGCATTATCAGCTTCCCGTTTAAATTATTATTTTCTTTTAAATTTAAAATATGTACAATTTTACATATAAATAATTTATACATACATATATAATTTGTATATATGCATATATATAGTGAATATGATGATATTTTTTTGTGTTAGTATGTAGGTAAAGGATAACAGAAGAATAGTTTTTATTTATTATAATAGGACTGGGCCGGAGAGGGGGGGGGGGTGTTTCGTAAGTGTTGGACTAATATTTAAAAAAATAATAAATTGAAATATTTGGATAGGGAGGGTTTGTGGGGAGGGGGGGACTATGGGGGAGGGAGTATAGGCGTGGTTATGTTGCAGTAGGGTTATGCTTTCAAACAGACGTTGAAAATCCATTCTGACTAGAGTCTGACTGGCTCTGGTCTAAGTGATTGGCGTCTGATAGCAAGCCTTTGGGCCTACAGCACACCCATTTCGGAGATGGTGAGACGTCTGGTGTACATGGCCATTCCACTTTCGCTCGAAGTTGACTGGACACTTGAATGGTCATCAGTATCACTTTGAGTGCTCGTATAGCCAATAACATCTACTTCATCTGTAACAGAATAAAATACAATTCAGCACATTCTTATTGGATAATATACATGAAAGGAAGCAAGGCTTTTTCAGAAAACTTTTATTGTTAAACTCTCTTTATTTATTAGAATTTCGTTATCTACACCTGCAGCATACATTCGTGAAGATTATGGGCGGAAATATGGTTTCCGAAAGGCAATTTATGATATTATTAACACGTTCGCTGCGATACCAGACACATGAGACTGGTGATCTGTTTGCCGCCCATGCGGGAAGATGTTACGACATCTAGTGCAACTTTGCGAAAGCTATAAAACCTGAAATACTTATCCTACCTCAACTTTAAAGGTACCTATTTTGTCGTTGGATCGCGCTTTATCAGATGGTAATATTCCTAGATACCGGACATCCGAGACTGGTACCGCACTGGAGGAATACCGTTTTCTCTAGGTGCGATACCAGTCATATGTATCTGGTACGTTTCTTCTGTTATGTGCACCGGAAAAATGTCGGCAAGAAGCAGAAAATTGTTGGAAATGGCCGTTTCGGCCTTTGTAACAGCAGAAGATAAGGACAATGTAAATTCTAAAGTATATGTAGATGCTGGTGGTGGTACTAGTACGAGTACAAATGAAGAATCTGTGCAACACAACCTCAATCGCGACTTAGAAACTGATAGTTCAGGCAATGAAAGTGACCCTGAAGATCCTTATGCATGTGATCACTCATCAACTGATCCTGATTACGAACCATCTCTCTCCCCTAGTGATAATGAAAGCAACCAAGATGAAGTTGAAGAAGAAGGTGAACAAATCGACTTAGACACACTTGAAGATCAAGAAGTGCGACAAGTTGTTGGTATGTTTTAGATGCATTTTTCCGTAAATTTTATATTAATTGTTATCGTATGTTTGTGGAAATAGATACAATCAGTGACACCTGGACCCCTATTACTGACGAAAATAACACCAACATTGTCGATTATCCTTACAAGTTAAGGGCAAATTTTGACCACGCTATTTACACAAAACCATTGGAAATTTTTAAGCTATTTATGGATGAAAACGTAATGAATATTATAGTAACTGAAACAAACAGATATGCTTCACAACAAACTGAGTTGATTGTGCGAAACAAATCCAGACACAATGCTTGGATTGATACCAATTCTCAGGAAATGTATGTATTTTTTGGAATAGTTGTATGCATGGGCCTAGTGAAGCTACCATCTATACAACATTATTGGTCAAAAAACGAGTTATACCACAACAACTACATCAGTAAAAAAATGACACGAGATCGATTTTTGTTGTTACTGAAAAATATACATTTCAACGACAATGAAAATATTGTGGATACAGATCGGTTGTATCGAATTCGTCCACTGTTGGAGGCTTTAAACCAGAATTTTCAAAAATATCTAACACCTGGCCGAGATGTTGTTATAGACGAAACCATGGTACCGTGGAGAGGACGTTTAGGTATGCGACAATATATTCAAAATAAAAGACACAAATATGGTGTCAAACTTTACAAGTTGTGTACTGTTGAGGGATACACTTTTAATGTAAAAATATATTGCGGCAAAGAAGAAAATACCGACAATTCTGTGTCCCACACCGAAAATGTTGTCTTAAAGTTAATGGAAGGGTTGCTTGATGAAGGAAGGACTTTGTATCCAGACAACTTTTACTCTAGTATTAGTCTAGTAAAAAAACTGCAGAATAAAAATACACACTACTGTGGTACACTTAGAAGTAACAGAAGAGGGGTACCAAAACACTTTGTTCAACGCAAATTAAAACAAAACCAAATTGTTGGTATACACAGCAACGTAGGCATCAAAATTATCAAATGGCAGGATAAACGCCCGGTAATGATTATATCAAATCGACCGGAACATAACATCAATTTATGTGACACTGGAAAAAAAATCGAAAAGGTGAAGCAATTTTGAAACCCAAATGTGTTCTGGACTACAATAATGCCAAAAAAGGAGTAGACATAAGTGATCAAATGTCTTCTTATTATACGACCCTACGCAAAGGATTAAAATGGTACAGAAAAGTTGCGTATGAGTTGATTTTTGGTGCAACTGTTGTCAATTCGCATTTATGTTATAACATCGTTCACAAACATGATAAGAAATTGAATATGCTTCAATTCAGGGAAGAACTGGCTATGGCTTTGACAAGTGAAAACGTGGAACCAACAGCAAATAGATCAGAAACACCGAAAAGGGTTCATACATTTAAAAAAGAAGAAGGAACTGGCAGAAAACGTAGACGAAATTGCTGCGGATGTTACCAAAAGCTTAGAGCCACTATGAGTAGCAAAGAAGCCGACAAGAAGGTAACAAAAATTAGTTCATTTTGTCATGATTGCCCGCAAAAACCAGCGATGTGCCTCGATTGCTTCAACGAAAAACATAACAAAATATAAAATATAGTTTTTTGTTTACTTTGATGTAGGTTAATTTGTAAATTATATACACATTCTAATAAAATAATGTAGTTCTTGAAACACGTTGTAATTTTTCAGTTTTTACGTAAATCTAAATGCGACTAAGGTGAAGAATAAGACATAGTCTGAGCTTCATAAATACTGACGGGGGTTATAATAAGTTCAATGGCTAAAATGTTAAGGGATGAAAAGGGTCAAAGTGTATACCAGTCGCAAATGTCCGGTATCGCAAAAATTACAATACACCTTACCAGTCGTATATGACTGGTGCCGCACCGTGGGGATAAGCGCTGAAAGCCTTGCCGCAGCGAACGTGTTAATGATCATTTGTCAGATATTCATTGGCAGCATATCTTGTTTGAGTAAAAGTATTTTAATGATGCCGTTCAAGTATTTTATAATATATTACATAGCTGCATGGAACTTTGTGTTTAAAAAGTTTGTTTTCATCTCGTACCAGACAACTTATAAAAAAAATGAGGTGTGGCCACCACACGACTTTCTTATACGTATGAGCGTTTCAAACTATACAATTTTAAAAATTTTTTTATACAAAACTTATTCAAAATCCTATTCTAGGTACTTTCATTCGCTTAATAAATTGCTATAGAATGCATACTTTGCAAGATATTATCAAAAAAGTGCTCCTCGCTAAGAGTAAAAGTGCTACTTCCGGTCCGAATTTTGAAATTTGATATATACAGGGTGTTTCATCGGTTGGGGTATCGCGAATTATAGTGCCTAAATATAAAAATATCGACTTCAAATTTTAACCACTTATAGAGCTTTTAAACCGCTACCAGCAGGTTAGGTTGTTTTTGATAATATTATTTTAATTAATGCGTAAATTAAAAAAAAACGTATTATCAAAAATTAAAAGTGCTCAAAAAATGTTCAAATTTGAATGGTGATACGTGGAAATATCACCCATATTAACTTCACAATCAGAATTTTTATAAACGAAACCGTTTGTCAAATAAAGTCAATATTAAATAATGTCGTTTTTCTTACGACAGATTTATGGTACTTAACTTTCTAATTGTGCTGTCCGCAAACAGGGAGTCCTTTTAAATTTATGACGGATAATAAATAAAAATTTATTATAAACTCAACACACAGCACTGTAATAAAAAACCCATAAATTCTTCAACGTCCGCAAACAGGTAGTCCTTTTAAATTTATGACGGATAATAAATAAAAATTTATTATAAACTCAACACACAACACTGTAATAAAAAACCCATAAATTCTTCAACGTCTTGCCTTTAATTTTGAAATTATTGTAAAATATTCAATAATTGATTAAGTTTTAATTTTTTTTTCAATTGCATAGTTGATTTTATAGACATATCTTTTTAACACCTGAATTTCAATAAAATCTGAGTACTTTTGATTTTTTGAACGAAGGTTTTTTTTTATTTACGCATTAAATAAAATAATATTATCAAAAACAACCTAACCTACTGGTAGCGGTTTAAAAGTTCTATAAGTGGTTAAAATTTGAAGTCGACATTTTTATATTTAGGCACTTTAATTCGCGATACCCCAACCGATGAAACACCCTGTACAAAAAATATTGCAAATCCAGTTTTAAATACTTTTGTACTCTTGATAAATATATATAGAATGCATAACTTACGACATATTTGCAAAAAATCGCTATTCGATAAGAGTAAAAGTGGTACTTCCGGTCTGAATTTTGAAATTTTTTTTATACAAAAGATATTGAAAATTATGTTTTAAATACTTTTATACCCGTAACGTACTTGTCTAAAAAGCATGACTTGCGAAATATTCGCAAAAAACTGATTTTCGATAAGAGTAAAAGACCTACTTCCGGTAGGAATTTCGAAAAACTTTCTAAATAAAATTATTCTCAATTTTAATTTTAAGTATATATGAATTCTTTATAAATTTGTTTAAACTTAGTAGTTGACGAAATATTCGCAAAATTTGGAATTGATATCTACAGCGGTTTGGCCGCTATCGTGGTCACAGACAGACAGACAGACACACAGACAGACACACACACACACAGAGAGAGAGAGAGAGACATTTTTTTAAAAACCACTTTTTTGGTATCAGGGGACCTCAAAACGTGGACATCTGCAAAAATCTCGAGGTCGAAAATTTTCATCATCACAATACTTCCTTATACTACGTATAAGAAAGTAAAAAGCAGAAATCAAGACGATCACCATGTGTACGATAGTCAGAGACAATTAAGAACTGCATGTTAGAAGAGTAATTCTGATGAGTATACCGGATTTTTATCTTTTACACAAAATAATTTAAACCTAAATTCTTCATTCTTCTGGAATTTTATTAATTTTAAATGAAAGTCACATGGTATTCCGTGTTCCTAAAACTATGTTAGCCGATGGTACAGTTACGGCCCTTGAAAAGTCAGGTACTTAAATACAAAAACATTTAAGCGTGTAAACCTTTATTATACGTTACTCAAATCAATCATTGGCGTAGAATGCAAAATGTATTGCAAAAATAGAAAATTAAAAAAAAAAAAGATTAATAAAACTGCAGATAGTGTCCTGCTCTACTTAAATTTCAAAAATATGATTTCCAATATCAGAGTACAACACTCTACTTCAAAATTAGTATTAAAAAAAAATAAAAAGCTAGCTGTTAACAGAGGTTATTATTTTATTGTAGCACCACCGGAATCGATAGCGCTATGGAGGCAGCAGCAGCTCTATTTCTTAGTTCACTTTCAATAATCCTTTCGCGTGCGGTTCTTGTAGAACCTGGAAAATTTCTGACAATTTCTACTTGCACTGCAGTCGCAATTGGTGAAATTTCTCTAAGAAAATTCACCAATTGCACATTTTCATTATGATTTCCTTCTGATGAACTCAATTTCCTCGAACTTACGTTTTGCAATAATACGGTGTTTTTGTTTACATTTAGTTCTTCTGATATGGCCCTTATGCTCGTTCTCAATCCAGTTCTGATAATAGATTTTTGTAATTCTGATATTTGTTGTAGGTATTTTAAAAAATAAAGTGACACTATGGATTTGTCAAATGTGACATTGTCATCAAAATGACTGACGAAAATTTGATTTACGCATTGCAAAATTTATAATTTTTGACATTCACGTCAAAATCGAGTGTCTGTTTTCAACAGGGGGGCGTAACTTAAATTAGACATTTGTAGCTATAGTTTTTGCTACCTGAAAACCTCACCAGGTGGCTCTGTGTAGTACTGTCAGAAAATATATTATAGATTACTAAATTAGCTACTTATACTTTTACCTGTCATATAATTGTAAATTAAGCTATATACTTTTCTGTGCTATATTGTATTACTATATATTTTAGTGTATATTTTGTGTAGAATGTTTTGTAATATTATTTTCCTTTTCCAACGTGTATTGCAGATTTTCAAAAAGAGTTTCAAACAAAGCTTTTTGTTCCTTAGCAACAGTTGAGAATTTAAGAATGAAACACGTTAGAAATGATATTGCGACCAAAAAAAAAATCAACAGAAAATGAATATAGAAGAGCAAAGAACAAACTGGTTGGGACATGCGTACGAAAAAAAGAGGAAAGTGTAAATAATTACTCAACGATGGAATGAAGACCATGTAGTAAAAAGGAGAAGAGAAACAATCGACCGAGATTGTGAAAGATCTCGGTAGAATATACGAAGGCGACCTGAAATGTTTCAGGAATCGGCAAGAGATGGCGCACAAAGGGTCAAGTGGAATCATTGGTCGACAGGGGCAATCCTTTTTATAACAACTGTCAAAATTTCATACGTCTACTGTCAATAGTTGTTATTTAAGAGTGTGTTTTGTGTAGCAAGTCAGGCGGTTTCGCAAAAAGGGATAAAATCGAATTTCGTGCAGTGATAAAACACTTCTCGATGGCTGGGAAAACGGCAACGGAAATTCGAAATATTTTGCTAGAGGTTCATGGCGGATCTACTCCGTCATTTTCGACCCTCAGCCTCTTGGTGAGCGAGTTCAAACGTGGCCGCACAAGCACAAGTGATGAACCACGCAGTGGACGCCCGAAAACTGCTACCAACGATGAAATAGTCGACAAGATTCATGATGTCGTGTTAGTCGATCGCCGATTGAAGCTGAAAGAGATAGCAGAGACAACAGGCATCTAAGAAGAACGCGTTGGCCATATCCTACACGAAATTTTGGGAATGAAAAAGCTTTCGGCGCGATGGGTACCGCGTTTGTTCACACCAGAACAAAAACGAAATCGGGTGACTGTTTCGGAGGAGTGTCTGGCCAGGATTCAACGCAATCCAAGAGATTTCTTCATGCGTTTCGTAACCGTGGATGAGACTTGGATCCACCACTACATACCGGAGACCAAGGAACAATCGAAGCAGTGGACTTTTCCGGGCGAATCAGCTCCGAAGAAAGCAAAGACCGTTTCATCAGCCGGTAATGTCATGACGACCATTTTATGGGGTTCCCAAGGTGCGATCCTCATCGACTATCTGCAGAAGGGAAAGACGATCACGGGGCAATACTACAGCGATATATTGACAGGATTCGATGCAGTATTGAAGGAGAAAATGCCTCGTCATCTGGCATCGTCTTGTCCAAATTGAATGTGTTGCGCTACGAATTAGTTTCTCATCCTCCATATTCACCGGACCTAGCCCCCAGCGACTTTTTCCTGTTCCCAAACCTGAAAAAATCGCTGGCAGGAAAGAGATTTGCCTCAAATGAGAAGGTCATCGCCGCTACAGATGGCTATTTTGCAGACCTCGAAACATCCTACCTTTCCAACGGCTTGAAGAGACTGGAGCACCGCTTGAAAAAGTGTATTGATCTTCGAGAAGACTACATTGAACAATAAAAATAAAAAAAACACCATTACTGTGTTTTTCTTGTCGATTCCGGAAACATTTCAGGTCGCCCTTGTATAGATGTTAATAATTGGGAGGAAAAGATATGAAACATAAGGAGTTATAAGTAAACTAGTACGATAATGTCAAATGTTGGCTGATCTATCTTATAAGCAAAAATCTAGAAAGCCCCTCAGCAAGCGCAATCGCTTCGGGTGCTTTGGAGCTTTGTGTATAGTATTTGGTATATTTTATCAACACATTTTTTGTTTGAATAAAGACTATTGAATTTTTGTTAGTAATATTCTAAATTAAGATACATATCTCCAACAGTTAACATTATGGAAGTGTGTGCATTTTGCAAATGTAGCTTTATGTTACTTTTCGATTAATTTTAAAGCACATTGTTTGTTTTTTGAATATTGCTTAAATATTCTTTAAAATAAATGTGTGCATAATTACAAAAAAAAAAGAAACGCATATTCTCCAAACTCAAATCGAGACTTGGATGAGACATATATGAACAAAGCTCTAATATTTTAGAATCTAACTTTTTTTGATTATATTAAAGTAATTTCAGATAAAGAAGTTAATTACAAAAATATTAAGATTTTCTTTACAAACTATGAACATAAAACCATTAATTTTGAATAATAAGTATGTACTATGCGTAATTTTAAAATTTGCCGCCATTTAATTTAGTACCGAAAACTACAAGAGATGAGTATGATAGGGTTACAATATGTAGAAAATAGTTACCCATCTACTATGTATACGTTATCTATGTTTCAACGGCCACGTCTGCGTCCATTAAATTATAGGGGGATGATTGAAGGACATGTAAATATGTTTTACAAACATTGTAAACACATTTTGGGAAATTCTAATTAATAATGTGTTAGGTATCCACATGTTTTGTTTAATTTGTGCACAACAACCTAATAATTTGTCATTTTTTGTGCATAATGATTTCAAATAGTTTGTCAAACATTTTGTATTGTAATATTGAGCTTCCTGGTTTTTTTATATGCTTCTTTTGTGAGTATCAGCTTTCTTTTCTTATTCTTTTTTAATAATTCATAAATCTATATAACGTTTTATATTTTTTTATAATGATATTGATTTAGTTATATCTTGTAATAATAAATACTTAGAGGATTAAAAGTAAAATTCTCCCCTTATATATTTCTGAGCAGATTACAAAATATGTTATATTCTCTCTTAGAGGAAAATATCACACCCCACAATTTAAAAATGTAGAAATCTCCTCCTCTAAAAAATTGTTTTCTCAACATCCTCATATTACTATGATTTCAAAAATTTCCTACGTATTCATATAATTTATATACCGGGTGGTACAATAGTGTGTCGGCGGAGTTTAGTATAAAAACTAATAACGCTGTAGCAATGAGACTTTACGTACGTATGTAGTATGCGACTGTGCATTTTCTAATTTTATTTACAAATGTACAGGGTTTTCCAAATTTTCGCAACCACCTTCAACTTTCTTATTTTAAATACATTGCTATATTTTCTAGATATTATAATGATAGCCATTCAAATTATCTTAGCAATGATGTGCACTTCAGACTGTTAGTTTTGATTTTATATCTGTATTTTGCCGATTTACCAAACCGTTTAATTAAAAGGAAGCCTCATCGCTAAATAAGATATAATTTTGAAAATATGGTTGTAGCCGCTTTTTCTCCAAAAACCAATCGCAAAAATCCAGTCGTCGATCACAATCATCGTCATGAAGTTGCTGTACACTAATTATTTTATAGGGATGGAATATATTTGAATTTAAGGTTGTCCAAACTGTTGTCTGAGAACAGCCCACTGCTTGCGCAATCTTATTTGTAGATCGATTTGGGTTTTGAACACTATCCAAAAGAAAATTTTCTTGTACCGCAGTATTTTTACTTCTTTGTCGAATCCTTGGACGCACACTTCCTGTAGCTTTCAACTTAAGCAAATTTTGCCTTAAAAATTCTGGACTAGGACGAGGTTTGTAGGGATGTCTAACATGGAATTCAGTGCATGCTTTTCGCAAATTTAAACCACCAACATGCAAAAAAATTAATTCAATTTTCTCTTGAGGAGTAATACGATCCATTTTAAGTCAAGATTACACAGAAGTTATTGTCATGTTATGACAGCAGGGACAAGCATAGCCTCTTTGTTATTCTTTAATTTTGGAAAATATATTAAAATTTAGGCACTATTAGCTCGTAAACCGCCACTCTAATCAAAAACTTGCATCCTCTTTGTTTTGTCTAGAATCTCAAGATGTATTAGATATTGTTAAAAAAATGCGATGTTTAAGAAAATATGCAACGCGTTTATATTTTCCACACATTTTTCTTATTTGGACTAATTCCTAAAACTTTGCTTCAGGAACCATAGGTCTATCATTTCAAATAAAAAAGTTAGCCTATGTCAAGATTTAAAAAAATAACCCTGTATAAATATACACTTCCTCGCAACATAATATTCCTAATAATATTACTTTCTTATACGTAGTATAAGGAAGTATTGTGATGATAAAAATTTTCGACCTCGAGATTTTTGCAGATGTCCACGTTTTGAAGTCCCCTGATACCAAAAAAGTGGTTTTTAAAAAATGTCTGTGTGTCTGTGTGTGACCACGATAGCGGCCAAACCGCTATAGCTATCTATTCCAAATTTTGTATTTAGTAATATAATCTCCTTCTTGAGAACTGATTAGATTTTCAGCAAAATTGGCAGACCGGAAGTAGTAGTTTACTTCAGTGAAAAAAGCGAATTTTGCCAATATTTCGTCAACTACTAAGTTTAAACAAATTTATAAAGAATTCATATGTACTTAAAATTAAATTTGAGAAAAATTGTATTAATAAAGTTTTTCGAAATTCCGACCGGAAGTAGGTCTTTTACTCTTATCAAAAATCAGTTTTTTGCGAATATCTCGCAAGTCGTGCTTTCTAGGCAGGTACATTACCAGTATAAAAGTATTTAGAACGTACTTTTAAATATCTCTTGTATAAAAAAAAATTCAAAATTCGGACAGGAAGTAACACTTTTACTCTTACCGAATAACGATTTTTTGCAAATACGTCGTAAATTATGCATTCTATATATATTTATGACGAGTACAAAAGTATTTAGAGTTGAATTTGGAATATTTTTTGTATAAATGAAATTTCAAAATTCGGACCGGAAGTAACACTTTCATACGTATAAGAAAGTCGTGTGGTGGCCACACCTCATTTTTTTTTAATGTGTAATAGAAGCACTGCATTTCGGTTTCGGTGATCTTCGAAAAGCGTGCCTATAATAAATGTATGTAATATCATACGAGCGAGATGGTTAATGAGGTTTACGTGTTGACCTTTCATCGCCACGAGTGTGTTGCAGCCCGCAGGGTCCGTCTCAAATGGAAGGAAATACGAGCAATTAACTAAAATTTGATATCCGCCCGTTGATCCGTCGAATGGACAAGTTTATTTATGAAGTGCAATTAAAATTTTTACATTTTTCCACCGGGAATTAACGGCTTATATTAATTAATCTCTGTACCGATATAAAATAACATTCGAAAATTATTAGCTCAGTCCAGACAGCACAGACCCTGATCTCTACATACATTGTAACATAATTGCATTTCATTATTTTGACATTTAACTTTTTAATTGTGAAAACTTATAAACCAACGTGATGAGTAAAATGAATAACAGAAATATAATATGAACAAGTCGAGGGATAGTTATTGCATATGCAGATGACATAGTAGTACAGAAAAACATGGATCCATTGCTAAAAGAAATTGCATAATGTGATGAATCTAATGATACACCAAGAGAAACGAAAAATTATGAGATATGGAAAGAAAGTAGGAACATAAGATAGAAATAGAGACAGAAAACACGAAATAAGTGCATACATAATCATGACAAACAAAGCCTTTTGGGTATACAAAAAAGTGAGGTGTAGGCACCAGACGACTTTCTTATACGTATTGCTGTGACCTTCAAATTAAATAAAATAAGAATTGTTAAAAAATAATATGAATTTTATTTTAAAACGTTTATTTTTAAGTGTTAAGCATAAGACAAAACAGGTAACACAAGGGTATAATGAGTTGCCTATATTTAAAGAGAAACTTTTGTATCAAAATAAACATGATTCATTAGTATATCTTAAGTTGAATAAGTACTAAAAGTTAAGTACAAGACAAACACAAAACTAAGCAATAGGTTTTATGCTGTCTAAAAGACACATGAATGCTAGATGAATAAAAATAAAAACAAGACGTGCTTGAGCAAAATTATGCAGTCTTGAAACACAGTTTTAAGAGAATGAACTTAAATTCAGACATGCATAATGCGACAATGTATAAGAAAGATTTTAATAATCACACGTAAAATATAGCAAATACCTTGAACTTATATCTATGAATAATAAAAGGATATGAGTCAAAACATTTATAATACTGTAACGTTTTCGGGTTCCAATAAACAACTCGTGCAATTATTTATTTAAAACAGTCTGTATATTTATATACTCAAAATTATTTAACAATATAAAAACATAAAACTAACTTAATACACTTAAACTATTACAATTTAATTATCACAGGTATTTATTTACTACTGCTATTATTTATATCTCTGTCCGTATTTATTTATATCACACTATTTATATAAAACGGCACTACTATATTTATTTCTACGCTACCACTACGTAAGGACTTTCTTTCCATCGAAGTTATTCTGCGATTACTTTTCCGCAATGAATGAATCCCGTAATGAATGTATCCCGGTGACTCAGTCGCCTTATATATACATGTGAGGATTTCCAGAACATACGGGCACAGCCCGGCTTTTTCTCCACATGTACAAGAACGTTCTAGGCCTTTCGCTATGCACGCCGTACCGCGTGGATGACTCATAACTGCCCGCATCTCGTGATGTGATTTACGATATTTACAAGCCGAGAGAGATGATTTATGGCGGTGTGTAAATAAGAGCGTTTTTATCGCGCCGAGAGATCTGATTCTTTTATTTAATGTAAACACATTTCGTTACAATACGATATATTCGATAGCAATGTTCTGTGTAAACAATAACAGTACGAATACAAAAATACATTCATGAATTCTTATATGTGTGGTATAGGAATTTCAATAGACTATGGAAATGGTTTTGTATGGTTCGAAAACCTGCAAAGAAAAAATATAGTGTCAATATTGGTTACAGTTTTTTGCAAATTAACGTACTACCAGAGGGAGGGCCTGGGTAGAATCTGGAGACGATATGACGTGAGCGACTGGCCTTTGTGATGCGGGATTCGTAAGCCTCTCAAATTATACAAAAGTTCTTTTAAATTAAGTTTTAAATACTTTTATCTTCTTTAAAAATAAGCTTGTGAGTAAATGTGTTAATTTATGAAAAATGTGTTTGGGTTGTAGTTCCCCGTAGTTAAAAACGCTCCATCGTATGTATTTCTGAATAAACCACTAGAAAAATTAATTTTTATTGTGTCATAAAAGGCGAAGACGCCAAAACGTAGTTTACGAGATGTATTGACATCTTGTTGGCATTGACCGGTTCCGTGGATAAAGAAAATATTGCGATACCATAGCAACGAAACGTAACCTATTGGAGGTGTCAGTGTAAAGTTTCACGTCAACCAAAGGTGCGGACACTAAAATTTGAAAGAAAGGATGCCGACCGAAATTGTGAAAATCGAAAAATTGGAGTATTGGGCCATCATCAAGTACCTGTACTTGAAGGGGTTAAGTGGTAAGCAGATTTGCGAAGATATGCTTAATACCCTTGGCTATGCCCATCGTGTGCGACCGTGAAAAATTGGATTGCAGGCTTCAAAAGTGGTAAATTTTCCATTGAAGATGAACACCGATCGGGAAAGTCAGTTTCTGTGTCCGTCCTCGAAAATGTTGATGCAGTTCATGACATAACTTTGTCAGACCGTCGAATTGGGCTAAATCGAATGTCTGAGGCAATGAATATTCCATATGATTTGGACATGAGAAAATTTCTGCAAAATCGCGTTCGATCTATGCTCGGTTGAAAAAGATGCAGACTCTTAAGCCGTATTGTTACTATGGATGAAACTTGGGTATATTTGTACGACCCAGAAATAAAGCAGCCATCAATGGAGTGGTGACACTCTGGTCCTCCAAGGCCTAAGAAGTTTCGTGTTCAAAAATCTGCTGGAAAAGTTCTTGTTTCAGTTTTTTGGGATTGCCATGGAGTAATCATGATTGATTTTCTGGATAAGGGTAGAACAATAACTGGGAATTACTATTCTATGTTGAGAGAAGACGCGGCAAGTTATCCAAAGGTGTTTTTTTTGCAGGACAATGCACCTGCACACAATCGCATGTTGCCATGCAAACCATTCGTGATTTACGGTTTGAATTACTCGAACACCCCCTTATTCACCAAATCTGGCTCCGTCCGACTATCATGTCTTTCCTCAATTGAAAAAAAGTTTAAAAAGTCGTAAATTTTCTACTAACGAAGAGGTGATAGAAGCTGTGGAGGCCTGGTTTGGAGAGCAAGATAAAAATTTTTGTTCGTTGTAATAAATGTATCCAATTAAAAGGAGAGTACCTATGTTGAATAATAAAATATACTGACTTTCAAATTTTGTTTGCTTCTATAGTAGCAAAGAATTCTTCAACACATCCTCATACTTCATGATTCAGTTCAATGTTTTAATATTGGTTACAGCTTTGGTATCTCTATTGTTATTTTACTCTTTTTTAAAGATATAATATTCAATATCGCATCTAGGGACATGTATTTTTATAGTTCTTTATTAGGTGTGGTGTCAAGGTAAGATAATCATACGTACTATCAATCCATAAATATTAATACTAAAAGAAAATAATTGAAACAAGAGATTTTTATTCAAAAGTTATTTAAACAAAAGTTTTTAGTTATGAGCTAGTTGTTTGTAATCATTTGGCGCAACCAAGCCTAGAGCAACAGTTTCCGACTTTCTGTTTTAATAAATTCTTTCAGATCATCAACTATAGACTCAGGGATTTTGTAATGCTATGTAATGATTGCAAGAGCTAAAGATCTGAATTGGTCTAGATTCATTGTCGATCTTAGTCAATTTTTGTTTCTCCTCACTGTTGAAAAGGATCTTTCACGGGAAGCAGAGGAAATTGTCAACGATAACCCAATTTGCATAAATCTGTTTAACTTGGAAAGGTATATTTTCTGAGAGTAAACGTAAGTAATATTGGACATGCTAATATCTTCACCCCGTTCCCTGACACAGTCATTTCAGCTTTTAAAACGTCTCTATCAAGTGAAAAAGTGCTGCGTAGAGCTGAATAAATTCCAAACTGCTATTAAAATTCATTTGTAAAAAGATTATGCACAGCTACAGCTTCAGCCAAAAATCTTATTTTGAGCAGGATATTCAGTTGTTAATTGGCTAATATTTCTTTAAATTCGTTAACTGTTGATGTCGATGCTTCAAGCATTATCAGTTTTTTGCGTTTTGAAGAATGGATATGCCTTTGTAATTTTTTTGGCCAACTCAGCTATCTCTAACGACAATCGTGCAAAAACATTTTCGTCAGGTTATTTGCTCTAATGATTTTATGGGTCCATTAGTGACATTTGTGTTATAGGCAAAGTTCAATTTTCAGACTGCAAATGATTACTATGTATACATTTTTATGACGACATATTGGACAACAACCCATCCGCTTCCAAAGTATTTTCGTTCGAGGTCTGTTAAGCCCGGTGTCCACTGTATGGGAGGCTGTGCTGTGCGGTGTCTTACGGAGCGGTCTGGTGCTGAGTAAGCTTGATTTTGCACAGTGACCGATTTTAACGGAGCGGTGCTTTGTATACATATTGGCGTGATTAGGGGACATTTACGTACCTTTTTTCGACGAGAAAAATTATAATAACCAGGAAATAAAAAACAATATATTATTTTGAAACATCGTATTTTGTTTAGCAATATCAGAACATATCTACTCATGAATTTTTAAATATTGCTTCTTTGTTATTGTAAATTATTTCTATATTCCCTTCTAATGTAGGACATGCAACTCAAAATTTGTGTTTTATTAATATTTACCATATTTATAAAAATGAAACTACCCTCAAATTTGCTTTCACAATCATCCTCCTCTTAATTTCATCAAATTTTGTCTTACTCCTATACTTGAAAGCATGACGTAAGAGCAAATTCGCCTACAAATGCGCAGCAGCAATGGACGGTCCCACCAGGTCTTCAAAGAAGCACGCACGACATAGCACAGTACAGTACAGCACAGCTTCGTATGGAGTGGACCACTAGCTTTAGATCTGGAACTGAAGGGCATCAATTATCGCCGAATAGCTTCTCTTCAAAGCTTAGCAGTTAGCACTTCGGCAGCGCTATCTATTATCTGACCATCGATTTAATTCAGTCCTTGAAAGACCTAGTTCTTTTATGATGTTTATTAGGGCACTGTGATTACCAAGGTATGAAAAATGTACATAACTGTTTGTGGGGTATTAAAATAGATTTTGACATATTCTATTTTGCTACATGAATCAGCTTTGTGCCATACAATGTAAATAAATTGAAGAAGGATAACTCTTTCTTATTTTTGCTTGCAAGTCTTCAGCTCACCAGATATAACCCTTGCACCATCATATGCTTATGCATATATTTTAATCCACTGCTTCTAAATTTTATATAGATGGGTAAAAACCTCTCTAATGATTTATGCCTTTGTGACATTTGCTTTATTTAGAAAATCTTTTTTGAATCATACATTCATCTGTTGGATATTACGTAGATTTTAGGGTTGTTTCTACGTAAGTAAACTCAATCATTTCGTGGAATTTTGTTAATAACTAATGTATATCGTGGACTTTAATCAAAGGTGTCGACAATTCTTTTATTAATTTTTGTACTTTTGTTTTCGACTTTTACGATTTTTAGAAAATTAATTTTTATACAATTAATTTTAAATTTTACTTTCACACTTGCCTGCAAATTTAATATACAGGGTGTCTCTAAAAGGTGCGGAAAAAACGCTACCACACATTTCTGAGGGCGATCTAACCCAACTTACCTCAGTCCAAAAGTGGATGCACCATTGCATTGAATTGCCACAAGAATAACACCCAAATTACAGAAGCATATGTGTCCATATACGGAATGAATTTTTTATATCCAGATTACTCATAAACGGTTGCTCCAATCAACTCCTACCAGGTATACCTTTTCTAGGTAAAAAACATTGGAGAATAAGAATTTTTATTTAAAAGTTAAATACAGTGTGTCTCAAAAAAGTTATTACGTTTTAAATGGATACAATATGCCGCAGGTGGCGCCCTCTACATTTTGCAATGAAAATGAGAGCAGATTTAAATTTTTTACCCCACGAAACCCCCCCTACCTAAATATTGTGCCAATATACCCATTATTACAGATATTATTTATAAAAAACTAAAACCAAATTGAACTTTTGACACTCTGTATCTCCGAAAGCATCCACTTTTGGACTGAGGTAAGTTGGGTTAGATCGTCATATTTTGCCCTCAGAAATGTGTGGTAGCGTTTTTTCCGCACCTTTTAGAGACACCCCAGTATATAATTTATATATACAGTGGGTCACCTAGGAGATTATTCTTAGTTGAGCTACGTCATCTCTGGGCTTTGTCCTAATGTTTTATTAGGGTCTACCTATGTGACACAATCTGGTACAAACTTGCGGCGGTAAGTTTATTTTTTTGGATATTTTTCATATTGTTTAAATCGTTTAATATTGCTAACTTTTATTACCTACTTTTATTTTGCTTTAGTGAATCATTTAATTTTGCTTCAAATAATCTGTCATTTTCGTTTAGGACTTTCTTTCGATATATTCTTGAAAACAACTTGGTTTGTTAATATTTTTTGAAATATCCTTGCAACGTCATATCGCCTTTTTATATATAAATTCACCTGTTGATCAAATACCTTATTATTGTTTGAACTTATATATTTGTTTTTTCTTCGTAATCAACTTTTGTTATTATGTTTGTGTTACCGTTTAGGCTTCTGACCCTACTTCACTACATTTTATGACAACTAGCGGTCTCATACACGCATGCCTTTGATAGATCTTAACGTGTGAGTGGCGACATTAATCCACCTGTTTCGGAACCCTGACCATCTTCAACTAAGTCGGCGGCGGTGTGAGTGATAGGCGAATTCACAGGAGGTAGGTTAGCACTTTCGGAACATTTAGGTTCTTTAGTTTAATTAACGTCCAATAGGCAGCTGCTGGTATGCTGCTACTATTGACCCTTGTATCGCCTATTATCTTCCATATGTCATTTTCGATATTTTTACTCGTTTATACCTCAAAACGACATTACAAATTTTAATACTGTAGATTATATTCGAAGTACGCCTAACTGTGACAGATTCATAAAAACATTATTATTATTTAATAGATTTTATTTCGTCAGTACTTGACGTTATGATGTGCTATATACAGGGTTAATTTTAAATAGCGTCATTAAAAAAACGGGGTGAAAGAAAAATATGAGTAAAGCCCGGTCCAATGTGCACGCAGTGACGAGAAATTGATTTTTCTTTCCGCGAGTCCGAGCCTGTCCCCGTTAATATACAAACATAATAATTTTCATATAGAGGAATTTAATATATGAATACTTATATGAATTCGCACAGCCTGGTACGAATTTAGAATGTATATCGTTATATCTTAGGGTAAGAAACTGGAAAAAAATCGAATTAGCTGGTGATGAAAAATCAACTGGCAGATAGTGAATGAAGAAATGTGTAGTCCAGCGTGCCTGGATGAAACAAAAGGAAAATATCGTAGCACGTTACGACAGTTTGTTTATTACAGTGATTTAAAAGGCATGAAAGAAGAGAGGTTAGGTACGTTTTTCTACGGATAGTATTTTCTTATTCTTTTTGTGTACAATCAATAATTTATATGGGATGCGATTTTTCTAAGAAGGAAATTCCCTTCATTTCTTTTTTCTCGTTTACGAGAGATTTCGCGTTTCCTTGGCTCGACGGCAACCGTCGGGGTTACTTCGGCGACTTTGCCTCACAATTTTTCTGCAACTTAAGAGTCCGGCCTAACTTAATTTTCCGTCTTGTTTTCCCGGCCGTAGGATTTTCAATTCCCATCACCGAAGACCAACTGACTGAACGAATTTCTTTCTCCCCAATAATATAAGTAAATTACCGGGACACGCGCGCAAAGAAGGGTAACTGAAATTTATTTGTTTTTCAAACCTTTTTATTGCGTACGTTTAATATTGCCGAAAGAGAAAGAGAGAAGAAAGATACTGGTGAATGAAGAAAAACAAGGATAAAGATGACTTCTAGTTGGCAAAAGTTTATGTAACGAGATGGGATTTGACCAACGGGAGCAGTAAAATAAATTATCAATATATTTTCTATGAAGGTTTTTATTCGAGGTTAATATCAGAAGCAACTTTCAAAGGTAGATAAGAATGATATAGATCATTAACAAAATCGCACGAGTTAGGAATAGAATAACGTCACATCGAAGTCATAATAGGGTTGACAAATTGCGTTGCTTTTTTTGTAAATAATTCTTATACGTAGTATAAGGAAACGTTTGATTTCGAGGTTTTTGCAGATGTCGCCTGATACAGAAAAAGTGGTTTTTAAAAAACCTCTCTCTCTGTCAGTGTGCGGTCAAACGGCTTAAGCTATCATTTCCAAAATTTATGTTTATAAGTATAATCTCCCTCTTGAGATCTGATTAGATTTTCAGTAAAATCGGCATACCGAAAGCAGTAGTTTACGTCAGTGAAAAAATCTAATTTCACCAATATCATCAGAACTACATTTAAAGCATGCTATGGTAACAATATGAACTGTTTATCTCTGTAATTTTTTTTGCGATAAAAGAATTTTATCTCTTATTTTTTGTTTTAGAAACCTGTTTATGCGAACTGACTAGTACGCCTCCGTTTACTAGTGTAAAGCGTAACAAAATGCCTCGAATTCTAGAATAATTTTTGTATACATGAAATTTCAAAATTCGGATCGGAAGTAAAACTTTTACTATTATCAAACAAACAATTTTAAAAGAGTTTTTATTTTCGCTTTTAGATGATGTTGTGATATTTTGTCATTCGTAAAATAGTTGGAGCATCCGCAGTCAGTTGAATCTACAACCCTCCTGTAATTTTACATTTAGGATCTTTCCATATACCTACCTTGTTCCAAGAATGTAAAATACTTGAAGAAACTCTGATGCATCCAAACAATTTTAAAAGGGGTTTTTAATTTTCGCTTTAGCAATGACATCAGTCCTCTGATATGGGTCATATACTAGGCAAGTTTTTTCTGTCTTTTGATATGGAAAAGTCCCCGTCGCAAATCCTGTCCTTCTCCTTATCCTGCAGTTTTGTTGGGCGGTTTTGATGTTTTCCCACGATAGTCATTAAAGTCTTGACTATTCTCCAACTTATTCACAAGATATTTCTTCTGGCTGTCATTCCAAAAATCGTACATACAGCTTTTTGGCATACCTTAACGTTTAACACAGAATACTTTACGGAGCACTCTGCTTTCGAGAAATATTTGCTTCGATGTCTTCACCAGTGTAGACAGATACTGAGTGAGTTTTTTGCATTATTATTCAGGAGTCTAAACATTTTAAAAATCCGTATATGCCCTTATAAGTTCCCGAGATTTGCATCCTCGCCGACATCGACACGCATGCTTCTAAATATGTTCGAAAATGAATAATATATGTATTTCTATATTTACAACGTTCTATATTTACAACGAATAGCTTCCACATTCACCTTTGTCAGAGGTCTCCAGCATCTTTGAGTCGTTTTCTTACGGTTTACTTTCACGCATTTATATTACATAATTTGCACTTTTTTGCCTCTATTGAGGTGGGCAATGCATGCGGGTGATACTTGTAACGACATGTTGCAGGCGGTCAAATGGTCGTATAACGTATGTGTATATGCAGCGGTGGATCCCTTTGCTTTACCCCTGATCCACTCACAATAAAAAATAGATTCCACATTTTCCCATTGATGTCCTTCCATTTCTAATACTTCTCGAAAGAAACATTGTTCAACCTCTGCAAACCACTAATTTACCATACATACATCATTATTTAACGGAAGTCGTTTACCAAGTTGGGTTTGTTCTTTAAATTTTAAGTTTTGGAAACAGTCGGTAATCACTAGGGGCCAAATCTGGCGAATGTGGCGGATGCTCAACTAACTCGAAGCCTGCTTGAACTACTGCAGCTGTTGCAGTGGCGGACCTGTGACTGGGTGCGTTATCCTGATACAAGAGAACACCTTTGCGCAACTTACCACGACATTTTCTTTAATTATTATTAACTCACGTAATTTGGGTATTAAATTGGCATAATAAGCACCTGTAATTGTAGCCTCCTTCTGCAGGAAATCTACTAAAATTACGTTTTCAGCATCCCAAAATAGGGACAGCATGACCTTCCCTGTAGAAGATTACATCATGAATTTTACGGCGATGAACCTCGATGTGTCCACTCCTTCCTCTGTATTTTGGTCTCTACAGCATAATGATGGATCCAGGACTTATTCATTGTCACTAAACTTGCATGAACATTTTCTTTGTTTTGTCTAGACCACGATAACAGACGACTACAAATGCTTTTTCGAGTTTGCTTGTGTGCATCTGTTAACATTCGTGGTACCCATCTTGCAGACAATTTAGTCATGTTCAATTTGTCAGTAATTGTATTATACGGTGCGTTTCAAAAGTCTGGAACTATTGAAATAAAATTCTAACAAACAGCTTTTGAGAAAAACCCTCGGACAGGTCAACTTTAGTTTTAAAAAACACATTATTTTGTATCAATTAAATTCTGCGATCGCCTTTTGTTTTCGAGTTATGACGTCATCGTTTTGTTTTTAAATTGCAACTCAACTATAAAAAATAAATAAATAAATAAGTTTTTTACATTTTTTTTTTATTTTACTGCAGAAACGGGCAAGTTAGCAATCTACTTATCATAAATAACTAAATGAGATGTTCAAACTGATTTCCATTTACTTCTTGGCAATATCCCAGGCGATATTCGAAATCTTGTAGACCATTCCGGAGGGTTTCTCGACGAATTGCTCTAATTTCGGCCCGAATTCTGTTCTTTAAATCGTCAACTGTAACTGGCCGATTGAAGTAAACCTTGCTTTTCAGGTAGCCTCACAAAAAGAAATCGAGTGGGGTAAGATCGGGGGACCGTGCAGGCCACTCAATTGGCCCCCTTCTACCAATCCAACGTTTGGGAAAAACTTGATTTAAATAATTTCGCACATCTAACGAAAAATGTGGAGGCGCTCCATCTTGTTGATACCATAAGTTATTATTTGGCAAGTCTGGATCTTCTTCATTGGGATAAAGCATCGCAAGAGCGGGTGTCAGGTCATCCCTCAAAAAATCTAAGTATTTAGCACTCGTCAACGCCCCTTTTATAAAAAAATGGTCCCAAAATTCGATATCCAACAATCCCCCCCCAAACATTAACTTTTTGTGGAAACTGCATGTGAATCTCATCATTCAATGAGGATTTTGGGGAGCCCAGTATAGGCAGTTCTGCCGATTTACTGCTCCATTAAGGCAAAACGTGGCTTCTTCCGAAAATAATACTCGACTGACAAATTCGGGATGGGTTGTGCATCGAGCCATCATATCCTCGCAGAATTCCATACGGGGATCCGGATCGTCTTCATTAAGTTCATGCACTAAAACTGCCTTGTAGGGATGCCATTTATACTTTTTCAATGTCCTCCACACCGAAGATTTACTGATTTTATAATTTGCAGCCACCTCTTGTGTGGCTTTATGGGGATTTTCTTGCAGGTGCAGTAGAACTTCTAACTAAACATCTTCGGAAACTTTTGGTCGACCACATCTAGGGAGATCCCTTACATGCCCGATATCTTTAAATTTTCTTAAAATCTTGGATACGGCTGTTCTTGTAATTGGTTCCAGTTCTGGATACTTATTGTTAAAGAGCTCGCAAACTTTATCTTGAGTTCTACATATGTCTCCATATCCCTTCATCATTAAAATTTCCGGTTTTTGCTTTTCACTTAAGTATCGTACCATTTTGGTAATAGAGTAATGTGGAAAAAGTGACAGTTCGCAAAGTAATTAAAAATTTCAAAGCTTACTCAATTTTTTCCTCTTTCAGGATTCAAGGTCCCTTATTACAGAAACTATCTAGGTCTGGGTCATGCTTGTACATATTTCTGTATTCAGAATTTCAAGCTCTATTCAAATCCATCGAAAAAAATATGGGTTGCAATTTAAAAAAAAATCGATGACGTCATACATCAGAAACAAAAGACGATCGAAAAATTTAGTTGATACAAAAAGATGTGTTTTTTAAAACCAAAATTGACCTGTCCGAGCGTTTTTCTCAAAAACTGTTTGTTGGAATTGTATTTTAATAGTTCTAGACTTTTGAAACGCGCTATATACCACATGGTATGAGAAACATGTATCTTCAACTATTTGTTTAATAGTCACACGTCGATTTTGCAGCACTGGATATTGAATCTTTTTAACAGTTCCTTGTGTAATAACAGTTGTGGTCACTCCATGTTCGTCGGTACACGACAACCACATTTACTCACGACACCATCTTTTAACTATGTCATATGATAATGAAGATTGCCCTAAGGTATTCACCAAATCTTGATGAATTTGAGTTGGGGTTATCTATTTTAAACGCAAGTATTTAATCACCAACACCGCTCGTTGCTCGACAAGGGCGTCTACTGTAGCAGCAAGTTAAGTTTAGAAGTTTGTAGCATTAGTCTATATATAGTAGGCTACAATGCAACGTGAAGATAAATAATTGTTTTGTTTTATAAATGGGTCAGGGGCGAAGCAAGGGATCGGCCCTTGTACTACGTTGTTTTATGGAAAGATAGCATTTCAGCAAAATATTACATATAACGTTGTTCTGGCCGACCCTTCAGTTACTGGTATAATTTCACAATTAGCTTTCTAAAGTAAAATATAGAAAATGTTATACTATTTAAAAACTCCATCAAATGATCAATTTTTCAAAAGTACATGCCAGGTTGTCGTGGTATTTTTTGTACAGTATGAACAGTCAGCTTTTAAAAAAATCTTATGTGTCAGATATTTATTTTACCAAAACTATTAATTTTATTTTGGTTTGTGATTGAGAAGAATTAGAATCTGAAAATATGAAATTTTGTAACTGTGGCCTTCGAAAAACTGATCGATACCACATATCGATTTTTATAAAATTCAAAAGCTATTAATATTATTTATTAAAGTCGTATTTTGAAATTCTGGTAAATCATATCAACCTTCCTATCCCGAGGAATAACGCTGACTTTCTGGACACGCTGTAGCATTAGGTCAGTAGGCATTCATGAATAAATCACGACTTACACCCTAAAATCTAATAAATTTTATCGTCTGACGTGAACAGTATACAAACTACCAGAACATTTATTTACCTCCATCAGTGCAAAACTTTATCCTCCCAGATACAATTTGAATTTGTTGTACCCATAATAAAACACTTCTATTGCGTTATTATTCCTTACCCCATTTCCGTTTCTGTTTTCTTGTATTGGCCCTGTTTACCCGAGTCACGGCCTACAGTTGATCTCAGTTCATAATTAATTGAATTTAATTAATACACCAAAGTCGTTCAACAGCGACGTCTACGATCTCCTAATCTGGACCATTCATTACATGCGAATCGCTTCGTAAGGTTCGCAGTGTATGCGTTGAGGCAAAAAAGCGCCCCACGAAAATGCGCACTGTGTTAGTGAAATTGAGCGGAATACTGTTCCATGTTGTTTTTTGTTACTGAGGTTTGCCTTAATAGATTTGTCCCGATTTATTTTATTTCGACTATAGGATAAAATGAATGGAGCATCTATACGGGTTCACCGATTCGTTCGCTAGATGCGCCCATGAACTAATATTAATGTTTATAATTTCAACAGTTATAAAACATGATAATAATCATCAAAACCTACGAGGAAAGAATAGAACAGCAGAGAGTCTCGTTAAAAATAAAGTTTGTCCAAAGTGATAACCCAATATGGCCACCGCAATGCACAGGCGTGCATAAATATTTTGCATAGGGTATATGTACACTTTGTATGTTCTCCATAATCATTTAAAATAGGTTCTTAGTCCAATAATAATTAAAGAAATATCGTGAGTGCATTATTTTCTCAATCCTTTTATTCTTTTTAATATAGTAACATTTATTCTAACTGTATTAAAGAAAACATACAAAAAAAACATTCCCAGGATATGTATGTTATGCCACTGAACACATAATCAAACATGTCAGATATATGACAAGTTATTCAAAATACTCATTTTTTAAATTATTATTGCCTATATTGAATGCCAATTTGAAATCAGCTTTATCGATGAAGATAAAAAGTGTGATTCTTCGTTCTTGTCGTGTTAGAACGGCCACAAGTCGCACAATTTACCATTATAAAAGCACTAAAGCTGTCAATATTATATATATTAATCCAACAAAGATTCCAAATTATATTTGAATGCTTTGAATACTTATTAAAAATTCCGACATCTTACTATATTAAATCTCAACTTAATATTTGAATTCATTTTCTATGCTTCTGCAAATTAATACCCATTTCTATTACTTTATTATTTTTAAATGTCAAAATATGACAGTTCCAAAATTTGAATTTAGGCGCGCTAGCTATTCATCATTTTATTGCATTTATATTTCAAAATTCATTACTAATTTACTATTCTCATCTACTTTGTTAATTAAACAAGCTTTCACAAAAATAATATTACATATACAAACAAATCAAGTAATATTTAAATCTCTACTTTCAGACTGAAGAAAAACAATGCAGCAATGTAACCTGATCAACAACCACCTATGCAAATGCATGAAGAAAGCAAAATAAACTGTTCAGAAAATAACATTATCATCACTTTTAGTAAAACTCAAATATTCTATCAATAAAATATTCTGCTGAATTAAATTCTCCAAATTTCTCCATATACTATATTGTTGGCTAGTAATGGTAAACTACCACAATATATATATTTATAGGTTATTTTAAAGTAAGTTAATTATTGTGGTTCATTATTAGCATATGACAGTAACAATTATTTAGAGCTTTGGCATCAGTTTGTCTGTGGCGAAGGTTAACTTCGCAGACTGCAGTGGGGCCCAAGCTACAGTGTATTATTTGATAAGTTAGCTCTGTTTGTTTTATATGTAACGTAAATCACTATTCTGATGGGCAGATAAACAATACATACATGATGTATGTATCATTTTATAGTGTTATATGTAATGTATACAATAAGTAGTTTTCACTTTTTTAGTGGATGTATAAGAAGAAATATACATGTGCAGAATGTGTGTGATTCAATTGAAAAATATAACGCCGATCAGATCCTACATAGATATTCAATAAACTGACTCGTCCGAAGATTTTATATTAGATGGAGCTTCCATGAAGCTGTTTAATGATACGTATACAATGCAAAGAACATTTATAAATCGTTCGCAGCCTATTGTCAACAGATCATAGACGAATGGCCAATTCTTTTCAAAAAGAAGTATCATTTTGGCATTTCGACAAGTTGAGAAAAACTTTGTGCAAAAACACAGGAAATTATTTCAATTTTGCAATTGAAAAAACATGACCAACTCCAGATGATGAAGAAAAATATATCAAATGTATTTTTTGAAAATTAACCCTGATCAGGCGACGAAAGGCAACAAAAGAAGCCTTACTAAAATTGTAACCTTACTCAATAAGTTGAGAAATATTAGTTGTTAAAATACTGAAACGTTGATTACATGTTAATTTTTTTGTTAAGTTTATTAGTTCGTGTTTTGTTTTACTTTAGAATTTTTTTTGTGTTTCATATACACCTTGTAATATCTATTATCTTTGTAATAATAAAATTAATTGCAATATATAAAATCCCTAGCTTAAACAGCTGTTTTTTTTTATTTTTTGCTTACCGTAGTGGAGCTTCACAGGATTCGCAAATTCCACAACCTACACCGCTCTTCATTCAATGAAACACACCTTCTACAAATTATAGGGAAATATCTAAATGAAAAGCATTTTAAAAAAGTGATATATCTACAAGATTCTATAGTGCCTCGCGAATGCATGCAAAAACTGAAACATAAGAATGCCGGTATAAATCTACGTTGCCCCCCAATGTACATTACTTTTGACGAATGCACAGGTGTTAACTTGGTTTTACGTAAAAAATGACAGACGAAAAGGCTCCTTAATAATAATAAAAAATTATAAGAGCCGTACGTACAATTAAGTATTCCGGTTGTAGATCCACACCTAATGTATGTATCTTAACAGGGAATAAATGTACATTCACAGTTAGTGTAAGTAAATTTACATCCAGTCGTTGTGTCTTACATAGCGGTGCTGCCATATTACATTACACCAGTGTAAATTTTATTGTTAAAAATTAAAATTTACAATCATGCCTTGTAACACTGCATTACCTTGCTGTATCTTTACCAGCTGAACAAGTAATATTAAATGATGTACTTGTAGAACTACATTCACATGTTTTCTTACAATGATTATAATTGGTCATGGAGTTGCCAATGATTTTCATTGTAATTTTACACAAACACTTTTTAGAGTGTATTAAACCTCGCCAAACCACAGAAAACCCTACTCTCATCACTAGTATGTTTTGCGTTATTTATTTACATTTTTAATGGCCGATTGCACCGTTGTTATTAAACTAAGTTTAACGCTAAACTGTAGTTAAAGTGTAAATTTCCCTTGCGCCGTCGCCAAAACTAGGATTAAATTAGTATAAACGAGGTTTAAATTAAACGGTCAATTTCGGCGGCTTAATTTTTATTTCTAACCTAATTTTCTTGTATTAATTTAAAAAACTTATGTATTATAAACAAATAAATACATACTGTATTAACCTCAATATTATCATTGCTATAATCTTCAATAGTGTTATCTTTGTATTCAAATACTACATTGCCTGTGGTTTGATTTTGTGAAGATTTGTTAAGGTATATTCCATCTCCATCTAATCCATCATTGTCTAATCCAAATACTGATTTGGTGTTCATAATGGATAACACCATATCATGACATGGATCCTTTTTTATTATTTTAGGTAAGCCACCTCCGGTACGAAATGTTTCCTTTCTTCCTTCGGCTGCAATTTTTCTAACTTCTTTTTTTTAATTCTCACAGAATCGTCGCAAACAATCCGCCGCTCTATATGTACCATTCGGTACAGCTGAATTGAATTTTTTGGCAATATCTAGCCACGCATTCGCCTTCTTCTTTGATGTAACCTGGTCGGTCCTTTTATTTTCAATTATATGCTTGTATTCCAAGCAAATATTTGCGATCAACATTTTTTCATCACTTGAAAAATTAGATGACCTACTTTTTTTTTTTTTGTTCGTTATGGACTCGATCCATTTTGTTTCAAGCCCAAAATAGAGGGAATATGAAGGATGAAGAAAATCACAAATCGGGCGGGTGACGGATTATTCAGAAAAATAAAACAAGAATAACCTTAAAAAACATATTTACATCGCATGTGAAGTTAGTTGCGAATTTTTTTAGGCCGTTGCCAAATGTTGCTTTTCTATCTTGGTTTACTTAACTGGCGAAAAATATTATACGGTGCAAATCAATCGAAACTTAATCCTAGCGTAAATTTAAACAGGGATTAGTTACACGCCGATTAAATTATAAACGGCACAAATGGCCCTAAGTGTAGGTTAGAAGTAACTAAGAGTTGTAAAATTGTTTTTGTAATTTTCTTTAGTTAAATATATGCCGTTAAAGTATACCAGATTTGATTTTCCTTGACCTCTTATTTAAAAAGTTACAGGTTTTGAAGATGGTGTTCCGCTAATTTTTTGAGCTGTGTATTATTTTCGGATAATTTTGAAAATCCTATTATATATTATTATTGCTTCAGTACAACTCTTAGTATAGTTAATCGTCTAACTTCAAACGTTCAATGTTCTTGCCATTAAGAGGTCAATTGGATTTAACAGAGGTTGCTTTATATTTTATGGTCTTTGCGTATATGTTTTGCGTGTATATTTGTATGGCTGTATGCGTGAGTGTGCTCGAACGGTATAATTGACCCCGACAGTTGTTTGTAGCTATATTATTTACACCAAAGCTCATAATACCAATGTAAATTACCATTTCAGGGAAGTGGATTTACCATATAAAGGAGAAAGAGCAGCAAGGAATTAACGCCTGGGATTATAATCGATATTCGTCTGAATTATATGGGATTTGTTTTTCAATTGCCAACGAGTGAATTTGTGTTCACTATTTATTGTCCGTAACTGGTTTTACTATCGTGAGTATCGCTATACTTTAACTCTGCCTGCCTTACCAACGTTCTATAAGAAAATACTAATGAGAATTTTTATGTTGAATTTGTAAGATTCTAGCAACATACGTATTGTTAATATACAGGCTGCTTCAATAGTATACCGACAAACTCCTGAAATGTATAGATAATTTCAAAGTATCCAATATTTATTAACATACGGATAACCAAATAAGCATCTCTACAGCAGCAGAGTAAAAGTTTCGCCGTACTGTGAAATTTATTTGTCTTCAACACTTAATCATAGTAATTATCACTTTTGGACATATTTATTACTTTGACATTGTTGTATTAATTGTTAAATGTTAAGAAGATCACACATGCAATTGAAAGCATAACATTTAGTGCTAGACAAAAAAATTGAAATTAGGTGGAATGTAAACAGCTTCGATGAAAAATAAAAAATGAGGTGTGGGCATCACACGACTTTCTAATACGTATGTGCGTTCCGAAATGTGTAAACAGAAGTTGTGTCAAATTTAGTTTTCAATTTTGTGTTTTCTTAATAAAAGAAACCTCTGAGTAAAAGTGTTACTTCGGGTCCGAAATTTGATATTTTTATATAGAAAGCTGTAACTCTAAGCTCAAACTCTAAATACATTTTTATTCTTAATAAATGTGTATACAATGAAAAATTGGTGAGATATTTGCAAAAAACAGGTATTTGATAAAAGTGGAAGTGTTACTTCCGGTCCTAATTATAAACTTTCTATTATATAGAAATCGTTCCAAATCTAGTTTTAATACTTCCTCATTTACAATAAATCTGTACAGAATGTAGAATTCGCAAAATATTCGCATAAAACTGCTATTCAGTAAGAGTAAAAGTGTTACTTGCGGTTCGAATTTTGAGCTTTTTATATTCAAAAATTCTTCGAACTTTAGCTCTAAATACTTTTGCATTCCAGATAAATTTGTGTAGAATGCATAATTTGCGGGATATCTAAAGAAAAAAACGAAAAAAAAAGAGTAAACACCTACTTCCGGTAGCAATTTCGAAAAACTTTTTTAATGAAATATTTCTAAAATTAACCTTTTATGCTTCTGTACCTTTAGAAATTTTGATTTTTATACAGAAGTAAACAACTATTTCCAGTCTACCGATTTTATTGAAAATATAACTTGATCTTAAGAGGAAGATTGTAATCGTAAATATATAGTTTGGTATTGGTACCTCATGCCGTTTAACAGCTATCGTAGTAACAGACAAACATGAAAAGACCACTTTCTTATACGTAGTATAAGGAAATATTGTGATGATAAAAATTTTCAACCACTAGATTTTTGCAGATGTCCACGTTTTGAAGTCCCCTGATACCGAAAAAGTGGTTTTAATAAAAATGTCTCTCTTTCTCCCTCTCTTTCTTTCTCTCTGTGACCACGGTAGCGGTCAAACTGGTATAGCTATCAAGTCCAAATTTTGTATTTACGAGTATAGTATAATCTTCCTCTTGAGATCTAATTAGATTTTCAGTAAAATCGATAGACCGGAAGTAGTAGTTTACTTCAGTGAAAATATCGAATTTTGCCAATATTTCATCAACTCAGTTTCAACAAATTTATAAAGAACTTTATAAAGAATAAAGAAATGTATATACTCAAAAGTGAATTAGAAAGTGCGTTAATTCACCTCAAAACTACCAAAATGTGAAAATATAATAACGCGGACTACAACCACTTTCTTAGCTATACAATACTGATAAGAACTAACGAGTTTGAAGCACGCGTAATGTTTGTTGGCCAGCGACCGAACATGGCGATCCTGCGAATCCATTACGGCTATTCTAAGCGGAAATATGGAACGATTAGCAAAAAAAAATGTATGGGGAACGTAGAGGTAAAGAAGAAATAATAATTACACAAGCCAGAGGCCAAACAATCGCAGTAGGAACGATCGACGTCGCCACCATTATGGTATTTTCTAGAGTCACAATCTTGCAGTGCACACCTTACACCTTTTTCATTTTGTTCCACGTTGATCTTCATCTTGCAAGTTATCTTCTTCTAGTATGACAGTTATTGTTGAAAACAATTATTTTAATCTGCTGTAGAGAATCTGTTTACATTGGTTGAGCTTGAGGTGCCTTACATTTTTACATTTCTTTCAAAAATTGGTAAGTTTGAAACTACAGTTTTAGAACTCTCTTAATTAACGATTGTAGAAGTCGAAGATACGTTGTTAAGCTGTTAGGTGTCCAGCATTCGACAATTTCGAAACTGGTGCGCAGCTATAGAGAAACTGGAGAATGTAACAGGAGACCAAGACAAGGTAGGAAGCTGTTAACTACGGCCATAGAGGATCGCTTTTTACGACTTACAACCTTGCGAATAAGGCATTGCACTGCAAGACAGATAAAAAACGAGCTGTTTACCCTTCGAAATGTAAATGTTACGTCTCAGGCGGTAAGGAACCGACTTAAAGAATAAGGTATACGTGCAAGAATATCGGCCAAAGGCTCTATACTCACTAGAGTTCACACACTACAATTTGCGAAAGATCATCAAAATTGGACCGATGAAGACTGGACTAACATTCTATTCACAGACGAGTCTAGGTATTGCCTGTTCTCATCAGATAGACGTCTGTCCGAATATAGAGAGAGATGATGAGCGCTTCGGTCAGTGCAACTTCAGGAAAACAACAAATTTCGGAGGTGGTTCGATTATGATATGGAGAGGTGTATCTTCCGAGGCTAAGACAGAGTTGGAGGTTTTATTGGTCTATGACCGCAGGTAGGTACATTAGGATTATTTTAGAGCCACTTGCGGTTCCATTTGTACTTTACATAGGGCCGAATTTCCATTTAAAGCATGATAACGCTCGCCTCCACATTACCAACATTGTACAAAATTACTTAAATGATGTTGGCATACCTGTTTTGGAGTAGCCAGCTAGAAGCCCGGACATGAATCCAATAGAGCATGTCTAAGACCACATTGGGGCACTACGAAACAGACAAGTTGCACCAACAACGCTAGAAGATCTAGAAACAGCGGTCACTGTAGAATGGAACCAGGTGGGTCAAGATTACGTCAGAGGGATTACTGAGTTTTTGCCTAAGCGGATGGCTGCCGTAATACGGGTCCGAGGCGAAAATACTCAGGATTAGTTCAACTTTCCGTTAATTAAATTCTTTACGTTGGTGTGACTTTTTCAAGTGCTATGTTTATCAAGTTGCGGTGTTTGGTATTTTTTTTGAATTTTGTTTTATTTTTAATATGTTTATGTACTACTTAGTTAAAGAACATAAAATTTTGGAGAAATAAAAAAAATCAAAAATAAAAGGGTGATTCCATTGTAATGGTACAGCCCATTTCACTTTATTAATTTTATAATTTTTTTGATATTTTAAGGATTTAATTAGGTATGTTTTCTTATTAATATTTTGAAGGGAAATAATATTTAAAATCAATGAATGTGTTATTGTATTATTAAGTAGATATTAGTCATAGGTTTTGTATATATTTATGAGTAAAAAAGGGTGACGCCGAAAGTTTGTATTACCGTTATAAACACTCCAATAGCAATATACAATCCCGCGGCTAAATGAACGTGTATGTGCGTGTAAATGTGAATGGGAACCCCTGAACTTTGTGGAAAGCGGGGAACCCCAGACATTCTGATATAAAAGGGAAATACGCGTGAGAAACGAGAGAGTCGGCAGTTAGACATCGAGTCAGAAAGTGAACTGCAAAAAAAGACTCCAAGTAGAGAGTCGAACGGCCAGTAGAGTCGGTTAACAGTGAATTTTAGAGAGTCGACAGCAAGATACGTTAAATATCGTATCAAAAGGCTAACTTCTAACATTAGACTACGCATAAGAGTCAGTGTTAATGTAACTTAAATAAATAATTTACTACCGAGAAAACGTAGTAAATTAGTGCACCTAAGAAGTAATTGTGCAACGTCTTATATTGTTAAAATAAAGATTGTATTTCGAGTGGCAGAACAAGCAGATGATGCCGTTGAAAACATCGCAGAAATAAAGAAGATTTCGTCGATAATAAGCAGCCCGAAGTCCCTGCTGGAAACAGTACAAAAAAGAAGATAAATAAGAAGAATTTAGATAAGGTATTATTTAAATGATTATTGTTTAATGACTGAAATGTTTTATGTAATAAAGGAGGAGAGACTGTAAAAATAAAAGTTCAAACAGAAAGTAATTAAATAAATATCGTCTACACGTATAATATATAATGTGCATTGTATGTAATAAATTCTGGCGTTGATAGCATACGCTTGAATCGAACAAAGGACCTACAGAAATGTTTGTGTTAGTTTAATGTTTGAAAAAAATTCAAATGTATTAGAATTGCTTTTTAAATATATGTTACTTCTTGTGTTGTATGTAAAATTATAGATACAGGATTCATTGATTTTAAGATAAAAATTATTGAGATTTTTATATGGTATTTTTTTTTATTAATGTACAGGAACCCCTTTTAATCATTTCAATTAACCCGAATCGCCCTGAGAAAATTTGAGTTGAGCCGGCAAAACAAATAATTTTACATTTTATTTCTAAAGTTTAACTTTAAATTAAATATCTTAATTTAGAGATAGGGGTTTCTCTACATTGTGTCACCCAAATTTGGGGTGGTACCTATACACGATATTTTTTTTTGCGGAGTGTATGACAACAATTTATATAGTGAAGAGATAAAAAACTTTTTTTCCTGAATTTATGCTGTTTGAAATCTTCTCAAGTCGAATACTCTATAATCAGATATGCGCAATTTAAAATCGACGCTCGCTCAGTTACCATAAATTACATCCTTAATTATGCACAACTTTTACGAGAAAATACCCAATTGCTATCTTCCCGATCTTATCACACACCACCCCTCCGTACCGTTCTTCCAAATTAGAAAAAAAAACAATGAAAACATCGAGGCCAACGCGAAATTTCGATTTCCGCCCTGGATGCATTTCACTTTAGTGTCAGGTAATGTTCATTTTATTCCGTCATAAAGTCACAAAGGGAGCTCGTAAATTTGCCAACGACGGCTCAATACATTTTAAACATGAAGGGTATTATTAATCGTGCACGTTACCGTCATCGTACCTTATCTACCTACCAGCACGATATATACACAGAGATATGTTGGTATATACACGTGGAAGATTCGCCGTTATGTCTCTCCGGTATATCTGACAGCCAGGCGCACAAAGCAAGGCAGGCCAGGGAAAAAGAAGAAACGAAAATTGCGAACGCGAACAGGGGCGAATTTCCATCCGATCGAATCCTGAAATTTATTACTTGGAAATTGAAATGGAAGAAAGAAAAGAAATATATACCGAAAACGGTTTGACAATAAAAGTAATTTGGACAGAGGTATACGTACATATATGCGTGGATAGACATACATGTGCATCATGTGTAGATGTTCATATACAAGACGTCCCAGAACATGTGGGAAATTTAAGGTTTATTCAAAAATAATACAAAGTGGTCCATGGTAGCGGGAGATTTTGAGAGCTTCATTATTCGAAAAGCAACAGAACTTAGCTTAATACGCCGTAACATACGATGGGTCGTTTTTATATACCCGGATAGATAAATATTTTTCAATTTTCATATAATTTTTCAATATAGTGTTTTATTATCATACATGCCTTGATAACGACTTTGATAATATACAAAACAATTGCAGCAGTATTAGTTTTAATATCTGTCATTTTGTGTTGTCCGTATCTAAATGCACAAACTTCAATATCGAGTAGTTATAAAATTCTTGAAAAAACAAGGAAAATCTCCAAAAATTATTCGTGAAGAAATGTTGGCTGTATACGGGGATGATTGTCCTTCAAAATCGACTATTTGCGAATTGCCAAAATCGTTTAAACATTGCCGAGAATCACTGGATAACGATCCCCGTCCAGGTCGGCCTGTTGAAGTGATTGCCGCCAAGTGTTTGGTACTGAAGGACGCAAGATTAAAGAAGCAACAATTACCAGTTTCATTAAGAGTTTCAGAAACACGGTTTTCAGAATTCTACACGAATACCTTGGAATGGCAAAAGATAGTGCAGTTAAACATGGAGAAAACACAGTATATGGTCATAGGAGGGAAAGGACGGAATATAGAGTTAGACAGCAGAACAATAAAAAATGTAAGCCAGTATGAATACCTGGGGGTCACAATAGAGGAGGGCGGAAGAAACGACAAGGACATAATGAAGAAAATAGACAGAGCAAAGAATATGACGAAAGCATTACATCGTACTCTGTGGAATAACAGGTTGGCAAAAAAGACAAAAACGAACATATTCAAAGCAATCATTGAATCAGTTATGACATATGGGTCAGAGATATGGGTGATAGACAAAAGAATGAATCAAAGGTTGCTTTCGGTGGAAATGACATATTGGAGAAGATGCTGCGTAATAACATTATACGACCATGTCAGAAATGAGAACATCAGAGATAGAATGGGGGTGAAGGAGACTATTATACATGCTATAAATGGAAGGCAGCTGAGGTGGTATGGACATCTGCATCGAATGGAGGAAGAAAGATTACCAAGAAGAGTATGGAATTGGAATCCACCTCAAAGGAATAAACGACGCAGACCAAGAAGGAGATGGATGGAAAATATAAAAGAAGAAATGAGGAAGAGAGGTATACGGGAGGAAGAGTGGAACAATAGAGATAAATGGCGCTTAGTATACGAGAAGCGGAAATAACTGCAAAAACTCGCTATTAGTGCCAGGTGGCTTTCGCAAATGCTTTCGCCATTCCAAATGCGTGTGCGGATGAAACCGTGTGAACACTTTTTGGTGCTTTGTGGAGACGAACCAGGTTAGTTATCAATCGAGTTGTCACCCCAGACTTGGGTGCATCATTTTGACCGTGAGCCAAAACAAGGATCAATCGCAGTGGCATGTTTTATCGCTCCCAAGATGTTTAAAGTCACTCCTTCTGCAGGAAAAATAATGGCAACGATTTTTTGGGATTGTCAAGGAATACTATGATTGATTATCTGCGTAAGGGTAGTACTGTAATAGGAGAGTATTACGCAAGATTAATATATCGCCTAAGAGATTCTATTAAAGCGAAAAGGCGCAGAAAACTGACGCAAGATGTTCTGTTGCTTCACGATAATGCACCAGCCCACAAATCAAAACTTTCAAAAGCGGTCGTTGCCGAGTGTGGCTTCATAGAACAGAGCATTCACTTTATAGTCCAGATCTCATTCCGTACGACTATTTTTTAAAATATCAAAAGACCTCAAAGGGGAGCAAAATTGATGGACAATGACGAACTAATAGCGGCTGTTGAAAGGTATTTTTCACACAAACAAAAGACATTTTTTTATAATGGATTAGAGATGTTATTAAAATCATGTAATACTTGCATCCAAAAGTAAGGGGATATATTGAAAAGTAAATTTTTATTGGGGTGCGTTCAGAAAAGGAAAGAATGTTATCCAAGTGTCACTCCAATTTCACACTTGCCGTTCAGAAACAAAAAAGATGTCCCAAAATTATGACGTCATTGTCGTTCAAAAATAATTGGTGTGACACTCGGAGTGTTCTTTCTATCACCCACCTATTTGTGATGGTTAATAGCGGGCGATTCATGCGCATTCGGGTTGGGGTATTTAAAGTGCGGTTCTGAGTTTTTTTTAAGGGTATAATTTCATGTCATTTCATATCATATGGTCATATGTGTGTTTCATATGGTCATCAATTTGTTTTTGGACAATTGATAGTTTTAATTTTCGACATATTTCTTTGATGACTTTATTTCTTCATACATAACCTCTAACTCTGCAATGCTTAGATTGACCTTTGACTTTTGCCACAAACTAACTCGACTCCACTCTACGGCGTTCAGAATTGTAAAGCGCTCCAAGTTTACCAAGTGGATGACGTCATAAAATATGACCTGACCATTCCAGTATCCTATCCAACATTTCTGAACGCACCATTGCCGTTCAAAACTTTTTTTTCATGCCTAGTCCGGGAATATAAAAATGAGCCCTCGTATCTAACGGAATGTTGGCAATTTCATAAATAATTTTTCTTTTCAGCTCTGGAATATCTCGTGGTTTATTATTAAAAACCTTGCTTTTGAAATAGCCCCATAAAAAGTAATCGTACGCCGTTAGGTCTTGCGATCTTGGAGACCACTCAATGTCTCCGTGTTTAGAAATAACACGATCTGGAAACATATCCTTGCGGTATATACATACACTAGCACCGTCTTGCTCAAACCATATATTCTGGTTGCTTTGTGGAAGCAGGTTCAATTGCTGTGTCAGAAACTAGTTTATCACGTCAGCATAACGTGCAGAATTGACTGTTACAGCATTTTCATTCTGATCCTCGAAATAGTAGGGACCAATAATTTCAGACTATGTAATGATTGTTGGTAAAGTTACTTTGGATTTTCCAAAGACCAATAATAGCTGTTTTACTTATTAGTATAGCCCGAATAGAATAATAATAATAATGTATTTATTATCCAACAGAATACTCCATTTACAGGATAATTATTACAAAATAATTCGGAGCAGCTGCTCTATACAATGTAGAAATAAAAAATTAAATAAATAAATAAAAAAAAAGATTAACAATCGCGCTGAAGAACACAATAACAAAAAAGTGTCTATCATAAATCAGTCAGAGTCTAGTAAATCTTGCAACCCAACCACACAGCTACCTGAACGGATCCGGATAAATACTCATAATATTAGTCATCATGTGCTTTAAGGAGAATGGAAGTTCTACGTCTAGGTAAAACGAAAGACTCAGATGATCGCGTCAATAAATTGATATGCGCTTCATTAGCGAAATGTAGGCGACGAGGCTGATCTGTTGGCTAAAGTGCTCGAATAATCTGGATCGTATAAGGATGGAAATGGAGATCCTTGTGTAAAATTCGGAGAAATGTCGTCCTACCTAAGGCAATTGTCTAACTATGTTTTCGATTGGAATGTTTCGGACTGCGTTACATAGTCTATCCGCTTTCCTAAAATTTACGAAACTACTCTATGGCGTGACCAGATGGAACTCTCCCGTGATGAGTAATATTGAAATTAGTCCGAAATTTCCGCTGTACTGCGACTCCAGATTCATTATTTTTGTAATATGCTTTAATAACAAAAGAACGTTGCTCACAGCACCACCGTTCCATCATTACTGAACCTATGCATAGTTTCAAAATAATAACGTTTCAAAATCTCCCGTTATCATAGACCACCTTGTACTATAATCTTCGATAATATATATCGATAGAACGCATATCTGCTGAGATAATCTCTTCTTCAAATATCGTTATTCGTTCCATGTAATTTGAAAAATTTGCTACTTCAAAATGAAATATATATTTAATAATGCGAGCATATATTAGAAAACAATAATAATAATAACAATAATAATAGATAAGCTGCCATTTGTAGATTCTAGCAGCAAATCCTCAATTTTTTGGAGACTGTAATGGTTGGAGAACCTCTAATTAACATTAATTCAGTGGCAAGGATTTTTCGCGTCCCTGTATAAGCAGATACCTAACTTATTAACGTATATAGTGTATATAGTGTATACATAGAATATCAATCAAATGTTAGTTTATCTTATTTTTGATAATACATTAAAAAGGCTTCCAACCACATTTTAATTAACAAGACGAACAAGAACTTATTTATTAAAATTAATTGTTACATTAGAATTATTGGAAGCTTGAATCCATGTAGATAGACCGCCCTGCTCTTGCTGATATGATGATAGTGATTTCTTGTCCTTCTCCAATCGAGCTAAGATATCCGGATTGCTACGGGAGGACAGTTTCCCTCAGTTCCAGTGGAGTGCAGGCCTTGAAGACTTTACCACTCAACATTTCTTTTATAATCTGTTCACCGAAAAACCTGACGTACAGACGAAAGCAAAAAAAAGTAGACAAGAAATCTTCGACTTTGTAAATTTGGTTTTATTTACTTGTCATTCATCCTTTGGAATATCAAATAATTATCAAAACATCTTCTCAGCTGATTAATATGAATCAAAATACTAATTTCTGCATTCACTACCGAAGAAAATTAATTTCAATAAGCACATTTGTGAGGTGGCGGTCTTGCTGAGCTGTTGATAGTCTTTTGCGGCCAGAACCAAAAATTCTTCAAATTCTGTAGTGATCTCTATGTTTTTTAATAATTTTAAAAGCTGTGCTTTTATTTATATTATTTCTTTCTGTAATTTCACGTATTTTAAAACCGTTACTCAAATCTGCAATAACATTGACTTTAATATCTTCATTTATGGAAGGCATCTTTATAATAGTTTAATATCAAGTGTAAGGTTGTCAATTTTGATAAATAACCAAACATTGACAAGTAACTGTGAAGCCGCTATTACACTAATCATTTTGAGAAAGTTTATGACAGAAACCTGTATTTTTGTCTACTTTTTTTTGCTTTCGACTGTATATTTATTTGACGTTTACGCTAGAACATCACAAATCTGACAACTCAATATGTCAAAACGTTTACCGGAATTTTTATTACAAATAAATATAATAATTATGGTTGTAAATAATAATAATAATAAAAAACACTTTCCACCTCGGTATGTAATATACTATTCTTACGTAGTAGTATATAAATATTGTAATGAAGTAAATTTTCGACCTCGAGATTTTTGCTGATATCCACGCTTTGAAGTCCCCTGATACCGAAAAAGTGGTTTTTAAAAAACCTTTCTCTCTCACCACGATAACGGTTAAACCGATATAGCTATCAATTCCAAATTTTGTATTTACGACTATATTCTCCCTCTTGATATCAGATTAGTTTTTCAGTAAACTGGGCAGACCGGAAGTCATAGTTTACTTCAGAGAAAAAATCGAATTTTGTCAATATTTCGTCAGCTACTAAGTTTAAACAAATTTATAAAGAATTCATATGCACACAAAATTAAATTTGAGAAGAATTTTATTATGAAAGTTTTTTGCAATTCCTACCAGAAGTAGGTCTTTTTCTCTTATCGGAAATCAGTTGTTTGCTATTATTTCGCAAGTCATGCTTTTGAGACAGGTACGTTACGAATACAAAAGTATTTAGAACTTAATTTTGAATACGTTTTGTATAAAAAAAAATTCAAAATTCGAACCGGAACTAACACTTTTACTCTGAGCGAGTAGTACTCTTTTCGAATATCTTTCAAAGTATGCATTCTATAGAGATTTATTAAGAGAATAGAAGTGCTTAGAATAGGATTTTGAATAATTTTTGTATAAACAAATTCTTAAAATTTGAATTTGAAGTAAACAATTTAGAACAACTTTTGTATAATTTGAAACACTCATACGTATAAGAAAGTCGTGTGGTGGCCACACCTCATTATTTATTTAAATTACGTTATTGTTATTTAAATTTCCACATCGGCATTAAGCTGGTTTTTAGCAGAGGAATATAGAAGTGACGTAAAGTACTGTAGACTTCATTTTACTTTCTTATACGTAGTACCTATAAGGAAGTATTGTGATGATGAAAATTTTCGACCTCGAGATTTTTGCAGATGTCCACGTTTTGAAGTCCCCTGATACTGAAAAAGTGGTTTTAAAAAATGTCTCTCTCTCTGTGTGTGTGACCACGATAGCGGTCAAATCGCTATAGGTATCAATTCCAAATGATATATTTACGAATATAATCTCCCTCTTGAGATCTGATTAGATTTTCAGTAAAATCGGCAGACCGGAAGTAGTAGTTTCCTTCAGTGAAAAAATCGAATTTTGCCAATTATTCGTCAACAACTAAGTTTAAACATATTTGTAAAGGATTCATATATACTCAAAATTAAAGTTGAGAAGAATTTTAATAAAAATGGTTTTTCGAAATTCCTACCGGAAGTAGGTCTTTACTCTTATCCAAAATCAGTTTTTTGCGAATATTTCGCAAGTCATGCTTTTTAGACAGGTACGTTACGAGTATAAAAGTATTTAGAACTTAATTTTCAATACCTTTTGTATAAAAAAAATTTCAAAATTCGGACCGGAAGTAACACTTTTAGCGATATTTGCAAATATTTCGTAAATTATGCATTCCATACATATTTGTCAAGAGTACAAAATCATTTAGAGTTGAATTTGAAATATTTTTTGTATAAATGAAATTTCAAAATTCGGACCGGAAGTAACACTTTTACTCTTATGGAATAGCGATTTTTGCAAATATTTCGTAAATTATGCATTCTATATATATTTGTCAAGAGTACAAAAGTATTTAGAGTTGGATTTGAAATATTTTTTGTATAAGTGAAATTTCAAAATTCGGACCGAAAGTAACACTTTTACTCTTATCGAATAGTGATTTTTGCAAATATTTCGTAAATTATGCATTCTATATATATTTGTCAAGAGTATAAAAGTATTTAGAGTTGGATTTGGAATATTTTTTGTATAAATGGAAATTCAAAATTCGGACCGGAAGTAACACTTTTAGCGATTTTTGAAAATTTTTCGTAAATTATGCTTTCCATACATATTTGTCAAGAGTACAAATTTAGAGTTGGATTTGAAATATTTTTTGTATAAATGAAATTTCATAATTCGGACCAGAAGTAACACTTTTACTCTTATCGAATAGTGATTTTTGCAAATATTTCGTAAATTATGCATTCTATATATATTTGTCAAGAGTATAAAAGTATTGAGTTGGATTTGGAATATTTTTTGTATAAATGAAAATTAAAAATTCGTACCAGAAGTAATACTTTTATCCTGTAGAGATTTATTAAGAGACTGGAAGTACTTAGAATAGGATTTTGAATAATTTTTGTATAAAATAATTTTTAAAATTGTATGATATAAAACGCTCATACGGTAAGAAAGTCGTGTGGTGGCCACACCTCATTTTTTCTTATTATAAAAATAATAGTAATATGGTGGAATTAAATGTGCATTTGTTACAGAACACTAAGTTGGGAAGATTTATGAATATATTTCGTAGAAACGAATCAATAATTTGAGGACTCGAAAGCGATATTTTAATCCGGCGTGTCCATTCATTATTTCGTACGCAGATTAATTCATGTGCTCTGCTCCTTGAGCACTCACGAATTGAATAACATAAACGCAGTGTCAAAATAAATATCATTTTAATGACAGGCGGGATGTTGAAAAACGATAATAATTTATGTGGAGAACATGGGACAAAACAAGAACAAAACGGGCTACGCGATAAATAAACGACACCTTATGTCAGGGGCTTCAGTTAATTATTCACAGGGACTAGACGGACTTGATTAATGACGTTATTAATTTGGAAATTCGTAATTTGTCTTCGCTGAGCTCTTGCGAACGCAAAATTTGCATTATCCATCTCTGCGAAGGAATATCGCATTTAATTTCGTTTACTTGAAGACATGTATACAATTACACACTACAGTGATTGCAACAGAAAACTATAAGTTTTATAATTACTGTGACTTACATATATACATTTATACGCAAAACGTATATGCATATATGCATGTGTTTGAGATACACATTGCCGACAATCGAACGCACTTAATGTATGTGTGTATCTCAAACACATGCATATATGCATATACGTTTTGCGTATAAATGTATATATGTAAGTCACAGTAATTATTAACTGTTTGATGTTAGTTTTAACATCCATGTGTTTACACTTTTCATTTTCGTTTTTATAAGTTTTATAGTTTGTCAAGTACCACTGGAAGTTATCTAGTGTATAAAATAACGCATGTACCTACAATTTTAGATCAAAAGTCAATGATTGTTTGCGTCGAATTATAACGACTACTCACCTGATTCGGAAATGGGCGAAGGCGCGGACGAATGTGATGCTGTACTAATACCACTAGAAACGGTTGAAGTTGAACACTCCGAAACTGATCGTCTTTTCGACAGATTGTGTTCCAGTTGCTGCAATCTTCTTTTCAGGTACCTTTGTTCTCTACTGAGTTGGTCTTTGTAGACGCTGTTTTTTCTATCTCTTTCTTCAAGATTCTGTAATGAAAAGAATAAAATGAGGAAAAATGTTTGAGATATTTCCATATATTTCATCCAAATGCTCAGATTCATCAGAATAAAAAATCATTTGTAAAATATAATTTTTTATAATATAATTTTCCTATTTTTCTACCACCGTATTTGTGAAACATTATTTTGTAATTACTGTGACTTACATATATACTTTTATAACGTAAAACGTATATGTATATATGCATGTGTTTGAGATACACACATACATTAAGTGCCATTGTCGATAATCGAACGCACAGACATCGGTGTTTCGACCTATGAGGTCTCATCAGTGTACGTGGAGATTCTCGACAATAGCTTCAAGACTTAAATCGCTGCCTATGTCATTTTCGCATGTTAAATGTAGTGAGAGTATCACAGCGACATCTAACACCCAAAAGATGACACGGAAAAAAGCATATTTATATTACTTTCTTATATGTACATAGTAAAGGAAGTATTGTGACGATGAAAATTTTCGACCTCGAGATTTTTGCAGACGTCCACGTTTTGAGGTCCCCCCCCCTGATACCGAAAAAATGGTTTTTAAAGAATGTCTGTGTGTGTGTCTGTGTGTGACCACGATAGCGGTCAAACCGCTGTAGATATCAATTCCAAATGTTGTATTTACGTGTATAATCTCCCTCTTGAGATCTGATTAGTTTTTCAGTAAAATCGGTAGACCGGAAGTAGTAGTTTACTTCAGTGAAAAAAATTTGCCAATATTTCGTCAACTACTAAGTTTAGAGAAATTTATAAAGAATTTATATGTACTTAAAATTGAAATTGTGAACAATTTTTTTAAAAAAGTTTTTCGAAATTCCTACCGGAAGTAGGTCTTTTACTCATATCGAAAATCAGTTTTTTGCAAGTATTTCCTGTCATGCTTTATAGACGAGAATAAAAGTATTCAGAACTTAATTTTCAATACCGTATGTATAAAAAAAAGTCAAAATTCGGACGTGAACTAACACTTTTACTCTTACCGAATAACGATTTTTTGCAAATATGTCGTTAATTTTGCATTCTATATATATTTATGAAGAGTACAAAAATATTTAGAGTTGAATTTTGAATATTTATTGTGTAAATGAAATTTCAAAATTCGGACCGGAAGCAACACTTTTACTCTTAGCGAGTAGTGCGAATATCTCGCAAAGTATGCATTCTGTAGAGATTTATTAAGAGAATAGAAGTATTTATAATAGAATTTTGAATAATTTTTATATGAAAAAATTCTTAAAATTCTATAATTTGAAACTTTCATACGTATAAGAAAGTCGTGTGGTGGCCACACCTCATTTTTTATCAAGACAGTACGTATTTATAGTATCTTTTTATTTGTACTAAAGCCATCCATCAATTTATTTTATTTACATCTACATTTAAATTTTTATTTGAGATGATGTCATTTTCTTTGGCATATCTGATATTATTCTCTTCATATAATTTTATGTCATTTAAATGATTAACTTTTTTACCGTTCGTCTATCATCATAATTCTTTGTTCACTTTTTTATCATTTGTGTTATACTTCAATGACCTTTGTATATCTAATGTTTAAACTTTTCAAAATAAAAATTATAAATGATCATTTATATATTGTTTCATTTACAATATTTTTGAAAGGAATACATCCTTTATTGAATATTTATAATATCTGCAACCTATATTACTTAAATAATTCATTCTAGCCTATATGTCAACTTCTGTCTATTTCATTTATATATATACCTATTAACTGATTAGTATAACTACCTATACTTAAATAAATATTTAATTGAACTATAACGCGTACACTATAACTAGACTAATTCTTAACAACATATTTTCTCTTATTTTAAATAATTCATCTAATTACTTTTACTATTATTTAAAATGTAAGGTTCACAGTAATATGTACTTAGAATTAAATTTGAGAACAATTGTATTACAAAATTTTTTCGAAATTCCTACCGGAAGTAGATCTTTAATCCTTATCGACAATCAGTTTTTTGCGAATATTTTGCAAGTCATGCTTTTCAGACAGGTACATTACGAGTATAAATGTATCTGGAATTTAATTTTCAATACCTTTTGTATAAAAAAAAATTCAATATTCGGATCAGAAGTAACACTTTTACTCTTATCGAATAGCGATTGTTCGCAAATATGTCGTAAATTATGCATTCGATATATATTTATCAAGAGTAAAAAGTATTTAGAGCTAGATTTGGAATATCAATTTCTTTCGAATATCTCGCAATGTATGCATTCTATATAGATTTCTTAAGAGACTGGAAGTACTTAGAATAGCATTTTGAATAATTTATATAAAAAAAAATTCTGAAAATTCTATTATTTGAACCGCTCATACGTATAAGAAAGTGGTGTGGTGGTCACACCTCATTATTTTTTAATTATAATACATACAAAACAATTTATGGATTCGTATTTAGAACTTTTAGGGAGCATTACTAGCAGCTAATTTAATGTATTTTAAGGTGAAAGAGGTATTGATATTTCACAAGAATATATTTATTATATAACAGTTATTAGTTTCAGCAAGTAAAATATGAGAACACTTACATATATTTTAATATGTACAAAAACATGGGTATACTTTTATTTATAGAGGCTAATAAATTACTTGCTATTTTAATACTACAATATTGTATCAAAAATAATAATGAATACTTGGAAAAATATCCAATAGATAATGAACACCATACCATATACATACATATACGAATTAAAAATTCATATATGCATGCATAAAGTGGATGCACGATCTGCCCAAGAGTCGGCATTACAGCAATCAATCTTCTTCTTCTTCTTCTTCTTCTTCTTTAACAGTGGCCACGAGTTAGACAGGCTGCCTTTTACTCCGTATCTGGATGCGATCAATCTTGACAATGCTGAGGAGGACTTAGAAAGGAGGTATCCTACAAGAGCGCTTCTCTGGGGCGCTTAATTCTCCACGGGAGATGAGGGACGTATGCAAGAGTTTCTTCAACGTCTGGATTGGGGTATAGAACCATCTGACCATAGAATCTCTTTGCTAGTTCTTTGATGTAATCAACAATCAACGGCACCTCAGCATCGGAGTGGATGTGCGAGTTTTTCATGAACCGTGGAGCCCTAAGCACCATGCTAAGCGTAACGTTCTGAAAGGTCTGGGGGAGACGAATATGACTAGGGCAGGTAGCCAGCCAAATTGGCGAGGCATAAGTTTCCATGGGCCGAGGAATCTGCTTGTAGACCCGAACCATAACGGCTGGCGAGAGGGTAATAAACCAGCCCAGCACCGGCCGCAAACGCGCCCTAGCCGCCACGACCTTCTTGGCAGTCGTCTTAAGGTGGAAGGCGTAAGTCAATCTGTGATCCATCTTACAATATCAGACGAGCAATTCTCAATGTCCTCCAGACCCCCCCCCCCCGCACATCGTCTCTCCACATAACTATGTCTATGAGAAAATCTCAGCGACCTCTGTTATGCGCCATGGGGGTGTGGTGTATCGATAACTAAGTTCTCTTATTCTAGACCACTGCAGATATATGTGCATCTAGTATCAATATCAAAAATAATAATGAATACTTCGAAAAATTTCCAATAGATAACGAAAACCCTTGGCGCGTTGCTTTTGCATATCATCGGTCGCTACGACTTTTATATATACATAGTTATGTGAAGAGACATTGATGAAGTCATAGTAGACTAAAACACGTGTTGGTTGCTGCAATGCTGACTGTAGGGCAGATCGTGCAACTATTTGATGCATGCATATATGAATTTTTAATTCGTATATGTATGTGTATAGTTTACAATTTACAATATTGTATAACAAAACAAACCGCCATTTATAGCTTTTTTTAAGGGTCCTATATAGTGGATCTGTCAAAAATGGAAAAATAGCAGATTTTATAGCAAGATATTTTTGTTGATTTTAAATTTGGAGAAAACCTTTCAACGTCAACTTATGAAGAATTTAGTAATCTACCCCGCTGAAGAATCAAATTTAGAAAAAGATTATCGGATTAAAGAAAATTAATTAATATGTCAAAATATTAAAAACAAGTTTTCTCAAAAATTTGCTTGGGTTCACGTTAAAAATTGAATAAAAAGCTACCCAGCTCTGTACGTATTTTTCGTTCAACTATTCTTTACTTTGTTTTAAAAGAATATAAAATAAATTAAAATTAGGCAACCCACATTACAATGAATTGTAATTCTACTAAAAATCTTCCCCGCCGTTACAAATGTGTAAATATTTGGTCATAAATGAATTTTTATTCGCTTAGATATTGAGTTATTATTTGAAATATTTATTATATATTCCCTATGTGTAATAAGTACTCGGACATCCTTGGCTTAGTAAATTATGTGCTATGCAACCAATATTACATTTCCGATCCACTATATAGGACCCTTAAGTAACATTTTTTATTTTATTTTATTTGTTTCTTGCTTTATATATGAATGTTTTTCTTTGTTTTTATGTATTACTGTATTTTTGTAATGCATGTTTTATTTTTCACTTTTTTATTATATCATCATTAGGGAGCGGAATAGAGCGAGCTAAACTACCACGGAACCACAACCGTAAAACGAAATAATGTAAACAACTGCGTGTTGTTTACATTATATCTGAATAGCACTAATTCATAGGGCGAACTGTAACATCTGTTTACTCCAGAGAATCAGAGAAAAAACTGCCGTAAAATAAGGAATTTTATGAATAAAATCCTTTCTTCATCGGCGTAGGTACAAGGGTGACGAGTTTTTAAAATTTATTATATTTACCTTATATTTCGCAATATAATATGTATGTTTCAATAACATACGCGTACATTTTTAGTTATCTTTTATTTAGATCTAGAACGTTGTTTATGTTACTTTTTCTGAGATAAAAATTAATTGTCAGTGATTCCGAAATTTATTGCAAAGTTTGTAAAATATCGTCACTTAGCTTTGCTAAAACATACACAGAAATAGTTTTCATGCAGAGAATTTCGATAGTTTACAAAATTTCGTTACATGTTTAAATGACGATGCTCGAAGTATTTCTGAGTGCAAGGAACTAACACAAATCCCAAATTTAAAAAATCAGTTGTTATTCCTTCAGGAACACTTTGGAAATTTGCCTAAACTAATGACATATTTTGAAAATCGAATCTCAAATTAAAAAGTGAGGTGTGGCCACCACACGACTTTCTTATACGTATGAGCGTTTCAAACTATACTATATTTTTGTTTACACAAAAATTATACAAAATCTTATTCTAAGTACTTCTGTTCTCTTAATAAATTGCTATAGAATGCATACTTAGCAAGATATTCGAAAAAAGGGCTACTCCCTAAGAGTAAAAGTGTTACTTCCGGTCCGAATTTTGAAATTTCATATATTCAAAAAATATTGCAAATCTAGCACTAAATACTTTTGTATTCTTGATAAATACATATAGAATGCATAATTTACGACATATTCGCAAAAAATCGCTATTCGATAAGAGTAAAAGTGGTAATTCCGGTCTGAATTTTGAAATTGTTTTTATGCAAAAGATATTGAAAATTACGTTTTAAATACTTTTATACCCGTAACGTACCTGTCTAAAAAGAATGACATGCGAAATATTCGCAAAAAACTGATTTTCGATAGGAGTAAAAGACCTACTTCCGGTAGCAACTTTTTAAATAAAATTGTTCCCAATTTTAATTTCAAGTACATATTGCCGTGAACTCGCAAAATTTATAGAATAAGAATAGCTTTAGAGATTAATTTAAGAATTAGTTTAAGCTTTGAAATAAAAAAATAAAAATAACAAAAATCCTATTTAAATATTATTGGGTAAAACTATGCAACAAGAACTACATGAAGGTATACAAAGTTGCATACTCATAGTCAATTTATAAAAGTGATTTTAAAAAACTATTATTGTTCAAGTAAATAATGAGAAAATACAAAATAAAGTTTATTAAATAAATATGAAACAAAAGATGTAGAATAAAAATTTATTAAATAAAAATATGAAATAAAGACAAAATAAATATAAGTAATATATTTCTTTTGTAGAAAAAATACACAAGATGTATGGTTTACATATCATAAAAAGGAACCTAATTTTATACAATGCGTAAACATTGCTTTAAACATTCTAAATAATGGACCGTTGTTTAAGTCAAAAAGGGAAATGAAGGCAAATAATAGAGAAAGAGTTATGTTAATGGATGGAACAATTAAGAGAATGAGTCATGTGAAGGCAATAGAATTGTATGAAAAAATTGAAATACGATATGCAAGAAATATAAATGAGTAAATTATTATGATTTATATGCATAAAGCAGTAAAAATCTTATGAAAGTGTTTATGAACTAAATTGTATTAAAAGATAAAATTTACCTTAGCTTACAACTAGACTAAGAAAAAGGATATAAAAATATATAAACGTAGAAACGATCAGCAATAACATTTTTGTATTTAAGGGTAGCTGACATCATAAATAAATAAAAAGTATATGTGTTTGTGATTTGTTTGCAACACAATGCTTCAGAGAGACTGGAAATAGACGTGTACGGTTCAATGACCTACAAAAGACAACAAAATATGTAAAACTTGTGTAAAGTCTATTGCAGATTGATATATTACCAATAGAAAGATCTTGGATAGAGGATAGAGAGGCAGTGGAGAAACAGACGTGTCCTACAGGTACAGGCAGTGCGGGAAGAAAAATAATGGTTATCTCTAACATGTTTCCCATTTTGCCAAGTCGCAATCCGGCTAAAAGAAAAGTGAAATTGACATTAATAAATGGAAAGAAAAAATATGTATCGAACAATGAACAAGGCAATAGGTTCATTGACGAATACAAAGAAGGATGGTATTAGCGACAAGAATAAACCTACCGTTGGAAATGCTATGCGAGGCAGAGGGGACCTTTGAATTGGAAAGTTGTGTTGACGTTTGGTAAATTGTGAACTGTCAGAACAATATGTGTATGTGTGCGTGTATCAAGACGGCAACATGCGGGCAGCGGTTCCACGGGAAAGTGTATTCCAGTACCAACCTAAATATGGACTAGAGGGCGCAATGGTCAACATAGAGTTTTTTTGCCGCTATAAATACGAAAACAAGATTCGACAAGAAGACTTCTGATGACAATTCCGAGAAGGAGACTTCTCATAACACTTCCGAAAGGAAGATCTCTTAAAGAATAAGACGTTTTAGATTGTTACATTGTATTTTTCATTATTTCAACATCACGTATAGTCATAGTAGTTTATTTTATTTTAATACATTTGAATTCACTTGAAGCGTTCATAATGGACATTCAAAATAAATATTTTGATAGCAAGTAAGTTTATTTTTTTTGAAAAGGAAGTTATACAAATTGTTGGACAGACATTGGTTTTTACGTGCAAATGATCAATCAATGTATTGTTGGACAATATAGATAAGTAAATATTTTATCCTGTAAGGTTTGTTTTAAATTCATATAGTTGGAATTACAACCAAATAGGATTAATGGTGTTGGTCAGTTGGAGAGATGCTACGTGCAAATGAGCATTTTCTTCATCGTATTGTCTAGGCATCATTAATCTCTTTCAAGTTAAGCAAATAATTAATTAAAATTTCACAAGGCAAAGATTAAGAGCTAGATACAACACGTGCAAATGGTTGTCTAAAGCAATTAATTAAAGCCAATACATAAATATAATTACATCGATAAGTATATCCATAAATGTACAATAAAAGTTTACATTTGTTTATTTACAGGATAAATATTTATTTTGTTTAGCAGAATAAATAAATAAATAAAAGATTTACATACATTACAACCGGCATTAGGTATAAATGATATTATGTATCTTGTTAGAGCATAAAGGTGTGTATATAAAAATTATTTTTGAATCTATAAATTACAAAATAAAAGATATATGATTATGTTGTATAGACATACAGTTTTTCTTTGAACAAAACTATTACCTCTTCCCTATTATAAGCAAGAGAAAAATCATCAGCAAAGGAGAAGGAACCACATACATTGCCAGGACCCACAATAGTCATAAAGTACATGCTCCAACAATATAAGATAAAAAATACAAAACCAATTATAAGTTCTTGGTGTATAAAGAATAATTTTAAGAGTACAGCATGTACAAAAGACTATACCCTACGTGTGGTAATACACACAAATATATGTTGTCACAGCATATAAATTATATGGCGATGCCCAACGTATGGCAATAACATTATTAAAATAAATAAATATTTATATGCTACAGCAATATGAATTCTTTATAAATTTGTTAAAATTTAGTATTTGACGAAATATTTGCAAAATTTAATTTTTTCACTGAAGTAAACTGCTACTTCCGGTCTACCGATTTTACTGAAAAACTACTCAGATCTCAAGAGGGAGATTAGACACGTAAACACAAAATTTGGAATTGATATCTACAGCGGTTATCGTGGTCACATAGAGACACACGGACATTTTTTAAAAACATCTTTTTCGGTATCAGGGGACTTCAAAACGTGGACATCTGCAAAAATCTCGAAGTCGAAAATTTCACATTACTTCCTTATACTACGTATAAGAAAGTAAAAATTGATTAACCACATTAGATGTGGCTATTAATAATTCCAAGTGACTTAGACGCAGTTTTTAATAGAAATCCAAGTTTAATAACATTGCGGCAATTGTATATGCTAATGTAGAAGGGACGTTTTCTATCTACAAGGATGTACTTAATTCAAAGAGAACAAGTCTTACAGAAGAGAAAATGAACATATAGTAGGGTATTTTGTATTTTATAATCACCAGCCACTTGTTATTCAATTATATAAATAAAATTAAAACCTCTTTAAAAATACAACATTTCAATAGCGCGCCCATGGGCGATGAGTCATGACTCGCTCGATTCCGCTCCCTAATCATCATATTTAACGTATTTCTTACTTGCGAATTTAGCAGTCGAGTTTATTACTTGCCGGCCCTGCTACAGAACTGTGCATCTAAGGCGATCCGAGCTCGCCGAACTTAAATAAATGTGTATTTGAACGCAACCTGTGTTTTATTTCACGGTGCTTTCAAGAGAGGAAGTATCGTTAACATCTTCAATTTTGAGGACAAAAATCAACGTCACCAAGTTGCAGACCCAGGGCGTTATTTGACCCAGGAGTGACAATCACACGCCGTTACAATATAGTGAAATATAAAGCATAGTGCTACACGCCCTCCTTCGTTACCTCGTCAAAACCATTCACGCGCTACAAATTATTTTTCTATTTTAGATGGGTTTGTTTATCACATAGATAAATATTTCATTAAAGCTTGTAAATCGTCTAACAAGCATAGATAAATACTTTAAGATCAACAAACTTCTTGACAATAAATAATTGAGCCTTGTTAAATGTGGAACAATAATTAAACTTCACTTAAACGAATAAAAATATATTATATGCGTACCATATACAAACAAACGACCATAATGAAGAAATATATTTGTCATAATTTGTATAAATTGTGGTTATGTCATAGTAAATTAATTAAGTAAAACCCACAGTCAGTACAATTACATTGCAATTGTGTTTGTATAAAAATTCCCGTAAGATATCGTGAGCAGAAAGAAAAACGTCATGCAAAATAATCTGTGGCATAATAATAACACAAAAAATAATCGAATCAACAAGCAAAAATATAATTCACACTTCAGTAGAATATCTAGGTAGATATGTATCAACATCACCTTCAGTAGATGATCAGTGAGTTTCCAAGTGTTAACCCACTTTACGATATATGTGATACCTACATGCACAAGATATTAATAATAAGAAATTAGTCTAGTATTCTTATATCCTAAAATTTACTCTTGTGTACATCGAAGCAATTGTACAGTATTACTACGTTACATATTTAAATATGTGAATCGCTCATAACAAAAAGAACAATTATGCTTACAGCTCGAGTATTTTCAGAGGCCGAACTACCTTATTATCAAAACTAAATATCCCCAAGTGATAAAGCATGTATTAAACATTTTTGATGAGGCTTATACAAATCTTCAGTGCCATACCTCACAATTTATCCGATATATGTCTAATAGAACATGTACGTGTTAACGAATTTTGATATGTTCATCACAGACCCGATATGAGGTAATAATATGTTCAAATATTACAGGAAAAGATAAAGCGGTTGGTGGAATTAATGCCATGATTGTCTATATAACTTGAAAGCATGAACACAATATTTTTTTTATGACTGAAATATTTTCTTTTCTCTAGTATTATAAAACTGTAATTGTTTGTTTATTTATTCGAGCTTCACGCAAAACTACTGGACCGGTTTTGATAAAACTTTTTGTGTTAGCAAGCTCATAATTACACTTAAAATCATGTCCATACTTTATCTCGAGATATAAGAATCAAACCTCATTTTTTCAATATGTACTTTTATATGTCAATATAAGTTAGATAATACAAAAAGTAGTCTACGCGAAATGACCATATTAAATATGCAGGTCGGTCGACATAGCTGACAATGATAACTTAAGGTCCGCGTTAGGTTGACTTAAATGTTATAGGAAACGACAGAACTGAAAGATGGAAGATCCATCTGACGTTTAATTAACCTTGGCAGTCGCCTGAAAATCCAACTGTGGGTTATGAACTGTCAAAATCATCAATCGATGACACTCACCGTGAAACGTCAGAATTGACGGAGAGTATAGCGTCAGTCGTGCAAATCAACGTGTTATGTCCATCATTGATATACTCAGTATTTAATGTTGTCAATTCGGAGCATTTCTGATTGGGCATAAGATTTTAGTGTATAATAGCGAAGACTGCAAGTGAACCAGCGGGTAACGGCTAGTAACTTAAATTTTGTCATACACTAGCTCGCTAGTGACATATTGTAATTTCTGTCACTAAATGGTACTGTAACCAAGAACATGTAGTATGTACATTGTATTAAAATTTACAATAAAATACATTTTCGTTTAAAATAATTTGTAGATATAAAATTCTGACCATAAATTGATATGAACACCTTTATATTTCTATTGCTAAATTAAATACAAGGCTCATTTTATTAAAAAAAATAGTCCATACTTTCTAGACTTGTCAGACAATTAACATTTAGATATTATGATTTTTAGTACAGCAATAGCACATGGCTCACGAAGCTACTAATAGAACAGTGTTATGATTGTCAGGATGACTGCAGCCACAGCCTTCAAACAATATTCCTGTTTGTAAAATTTTCATGTACCATGTTATAGTTTTTATGTACCTGCTAATTCACACAAATATATTTTGCAGTTAGTAGAATTTTTGTCGAAAGTACTGCATAAATACAAATTAAACTTTTCTTATTGATTTGATTATTGAATCAAATGCAACATAAACAATTTTCTTTTTTACAAGAAATATACTTTTAGAAGTAAACTTGTGCGCTGTATTTAATTATAATGAACAGCGCACAAAAGTTACAACAATTTTATCGTATATTTTAATTCTGGTCTTACTTTTCTGTGCTTCAAGGCGTTTGGGAGAATTAATAGATTCACCATACTCGTAGGGATCTACTATGGCGGATTTTGAGTATATTACCTGGCTGTTCCTAGTCCAGAAGGAGTAATTTACGTTGCCAAGTGCTAAGGCGAAGAGGTAAAGTAACAGTGACATTAAACTGTTCACACTAAATTTATATTGAATGACAGTTAAAAACGTTGTGTAGTAGGCATTTTTAAAATAATCAATTTGTACTGAAAAAATCAATATAATACCTACTATTTTCAGAAATTAAATTAATCTTACTTCGTCAAAATGCGGTTATTTGAACAACAACGGCAACATCGTTAATTCCATATTCCACAATAATGCTACGTAATATGAAAATCGATTGCGAACGCTTCGCAAAGTAACATCGCACAGCAGCAGAAAGTAGAAAGGACAGGGTGAGGGATGGGGGTTGTTTAAGAGCCAGGGACGAAGTTGTAAATGTTGAAATAAAGCGAGAGAAAGACTTGCTCGCCGCCTTTTGCGAAATAAACACTAATACTTTCGCAAGAACAATCTAAACACTTCCTTTATGTAAGAAGTTTTCCTACGTTCCAAAACGAAATTGAACAGAATATAGTGTAGAAGAAGAAGAAAGCAAAATGGTTGGGATAAGGATTCTTTTTGTGTACTTAAGCGAAGAAGCGAACGTAGGAATTTTTAAATAAAAGATCTCGATAAATTTTACGACGCCTCACCTCCTTCCTTCAGCATTTTGAAAACGCGTATAAAGCAACATCGTAGAGTTTATTTTGTACATGATTTACCGATGTACGGTTAATATATTGTTGTATTAACTTGTTATTAAGGTGTATTTTACTACAATAATTGAATAACAAGTGCGCTGGAATAATATCTGAAACTTTAATGTATATCTCTATTACAGAATAGTATTCAACAAATTTGCGGGGATAATTTTATTACACGAGGATGAAGTTTGCGACACGAGCGAAGTGAGTGCTGTAATCGTCCGAGGCTAATAAAATATAGTACGGGAGACTGTTGCATTAATCACAAATATAAATTAGTTGAAAAACCCAAGGCGAAGACAATATAACCAATGAGTTGATCAAGTACGATGAGAGTGCATTATTAACAGAGCTTCATAAACTCTGTAAGATAGATATTGTAAAATGGAAAAATGTAAATCGGTTAGATATTGGTACAAAAAGAAGTTTTCTGTGCCAGACACACTGTGTAATGTAACTGAAATAAATATTTTTTCGTCAACATCGTTGTTCATCAAATGGGTCCGGGGGTTGATTCATTATATTCTGTTAGGGCGCGGACACGAACGGTTGATGACTCATCGCCCATGGGCGCACTATTGAAATGTTGTATTTTTAAAGAGGTTTTAATTTTATTTATATAATTGGATAACAAGTGGCTGGTGATCTATAAAATACAAAATACCTTATTATTTGTTCATTTTCTCTTCTGTAAGATTTGTTCTCTTTGAATGAAGTACATCCTTGTAGACAGAAAACGTCCTTTCTACATCGTAACTGGTTATAGGTGCGTACTGGAAATATTCTTTTATTTCAGCGTATTTAGCATACACAATTGCCGCAATGTTATTAAATCTGGATTTCTATTAAAAACTGCGTCTAACTTTTGCCGAAGGCCACATCCGAAGTCACTTAGAATACTTTTGAAATTATTAATACCCCACGTCTAATGTGGTTAATCCATCTTTTAATTTGAGATTTCGATTTTCAAAATATGTGATTAGTTTAGGCAAATTTCCAAAGTCTTCCTGTAGAAATAACAACTGATTTTTTAAATTTGGGATTTGTGTTAGTTCCTTGCACTCAGAAATACTTCGAGCATCGTCATTTAAACATGTAACGAAATTTTGTAAACTATCGAAATTCTCTGCATAAAAACTATTTCTGTGTATGTTTTAGCAAAGCTTAGTGACGAACGTGCAATATTTTGGCATTCTGTAACGATATTTTACAGACGTTATAATACATTTCGGAATCACTGACAATTCATTTTCATATCAGAAAAAGTAACATAAACAATGTTCTAGATCTAAATAAATGATAACTAAAAATGTACGCGTATGTTAGTGAAACTAAACGAAATCCAGTGCACACTTACGTCTAGATGATTGGGAGAAGTCGATTCAATAAACCGATATTAAACAGACTATTACAACAATAACGAAGTACGTAATTAACAGTCAAAACAATGAAAAAACGAAACTAACTAAGTATGAATGAAAATTTTATTTCTCTTGCGAAATATAAGGTAAATATAATAAATTTTAAAAACCCCTCACGCTCCTATCTACGCCGATGAAAAAAGGATTTTACTCATAAATTCCTTATTTTATGGGCATTTTTTGCTCTCATTCTCGGGCACTTCTCGGGCGTAAACAGATGTTGCAGTTCACCATACGAATGAGTGCTATTCAGTAAGCGTGTGTTGTTTACATTATTTCTTTGCTCCGTTGTAACTTCGTCGTAGTTTAAACCGGTCATGTCCGCACCCTACTAATAGTCCATTTCATAACTCCTATGAGTTCCGTACGGTTGACCTTGATGGATTGCGGAAATGTATTTTCGATGTCAAAAGTAATGCGACTGGGAGTGATGGACTAACGATAAATATAATTAAATATTACTGTCCGTATATATTACCATACTTAGCCCATATTATAAATACTTGTATAATTAGGGGACAGGTATCGTCTATATGGAAGGACGCCATATACCGTGTGGCCGCCGTTCATAGCGCGATGCATGTATTAGTAACTACTGGTCGACTATAAATGGGCGTGCCAACTTGAATTGCCACACCGACAGCGGGCGTATAAGTTATACGTATAAATGTATTCGTAGGCAAATCAAGTGAAGAGCAGTGTAATAGGTAATGCGTTCCCGTTGTAAGTAATTATTTGTAGTTGTTTGAAGCATCAGATAATCACTGATAATATGTCAGTGAAGTAACTCATCACAGCTTCATAAACAACATAAAAGAGCAAAAATAAATAATAAATAACTCCTAGACTTTAAAATAAAAAAAACTTCTTAACTAAAATAATATTTTTCAACAAATATTATAATCTAAAAACTCAACTATAATAAAATACTGAAACATAAAATATTTACTTCTTAAAACAGAATTGTAATTCAACATTGCAATTAACCTGTAATTAGCTAAAGAAATGTTATTCTTAAGCAATAATAAAACTCGAACTGACGCCCATATGTGGAAGCGACTGCCCGACTACACCGTATAAATGTCGATTTTTTGGACAAATACGAGTGCATCATAGGCATATGCGAAATTCTAGCTCTGTTGTAATCCAGTATAACACTGCGTCTACTTGTTTACCGTTCTAATACACAGGCATCTCTATCTGTTTCGCTTACTCTACAGGTATCGCGATAATGCAGACGCACGCGGTCTTATGGTATAGTAAGATCGCTGCCCAAAGTTTACAATCCTAGTGAGTACAGGGATTTGAGATCTATAAGTGTTTTTCCCTGCATAAGTAAAGTGTTGGAAAAGGCTTTGAAGAGTTAATTATTTGAATACGTAAGAACAAATGACATGTTACAAAATGTTTAGTCGGGCTTTCGCCCGAGTTTTAGCAGCACGACAGCGTTGGCTAATGTCACCGACGACTTATTACTGCCTCAGCAAAAAGTTACTATTCTTGATTTCAGCAAGGCGTTTGACACGTTAAACCATAACCTTCTTCGGATCATATTAAATAAAATATATAGGTTTGGGGCCTGGATCATCCGCCTTACTGATAAATTATCTTGCGTCAATGTGTACACTTAAACTATATTTTGTCTGACTTAGTGTGCCTTGTGGGGTTCCGCAGGGGTCTATTTCGGGGCCACTACTATTTTCCATTTATTCATCTTGCTTGGTGAAATCCGTGGAACACACTAATGGCTATGTTTATGCGGATGACATCCAAATATATTATTCTTTTCCTTCTAGTGAGTGGCGGGACTCTGTTGCAAAGGTGAATGCCGAGCTTGCTATTATTCATGAAATTGCAGAAGATCAATGTCTCAAATTGAACACTAATAAATTATTGGTCCTAATATTTGGGCCGAGGGTGGCTTGTGGCAGTCTCAATTACAAACGCCGTATTTGTTGTAGGTCAGACTGTGGAAAAAGCAATGAAATACATCACCCCACCCTGTACGTGCTTCATAGACCTCACTAAGGCATTCGATAGAGTAAGAATATCCGACGTGCCAGAGATAATGAAAGAGGCAGGAGTGGAAATAAAGCACATTCACAAACTTAATAAGTACATAACCAGGAAAATAAAAGTGAAAAATGCACTGATGAGTGAAATAAGCACCAGTGGCGGAATCCAAAAAGGAGATAGCCTGAGTCGAACACTGTTCAACTTAATTATGAACAAAATAATATAAGTCGTCAAAACCAAGGGAAAAGGATACCGGCTACAGAATGACAATATCAAAATACTCGGGTACGCGGACGATATAACTTTAGTATCTGAAACAGAAGACGATCTTCCAGTATATGCTGTATATACTTAGCAAAGAAGCGAAAAGGCTCAATATGGGCGTCTCCACTGATAAAACAAGGTGCACGGCAATAGCTTAGAAACCGCTCCGCTGCAAAATGTTTGTCGATGATAGACCTACATACCAAGACATGGAATTTCAGTACAGTACAGATATTTGCACCCCAAATATCTAGCTGGGAGCATCGGACTACAGATGTACAACAATAAACGACCAAAGCGTCTAGAATATCGGGATCCTTAAAAAACCCAATATGGAAAAAGAAGAATCTCATAAAGGAGTGTAAAACAAAAATCTACAAGGAATGCCTCAGACTTGATGTGGCAGAAATACGAACCGACACAACAGAAATGAGGTGAATACTAAGAACAACTGAAATGGTCGCCCTGAGAGCGATCACCGGCTACTCAGTGCTGGACAGAAAACGCAGTTGGGATATTAGGGAGAAATGTGGTGTAGGGGGTGTCGCACGATGTACGAGGGATGGCAGAAGAAATTGGAACAAACATATATGCTCAATGTCGGACGGTCGATTGGTATAAACAGTATGAAACGGAAAACCAAAGGGAGAAGACACCCAGGACCACAGTGTTCAAAATGAACGAATTCGTGATCGAAATTAATCACGCTGTAAAAGTAGATTAAAAATTGAATTTTGCTCATTCGATTTCAACGCCTTATGGGATGAAATAAGTACTTAAAGATGTCACGATCTGTGATACTTAGCACATAGCAGTATTTGTATATTAATAAATAATATTTAGTTATAAAGAGGTAGAGGAGCTGTTGTAAAGGGAAGGGGGTGGTTGACGTTTTGTAGCCAGTTGTCAGTTGTTTTATTGCATGTACGTATTATAGAAACTATTTCTCACATACATACACATAGCCAAGACAAGACAGAGGCAAAACAAATATAAGACTAATCATCCGAGTCTTCACTTGCGCCTTCCGTATACATTTTGATTTCGTCGTCATACTAGTCCTGCTTAAGTTCAAGTTCGTCTTCGTCTGTAAGATCAAGTAACGGAATTATGCTCTGGATTGATATGAAATCAGAAGATCTGAGCTCTATAGGAGCCTATAACGGGGTTGTTTTTTGTGTATGTCTGCCCTGTGCTTCCTTACTTCCTTATTTTTCAATTTTTGGGCTTCTTCTGATAATTCACTGATAGACAATATAATTTCCTTAATAATAGCACCACTATGAATAAGAATTTATGTACAGTAGGTAGCATGAAATACCAATTTGAAACACCACTTTGTAAGGTAATGCGGGAAAAAAGAATTATCTCGTAAAATTCTTAAGCTAGTTGTAATTTCATACCCATCTGTTTCAAAATGTTCTTTGAGATATTCCAAAATACGACTTTTATTCACAGAAAAACCTTGACCAGATTCCTCATCTTCTGATGTAGATCCAGATGTGTAATTTTCCATATCAGCAAAACACCGAAAATGCACCAAAAACACTAACTCAACACCAAAACCACTAAGTAAATACGAATTAAAAGTGATTACACACTAATTGAAGAAACAATTATGCGAAATTAAAAAGACAGCAAGAAAATAATAAGCTGCACTCTAAAACTTCTAATAAAAGACTAGATACGTACGGAACTCATCGGACATTTATATACATTAGGGCATATTTCGCACCTCTCAGCAGGTAAAATAATAACTTTTTTAATTGCCTATACCATATATTTTCATTTCATGAAAAATTCACGGACTAGCAAGTATTAACGATAAACGTTAACCCTCATTAAAAATTCAATTATACATAGCTCATATAGGATTATAGGCAGCCGATGTTACGTGGAAATAACGGCAGCTTCCTAAAAAGTAATAATGCCATTTGAATCCTTAAAGTAAGTACTTTCACCTGTAATAATTACTTTAATGTCGACCAAGACACCTGGTTCAGGTAATAACAAACACAAATTAAGTTTCGGGTACTAAAATATACCGTATAGAAATACTGTTAATGTTGCAGTTTTTGATAATTAAGATCTCTGGTTCTGACAAAGATAAAACAGCAATTCTTGGTGAAAAGTATCATGATAACGCGTACAAACAACATAGGTTAGAGCATTAACAAAAAATTTAAACTTTTCTTTATTACGATCACGTTTTTGTCGATTTTGAACACTGTGGGACGCCTCTACAAAAGATGGCGTGATAGCAGCAACAACAATAAGCTGGTCCAGAGAATTAAAAAAGCACTTTGCTTAAATTAAAAAGAAGAAAACGAAGATAATCTTTTACAATTGGCTTTGATCAAATGTGTTGCAATTTTTCTTTTTTGTACTTGACGATATTCCGTATCAATAATGTCTGTCTGACGAATTTCGTTATTTAATGGAAGTTGTTTATAGGATACGCGATGATTGCCCTTTTAAATTTCTTAATTTATCAATTTATCTTAAGACAAACTGCAGCGTCTAATGCAGAATAAATTCGCCATTTATGTTTGAATTAAGACTGCATTTTCTCTTCCATTTATCGATTCTGGATTAAGTATTCACCATAACTGCTCGCGAAGGTGCTATAAAGATAGTTAAAAGATAAAAAGGAACAACTTCGTGGGCTGGTCGTAATGGTAGGTTATACGTGCGCACAAGCTCGACCCATGAGAAGCAATTCTCGCCTTGTAATTTATTCGTGAACTTCGTTGAAAAATCGTTTGAGAGAATTTCATTTACGGAAACGCTAATTTCTATTTCGTGTTTTCCTTTAAGCGTTAAGCAGTATTAATGTTCCAAACGAGAGAGGGATGGTACAACGCGGAAATGGAAATAAATTTTACAAATCAAGCGTCAGCTCGACTGCTCCCTAAGTACTAGTCGATAATGTTGACTGATGTATTAACGCTACGCTATTACTATTCCGCTCTTTAAAATGTCTTCATTTTCAATTTATAGAACCGAGGTGTAAGGTGGAAGCAATCCTCTCCTCGCAATACATAATTCAATATTTTTCCAATATCCTGTTGCTCAACCTGGTTTTACCTCGACCGCCTCTACCTACTCGTTGCCCTTCTCCAACTTGGGCTAATTCCGGAAAGTATATAAAAATCCACCCTTCGCACTTTCTGGTGGAGGCGGCGGTGTTTTGCCGTTGAAGGGAGGAACGGTGAGCGGTGGCAACCGGAAAAGTAAATTTTCCCGGAATAATGTGTCCGGGGCACGCAAAATGACGCTGAATTTATTATTTCTTTCCTAAGCAATTTAAGCTAAGTACTATTTCTGAATATACGTACATATACTCAAATACTGTTTTTAAATAAATGTGAAAAAATAATTGACATTCTTATACGCATGCGTTTCGACTTTTTTTATGCAAACGTTTTTCTAAATTAAGTCTACTATGCGCAGTTGCATTTAACCTCTGTTAGTTAATCTAGATTAGTAAATCCACAGTTAGATGTAGTTTTATTGCACAGACCGTGATTTGGTCTAACAGCGAATTAGGTAATATCCGTTAATAAATTTGACGTCAAACGTCGATGAAATTTCATGTTAATTTCAAATTGTCACGTAAAGTTAAGGCTTTGATTGTATTTTACGCTCGTAATGAATATATTTCATGTCTTCGTCAATAAGACTTAATTATTAATAATTCTATTTTATTAAACAGTCTAGTGGAAGTGATAGTATATCTAGGTATAATAATAATAGTAAATTTTGATTTACATAATACTGCAACAAATGGCTAATGGCTTATTTTTGGAATACTAAGAAGAATATTTCATTCACGTTAACAGGCGAGGTGGGGATGTTCTAGTAATTTCGGACCTAGGAATATTGAATGACAAAAATACCTAAGCGTTACTATCGTTTCTTATGACTAAGTGTACATATTATGTTGGAGGCCGTGTATGGAATATGCGCCGTGTTGCCAAATGTGTGTTGTTATCTTTAGTCTGTCTTTGATTGTCAGCTGTCGTTAGGTTATTTTGTGTTTTCGGTATCTTTGCGTTTGTCTCTGCTAAACAAATTCTTATGACCGTTTGTTAATAACCTTTACAATCCACTTTCATATGTACTTACATAATGTATGAATGTTAGAAAAGGTAACTTAATCATCAGATCAGTAAGCGGTTTGACAAATACAAAAATAAGTGAAATTTGGCAACCTCTGTTAGCGTGAATGAACTATAAACAATATTATTGATTACGAGGCTAATACAGTTTAGGGGGTGGCGTGAATATGCCCAGTATTGCCACATTCTACAGCAACAAAATAGAAATTTAATTTATAGAAATGCCTTATCACAAATTGTTACTAAAGTTACTAGAATAACGCAAAACAGTCCAAAACTTAATTGACTATATTGTAACAAATTATTTGTGTAACTACGCAGTAAAGTTACATTTTTCATCACGAATATGGATATTAGTTGCAGAGGGGAAAGAGAAGGCAAATAACCACTATGAGTGATGAAAACAAATTTATTGCCTAGTTGCACATTAAATTTTATCTGAATTGTTCGTAATAAGGCAACAGAAAGCTTTATTTTACTTTTAAATGTTTATGGTGATGGTACAATTATTATTACACGTTTCGCTGTCAGCTGTCAACTATTAAAAGATATTAAGAAATAAATATAAAAAACATAATGAATATCAAACAACAACAACAACAAGAAAGATATTTGGCGAAGAGGATACATATATACATAAACACACATTTGATCATTGTTTAAAATTGCGAAATCATAAATATTTGTAAAACTGTTGTAATATATATCTAGACATATATATTTTCAGTTTTCATTTCAGCCTTTTCGTCACCTGTTTTTAATTCTAACGCCCTGTTTGTGTATGTGAGAGAATAAAAAATGTTCATTCTTACGAACAATAGCTCATCTAGACAGACGACCGCGCTCGCATCGACTACCGAATAATTGGTATCTAATAATGCAGATAGAAAAACAATGTTTATATAGAAGTAGAGATAATCATGAGCTCAACAATTTTAAATTATTTGCATGCATACAGAGTGTTTGACGACGACGAATCAACACAAAATGTTGTATGTTTATATGGAATGCTATGCTTTTTTACACTTTGTAATAGCCCTTTAGGAGCTGATTAAACTGATATCAACTGTTTCTGAGATATGCTGATATTTCATCTTTCATTGTACACCTTCAGAAAAATTGCTGTAACAACTAACGATGAAGGAAACATATTAGGGGCTCAATTAGTACAGATATCATTTCAATACCTGAATTTAATGTTTCTTTCAACATTTCACACGTTCTTTAGAATTACATACCATTCGCTAAAATTGAAAATTCTATAGAAAATCAAATGGAATATATACATGTATTTACATGCCATTCAAAAGTACTAACATTTTTATCTTATTAAAAACTATTTTCTTGCGTCTGCGGCAGATATTGCAAAAGTTACAGAATATTATATCTCAACAAACCCGATTACGACTAATTAATTTAAAATGGCAACTCATAGCTATGACTTGCAACACACATGACATACGTAACTAAGATTAATTACAATATTTTCTTCAGTATGTAGCGATTTGATAAATTTACATTTATATATTGAGGTTTAAATGTGTTCATCAATGTTAAAATTGACGTATTTAAAATGTTGTGTTATTGTAAGTAGAAGTAATCACTTAGGACTGTATACGATATGAGAATATTGTAGTCTTTTATTAAAACTCTGATAAAGATTTCTAATTGTAGTCGAAACGTCAGGTCGCGCCTAAAAATTATTTTGAATAAGCACTAAAACTATTTCTTCAATATAATATTCAGATTGATGCAACGTACTATCGTGTTTTATTGTATATTTATTCTTACGATACAAGGTAGGCGCCATAAATTCTCGGCCTGACAGGCTTATACAGGTTCAAACGTGTTCAAACTCCCTCATATCATGCATGCACACACGCGAGGTGTGCACTATAAATATGACGGTCGAAGCCTAGTAGTTTTTAGTAACGAGCCAACCAATGTGACTAGCGCACGAAAATCTCTGAAGTAACAAAAATTGAGTACCGCGCGGTCATTAAATTTTTAACAAAAGAAGGGCATACACCTTATCACATTAAACAACGTTTAGACGGCGTTTATGGTGATTCATCTCCTTCGTATTTAACTGTAAAAAAGTGGGCAAAACGTTTCCGTTTGGGACAAGAATTCCTGGAAGATGCTGATCGGTCGGGTCAGCCAATTGAAGTGATAACGCCTCAACAAATTTCAATTATTGAATATTTAGTACTAGAAGATCGCCGTTTGAAAGTGACGGAATTAGCAGTGATAACAAACATTTCCGAAACAAGTGTTCACCGAATTCTCCATTACCATTTGGGTATGAATAAAATTAGTGCTAGATGGGTACCGCGACTTCCTTTTGCTCTCCAACGTCAACGTCGCGCGTCGAGTCGAATGTGCGCAGTTTTTAAACATGTGTGGAGACGACCTAAAACCGATTTTGGAGTCCATTGTCATAGGGGATGAAACAATGGTTCTGTTTTACGATTCTCTATCGAAAAGGGAGTCCATGGAATGGCCCCAATATTCTGGGATTGTGAGGGCATTTTGCGAATTGACTTTAAAAGGCGCAATACAAGTGTGCACATATTATGCGTCTTTATTGCATAAATTAAGGGACAGTATTCATGCAAAACGTCGTGGAAAATTGACAAAAGGTGTGCGATTATTGCACGACAATGCTCCCGTCCATACTGCCGCCATTTCACAAGCTGCCATCCGAAAATGAGGCTTTCAAGAATTGGTATATCCACCGTATAGTCCGGATATGGCTCCTTGTGATTTTTTGTTTTCTAATTTAGAAAAAAACCTTAGGGGACGTAGTTTTAAGGACGACAGTGAGTTGCAAGCAGCTGTTATAGAACATTTTGACGGAAAAACTTCAGATTATTTTTACAAGGGTATCGAATAATTAATTAATCGTTGTAATAAATGTATAGAAGTTAGGGAAGATTACATTGAAAAATAAAAATTCTTATATTGTTCGAAGTTTCTTTTTTGTATATCAGGGTGAGAATTTATGGCATCTACCTCGTGCTTGTGCCACGTGTTCCTTTCTTTCAATCGCTTTAAGCCTATTGTTAAATTATTTAAAACTTGTTGGATATGTAAATATCAGTTCAAATTATTTATTTATTTATAATTATTCCCACATTTCACTGATGTGTCTTATTCTTATGCAATAATAAGACTGCTACTACTGGACAATTTACTTTGATGTTATTACCTCAAATATTGCAAAAATTTACATTAGAGAACGACGAATTAAGAAAAACCTTTGGATTCTTCAAAACATTTTATGGATCGCCTGTAGCCGTACTTAGTATTCTAGTTTCAATGTATTGTCTATTCTGTAAATTCATAAATTTCGATCTATCACCCTATAATTTCATTTTCGTAAGTCAAGATTTTAAATGAAGCTGCTATCGTAGAAATTACATTTTAAAATTACGAACTCGAAGATACAATACAATAGTCGACATCGTACACGAATGTCCGGACAAGCGACAAGAATATAAAAGCATTCTTCGCGAAGTTTTTCCACGGTCTCACAGCTGTAAGTACCGCACATGTACAACCAGCTGACCGATTTGTTCAAAGGGCATTCAGAATGTGAACGGCACCGGAGTCTTCTGGATGTTAAATTTCCGGATGTCCTCCGTGCCGGAAATTCATTCCTGCCGCCCTTGGTATCGATCCCTGTTCCGCATACTGAGAGACGGCCACAGGACGTTTTGCAACAAAGGCTTGCCTATCATCGTTCGCATAGGATTTCGCCCGATGCGGTCATACCCATTGAACGTACCGTATCAGCTTTATTGGGGCAATAAAGTCGTTCCTTTGTTTTCCGGCGTGGCCGGGAGCTACCCGCTCTGTGTGTCTGTGCTCTGGGCAGCAGTAACCTCGAAAGCTCCAGTGCCATTGTCCTTTATACGGCAACCATTCGATCTGATATCATTTTCTGGTACACATACAGACGGAACGTGTGCCGGGATTGAATCGGTGGACGATGCGGTTAAATTCTATTACATTTTATGCGATAGATTAGGTGTTATGTTTAACGAGGTAATTTAGAATAAAATCCTTGATCTACATAAAACCAACTTTATGCATTTTGATTAGCTTTACCTTTCTAGATTCACTTACGCTTAATTTTAAACATTTCATGAAACCGGTAGCGTATATGATTGCACAATCTATTTACTAAACATGTCTATCGGTAATTTACGTTAATCATGGAAATATGTGGTTATGTGCCTCTAATATCATTATCAGTTTTAATGTTAGCAATTTCGATAAAACTACAAAAGAAATGATTAGTATCAACAGCCCTACTCGTAATTTTTAATTACACAGTTACCTCGTTATTATTTATGTATTTGCATTAAATGCATTTTTATGGTAGACCTAAACCTTTTGCTGGGATTGCATAAGTAGTATCGGTTGTCCTCTGCTTATTTGTTTACATATTTGATTTTACATTCTATAATTGGCACTGTAATATTTTTAGATGATAGCCAATTGTCATTTTGTTATTATTTGCTAATTATTTGCCGCTACTGCCAAGAAAGCTAGTTCATATTCTCAATACATTTGTACAAGGTGAGTCATTAGTAGTCGCTTCTTTGACTGCTCTTTTGTGTTTTAAATAAAAGAAAAAACAATTAGTGGAAGATTCATGGTTGCTTGGGGTGAATATTCTAAAAATACTTTAAGCTCTGACGCACTTCCGGTTTCAACGGAAATGGATGAAATTTAATTTTTTAAATGACACTATATATTATTTTGGATTTTCTAGTACTATTTTAAATGGTCTATTTAACTGTTTTTCAAAATTGAGCCATTAGTTTTTGAGTTATTAATTTTTTTGGACATTTTTGACGAAAACACGTGTTCAGAAAGAAACCTTTTTTCATCGCTTAAAAGTAAAAATATTAACTTTGTTGCTAAGAAAAATTCTGCATCATTTGATATAAGTTGCACTCGACAATATCTCCAAAAGAAAAATTGTTTTTTCAAAGCCTATTTCCTGAAATTTTTATATACCAAAAACATATTTTTTTTTAAATGGAACACCCGGTATTTTATTGTGGTATTTTGTTCCCTCTTTTATTGTCTTCCGTTTTTGTTAACAATGTCCTATACGATGACGAGACGTTTATGGTACTTGCGGATGTAGTCGAACACCCTCATACTAGTACTACGAAAATTAGTAGTCAGTTAGATGTAAGTCAAATTTGAGAATCCAGAATAATTAGGAAATATGTAATTCATTCGTAACATATTCATACACAGTGTTAAATGAAAGAAATTTTCAGAATCGCTTACATTTTTGTCAATGGGCAGCAGATAAATTATCCTGGCTTTCTCAATTTTTTGTTCTTTACCGACGAAGCCACCTTCTATTAAAGTGAATACGTTCATCGTCACATATTCCTTATTATAACACAAAAAACCCTCACTTTATCATACCTGCAAACATTCAAAATCGTTAGTCATTAAATGTGTGCGGAGGAATAGTGGGTAGTTACATAAGTAGACCTTATTTCTTTGATGAAAATGTGAATAAAGGAGAGTATTTTCGCTTTCTACGGACGGATTTTTAAAACTTTTTCAAAATCTGTGTTTCACAAACTATATCCACTGCAAATCTCTCTTCGGAGAGCTTATGATAATGCAAGCCTTGACACATATTCTGCAACAACTTATGACGGCGTTGAAAAAGCTGCCACACCTGACTACTAGGGGTGAGATTACAGAAGTCTCCACTCGTCATAACCAGTTGCTGCACATCCCACATTTCATAGGACTAAAGCCACTTCAGTGCAACATGGTCATTGGTAATTATTTAACAAAATCAAAATTATGTCGAGACATTTTTCTACTTTCGTATCCAAAGAGAAAATAAAGGAAGGAATAAAGGACTCCTTTCAGAAGCATATTACAATGTCACTGACATTATAAATTGGTCCTTTGATTACCTGTGTTGATGTTATCATTACATTTTTGCTTGAATGTGTTATTGTGTACATAGTATGTAAATCTTGTTATTGAGACAATAAATTTATTATTATAATAGAAACACTATCCTTCTTACTGCAGAAGTGTTATAATTATTTTTCATTGCAATAATCCTGCTTTTACACCCATAATACCTCATCACATCAGGGAAGCCGCAGCAACTTTCATTATACATTTGAATTCATGATAATTATCAATATAGTATGTCATTGTACTGCCTACACGTGGTCTGTATATGAACCTTTCTTTAATTTGTATTTACCTGCGATTTCAAAAATTGCTTTTAATAATAGTAATTCCTAATAGTTGAAGTTACTCTGGGGTTATCAAACAAAACTAGTTTACTTGTATTTCTACTACTTAATTTTTCATTTACCCCATGTGTAATTGCAATTGTCTGAAATCTTTATGGAGTTTATTGTGTTATATATGTAGAATTTTAGCCTTCATACTCATTGAAATAAGGTATAAAATAATTATAATCTGTCACTTCGTAAAATGTAGATTCACACTTTAATGTACTCAGCTTGACATTACATATTTTATTATGGTTCTAGTTATTTTTATTTTATCCAGGCCTGAATCGTAACAACAACTGCTACGATGCAAGCTTGGATGAATACTCATCAATTATTGTTGAGGATAGTACATACCCAGCAACTTATACAAACAAACTAATTTCCAAAGAGCGAAGATTTTATTAAAGGTTAGTACCTTTTTCAGCTTGCACTGCAATATCATTGTCAATTATAAGATAAAATGACATTTCTGCGTTACATTGTCTTGCAATACGTACTTCAGAATAGCATTTAACATCCACAATCACGTCATTACTTATTTTTGGCTTTTAGAAAATTACAGTCAGTAGACTTATCATATTCCTCAACTCAAAATATTTTAAGAGATTTAAATCTAAAGCAAAACGCCTATAAAATTGTAACAAACACGATTGGTGTAATTGGATTATTGCGTCATTTCGTTTAAGATCCCATTGACTTCTTTTTATTACTACAAGAAGACTGATTTTACTATAACAAATTTAGCGGGAGAAATTGACGAATGGGAACATCTTACTGGCGAACCCCTCTGGTGGCTACTGTCGCGAACTAACCTTCGGTTGTATATCTATAGTATACATAATCAAAGATTGAAGTTACAAGCATCTACTGGCGTTGATGTTTCGTGTCAACGGCATCAAGCTATGAAATACTTATATAACATAATAATCTCGCTAGATAGTACAAACCCGATAATCTTACTTAAAATTTATTCTCATGAACGGACAACACCACAGAAAAACAAATCAGAACTAACAATTATTATTTTATATTAAGAAGCATAGTGTATTCGAAATAAGAGAGAAAAATAACACGGCTGCAAGTACCTTTACGTCGAAATTTCATATTCGCTAACAAAAAAGAAATATGAAAGCCTTACTGGTCCTTTCTAACCGAGGAGTGCAGATATACATAAAAGTTTTACTGGAATCTGCCTTTTTATATCTTTCCGTGTACCTGAATCATGTTTTATTAATAATGCCGACGTGTTTAGGAAAACGCACAGGAAACACACGGGGTCGAATATGGTGGCATTTGTTTTCAACACTTCGCGTTCGCGAGTTCTCTTTTTCTCTAGTTTTCGTCAGCTGTAAGCTTCAAAATCGACGCGTATGGACATGACGGGCGCACAATAAAAAATGACTCATACATAATTGCGTAGCGTGCCTTTTCGTACTTACTTTGATAAATCTTTTAGCTTTCGTTAATAATCCTAAGGTAGTGTGTCTAGATGCTTCAGGTCCCAAAGGCACCATATCCTTCAGCCTTTCTAAGCAATTTTTTAAATGTGCCCTCCTGAAACAAAAAGAAAAGAACGATATCAGTAAAGCGGCAAAGTTACTGTTATACCCGTAATAATACCGGTTGTATTATATTTTTCGCGTAACCCCGTATATGCACATATAACATTTTATTGCTGAGAAATGCTATTTACATCATTTTATGATCAAAATGATTATGTTCACTTCGCGAGTGGGTTCTCTTCGATTACACAGGAAAGCTTTGTTTTCTTAATGAAACAAGTTATAACTCATCATACTTGTATATTATAATAATGTTAAGTTTTGAGAAGGCACGCTGGTATGGTCTGCATCGTAAGTGTTAAAAAAATCATAACAAATTAGATTTATCAGGTACATCGGTTCTTAGGAATAAATTAGACACAGTAATAGTAATAATAATAATAATCTTTATTCGGTCAAATTTGTACAAATTGTATAGAATTCGTTAATATATATATATTACTATACTATTAAATATCACAAGGATAATTTAAGTGTATTAGTAGAAGCGTATAGGTATTTGACATTAACGCCTTGACATTTGTAGTAGTTTAAATTAACCTAAATTTTGAAATTACATACATACTAAGTCTATATAGAAATTATTTAATAAACAATCAGATCAGTCAAATAAGAAATGTTTTATTATTCATTATATTGTTGCATTGAACGTAAGAAAAAACACAGAATATCTAATACTAATTTTGTATAAAGTATCTGAAGTGACTCTAACAAAGTAAAAACAAATAGTTTAACTTAATTAAAAGCCATTAGAGAAACTAAATGATTTAAACAAGCCTAATAAGAATAGGATTTCTGTAAAACTCATTGTAAAATATAATTTTATAAAATATTGTTTGTAAAACGGTCAAAAGTAAGCTTAAAATACTGAATTTAATTTTCATAAAACCATTATGATAATTTCATAGGGTATATATTTTATGCAATATAAATACGTCAGCATTCAACCGACGCGACGCTCTTATATTGAATTATGCATTATTGACAAATTTAAGATTCAAAGCATACTTAAATGCAATTTTAGTGAATTTGAATTAGAAAAATCAAATTATTATTTTCAAAAATACTCAAAACGGAATTCTGATGCTAAATATTATGAAATAAGTAATTATTTAAAAATAAATTGGAGGTCGAGATTATTTATGACAACAATAATAAAAATGAGGTGTGGCCACCACACGACTTTCTTATACGTATGAGCGTTTCAAACTATACAATCTTCAGAATTTTTTTATACAAAACTTATTCAAAATCCTATTCTAAGTACTTTTATTCTCTTAATAAATCGCTATAGAATGCATACTTTGCAAGATATTCGAAGAAAAGTGCTACTCGCTAAGAGTAAAAGTGCTACTTCCAGTCCGAATTTTGAAATTTCATGTATACAAAAAATATTGCAAATCTAACTCTAAATACTTTTGTACTCTTAGTAAATATATATAGAATGAATAATTTACGACATATTTGCAAAAAATCGCTATTCGGTAAGAGTAAAAGTGTTACTTCCGGTCCGAATTTTGAAAATTTTTTTATACAAAAGATATTGAAAAGTATGTTTTAAATACTTTTACACCCGTAACGTACCTGTCTAAAAAGCTTGACTTGCGAAATATTCGCAAAAAACCGATTTTTGATAAGAGTAAAAGACCTACTTCCGGTAGGAATTTCGAAAAACTTTTTAAATAAAATAGTTCTCAATTTTAATTTTAAGTACATATGGATTCTTTATAAATTTGTTTAAACTTAGTATTTGACGAAATATTGGCAAAATTCGATTTTTTCACTGAAGTAAACTGCTACTTCCGGTCTACCGATTTTACTGAAGTAGGGTACTTACGCCGATTCTGGCGCCTCCTCCCCCTCTCACCCAGATCCCCCTCACCCCCCTCGCCCTAGTGGCGCCCTCTGCCAACCCAACTGATGTGGCGCCCCCTCGCGGTCGCCAACCCAACTAAAAATTGCAGATTTCATCATTACCAACCCAACTAAAATTGCAGATTTCATCATTACCAACCCAACTAAAAATTGCAGATTTCATCATTACCAACCCAACTAAAATTGCAGATTTCATCATTACCAACCCAACTAAAATTGCAGATTTCATCATTACCAACCCAATGTGGCGCCCTCTGACGGCCACTAACCAAACTAAGAAATGGCAGATTTCATCATTACCAACCCAATGTGACTCCCTCTCACAGCCACTAACCAAGAAATGGCATCTCTCATGATTACCATAATGCAGCATCCTCTCACGGTCACTAGCCAAACTAAGGTGACGTCAGACAAAATGGCTGACCATCAAGATGGTCTTTGTTTCTAGAGAATTCCTGAATAAATTACCCGGCTTGCTATCGCGCTTCTCAATGTACTTCAAACAGGTCTAAACATGTTTCCAGCGGAAACCGCAACGGCTGTCTGCTTCTGTGATAGCCGCATGCATGAAATGTATATCTTACTTATAAAATAAAATAAAACAAACAATATATTTTTTTAAGAAAAACAATTTATTTATTATTATTTATAAATTAACAATATTATTTTAAATTAACAATATCTCCAAGCTTCATACCATCAAGATGGTCGATAAAAATATAAACTTTACATCTAAGATCGGCATACCATTTCAAAATTATAAAATAAATATACAGTATGCTACTGGACGAGATAGCAACCAAGTATGAATATACAGGACGTTTCAAAGGTAGGGACTTTTAGAAAAGCAAGAAGGCGAATCCAAGATGGCCGCCAAAAATCTAATAAACTAATGTCACGTCAAGCATCCAATCTATCAAAACCATGCACTCGAACTCCTATGAAACATCATCTCAAAACCATCGCTAGAATCAGCTCACGTCATGAAGCGGTTCTGAAACCCCTATATTAAAACCACACATTCAAACCACTATCAAATCCCTCTTTTCTCAAAAAGCCATCCAACCATCCATCAATCCATCCATCCATCCATACATCCATACATCCATCCACCCAACCATCAATCCATCCATCCATCCATCCATCCATACATCCATCCAACCATCCATCCAACCATCCATCCATCCAACCATCCATTAATCCATCCATCCATCTGGACGAGATAGCAACCAAGTATGAATATACAGGACGTTTCAAAGGTAGGGATTTTTAGAAAAGCAAGATAGCGAATCCAAGATGGCCGCCAAAAATCTAATAAACTAAGGTGACGTCAGGCATCCAATCTATCAAAACCATGCACTCAAACTCCTATGAAACATCATTTCAAAACCATCGCTAGAATCAGCTCACAACCGGATCATGAAGCGGTTCTGAAACCCCTATATTAAAACCACACATTCAAACCACTATCAAATCCCTCTTTTCTCAAAAAGCCATCCAACCATCCATCAATCCATCCATACATCCATACATTCATCCATCCATCCATCCAACAATCAATCCATCCATCCATCCATCCATCCATACATCCATACATCCATCCATCCATCCAACCATCCATCCATCCAACCAGCCATTAATCCATCTGGATGAGATAGCAACCAAGTATGAATATACAGGACGTTTCAAAGGTAGGGATTTTTAGAAAAGCAAGATGGCGAATCCAAGATGGCCGCCAAAAATCTAATAAACTAAGGTGACGTCAGGCATCCAATCTATCAAAACCATGCACTCAAACTCCTATGAAACATCATTTCAAAACCATCGCTAGAATCAGCTCACAACCGGATCATGAAGCGGTTCTGAAACCCCTATATTAAAACCACACATTCAAACCACTATCAAATCCCTCTTTTCTCAAAAAGCCATCCAACCATCCATCAATCCATCCATACATCCATACATTCATCCATCCATCCATCCAACAATCAATCCATCCATCCATCCATCCATACATCCATCCATCCATCCATCCATCCAACCATCCATCAATCCATCCATCCATCTGGATAACATAGCAACCAAATATTAATATACAGAACATTTCAAAGGTAGGGATTTTTAGAAAAGTAAGATAGCGAATCCAAGATGGCCGCCAAAAATCTAATAAACTAAGGTGACGTCAGGCGAAATGGCCGACTATCAATATGATCGATCAAAATATAAACTCAACTTCTAGAAAATACCCAACTCCATATCACGCATCACAACAACAACCACCACCACAACCACCCAACATAGTTTCAAACGCCACAACACCAGACCAACTTAGGAAGATACATCTAGGTCAAACCCCAACACAACATACTTTCAAACGCCACCACCGCGGATTTACATCTAAGATCGGCATACTTTGTCAAATCATAAAATAAATATATAGTATGGTACTGGATAACATAGCAACCAAACATGAATATACAAGACATTTCAAAAGTAAGACTTTTAGAAAAGTAAAATAATGAGCCCATATTTTTAAGAAAACAATTTATTAAAAATAAAACAACTACACACATCAAACAAACCTCAACCATACTTTCAATTTCACAAATATCAAAATTTAAACAAAACAATCAAATGCAAAGGCAAGGAATGTTCTCGAGATGACCCATATAGTGCAATATAACAATGCAGTAAAACGATAGAGGTGAGATACATGGTCTATCAAAAATTTTTATTACCCACTTTTTTCAGCAATCAAAACTTTTTTGACAAAACACTATACATATGAAAATAGACATAACATTAAATATTTCCATTTTAGAGATACCCCAGTTTAATCTCAATTTTAAATAACATAAATTCTTAAATTGATTTAGTTAACTTTCTTATAATATTTAAAAAAAGGTTGAAAAAGAAAACATACTAAGTCCCACAACAGATAAAATATGTACTATCTTTTCACACTTCATGTTTAGTACCATCATTAGAAGAAATATGCTTGAGGTACAGCTTTTAATATGAAATTTAGAGGTTTTTATGCAAAATACATAGTTTATCACTAATAAAACTAATTTTGAAACACATTGTCCACATAGCAAATACCACTTCCTGTACATTTTAAAAAATAACAATTTTTATATATCATAAAAGAACCAAACAAAAAACTAATATAAAGACAGCATTAACGTTCTAGCCAAAAGATTTACAAAAATATGAAATATATACTTGTTCTAAAAATGCTTCTATCTCTCTTTTACAGTTTATGTTTGTACAGCAGCGAATGTATTACATTCCCTTTGAAATTACATAAAAATCCATGCAATACACTTAAAACATTTGAAAAATCATGTTTGGTAAGCCCACTATATATCAATATTTAAGACAAAAAATTATTATTAATTTTCCATCTACAGATACCCCTGCTTAATATCAATTTGAATTAACATAAATTCATAAAATGAGTCTATCTTTTACAGTTCGTGGGTTGTACTATCATTAGAAGAAATATGATTGACGAGCGGCTTTTAATATGAAATTTAGAGGTTTTTACACAAAAACATAGTTTATGCCTAATAAAAACTAATTTTGAAACACATTGTACACATAGCAAATACCACTTCCTATACATTTAAAAAATAACAATGTTTATACATCATAAAAGAACGAAACAAAAAACTAATATAAAGACAGCATTAACGTTCTAACCGAATTCGAGCCATACTTTCCCATGTTTTGTGAGCTGTTGCATTGTCCTGTTGGAAATACCCATGTAAAAGTTCGTCATCATGAAGATTTTGTAAAAACGGTTCAAGTAAATTATTTCGATATCTCTCAGCATTTATCGATCCTTCAAAAAACACAGGTCCAAATATACGCCTTCTAGAAACCGCTAGCCAAACACCAATTTTTCGCGGATGGAGAGGCGATTGAATAAACTCATGAGGATTCTCCGAAGACCAAATACGCATATTTTGTTTGTTTATATAGCCGGATAGGTGAAACCATTCTTTTTGTATATATTTGTAGAGTAAAAGCAGCATTCGATCGACTAAGAAATAGTAGCACTTAAAACATTTGAAAAATCATGTTTGGTAACCCTACTATTTAAGACAAAAATTATTATTTATTTCCATTTACAACAGATAGCCCACTATTTATCAATATTTAAGGGCAAAAAATTATTATTAATTTCCCCATTTACAACAGATTTCCGTGTTTAATTTCAATTTTTAAATAACATAAATTCTTAAATTGATTTAGTTAACTTTCTTATAATATTTAAAAAAGGGCGAGAAAGAAAACATACTAAGTCTCACAACGGATAAAATATATGCTATCTTTTTACAGTTCATGTTTTTGTACTATCATTACAAGAAATAAGCCTCGCGATTAGCTTTTAATCTGAAATTTAGATGCTTCATAAAACCACCTCAGAGACACTAAAAAATTATGATTTTCAGCTCAACCAACCATTCAAAAAGTTGATACATCAAATTCGTGAATATTAATATCACTCTACACTCTTAACAAAAAATTTAGCAGAAGTCTCACATTAAATGAATACAAAATTTATATATGCACTACATTAAATGAAGATTGAATTTTATACACTGCTTATATCACCAGAAATTTTGTTACAAGATTATATGATTAGATAGACTCATGACTAAGCCTAAACGGACACCAGGCTTTCAATATGTAGTAAAGTTTTTTTCTTCATACATTTAATATAAACTAATGATCTATCTTTAGAAAGCATCCACAGGTCCATTAGAACTTGTGGGTGGTGCAACATCTACTTTAACCCTCTTCTTAGACGGTCCGGCAACATGCTCACATGTATCCACACCCTCCCTACAAATACCGCAAACAAAATTGCGGTGGAGGGTATTCACATGTCGCTTCATGTTATCACGCCGGGTGAAGGATTTTCCGCAAATGATGTAATTCATTCTATGAAAAACAAATTAAAAATAATTAATATAATAAATTTAAGAGAATAAAAAGCTATTGAAACCTAATTTTTAATATATCGAAATCGCTAATTTATTTGACTGATCAGCGTATATTTAACTAAAAATACCTGTATTATTCAGAATTTATTTAAATTATTAAAAAAAATCTCTTTAAAGAACCATATAAAATAATTAACTTAATTATATAAATTCACATACTTATACATTAAAAACAATTTAAAGAAAGCACTAAATGCAAAAAATACTTGTATTATACAAAATTTATTTAAATTATTGAAAAAATCTTTTTAAAGAACCGTATAAAATAATCAACTTAATTATATAAATTTACACGCTTAAACGTTAAAAACAATATAAAGAAGCTACTAAATGCATATAAAATACTTTGAGGCACCCTGGATTAATTGTATATAAAAATAATATTCAATAAAATATTCAATAAAATTTGCATCATTAAATTATTAAGAATAGCCTTATAATTGAAAAACAATTTTTAAAAAGTCCTATAAAATTTTAGAGCGGTAGAAAAACTAATGGAAACTATGATCCGCGTATATTTAACTAAAAATACCTGTATTATTGAGAATTTATTGATAAAACCTTATAAAATAATCAATTTAATAATATAAATTTACGCACTTAAGCATTAAAAACAATTTAAAGAAAACACTAAATGCATATAAAATACTTGAAACATATCCTGGATTAATTGTATATAAAAATAATATTCAATAAAATATTAATAAAGTTTACGCCATTAAATTATTAAAAATAGTCTAATTGAAAAAACAATTTTTAAAAAGTCCTATGAAATTTTAGAGTGGTAGAAAAACTAATGTAAAATATTGCAAGTTAATATTATATAAATTAGGCGTTCTAAATACCTTGTAGTAAAACACAAACAAGCACTAAAAACGATGTTGACTGTTCGAAGATACTGATTATAATGAAATTAAAGATGCCGATCTACGTATATATAGATACACATCTGCGTTAGATTCCCACGCAAATGGAGTGATGCATAAAGAGAAAGACCTTTTTTTTCCCGCGCATACATATATATACATATATACGTATGCGGGCAGATGCAATTAGCGGCGGGCGCATTCCGTTCCCATGGTCGGGCTGTGTTTTAAGGAATGCACTTAATTTTTTTCGGTCGCATACCTGCATCGAATGGAGGTCGTCTGGATGATCCTTTTTTTAGGGCAGGCGATGGTTAATTAATGTAAATGTATAAAAAATCTCTCGCTTACATACCTACCTCGGATTGGTGCCGTCTCGGCGGTCCTTTTATACATGTATAGACATGTTCATACGTATACTATTTTGCTATATTATTATTAATATGTATAGGTGGATTGAAATAAAAATAATAAGGTTAAAATAATTCTTTATTTTTTAGATAATTGCATAGAGTTATAATATTATTTTGCGTGCATATACATTCTTCATTAGTTTTATTATTATGATAAAAACAATGATTGACATTTTTAATAAGCTTTGGTACATCATTAAAATATTCCAAGTTAATTATGTCAATATCAACATATTGCTTAAGTAGCTCCTTTTTTTGATGTCCTTTAACATACACTCTATTATATGAGTTACAGATATTTTTTAACAAGTTAATAATATCCTTAAAATATACATAACCAGTAGAGTATTCTATATTTAAATAATTATTTTCAAGCCATCGAACGGTCCTCTGGTCTTTCTTCGATAATAGATGGAATTCAATGCTAGGTTTAAATAAAAAATGGACGCTCCTTTCTCCGTCACTTATGCTCATCTCTTTTGGATCGAAATGTTGAATCGCATAACCTTGTATGTCTATAATAAGGAATGATTGAAGTTGATCTCGAGTATCAATTGCACCTCTTTTAGCCATGAGGTCTCGCGATTGACTGAATGTTATATAATTTTCTTAACAGTGCCTGTCAGTGCACTATATTCAACGACACAATCTTGTAAAATTAACAATAAACAAGAGGTGTCCTCGCTAAACGGTAAAAATACCTAAAAATATTTCGTAAAACAAGAGTATTTTAGTTAAATATACGGAGATCCATATGAAAAACTACGAAAGTTATATTAATGTTAAATATTAAATAATTTAATTAAATGAAAACACATCGTTTCACAAAAATTATGTTTTATTAAACACTAGATATACATTTCATTTACCATAACAGTACATTATAAACCTTTCTTAATATTGATGATACAGGATCAGTTAAATTAGTATGGTTGTTAAGAAATTGGAGGAGTATTTGATAGTATTTTCTTCATAAAAGTAGTATGTATTGTAATATAAGATAGTGTTATAAACTATACAATAAATATTATTCAGTATTGGAATACACAATGAATAGCACAAATTTGAGTAGAGAAAGATAAATATTTCTAATTGCACATGTGTGAATTTGAATCTATCGGGAATATACAGAGTAATTATTTACATCTGATGGTGAAACATGGTCGCGTATTTTATATCATTCAGTAATTTAATTTGCTCTATAGCCAGACAATGAGGTGGATGCTAAGCATTAATGTGTACACACGTAATGTTATGATCGTCAGTGTAACATATATATTCAAGTCTAACACAAACTTTTTGATTTATTGAAACCCCAATAGAAATTATCACTATTTCGAGAAGAATAGTCATGTACCTGTACATATTCAAAGCCGCTGAAGTATGAGTACATTAGCAGCTGTATACGCATGTCTTTATCATCCACTTTAATGTGTTACTGTAATTCCAGTTACTTTTTTTTTATTTATACGTACATATATTGTGAATTATTACACTAATTATAAAACAAAATTAATTATAGATAGACAAACATTATGCAGGTATATTGCAAACATGTAATGCTAAGATAATCAGAGTGATATATACATACATGTAAAGAAATTTATAGTTTATTCAATCTCTTATTAAAAGAGTTATTAATATTTTTCAAATGAATACCTGGCAGTGGTGGAAAACTGTTGAAATTTGGATAGATTAATAGTTACATATGCGAGCTTCAGAATAGCTTCTGAACATGTTGGGGAGAGGTTTAAACTGCTTTCTATTCAACATGAACTCCGGTGAACTTGTTAAAAAAAAAAACCGGTTCTGTATCGGTTCAGTTTGACAGGAGCGGCTTTTAGAATTCTAAGTCATGAATGGCGCACCACAGATAGGTATTTTTTTATTAAACTGTATTATCACACCCTCTTCCGATGCCGATGCTTCACCATTTATCTTAGGGATATCCTCAGGGCTATAGCTGGATCAGCAAGAATTGCAGAACCAGCACCAGCCGTGATTATATCCTTAAGATAATTGGTGAAGCATCGGCTTCGGAAGAGGGTATGATAATACAGTTTAATAAAAAAATACCTATCTTTGGTGCGCCATTCATGACTTAGAATTCTAAAAGCCGCTCCTGTCAAGCTGAACCGATACAGAACCGGTTTTTTTTTTAACAAGTTCACCGGAGTTCATGTTGAATAGAAAGCAGTTTAAACCTCTCCCCAACATGTTCAGAAGCTATTCTGAAGCTCGCATATGTAACTATTAATCTATCCAAATTTCAACAGTTTTCCACCACTGCCAGGTATTCATTTGAAAAATATTAATAACTCTTTTAATAAGAGATTGAATAAACTATAAATTTCTTTACATGTATGTATATATCACTCTGATTATCTTAGCATTACATGTTTGCAATATACCTGCATAATGTTTGTCTATCTATAATTAATTTTGTTTTATAATTAGTGTAATAATTCACAATATATGTACGTATAAATAAAAAAAAAGTAACTGGAATTACAGTAACACATTAAAGTGGATGATAAAGACATGCGTATACAGCTGCTAATGTACTCATACTTCAGCGGCTTTGAATATGTACAGGTACATGACTATTCTTCTCGAAATAGTGATAATTTCTATTGGGGTTTCAATAAATCAAAAAGTTTGTGTTAGACTTGAATATATATGTTACACTGACGATCATAACATTACGTGTGTACACATTAATGCTTAGCATCCACCTCATTGTCTGGCTATAGAGCAAATTAAATTACTGAATGATATAAAATACGCGACCATGTTTCACCATCAGATGTAAATAATTACTCTGTATATTCCCGATAGATTCAAATTCACACATGTGCAATTAGAAATATTTATCTTTCTCTACTCAAATTTGTGCTATTCATTGTGTATTCCAATACTGAATAATATTTATTGTATAGTTTATAACACTATCTTATATTACAATACATACTACTTTAATGAAGAAAATACTATCAAATACTCCTCCAATTTCTTAACAACCATACTAATTTAACTGATCCTGTATCATCAATATTAAGAAAGGTTTATAATGTACTGTTATGGTAAATGAAATGTATATCTAGTGTTTAATAAAACATAATTTTTGTGAAACGATGTGTTTTCATTTAATTAAATTATTTAATATTTAACATTAATATAACTTTCGTAGTTTTTCATATGGATCTCCGTATATTTAACTAAAATACTCTTGTTTTACGAAATATTTTTAGGTATTTTTACCGTTTAGCGAGGACACCTCTTGTTTATTGTTAATTTTACAAGATTGTGTCGTTGAATATAGTGCACTGACAGGCACTGTTAAGAAAATTATATAACATTCAGTCAATCGCGAGACCTCATGGCTAAAAGAGGTGCAATTGATACTCGAGATCAACTTCAATCATTCCTTATTATAGACATACAAGGTTATGCGATTCAACATTTCGATCCAAAAGAGATGAGCATAAGTGACGGAGAAAGGAGCGTCCATTTTTTATTTAAACCTAGCATTGAATTCCATCTATTATCGAAGAAAGACCAGAGGACCGTTCGATGGCTTGAAAATAATTATTTAAATATAGAATACTCTACTGGTTATGTATATTTTAAGGATATTATTAACTTGTTAAAAAATATCTGTAACTCATATAATAGAGTGTATGTTAAAGGACATCAAAAAAAGGAGCTACTTAAGCAATATGTTGATATTGACATAATTAACTTGGAATATTTTAATGATGTACCAAAGCTTATTAAAAATGTCAATCATTGTTTTTATCATAATAATAAAACTAATGAAGAATGTATATGCACGCAAAATAATATTATAACTCTATGCAATTATCTAAAAAATAAAGAATTATTTTAACCTTATTATTTTTATTTCAATCCACCTATACATATTAATAATAATATAGCAAAATAGTATACGTATGAACATGTCTATACATGTATAAAAGGACCGCCGAGACGGCACCAATCCGAGGTAGGTATGTAAGCGAGAGATTTTTTATACATTTACATTAATTAACCATCGCCTGCCCTAAAAAAAGGATCATCCAGACGACCTCCATTCGATGCAGGTATGCGACCGAAAAAAATTAAGTGCATTCCTTAAAACACAGCCCGACCATGGGAACGGAATGCGCCCGCCGCTAATTGCATCTGCCCGCATACGTATATATGTATATATATGTATGCGCGGGAAAAAAAAGGTCTTTCTCTTTATGCATCACTCCATTTGCGTGGGAATCTAACGCAGATGTGTATCTATATATACGTAGATCGGCATCTTTAATTTCATTATAATCAGTATCTTCGAACAGTCAACATCGTTTTTAGTGCTTGTTTGTGTTTTACTACAAGGTATTTAGAACGCCTAATTTATATAATATTAACTTGCAATATTTTACATTAGTTTTTCTACCACTCTAAAATTTCATAGGACTTTTTAAAAATTGTTTTTTCAATTAGACTATTTTTAATAATTTAATGGCGTAAACTTTATTAATATTTTATTGAATATTATTTTTATATACAATTACTCCAGGATATGTTTCAAGTATTTTATATGCATTTAGTGTTTTCTTTAAATTGTTTTTAATGCTTAAGTGCGTAAATTTATATTATTAAATTGATTATTTTATAAGGTTTTATCAATAAATTCTCAATAATACAGGTATTTTTAGTTAAATATACGCGGATCATAGTTTCCATTAGTTTTTCTACTGCTCTAAAATTTTATAGGACTTTTTAAAAATTGTTTTTCAATTATAAGGCTATTCTTAATAATTTAATGATGCAAATTTTATTGAATATTTTATTGAATATTATTTTTATATACAATTAATCCAGGGTGCCTCAAAGTATTTTATATGCATTTAGTAGCTTCTTTATATTGTTTTTAACGTTTAAGCGTGTAAATTTATATAATTAAGTTGATTATTTTATACGGTTCTTTAAAAAGATTTTTTCAATAATTTAAATAAATTTTGTATAATACAAGTATTTTTTGCATTTAGTGCTTTCTTTAAATTGTTTTTAATGTATAAGTATGTGAATTTATATAATTAAGTTAATTATTTTATATGGTTCTTTAAAGAGATTTTTTTTAATAATTTAAATAAATTCTGAATAATACAGGTATTTTTAGTTAAATATACGCTGATCAGTCAAATAAATTAGCGATTTCGATATATTAAAAATTAGGTTTCAATAGCTTTTTATTCTCTTAAATTTATTATATTAATTATTTTTAATTTGTTTTTCATAGAATGAATTACATCATTTGCGGAAAATCCTTCACCCGGCGTGATAACATGAAGCGACATGTGAATACCCTCCACCGCAATTTTGTTTGCGGTATTTGTAGGGAGGGTGTGGAACATGTGAGCTAAGAAGAGGGTTAAAGTAGATGTTGCACCACCCACAAGTTCTAATGGACCTGTGGATGCTTTCTAAAGATAGATCATTAGTTTATATTAAATGTATGAAGAAAAAAACTTTACTACATATTGAAAGCCTGGTGTCCGTTTAGGCTTAGTCATGAGTCTATCTAATCATATAATCTTGTAACAAAATTTCTGGTGATATAAGCAGTGTATAAAATTCAATCTTCATTTAATGTAGTGCATATATAAATTTTGTATTCATTTAATGTGAGACTTCTGCTAAATTTTTTGTTAAGAGTGTAGAGTGATATTAATATTCACGAATTTGATGTATCAACTTTTTGAATGGTTGGTTGAGCTGAAAATCATAATTTTTTAGTGTCTCTGAGGTGGTTTTATGAAGCATCTAAATTTCAGATTAAAAGCTAATCGCGAGGCTTATTTCTTGTAATGATAGTACAAAAACATGAACTGTAAAAAGATAGCATATATTTTATCCGTTGTGAGACTTAGTATGTTTTCTTTCTCGCCCTTTTTTAAATATTATAAGAAAGTTAACTAAATCAATTTAAGAATTTATGTTATTTAAAAATTGAAATTAAACACGGAAATCTGTTGTAAATGGGGAAATTAATAATAATTTTTTGCCCTTAAATATTGATAAATAGTGGGCTATCTGTTGTAAATGGAAATAAATAATAATTTTTGTCTTAAATAGTAGGGTTACCAAACATGATTTTTCAAATGTTTTAAGTGCTACTATTTCTTAGTCGATCGAATGCTGCTTTTACTCTACAAATATATACAAAAAGAATGGTTTCACCTATCCGGCTATATAAACAAACAAAATATGCGTATTTGGTCTTCGGAGAATCCTCATGAGTTTATTCAATCGCCTCTCCATCCGCGAAAAATTGGTGTTTGGCTAGCGGTTTCTAGAAGGCGTATATTTGGACCTGTGTTTTTTGAAGGATCGATAAATGCTGAGAGATATCGAAATAATTTACTTGAACCGTTTTTACAAAATCTTCATGATGACGAACTTTTACATGGGTATTTCCAACAGGACAATGCAACAGCTCACAAAACATGGGAAAGTATGGCTCGAATTCGGTTAGAACGTTAATGCTGTCTTTATATTAGTTTTTTGTTTCGTTCTTTTATGATGTATAAACATTGTTATTTTTTAAATGTATAGGAAGTGGTATTTGCTATGTGTACAATGTGTTTCAAAATTAGTTTTTATTAGGCATAAACTATGTTTTTGTGTAAAAACCTCTAAATTTCATATTAAAAGCCGCTCGTCAATCATATTTCTTCTAATGATAGTACAACCCACGAACTGTAAAAGATAGACTCATTTTATGAATTTATGTTAATTCAAATTGATATTAAGCAGGGGTATCTGTAGATGGAAAATTAATAATAATTTTTTGTCTTAAATATTGATATATAGTGGGCTTACCAAACATGATTTTTCAAATGTTTTAAGTGTATTGCATGGATTTTTATGTAATTTCAAAGGGAATGTAATACATTCGCTGCTGTACAAACATAAACTGTAAAAGAGAGATAGAAGCATTTTTAGAACAAGTATATATTTCATATTTTTGTAAATCTTTTGGCTAGAACGTTAATGCTGTCTTTATATTAGTTTTTTGTTTGGTTCTTTTATGATATATAAAAATTGTTATTTTTTAAAATGTACAGGAAGTGGTATTTGCTATGTGGACAATGTGTTTCAAAATTAGTTTTATTAGTGATAAACTATGTATTTTGCATAAAAACCTCTAAATTTCATATTAAAAGCTGTACCTCAAGCATATTTCTTCTAATGATGGTACTAAACATGAAGTGTGAAAAGATAGTACATATTTTATCTGTTGTGGGACTTAGTATGTTTTCTTTTTCAACCTTTTTTTAAATATTATAAGAAAGTTAACTAAATCGATTTAAGAATTTATGTTATTTAAAATTGAGATTAAACTGGGGTATCTCTAAAATGGAAATATTTAATGTTATGTCTATTTTCATATGTATAGTGTTTTGTCAAAAAAGTTTTGATTGCTGAAAAAAGTGGGTAATAAAATTTTTTGATAGACCATGTATCTCACCTCTATCGTTTTACTGCATTGTTATATTGCACTATATGGGTCATCTCGAGAACATTCCTTGCCTTTGCATTTGATTGTTTTGTTTAAATTTTGATATTTGTGAAATTGAAAGTATGGTTGAGGTTTGTTTGATGTGTGTAGTTGTTTTATTTTTAATAAATTGTTTTCTTAAAAATATGGGCTCATTATTTTACTTTTCTAAAAGTCTTACTTTTGAAATGTCTTGTATATTCATGTTTGGTTGCTATGTTATCCAGTACCATACTATATATTTATTTTATGATTTGACAAAGTATGCCGATCTTAGATGTAAATCCGCGGTGGTGGCGTTTGAAAGTATGTTGTGTTGGGGTTTGACCTAGATGTATCTTCCTAAGTTGGTCTGGTGTTGTGGCGTTTGAAACTATGTTGGGTGGTTGTGGTGGTGGTTGTTGTTGTGATGCGTGATATGGAGTTGGGTATTTTCTAGAAGTTGAGTTTATATTTTGATCGATCATATTGATAGTCGGCCATTTCGCCTGACGTCACCTTAGTTTATTAGATTTTTGGCGGCCATCTTGGATTCGCTATCTTACTTTTCTAAAAATCCCTACCTTTGAAATGTTCTGTATATTAATATTTGGTTGCTATGTTATCCAGATGGATGGATGGATTGATGTATGGTTGGATGGATGGATGGATGGATGGATGTATGGATGGATGGATGGATGGATTGATTGTTGGATGGATGGATGGATGAATGTATGGATGTATGGATGGATTGATGGATGGTTGGATGGCTTTTTGAGAAAAGAGGGATTTGATAGTGGTTTGAATGTGTGGTTTTAATATAGGGGTTTCAGAACCGCTTCATGATCCGGTTGTGAGCTGATTCTAGCGATGGTTTTGAAATGATGTTTCATAGGAGTTTGAGTGCATGGTTTTGATAGATTGGATGCCTGACGTCACCTTAGTTTATTAGATTTTTGGCGGCCATCTTGGATTCGCCATCTTGCTTTTCTAAAAATCCCTACCTTTGAAACGTCCTGTATATTCATACTTGGTTGCTATCTCATCCAGATGGATTAATGGCTGGTTGGATGGATGGATGGTTGGATGGATGGATGGATGTATGGATGTATGGATGGATGGATGGATGGATGGATTGATTGTTGGATGGATGGATGGATGAATGTATGGATGTATGGATGGATTGATGGATGGTTGGATGGCTTTTTGAGAAAAGAGGGATTTGATAGTGGTTTGAATGTGTGGTTTTAATATAGGGGTTTCAGAACCGCTTCATGATCCGGTTGTGAGCTGATTCTAGCGATGGTTTTGAAATGATGTTTCATAGGAGTTTGAGTGCATGGTTTTGATAGATTGGATGCCTGACGTCACCTTAGTTTATTAGATTTTTGGCGGCCATCTTGGATTCGCTATCTTGCTTTTCTAAAAATCCCTACCTTTGAAACGTCCTGTATATTCATACTTGGTTGCTATCTCGTCCAGATGGATGGATGGATTAATGGATGGTTGGATGGATGGATGGTTGGATGGATGGTTGGATGGATGTATGGATGGATGGATGGATGGATGGATTGATGGTTGGGTGGATGGATGTATGGATGTATGGATGGATGGATGGATTGATGGATGGTTGGATGGCTTTTTGAGAAAAGAGGGATTTGATAGTGGTTTGAATGTGTGGTTTTAATATAGGGGTTTCAGAACCGCTTCATGACGTGAGCTGATTCTAGCGATGGTTTTGAGATGATGTTTCATAGGAGTTCGAGTGCATGGTTTTGATAGATTGGATGCTTGACGTGACATTAGTTTATTAGATTTTTGGCGGCCATCTTGGATTCGCCTTCTTGCTTTTCTAAAAGTCCCTACCTTTGAAACGTCCTGTATATTCATACTTGGTTGCTATCTCGTCCAGTAGCATACTGTATATTTATTTTATAATTTTGAAATGGTATGCCGATCTTAGATGTAAAGTTTATATTTTTATCGACCATCTTGATGGTATGAAGCTTGGAGATATTGTTAATTTAAAATAATATTGTTAATTTATAAATAATAATAAATAAATTGTTTTTCTTAAAAAAATATATTGTTTGTTTTATTTTATTTTATAAGTAAGATATACATTTCATGCATGCGGCTATCACAGAAGCAGACAGCCGTTGCGGTTTCCGCTGGAAACATGTTTAGACCTGTTTGAAGTACATTGAGAAGCGCGATAGCAAGCCGGGTAATTTATTCAGGAATTCTCTAGAAACAAAGACCATCTTGATGGTCAGCCATTTTGTCTGACGTCACCTTAGTTTGGCTAGTGACCGTGAGAGGATGCTGCATTATGGTAATCATGAGAGATGCCATTTCTTGGTTAGTGGCTGTGAGAGGGAGTCACATTGGGTTGGTAATGATGAAATCTGCCATTTCTTAGTTTGGTTAGTGGCCGTCAGAGGGCGCCACATTGGGTTGGTAATGATGAAATCTGCAATTTTAGTTGGGTTGGTAATGATGAAATCTGCAATTTTAGTTGGGTTGGTAATGATGAAATCTGCAATTTTTAGTTGGGTTGGTAATGATGAAATCTGCAATTTTAGTTGGGTTGGTAATGATGAAATCTGCAATTTTTAGTTGGGTTGGCGACCGCGAGGGGGCGCCACATCAGTTGGGTTGGCAGAGGGCGCCACTAGGGCGAGGGGGGTGAGGGGGATCTGGGTGAGAGGGGGAGGAGGCGCCAGAATCGGCGTAAGTACCCTACTTACTGAAAAACTAATCAGATCTCAAGAGGGAGATTATACACGTGAATACAAAATTTGGAATTGATATCTCCAGCGGTTTGACCGCTATCGTGGTCACACACAGACACACAGGCACACAGACACACAGACAGACAGACACACAGACATTTTTTAAAAACCACTTTTTTGGTATCAGGGGACCTCAAAACGTGGACATCTGCAAAAATCTCGAGGTCGAAAATTTTCATCATCACAATACTTCCTTATACTACGTATAAGAAAGTAAAAAATGAGGTGTGGCCACCACACGACTTTCTTATACGTATGAGCGTTTCAAACTATACAATCTTAAGAATTTTTTTATACAAAACTTATTCAAAATCCTATTCTAAGTACTTTTATTCTCTTAATAAATCGCTATAGAATGCATACTTTGCAAGATATTCGAAAAAAAGTGCTACTCGCTAAGAGTAAAAGTGCTACTTCCGGTCCGAATCTTGAAATTTCATGTAGACAAAAAATATTGCAAATATAACTCTAAATACTTTTGTACTTTTAATAAATATATATAGAATGCATAATTTACGACATATTTGCCAAATATCGTTATTCGGTAAGAGTAAAAGTGTTACTTCCGGTCCGAATTTTGAAATTTTTTTTATACAAAAGATATTGAAAATTATGTTATAAATACTTTTATACACGTAACGTACCTGTCTAAAAAGCTTGACTTGCGAAATATTCGCAAAAAACCGATTTTCGATAAGAGTAAAAGACCTACTTCCGGTAGGAATTTCGAAAAACTTTTTAAATAAAATTGTTCTCAATTTTAATTTTAAGTACATATGAATTCTTTATAAATTTGTATAAACTTAGTATTTGACGAAATATTGGAAAAATTCGATTTTTTCACTGAAGTAAACTGCTACTTCCGGTCTACCAATTTTACTGAAAAACTAATCAGATCTCAAGAGGGAGATTATACACGTAAATACAAAATTTGGAATTGATATCTCCAACGGTTTGACCGCTATCGTGGTCACACACACACACACACAGACAGACAGACAGACAGACAGACAGACAGACAGACAGACAGACAGACAGACAGGCAGACAAACAGACAGACACACAGACATTTTTTAAAAACCACTTTTTTGGTATCTGGGGACCGCAAAACGTGGACATCTGCAAAAATCTCGAGGTCGAAAATTTTCATCATCACAATACTTCCTTATACTACGTATAAGAAAGTAAAACAGTCGAAGATGGATTGAGAGAGATTGAGAAGAAATCATCACGTACATTATATTAGCGAGAGGCCAAATCAATTGATTTTCCGCTTTATTCATAAGTATTTCCGATATCGTCAATAGAAAGTTCGGTTGCCAACAGGACATTTTTAATCTCCAAATGAAAGTTCTATTATTCAAAAGAAAGTCCGCTATGATCAAAAGAAAGTTCGATTTACCTAAATACATAAGAAAATGGATTTGTTGAATAACACATTATTTTCTATATGTTTTAGATAACAGATACATAAATAATAAATATAAATGTTCTACCAAATAACAAGATTAATCTTCTATTTCCTCACGCCTTAAGATTTTTTTTTGTGCTAGACAGCAACCGTCCTTTCTTTTATAGATAGATAATAGAACTTTCATTTGGAGATTAGAAATGTCATGTTGACAACCGAACTTTCTATTGATGATATCGGAATTACTTATGAATACAACGGGAAATCAATTGATTTGGACTGTAATTCACTTCGTGAAGAAGTACAAACAGCTATCTCTCTTGGTGAGAAGCTTTCTGTGTGTTAATAATGTATCGATGCTAATCGACAAAAATTAAAGATTCCTGAGATATCATCGATCATCTGAATATAACCATCAACAGCAAGAATTAGAGGTTAAGAAAGAAACAGCTTAGCATATTTGATTCTACTTAAATAAAAACACCTAATTAAATCCTGAGGAAGAAATTCCTTTTAAGAAATTCCTACATGTGTTCCCGTTAGTTGGATGTGATCCTTAAATTTCTTGTTCATCTAGAAGCTACAAGTCCACTCATTGCAATGATGTAATTGAAAATTAGACGCTATTCATTCTGCAGCTGCCATATATTATAAGGTATTCTTTCTAGTAATGAAATCAATTAATTAAATATATATTCTATTTCTTTGTTTAATAAAAAGTCAGTGTAATTTTTGTAAACAGAAATTCTATTTTTATAAATGCAGACGATACATTCTACTTAATAATCATTCGATTCAAAAGGTCAAAAACACATTAGAGTGTAAAATGTAATTTGCTTGAAGAAAATACAAATAGAAAAATTAATTGATTAATTATCGTACTTACTAAATTAAGTTAATCCGTAATCAATTGCACATGCATTGTTATTTATACACATAAAGGGTGTAGGTTAATTTTACACAGTTGCAATTAACTCAGTTTATATTTCATTTATGTATGTAAATTCTGAACAGAATTACGTTCAATGTAATTAATATTTTCCTATCTACTAAGTAACGAAAGCTAAGTTCTGATCGTTCATTTACTCGTATGTATTATTGAGGTTACTATCTAACAAATAAGAATAGTATTATATACTTAAGCTATTAATAATTTAATTTGGCATTTACCTATACCATTAATAAACCTTGAATATCAATTTGTTCCTGAAGTATTGTTTTATTTGTATAAGAGTTGATAGAAAGTAGACGAGTCAATATACAGACTTCAAATATTTGCCCAGTTTAAAATTATTCTACTTGAATCCTGCCTTTAGAGTAAAGAAAGTTGTTGGTAATTACCAGGTAGATTTGTTGATTACTTCAAAATAAATCATCGATACAAATTAATATATTAAGTATATGAGAATTAACTAATCACCATTCTAATTGAACCGACTTTATTCCTGTAGATAATTCATGCTCTCCACTGTGTTAAATATGTATAATCGAGCCGGTGATAAAACCTATCTAGATATCCTATAAAAAATTAACCTTTTTGTAAACTTTCAAGCGTCGCACTTAACAGGGTCTTTTCTGCGATGTATTCATATTAAATTGAATAAAGACTATATTCAAGTTGGTAATACGTTACCTGGCACCAATATCTATTCAAATTTTAATGGTAATATTTTTCTGGGATTATTAAAACCAATATCTTAAACTCTGATTTAAAAGTTATTCTTATTATAATAATGTGTGGTTGATCCTAAAGAAATATACAAGGGTCAAACCATAACAATATATATGAGTACATATAAACATATAAAAAAGAATAAAGCTAAACAGAGCAGTGGGACGCACATAAATTTTGTTGTTCCAAATCAAATTCATCTAAAGAATAAAAAGATTGTAAATATAACATATTTTCTAATGCTTTTTTAAAGCAACTTGCACTGGTCAAGTCCTTAATGTACTTTGGGATATGATAATATATCGGTTGTGTCAAATACCATTAGCCATAGGAAATCAATGTATACGTATATACGATGTATACGTCGCCGGATTTGGGATGGCAGTAGGTACGTATGTTAATAGTGTATCTCATGTAATAGAGCCTTAGGTGGCGTCACCGATCAAAACGAAAATGAAAAGTGTGAACACATGGATGGTAAAACTAACATCAAGCAGTAAATAATTACTGTGACTTACATATATACCTTTATACGTAAAACGTATATGCATATATGCATGTGTTTGAGATACACACATACATTAAGTGCTATTGTCGACAATCGAACGCACAGACACTGGTGTTTCGACCTATGAGGTCTCATCAGTGTGCGTGGAGATTCTCGACAATAGCTTCAAGACTTAAATCGCTGCTTATGTCATTTTAGCGTGTTAAATGCAGTGAGAGTATCACAGCGACATCTAACACCCAAAAGATGACACAGAACAAAGCGATGGCTTCTGACGGCATGTTCTGCTATACAGAGGCCTGTATGTTAATAGTGTATCTCATGTAATAGAGCCTTAGGCCTCTGTATAGCAGAACATGCCGTCAGAAGCCATCGCTTTGTTCTGTGTCATCTTTTGGGTGTTAGATGTCGCTGTGATACTCTCACTGCATTTAACACGCTAAAATGACATAAGCAGCGATTTAAGTCTTGAAGCTATTGTCGAGAATCTCCACGCACACTGATGAGACCTCATAGGTCGAAACACCGGTGTCTGTGCGTTCGATTGTCGACAATAGCACTTAATGTATGTGTGTATCTCAAACACATGCATATATGCATATACGTTTTACGTATAAAGGTATATATGTAAGTCACAGTAATTATTTACTGCTTGATGTTAGTTTTAACATCCATGTGTTCACACTTTTCATTTTCGTTTTGGTAGGTACCGGGTTGGCATAGATATACATTCGTATACATCGCACATACGTATGCATGAGAGTTCCTATGGCTAATGGTATTTGATACAACCGGTATATTTAAGACCTGACTAATTGCATTATTTGGTACCCTTGTGAGAGTAGCTTGTGGCACTGTAAAATAGACACCGCGAATACTGTACTTGTGGTTCAAAATACACTTGTCAAACGTACTGCTTACACCCCTTCTCACACACAAAGCACATTCCATAACATAGAGACCTGGAAGCGCATTTATTTTTCGTGTCCTGAATATTTCACGGTTTAAAACTGCAGGAAAACTTTTTTTTTGTAGAATGAAAAGTATTTTCGCGCTTTCACTGTTCCCCCAGAAAACCAAACCATACCGCAACCACGATTCGACGTAAGCTCTGTACGCACACAACCTGAGCTCACTGTTCACTGAGCCAGAAATAAGTCTAAGGGCATAGTTAATTAGAGAAATCTTCTTAAATAGATGTTGTATATGGAATTCCAATTCAGTTGTGAATTGACCTTGATGCCGAGAAACATTGCCTCAGACGACGAGGTGAATACACTGTCTCACCCTGTCCAGCGAAATGGATGATTTGAGTTTTACCCACGTTCAACTTAAGTTCGCTTGCTTTGAACCGCGCATTAATAGAGGAAAGTTCAAGCACAATGGTTTTCCTTAAGTAGTTTTCAGCTGATTGTATCCGTAATGATACGTCATCCGCAAATAAGGCCATAGAATGTTCGGATACTAGCGGTAACCCATTTATGTAAAGTAAAAATAATAGCGGTCCTAGTATGGTTCCTTCTTCGATTATTGCCACAACACTCTGTCTTCTATCCTCCAAATTTCCTCTTAATCCCCATGCAAATTTACCCGTTTGATAACCATTTTGTTTATCCGCGATGAGTTTGTTTGTTTATAAACCCATACAATCTCCTATATATCAGTCTTTCAAACACCTTGGCCACATTTGAAATGAGTACTATCTGCCTGTAATTTGTAATATCATAAACCTCTCCCTTCTTCTACATCGGACATATAACAGTTGTTTTCAACGCATCCGGAAAGCACGAGGTCTCGAAACATCTATTTATGATATGACATGATGGGTCGGCTAGATGAACTGCGACAGCCTTCAGCACGGGAACAGATATTTCAGCATATCCTGTGGACATGGTATTCTTTAGTTCCAATATAAATATAAACAGATCTCCTTACAGGACATTTCTTTACGTTGAGTTGACCACCCTCTTTCATCAATATTAGCACATATATTTAGGAAATATCTGTTTGTGTAGTCCAAGGGCAGCTTTTGGTCCGTTATTCCATCAATTTTAACACTAGAAAGAAAACTCCTTCGACTGCTATTTCGTCCTGATATGTTATTCACCAATGCCCATATTGCCTTGCTTTTATTATCCGATAACAGATTCCCTTTAGCCTACTTAATTTCACTCTTTAAATAATCTGCATAATTCGTATAGAGTAATCTGTTTTCAATGTAACCCTCATATAATTACCTTTCAATTCCACACATTTTCGAGTTCTTCAGTTAGCTATAGATTCGCTCTTTTCCTTGTTTGCTTAAACGTATATTGGCAGATTTCATTGACAATATTAAAATATAAGCATAGGACAGTTGGTATTACTTATATAGTTATATCAATAGGCTTGGGTCTACCACAAACTGTTCAGTTAATGCAATTATATAAATAATAAAGACGCAACTATGTAATGAAAAATTACAAGTAGAGCTGTTGATATTATAACAAATAAGAATGTAAAATCAGTCGTGTATAAATGAAAATGTAAGCAAATAAGCATAGGACAACCGGTATTACTAATGCAGTCCCATCAAATGGTTTAGGTTTACCTAGAGATGTACATTTGATAGAAAATACACAGACAATAAACGATGCAACTATGTAAACAAACACATCTTAACACATACATAGTTAGAAAGTGTGGAAATAAAGCAACGGATAAAGGCAATAAATTCGTTAATGTTCATTTTAAAAAAAAAATCTCGAAGGTGTATAGCGATTTTGACTAAGCGGAATATTTTCCTCGCATTTTCAGTTTGTTACGTTATTTGTTTTTCATGTTATGACGTCACCCACTTTTTTTTTAAATAACAATCTATATCTTGTTAATTGATTTCGATAGTACTTCCAATTCCCTATGCAACGGTATACATTTTTTTATATGTTATATGTTTAGGTATCGGTGCATATAACAAAAAACATTAGTTAACGGCTGTCAGAATAAATTAATTTGTCAGCCTCACAATAAAATAAGTGTTACTCCCTTTTCTAAATTAGAATAATTTACCTTTTGCAAACTACCAAATAATAGTATGTATATGGTTACAACGTGATGGTGCTCCGCCTCATTACGCAATTAATGTGCGACACTATTTGGACCAATTCTCCCAAGAAGATGGATAAAAAGAAGAGGGTCGATGGAATGGACGGCTAGGTTTTCAGATCTAACGCCATTAGATTTCTTTTTATAGGGGTACTTAAAAAGTAAAGGTATAAAATTTAGAAGATCTCAAGCACAGAATTTGATATTAAACTGGATTAATATCTGCTCAAACTTTTCAGAATGTGAGAAATGAGTTTTATAATCGTTTTGGGTATTGTCAGCAATTTCTCATTATTATGGTATATCTTTTTTTAATGCGCCCGCAATATCTCCAGAATCTCTGTTTTTAATGAATAAACTGGCATTTGGCGAAAAAAGTGAGCCATTCTCATTTTTTCAACGTCTTGTGCTTAACCCAAAATATCTTCTGTTTCGAAAAGCAGCTACATATCCTCCTTGGACTTCTAGTGCAGTGGAAATAGTATTGAGTGGAAAGAGTTTTGATTGTGATGAAAGCGAGAAAGCCGCTGCCGGTGAAACTCATAAACTTTCCGTCGATACAGTCATCCAAAGAAAAAAATGATGAATTTGGAACCAATTCACCAACGATTCAGAGCTTTTATAAATGGCTAATAAACGTTAAAATAGACACAGCTTGGGAGTGTTTTCTAAAAATACTGCAGGTAGTTTATCTGCAAAACGGTATAGTTCGAAATACAGTATTAGTGTTCAGACCACAGCCATAAGGATACGCAGAGTTGGAGTAACCAGAGGAAGCAAAAGAGCACCATGTGGGCGTCCAGCAAAAGTAGAAGTGTCCAAAAAGATGCAAAAAAGAAGGGATAATTTAGCAGCAAATGTGTTAGCAAACCAGGCGAACGTTATAAAGCATGGCACAAGTCACTAAAAGTGAGTTTCACGAATTTGACGTATAGGTATTAGGTAGATGATCACTATTATTATTTTCCTATGTTATTCATACACTGAAGTTGTGTTTACACTACTTATATATTTTCCGTATGATATATCACACAGAAACATGATATAAAGGAAAACATACCTATATACCTATAGTATATTACAAATAATATAATGTAATATGGCATTTTGTATAACATGTTTGTCTGAATGCAACAACTTCAAGGTTTAATTAATTATTATTAATGTTTGCCGACATTCCGCATTGCAGCTTCGCGGCGAATTCCATTGTACACCCGCATCTGACACTATTTTCAAACTTCCATTCCGCATATGAGTTTCGCAGCGAATTCCATTATGCAGCCGCATCTGGCACTAAGCTACTTTATTGGTAAATTATTTTGGATTGGCCAATCAAAACTGCGCTGGTGTCAAATACATAGGCGGAATGTATAAATGCAACCCGTTCAATGACTCCTGGAGCTGGCCATGAGCTCTAGCGGTATTCGTTTTCAGCGCCGTAACTTCCTGAAAGCACAGATTCACTACCTTCTTTACAGTTGAAGTTATATTGTAGTGACTTATCTTAAAATGAATAAACTAAGATGATAGCTATCCTTTGAATTATGTAAGAAATGATTGATTGAACATTCCAGATATAACTGATACTTCTCCCTTTTTCAATGTAGAATATCCTTGAGGAACATTGTCAAATTAATGTCGAATAAGTATATTTATTTGTTCAAAACTTTGGTTTAAATGACATCTCATGTCTTTCAAGGTATATTTATTAATATTGATATAATAATAAAAAATAAAAAATAAATTAATAAACTTATTTAATTTAAAATATTGAAAACACCACTTAGCTTTGCATTATTTTGAAAAACTTATATATAGAAATATCAACAAACCTTTGTCTAATGTATTCCGTAGCTGTCATTGTTGATACTTATCAGACTGTTCATTTTATTAAGAATACTATTGATTTTCATATATGTCTTTATATTTGTGTTATTAATAATAAAACTCAATATACAACTGAAGGACATCATGTAAAGATAATTTTTTCCTTAAGGAAAAGCAACGCGACCATAATAATGCCCTCAGCATCCAACTCAACGAGGATCTCATCGACAAATACAACTATTTTAACTGAAAAAAAAATGTAGCATTGTTTATAATACTTGTACATTTAATTTTTAAAATAAATAGTTCCGTGTTTTTTCAATAATATCTTATTCGTATCATATTCTGAAGAATGTATTTAATGATAATCACATGGTTTAAATTCTAAATAAGTTTCAAATAATAACAGGTTTGTTATCAAAACACGTGGTTATCAATAATTACGATTTCACTTAAACTGTCCCATAATGTATTTGTGTACAGCCATATTATTTAACCAATTTTCTCTATGTTATCCCTTTACTGTCCACTTATTAAAAGTTTATTTTATGTAGCCAAATACGCCCGTAAAAGCCCGTTAGAAACTTTGTTCAATAACACAATAGATATTTAATACAGTTTCGGGATCCGTGGGGTTTTTCATAGTCCATATAGTTTGGCAAGAGGGCAAATCGTCCAGTCCAGAAAATTGCAATATCAGATTTCATTAACTTTCCAACTTCCTCTATGCATTATACATAGGGACGGACTGGGCAGCTTTAGTATTTTTGCAGACTGCGAAATCCCCTCTGTGTTGTCGGATGGTAATTGATTTTCTTCAAGAAACTAGCTGTGATTTTTTTTTAGGTCCTGTTTCCATTATATTGGTGGAGTAAGGGAGCATAGAGGAAAATAATGGATGCTTTTTATTTTTATCGCATTTCCTACATATGTGGCAGAAAAATGTAACTTGACAGATGAAATGTGAAAAAAATGTTTGTTCTGATATGTGTATAATTGTTTTTGCTAGTTAAAATTAAGTAATATATATTCGTAAAAAAATACATTTCTCATTTTTTAATCTTAGCTACAATTACTTTATAAAAATTAATTTTTAAAACGGTTAGAGTTATTTAACTAGGATCCGTCATATACTGCGAAAATAATACGATAATCAACTAATGAGCAACGTTTGTTTTTTTTTTGTGGCAGAAAAATGTAATTTAACAGATGAAATATTTTAGACCAAGATGTGATCAATAAATATATGGTCTTTTACAGATATATATTACTTGGCCCTAAACTTACCCTCAAGATGAATTGTTTATATACTTATAGAAAAAAAATATCGCGAAAGTGTTAGTAGCCTGTAAGATGATTCCAAATCTATCAAGTGACGAATATGCTTTATTTTGTATAACGCAAACTCTGCCGTTTTCTATTCATTGTACAGTTTGTATTAAATAATAAAGTCGAAGGGATAAGTACAAATTACTTTGAGCATTTACAAATATGTTAACATGATCACTACGTTGAAAAATAAATGTTAAATTATTGTAAATATGTAAAAAGTAATTTAATTTAAAATATGTATTTAGTATATTAGCATATTTCAATCAACATTTTATTGAGGTTATGTCAAACTCTTAATTTGGACAACTCGCATACGAGGGACAAGCTAAAATTATTGAGCATAAGAAACACGGTTAATAATTTCTAGGATTTTCTTTTAAATATGCTCAAAGTAATTCTCTTCAGCAATGGTAACTTGATCGTTCTTTCTCTCCACTGTTTAACAAGCTCCCAATTAATTTTCTTTCGGAATATGTACCTTCAAAATAAGCGTGAACGGCGGTTAATCTCTTCTTCCGAGAAAACCTACCTCACAAACTGCATTTAAGCCCCAAAAATAGCCAAACAGCCTAACATTGCCAACTCTGGTGAGTTCGGCATATGTTCTATTACTTTTTCAAATTTTTCATTGTACCAAATAGCTGTAACTGCATTTACTAAGCCAGTACGTCTGAAGAATACCACATATATAATCTTTTTTATAGCTCGCTGCTTCTTAGTCATTGTAGGAGTTTTCTCATCTTCGTGAATCCATACACGACTCTCTTGGCGGGTAGGAAGGTCGAAAAAGGCAATGTAAGTTTCGTCACCTGTCACTATTTTGGAAGAAAATTGGTGTTAGCTATTATTTACGGACTTTAAGGTTTCATGGAAAATTCTCACACACTCTGCTTTTTGGAGGCCAGAAAGGTGATGCGGCACAAAACGACTTATCACTTTTTGCTTTCTTACACGTAGTATAAGGAAGTATTGTGATGACGAAAAATTTCGATCCCGAGATTTTTGCAGATGTCCACGTTTTGGAGTCCCCGAATACCGAAAAAGTGGTTTTCAAAAAATTGCTCCCTCGCTCTCTGTGTGTAACCACGATAGTGGTCAAACGGCTGAATATATCAATCCCAAATTTTATATTTACGTATTGCTATGATATTAGTACAATTGTTATAGGGTTGCCACGATCTAGCTCATAAAACAAAATTCTCTCTCTCTCAGGTTCCCTCGGCGAGACTGTACAATGTTCACGTCAGGAATCGTGATCTTAGGAAACAGTATAAAAAAACCACAAATTACTTGAAGACAAAAAAATGAAATAAATAATTAATTATCTTTTCTAAAATCTTTAATAAAAGTGAAAAACAAATCAGATATAAATTATTTATTATAAAAAAACAAAAAAAAAAAAAAACTTTCATTAATAAATTCTCAAGAAAAAATCCTACCCACAATTTGACCAGATAGGATAAAAAAAACTTGTACTGACAAACGCGACAAAATTTACCTAATTAATTACTTAAAATAAATAATAATGTCCTTACAAAATAATAATTACTTAAAATAAATAAATTAAATACCTATCATTAAAATACATCAAATTATAGCAAACTGATATAGTAAAGAAAATTATCTAATTTAATAGCTTCTCAATAAATATAAAATATTCTCAAACACGTGCAGGAAACAAAATGAAGGTTACGAGTCTACTTTTTACAATATCAAAATTTTCTTTTATTATTATAAAGAATGCATTCTCTTACTTAAAAATATATATACTTAACTTGCATAACAGCAATAACTAATTCACAACTTGATTAAATCTTGGCTCCGTAAAAATAAATTATTATAACAAATTTTATTCAAACATCATATCTTTAATTCTACTGCACTAGACCGGAGACCAAAATTTAATCAATATTCACACGGCAGGACAAGTGAAAGTCACACATCCCCTACCACGTCTCATAAACTTCGCACATGTATAGGTACAATATTAATATCAACTTGAGGAGCGTAAATAATCTTCAGGCATCTTCTCTTTTAAATACAAATAACAAAATAAATATTAATATACACAGATTACCAAAACATTTGCCCCACAGAAAAATAAATTTGAAGTAAATCAATTTATTTAATATTACATATCCATGATATAAAAAAACCATAGCATATCTCCAAAATAACAATTTATTAAATCTGTGCAAAGCAAAGATTTCAGAAATTTTTATTTTCCGCACACAACATCTTACTATCTCTAATGTTTTCACCAAATACAATATAATGTAAAAATTAAAACCCTTCTCCGCACACAGAATATAATTGTATAGTACCTCACAATCTTCTTAAGGATTGTTCAAATATGGATGAAGCATACTAATGTGATATCGTCCCTTCTTGATGCGTCCATCCATTGAATAGAGCTCATATGTGACATTATTAAATATTCTTGTGATAATATACGGACCACAATAAGGAAGATCCAATTTAGCACACTTTTGTTGATTTCTTCTGGCAACCCTGTATCTTCTAACAATAACTGTATCACCAATATTAAACCTAGTTCTTTCTTTGATTTTTTCATTTTCTCGGCGCACATACATCTCCCCTTGCCTTTGTAGTCTTCCTCGAACCAAATTATTTCTCTCTTCTAGATTATGAACAACTTCTCCATGCAAATCCCAGGGCCGACTAGGAGTCGTTCCATTCATCAAAGTTGCTGGACACTCTTCAGTAAGGGTATTGGGCGAATTGTTCATGGAATCTTCTATCTGTTGAACATACTGGACCCAGCCTACATGGTGTTCATGGGTTTTCATCCTCAAAAATTTGATTACCTCTTGAATATACCGCTCGCATGGATTGGCACATGGATGGCGTATCGAAGAAAAACATACATTAATATTTTGTTCATTTAAAGCATTTATAAATCTATCATTAGTAAAATAACTAGCATTATCTGCTAAAATGCGTCTCATTTTTCCTTGATTTTGTACGAAGTTATTAATACATAAAAGTGCAATCTCAGAATTGTATTTTGTAGTGGGAAACAGCCTAACAAATTTAGTAAAAATATCCACCATAACAAATATATTTCTATACCCATAATCTCCTGGTATTAAATTTCCTAAGAAATCAATCGCTACTAAATCCAATTTATTATTCACTATTATACTTTTTATATCATGTTGCAATGTGCGATTTTTATGCTTTCCAAAATAACATTCATTACAATTCCTTACCACCCTTTTCGCAATACTTCTATCCTTAACAGCATAAAAAGCTTCTCTAAAAGTTAACCAAACTTTCCTAGTCCCAATATGTCCCAGTTCATTATGAATAATAGACATTGCTTGACGAGCATACATTTCATTTACAACCACATTATACTGATCACGAATCTGTTTTTTAATAAGCCCATCATGAAAAATATAATCTTTATAATTCCCCACATTTCTCAATTCCTCTTTAATATGATCAAAACATTCATCCTGCTGGACCTGATGGATCTCAACATAGTCAAACATTCCCTCAGCTGCATATCTATTATAAGCATTTAACTCTACATGATTGAAGTTACTTTTTATATTGTACATTCTTGTTAAAGCATCAGCGGTAACATTTAGAACACCTCTGATATGTCTAATTTGAAATGAATATTCTGATAACAACAATGACCATCTATATATTCGATTATTTGAAAATCTAGTTGACAAAAGTGACGTCAACGCCGCATGATCTGATTCTACAATAAATTTTTTAGCCAACAAATAAAAACGTAATTTATTTACAGTATGCACAACAGCAAGTAACTCTTTTTCTCCCACTGTATATCTTAATTCATATTTTTTTAATAGCCTTGAAATGAAACAAATAGGCTCTTCATTTCCCTCATCATCTAACTGAATTAAAACTCCACTTATAGCAGAATCACTAGCATCAACTCTTAATAAAAATTCTTTAGAAAAATCAGGCAGTACTAATAACAAACTATTATAAAATTCATTCTTAACCTTTTCAAAAGCATCTATTCTTTCTTTAGACCAAATAAATTTTTCATTCTTTCTTAATAATTCATACAATGGTGCACATAATTTTGCCAAATACGGAACAAATCTTTTATAATAACCCACAATACCAAGAAAACCTCTCAACATTTTCACATTCTTAGGTCTAGGATAATTTTTTATAACCTCCAGCCTAGAATCATCCACACTGACATATTTTAAACTTAAATTATATCCAAGGAATTTAATTTCCTTTTTAAAAAACTCACATTTCCTAATATTAATTTTTAAACCATTATTTGCTAATACCTCTATAACCTTCCTTAAATGTTCCATGTGTTCTTCAATTGTCTTGCTAAATATTAAAATATCATCTATATAATGGGATACAAACGATTCATAAGGTTCCAAAATTTGTTGCATTGCTCTAATTAAAGCAGCAGACGAGCTACTTAGTCCATATGGTACCACTTTAAATTGGTATACAGCTCCATCTACCATAAAACCACAATATTTTCTACTCTTTCTTTCTAAAGGCACCAACCAAAAAGAACTTTTTAGATCCAACTTAGTATAAATCATAGCGTCGCTGCACTTAGATAATAACGTTTCCACAGTTACAGGAGTCTCAAATTGCATCTTGGTACGATCATTCAACCTTCTCACATCCAAAGATAAGCGAATATCTCCACACTTCTTTTGAACCACCACCAGCGGATTGACATACCTTGTGACACCTCTCTCAATAACACCATCTCGCAACATCTTCCTTACTTCTTCTCTCACCTTCTCTTGCATATTTTTGGGAATTGGATAATTTTTAATTTTAAATGGTCTCGACTCATCTACTTCTAATGAATGTACATAATTTTTAGCAATACAGGGAAATTTATCTACTAAGGAAATATTCTTCTTTATCATATCTTTGACATTTTCTGTATATTTTTCTTCAACATTAATTTCAAGTAAATCTACATCTTCAGGCACCTCGATACACATATTATTGGACTCTATTTCTTTAACCTCTTCAACCTCTTCATAATTTTCACCATTTATACTTTTTATAACTTCTTTTACTTCATATACCATTTCCATATTATTTATAATCTTTTCATTTTCTTCATCTTCTTCATCCTGCTGAACCCAAGAAACTACTTGATTCTCCACCACCATACATTTTTTTTCAATGTCTATTACTGCCTTTATTTTCTCTAACAGGTCCATTCCAATAATACCATCTCTTTGTAAACCTTTGACTGACATAAATTCTCCCAAAAACTTATTATCTTTTACCATAAATTCAACTACATAAATTTTATTTACCATTGCTATTATCTTTTTCGTCGCAGACACAATTGTAATTTTTCTTGTAGGTATATATTTACCTGCATTCATACTTTCTAATTTTTTTATTATTTGATCATCCAAGATTGAAATTTCACTCCCCGTATCAACTAAACAATTTATTTTCACTCCTCCCATAGTAACTTTTATATGTGGCAACATCTTATTATCTAAACTATCTGAATCATTATCTATCATTGCATTCATACTAATAATCTCTTTGGTTGGCCTATCTAAAAATCCTGACACTTTGCCTTTTCCTCTCTCTCTACATTTTCTCTACTATTTTCTTTTTTAGTACCATTATATGAAAAATTTTTATTTACTCTTTCATTCTGTATATAATTACGATTTATATTTTCCTCTCTTAATTGACATGCTCTATCATTCTCTCTATTCCAATTTACATTTATATTTTCTACCTGTGGTCTCACAAATCTATTTGACATGTTATAATTGTGTGAATTTCTTTCTCTATCATTAAAATTTCTTTGCTCTCTATATCTTATACCATTTCTATCATATTTTAACATATTACAACTTTGAAATCTATTTCCATACTCAGCATCATCTAATCTCCTCAATAATTCTATAAACTGACTAATGGTCTTTATATTTTGTATGGCCACTGCCTGACTTACTTCAAAATCAAAATGACATGCTAATTGTGTAACCAAATCAATTTCTAGCATAGCAGGAGTTAAATATTTTAAAATTGAATATTTTTTTATTATATATGTTTCACGATTATCTGAACCTCCTTTCTTAAAATTACCAAATAATAAATCTTTTCTCACCCTCATTTGTGTCATCTGTCCCCAATACTGCTGTGTGAATCTCTTTTCAAAATCCTCGAACGTCATCACCTCGTCAGAAATCATGTCCCACCAGATAAGAGCATCGTCCTTCAAACAATTTCTCACCATCTGCAGCTTTCTACCATCTCCTGGAACATTCTCCAAACACACCTTCAAATTCTTCAGAAAACCCATCGGATTTATTGATGTTGATCCATAAAACTTAGGCAAAGCATCATCTGCTACTGGCATCGGAATATATTTTATTATTTCACCATTTCCCCGAATTTGTTCATTTTTTATTGCTGTTATCTTCTCTTCCACCTTTTCCATTTCTTTTCCATTTAATACATCTCTCTGTAGCACTTTTATGCATTTATCTTCAATAATATTTATTCTTTTTAACATTTCTTCTTTCATTACATCAACTTTAATTTTTAATTCTTCAATATCTTGTTTATTTTCTTCTATTTTCTTTATTTGTCCATCCACCTGTCCAAACTTTGCCATAATTACCTCAAAACTTCTTTGCATCCTTTCTTCCATCTTGTCAATTCTTTCTCCCATTTTCAATATCATTTCCATCAACATTTTATTTTCTCCTTCTTCTTTTTTCTTTAAGATAGACTCCATACCCTGTCTCTGCTCCTGCGACTCATCACTCTCATACCCTGCTGGTTGTCTCCATTCCATTTTCTTTTCTCCCTCCATTTTGTTTAACACATCCATATTTTGTTGAGCGCCTTGTAAATTTCCACTTCCTTCCATTTTCAAACCACGTTGTTTCAGCCAAAATAATTGCTTTTCTGCCACACTTTGATTGCCGCCAAAATAATTGCTTTTCTGCCACACGTTGGTTCAGCCAATTTAATTGTGCTATGATATTAGTACAATTGTTATAGGGTTGCCACGATCTAGCTCATAAAACAAAATTCTCTCTCTCTCAGGTTCCCTCGGCGAGACTGTACAATGTTCACGTCAGGAATCGTGATCTTAGGAAACAGTATAAAAAAACCACAAATTACTTGAAGACAAAAAAATGAAATAAATAATTAATTATCTTTTCTAAAATCTTTAATAAAAGTGAAAAACAAATCAGATATAAATTATTTATTATAAAAAAACAAAAAAAAAAAAAACTTTCATTAATAAATTCTCAAGAAAAAATCCTACCCACAATTTGACCAGATAGGATAAAAAAAACTTGTACTGACAAACGCGACAAAATTTACCTAATTAATTACTTAAAATAAATAATAATGTCCTTACAAAATAATAATTACTTAAAATAAATAAATTAAATACCTATCATTAAAATACATCAAATTATAGCAAACTGATATAGTAAAGAAAATTATCTAATTTAATAGCTTCTCAATAAATATAAAATATTCTCAAACACGTGCAGGAAACAAAATGAAGGTTACGAGTCTACTTTTTACAATATCAAAATTTTCTTTTATTATTATAAAGAATGCATTCTCTTACTTAAAAATATATATACTTAACTTGCATAACAGCAATAACTAATTCACAACTTGATTAAATCTTGGCTCCGTAAAAATAAATTATTATAACAAATTTTATTCAAACATCATATCTTTAATTCTACTGCACTAGACCGGAGACCAAAATTTAATCAATATTCACACGGCAGGACAAGTGAAAGTCACACATCCCCTACCACGTCTCATAAACTTCGCACATGTATAGGTACAATATTAATATCAACTTGAGGAGCGTAAATAATCTTCAGGCATCTTCTCTTTTAAATACAAATAACAAAATAAATATTAATATACACAGATTACCAAAACATTTGCCCCACAGAAAAATAAATTTGAAGTAAATCAATTTATTTAATATTACATATCCATGATATAAAAAAACCATAGCAGTATGTAATCTCCCCCTTGAGACCTGATTTGATTTTCAGTAAAATCGGTAGACCGGAAATAGTAGTCTACTTCAGTAAAAACCTGAAATTTTACCAATATTTAGTCAACCACTAAGTTTAAACAAATTTATAGACAATTCAAATGTACTCCAAAATAAATTAGAAAAAAGTTATTAAAAAATTTTTTTGGAAATTTCTACCGAAGTCGATCTTTCACTCTTATCGAAAATCAGTTTTTTGCGAATACCTCGCAAGTCATGCTTTCTAGGCAAATACATTATGAGTATAAAAACATTTAAAACTTGATAAATATGTTTTGTAAAAAAAAAAAAAATTTAAAATTCCGACCAGAAGTAACACTTTTACTCTTATCGTATAGCGATTTTTTGCAAATATGTCGTAAATTATGCATTCTATATATATTTATTATTTAGTATTTAGAGCTGGATTTGGAATATTTTTTGTATAAATGAAATTTTAAAATTCGGAGCGGAAGTACTTTTACTCTTATCAAATAGCACTTTTTCACAAATATCTCGCAAAGTATACATGCTGTAGAGATTTATTAAGAAAAGAGAAGTATTTAGCATAGGATTTTGAATAATTGTTTAATAAAATATTCTTAAAATTGTATAATATAAACCGCTCATACGTATATGAAAGTCGTGTGGTGGCCACACTTCATCTTTTAAATGCGGGTGATCGTGTATGATTGTTTTAAATGCTGATGATCCAATCTTGAATTGATGCTCTATTACCGCATAAGCAGCTTTATTATCATCTTCGATTATTTTTATAACAGCAGCAATGTTTTTGTCGGTAACAGATGTAAGAGGACAGCCCTGTTCCTTTTTGATGCTGAACAGAAGTCCTTTCCTGTTCAAATTCTTTATACCATCGGTAAATTGTCGCTTTACTTACATTACGGCTCGTTTAAGTATAGAAACTTGGTTTAACCGTATAAGTTAATTCAATTTACAATCTCGAGGGTGTAAAGGTGGGTAATTAACATAATACTGTTGTGGATAAAAGCATACACATCTGGGTCAATTTACTGTTCACCTTCTTTATGATGGTTCAAATGAGATATCAAGGTAAGTGAGTGACATTGTATCTGCAACCACTTGTTTATAATTTACATTTTGTCAGTGATACGAAAACATTTCTTCACTATATATGTTCACTAGTGTAGCTGATAATACTTGGTCTCAGGAAATAGGATTATATAATCCACAAATTATCTGAAATGGTTTGGCTCAGGGTGGAAAACACAGTAAATCTGCGGTTTTAATCTTTGTTATGGACCTCCTAACCACTGGCAAACCAGTGACTTGTATGGGAAATTACTATTTCGCGGAAGTATATACAGTATGAATGTTAGTCATAGGGGCATACTCACCTTGTTCCGCCACAGGTCAGCCGTTGCTGTTGAAACAATTCCTTATTTTCTTAAAAAGGGAAAAATATATAAAACAAAATCTTTTCCAATTTTCTTTTATTTCAATTTGTACATCACTTTGTATTTTTCTTTCTTTGCATTCTTACTTTTGTTTTAATTGTTTTGAATATTTATGCGCATTTTTGAAATTTATGGAAGTTTGTTTTATTAATACTTTTTGATTGTTTTTTTAATTATGTTCATTTTGTGTATGTTTGATTTTTATGCACTTGTTCTGATTTTGTGCTGACTAGGTTAAGTGTTAAGAGTAGGTATAGGTAAACTTCGCCTAGATCAGTATAGTGACTGTATGTATGTTATACTTGTATACTAACTAAACAATAAAGTCGATTTATTATAATTATTATTAATAATAATACAATCGTTTACTTTAAAGAAAATGATACAAAAAAACAGGATTCAAGTTCGATAAGTGTTTGAGTTCAATATTATTTAATTTCATATCTCTGTTAATTATTTAGAGATTAATTGTAAATGTTTATTAAATACAGATATTAGTCGTGTTATGTCTAGTTAAAATGTTATTGGTTTGATAGCTCTCCCTATGACAATATGTATGATTATGTAAGTATATAATAATTATTTATGCCTGGTACAGAGAAAGTGAAATCTACAAGAACTAACAATGCGACCAAGTTGTATGAAACAGGTAATAGACCATTATTTTCTATTTACTAGTATCTTTTGCATCTGCATTTCCTGTGCTTTTGTCTAACGGATTTGTTGTTTGTTTCCGAAAGCACCGTTAGCGAGCATGTATAGTACAGTATAAGCGTTGAATATTAAGCATTATACGAGATAAAATCGCATAAAATGAACGCGATAGTAATGAACTGGGTACTCGTAATGTAGTAATAGTAATATAATAAAAATCTAAAGTATCAAATTATTTATTAGTGTTATGGTATGGTACTGGCTTTCATCATTAACAAACTACGCCATTCTATGCCATATGTATAGTGGGATGAAGTGAATCCACATAACGCTACGACTGTCGGAAGCTACGGTACCTTGCAACTAGAGGACGTTTTCAAAATGCGTAAATAAAGTTTTTGTAGGGTATATTTTATAATTATTATTATTCCTGTTTGGAAATATGGATGGTTTTATAGCATTATTGTTAGATGAAGGTCACAGCAATCATACATGCAAAATGTATACAGTGTAATATATTTTCTATTTTCTTTATTTTGGAAATTATATGGGCATTTTATGAAAGCAGTTAATATATCAAGTAAATCCCTAACAGCCATTTTAAGCAAATGCTTACGCTTGATAAGAAACGCGTTCAGAACCTTATTCATTTACTGGATAGACGTATGAGTTAACAGTTTCATGTCATTGCGTATACAGGGAACGACAAAAGTGACGGAAATTAATAATAATAAAAAGTTTTCTGACCCCTACAATGGGTGGCTCATTTGCTGACAACTAACCAAAAACGCTTTGGAATGCGTATTTCTCAAGCGTGTTTGGATTTTTTTAAGCAAAAAAGAGATTTCAAGCGTCATTACATAACTGTTAATAAAACGTGGATTCACTGTTATACACCAAAGAGGAAAATAAGAGTTGGTACAATGGACTGAAGTCAGTAGACATGCACTAAAGAAGGCAAAGATGGTTCCATCAACGAGGAAGGCTTTGGCAACAGTATTTTGATATTATAAGAGTGTTTTATTGATCGATTATCGTCTGCAAGGCAAAACAATAAACTCTGAACATTATTGTAAAGTTTTGGCTCAGTTGAATGTAAAAATTTGTGAGCTAAGATCTGCTTTAGAAAAGAAAAGTAATTTGTCACCAAGACAAGTGTTTTGGCGAGGACCAAATTCAAATTAAAGTACGAATTGCTTGAACATCCAGCATATTCACCAGATTTGGTTTCCTCAGACTATTATTTATGATGAAGCTATTTTATTGTAACTGTAGACAGATACGTTGCAAACCTTACGAAATCAGATTTTAAAGGTATTAAATTATTGGAAAAACGCTGGATTAAATGTATTGGAGCTTTATGATATTAAATTGAAAAATATAACATAGTTTACGTTAAAAAAAATTGCTTTTCCGACAAGCCTCGTAATATAATTTTCGGGTTTCTCTATTACTTCATGCATTTTATTTCCAGAAGTTATAAACAGGGATCGGCAGTAGGGGTACACTGCTGAAACGGTCTTAACTGAATAACGTAATTTGAAATTGAGGACAATAATAACAATAATACAATAATAAGGAACAAGCTGTACATTATATGTACTTATTATACGAATCGTCGGATACACATAAAACACGTATTGCTGGCTCTGTAACTGCTTATGAATGACAGAAAGCATTTAATTCGGATCTACTTAAAAATAAATTGTTAATGGTAAATATAGTGACTTGCTTGTGCTCGCGGAATCCACTTTGAGAAAATATTATTTGTTCTCGATTAAGATGAAATTAAGACTTCAAATGAAAACTATTGATGTTAGAAAACGCAATACTGCAAATTTTTTGACTGGGGTGATGGACTGCGACACGAGAATATCTACACATCTATTTGTATCTAAGAGATTCGAAAGAACTAATGCAGAATACATGTCACATAACGTACTTCACAAAAAGCACGATAAAAATAAGGAAAACGTGTTATTATTTGGAACAGAAGCAGCACGTAGCACATATAAAGGCAGTCGGTCGTTTTTACAACAAACATTCAGTAGTATGACACATATTACATGTTTCGCACATGCTCTTTATCGAGTATCAGATGAAGTCAGAAAATGCTACCCGAATGCAGATAAATATCTTCTTCAGACAAACTTTCTTTTTGTGAAGGCACCTGCAAGCAAGCATTTATTTCGTGAAAAACTGCAACATGTGCCACTACCATCAGAACCTGTTATCACGCGCATCAATTCAAGTAGTATCCTATTATCACATACATTTTGACGACGTTAAAACTATAATACAGCTACTGGATCCGAATTTTGCTGTCTCTATTTTACAAGCTCAACAAGCAATTATTGACTCAACTACCCACCAACTAGCACCTAATCCGACCAACCCACAATATTCTATAGCTAACTTCATGAATATTGCATATGAACTTCGTCAATTCCTTTCCCAATTATCTGGGCTGCTGCTGATAATGTCAAACAAATATCTGAAGCAGTTCTAAATAATAATTTAGGACTTTGTACTGTAGGCCAAATTATTGACTTGTTTACTGGTTAGGAAGCAGATTTTTCCGAACGGGAGATAAATGTGCTGGCACTAATATGCCCCTATTACAACGCTAGATGTCGTTTTCAATGTATAAATGTATTTACGGTAGCAGACAATTATTATTAACTGAGCATATGGACCAATTAATGGTGATTTACTTTCTTTTGAACTCTCAACGGCAACAGTGAACAGACAGGATATGTTTTATGTTCTAGAAATACTGAAATATTGCTTCTGGATAAGATGTATTTACTGTTATTTGGTAAGTACTTGTTTCCCTAAATGTATGTTGATTCGCGTGTGAAAAATATCAAGCCGGGATTCATGATGTCCTCGATGCGTTCTGGCCATCGACGCATAGTGTTCAAAATGAACGAATGCGTGATCGAAAGTAATCACGTTGTAAAAGTAAGTTAAAAATTGAATCTTGTTGAATTATTTTGTGCCGTACAAGTATGTATAAACAATGGATAACGACTTATTAGATTTTAGCCCCTTTCAACCACTTACGGAATGAAATAAGTACTTTAAGATGTCACGATCTTATCTATCGTTATTTACTGTGATATTTAGCCCATAAGTATTTGTTTATTAATAAATAACTACTAATATTTTGTTATAATGAGCTAGAGGTGCTGTTGTAATGGCAAGGGGTGGTTGACGTTTTATAGTCAGTTGTCAGTTCTTTTACTGCAAGTACATATTATAGAAACTATTTCTGACATACACATAGTCAAGACAAAGCATAGACGAAACAAATTATAAGATTAATCATTCGAGTCTTCATTTGCGTCTTCCCTGCACATTTTGCTTTCGTCGTCATACTCGTACTTCTTAAGTTCAAGTTCATCGTCGTCTGTAAGGTTAAGTAACAGAATTATGCTCCGGATTGATATGAAATCAGAAGAGGATGTGAGCTGAACAGGAACCTATAGAATAAGTCCTCACTGATTTTAACGGAGTTGATTTTTTGCGTATGTCTGTCTCGTTACTTCCTTACGTCCTTATTCTTTGACTCTTACGACTTCTTCTGATAATTCACCGATTGGTAATATAACTTGACAATTGCAACACCATGAATAAGAATTTTATGTACATGAAGTACCAATTGTACAAAGATATATATATATAATTCTGCAGTGGTCTTACAATATTTGTCAAACTTGTCAATATTAATAGAATATCCACTATTTAAAACACGCAAAATGAGATCACTTTGTAAGGTATTGCGGGAAAAGCGATTATATCGTAAAATTCACCAGTGCACTAGTTGTAATTTCATCCCCATCTGTTTGAAAATGTTCTCTGAGATAGTCCAAGACACGAATTATTTCACAGAAAAACCTTGACCAGATACTTCCATTATTTTCTGATGCAGATCCAGACGTGTAATTTCCACAACGGCAAACCGCCAAAAATGCACCAAAAACACTAATTAAACACCAAAATCACTAAGTGAACACTAATTAAAAGTGAATATACACTAACTGAAGAAACAATTACGCCAAATTAAATAGTTTGCTAAGGACACCAAGAAAATAATAAACTATACTTACGACTGCACTTCAGAATTTCTAATAAAACTAGATACCTACGACACTTATCACACATGTATATACATTAGGTCCTGTTCCGCAAGTAAAATAGTAACTTCTTTATTTTTTTTTAATTCCATGAAAAATTCACCGACTAGCAAGGTTTAGCAATAAACGTTAAACCTCATTAAAAAATCAGTTATACATAGCTGTTATAGGATTATAGGCAGCCGATATTACCTGGAAAAACAGGTTCCTGGAAAGTAATGATGTCATTTGAATCCTTAAAGTAAGTATTTTCACCTGCAATAATTACTTTTAAATCGACCAAGATACCTGGCTCGGGTAATAACAAACACAACCTAAGTTTCGTGTACCTACTAAAATATACCCTATAGAAATATTGTTAATATTGAATTTTTTGATCATTAATATCTCTGGTTCTGACAAAGATAAAACAGCAATTCTTGGTGAAAAGTTGTATGATGATGCGTGCAAACAAATACATAAGTTACAGCATTATCAAAAATTTTAAACTTTTTTAATTACGATCACGTTTTTGTGGATTTTAAAACAATGTGCGACGTCTTGTATCTACCCTGACTGGCGATCCCTTGTTATACCTTACAAATTAAGATAGAGTCTAACAAAATTAATTGACTTATTTAAAATGCATTTTTATTTTCTTTTACTGTTAGGTAAAGTGCAACATTTAGTAGAATGATCAGCTGCTTCATCGATAACTTGTTCAGTCGGTGAACTTTATATTACATTGCCCGTGCACCTTCTTTACATCTAAGACCGGTTACCTTCCTATAAAAGGCGATAGACTGAACGTTGGAGCGAGTTCAACACGGTGAGATTGCGTGTCTCATAAATACATTCAACGGCAACATTTTCAATCCTCAAACATAAACACTATTAAAGGCCGGCGCATGTATATTTGAGCGGTTGTTTTTGCAGTTGTAGCCGGAGTTAAGTACGTTTGTTTCTGTGCCATTACAAGAACAACAGCAACGACGACGACGACGCGATAGTGTAACTTATGAATTTAACCTTTCGATGTTCGCCTTCTTTGTCGGATGGAAACTTTTGCGGCGTAATCTACGTGTAAACGTGGGCGTGGAAAACGTTGTCTTAGAAAATTTATTCGATAGATGAAGTCGCGGATACGTACTTTAGAGCATGCTTGCTTCGGTTGTTTCTCGTTTCATAGAGCGTATCCTTACATTTTTATGTATGCTGTTTCTAAAGCTTTTAAATTAAAGAGAAGACACGAGTATAGCAGTATTATATTGATGTAGAATGAATGTCGTTATAATCCAGATGTTTTGTTTTCCAGTCCTACCGCCACCCCATCATACGTTCACATCGTGTACTATATTGGTATATCATCGGTGAATTTCACTGATTTATATGATCATATAAATCAGTGACGTTTGCTCACAAAAATATTCTGTAATTTAATTCTTCTATTTTATAAAAAAAACCATAAAAAAGGTACACTGACGTAGTTGAGATTATTTAAATTATTTGAATAAAATCAGAATTTATATCAAGGTGATTTCTATCTTAAAAAAATCATGATTTTTCTTCTTGTAATAAATACGAGGGTGGATCAAGAAGTACCTGCCACTTCAAATCCAACATTCTGCTTGTCAAGAAGAATCTTTCTAAAGAACGCACCCTAAATTTTAGACAGATTTGTCAAATAGTTTTGTTTTTACAGCCATTGAAACAGACGTATTCGTAAAAATTGAAAAAAGTGAATTTCGCGTGCTCATTAAACACTATTTTTTGCGCGAAAAAACTATCACGCAATCCAAAGAAAAGCTTTATGGGTACTCTTCACCATCGATTGGAACAAACCACCACTGGTTTACTCAATTTCGGTGCATTCGTACCAACACAAGTGACGGCGAACTTGTTGGCTGCCCAATTGAGGTTATCACACCAGAAATGGTCGATGAAATCAACGGTATGATATTGAACGATCGGCAAGTGAAGGTGCACGAACATAAAAAGGATACAGGCATATCACATTGATCCGTGATTTCAATTTTACGTGAATATTTGGATATGAAAGAGCTATCCCCAAGATTGGTGCCACGTTTATTCACAATTGACAACAAACGCAATCGTTTGACAACTTCAAAAAAGTATTTGGCATTGTTCAATCGGAATCCGAACTAGTTTTTGCGCTTTGTAGCCGTGGACGAAGCATGGATTCATCACAACATACCAGAGACCGAGCAACAGACGAGACAGTGGACTTCTCGTGGCGAATCAGGTCCAAAGAAAGCCGAGGTGGGTCTGTCGGCCAACAAGGTCATGGCTACAATTTTTTTGGGATGCGTGCGGAAAACAAACGCAACGTTTGACAACTTCAAAAAAGTGTTTGGCATTGTTCAATCGGAATCCGAACTAGTTTTTGCGCTTCGTAGTCGTGGACGAAACATGGATTCATCACAACACACCAGAGACCAAGGAACAGACGAGACAGTGGACTTCTCGTGGCGAATCGGCTCCAAAGAATGCCGAGGTGGGTCTGTCGGCCAACAAGGTCATGGCTACAGTTTTTTGGGATGCGTGCGGTATCATTCATATCGATTATCTTGAAAAGGGTACAACGATCACCGCATATTATGCCGAGCTGTTGGATCGATTCGACGCCGATTTGAAGCAAAAACGACATAGCCAAATATTGGCCACCAGCACAATGCACCAGCTCGCAAGTCCGTAGTCGCAATGGCAGAATTGCATGAGTTGCGTTATGAATTGCTCCCTCATCAGGCATATTTTGATCCCAATGTTTTTCTGCACAAAGTAGATGAAACTTGGGTTCATTTAACCCAGAGTCAAAAAGGCCTAAACGTATGGAATGGCGACATAAGGATTTCCCCTTCTTGTCTCAGTTCAGTTGCTGGAAAAATCATGGCCACAGCTTTTTGTGATTTTGAGGGGTTATTTTTGTGAAATTTTTACCCCGTGGGTGTACTGTAACAGGTGCATATTACGCAAACTTAATTCCAAAAGTTCAGGAGGCCATCAAAAAGAAACGAAAAGCAAAATTAAGATGAGGAGTGCTGTTTCACCAAGACAACGCTCTGGCCCACAAAAGCTGTGACTCAATGACTGCCATTCACAGTGCTGTGTTTAACATTTTTGAACAACCCCCCTATTCTCTCGATCTGGTCACATATACTCACACACACACAAAAGAGCGCGGCCGCACACAAACGCATTTTTCAAAAAAACACTTTTTCGGTATCTGGGGACATCAAAACGTGGACATCTGCAAAAATCTCGAGGTCGAAATTGTCATCACTATACTTCCTTATACTAGGTATAGGAATGTGATAGTTTGTGTTGTCAGGTTTATACTACTTCACCCAGAAGTGCTTTGATCAATTTAGATATGTCCTATAGATACAAATCAAATTTAAAATTTTTACCACTTTTCCCATACACTCCCCAAATATTGTATAGAATTTATACTTTAGATTGTCAACTTTTTGTTAATAGAACCGTACGTATACGAAAATCGGACGATGCCCGCACCGAGTTATTTATTAATGACACTCTGAGATTCAATTATCATATTATTTACATGTAAGTAGTTTGAGTGATATTTGCTTTGGATATGGTGGATGATTAATATTTTATTCGTATCGATCGGGATGATTAATAAATGATAGTCCTCAAAAGTAAATATCCCGTCTGGATTTAACGAATCTCAAATGGAGACTGAGAGTCAGCCTTCGCATATCACGCATTATCAATGGTGAAATGTTAGTTAAAGGGGTGTGAATAATGAAATTGACGCTCTTAAATTATTGACGAGTAAACGCCTCTAAAATTTCTTCCCTAATCAAAACTCCGGAAAGCCGTCCGGCGTTAATCCGGTGTGAGGTCACGAGACAAAACCGGTCTCGTCGGTCACCGACCAACCGACCCCTTAAAACGCACGTATACGTGTGCATGTGCACCCTCGCCGCCGTCGCTACCGCCACCACCGTCGTCCTCCGACCCTTAGGTGTTATAAATTCACCGAATTCGTTCAAATTCTAATTAATTCCGCCACAACACTCCGTGTGGCTTTGATCAGTGGCGGAGTGTGCGCACCGGACGCGCCCACTATAACTCGGAATTCACCCGGAGCGTCGGTAAATTATTCACGGCGTGTCACACGAGCGGGTTCCGTTAGATTTAAGCACAAAATCAATTTCGCCTGACGAGTCAACGACTACGGCTATATTTAAAGCTAAGCCGACGTCGGCTGCGGGGGTAATTTTTTTCTGTTGTTCACCAGGAGATGACGAGAGCGCGATATTGATGATGGTAATACGTAGTCCTCTCTCCAAGGAGTTATCTGAGTGTGTTATTTTTTTTCTTCGTGCTTTTCCACTGACTTTTTCAATAAGTCGTCACACTTCATTCGTAACTAATACGGTGCAAAAATAACTATTCGTTCTTTTTAGTCAGACTTCCTTTTATGAAATTATATATGTTGGAGCTTAAAAATATATATATACTTAAATGTGAGGGACTTTAAATAATATGCTACATTAAACATTTATCTTTCAGTAATACGTACAGAGGCGAGCAATACATTCTGGTCGCCAAAGTTATTCTTAATGCAGTTGATAGCACTCTAGTGTATATCTGGTTTTGATATTAATTTTTTCAAACGTAATTATTTTCCATTTGTCAGATACTCATATATGATAAATATGGTATAATAATTATAGACCGGACGTACCAGGTTTAAATTACGACAGAGCAAAGAAATAATGTTAACAACACGCAGTTACTGAATAGCACTATTCATATGGTGAACTGCAGCATCTGTTATTGTCACGAAACGACAGTAAAAAAAAGTGGATTTTACTGGTAAATTCCTTTCTTCATCGGCGTAGGTAGAAGCGTGATGGGTTTTTAAAATTCATTATATTTATCTTACATTTCGTAAAATAAATAAAGTACGGGGAGTTAGTTTCGTTTTTTAAATTATTTTGACTGTTACATACTTCGTAATTTTTGGAATAGTTCCTGTTTAATACCGTTTCATTGAATCTTCTTCTCCCAATTATCTTGACGTAAGTGTGCATTGGATTTCGTTAAGTTTCAATAGCATACGCAAACATATTGTGTGTCCATTGTCAGTGATTCCGAAATTTATTGCATAGTCTGTAAAATATCGTTACAGAATGCCCAAAAAGCGCAAGTACAACGTCACTTAGCATCGCTTAAACATACACATAAATTGGACCCGTTGAAAGCTTAAAATTTTAACGAAGAACTCTGTGAAACTTTAATGGGGGATAATATCAAATTAAATAAACTTGACAATCCAACTTTCAAAACATTTCTTCACAAATATACTGGTCGAAATGTTCCTGATGAATCCACCTTACGCAAATATTATGTTTCCATGTGCTTCACGAAAACAGTAAAATGTATTAGAAGACATATTTTAAATCAGGACCTATGGATAAGTGCCAACGAAACTGTCGATATATTAGGACGCTGTGTGGTAAATGTTGTAGCTGGTGTAATACATCCAACTATTCCATATAACGCATATCTAATAGCATCTAAAGTTATAAATGCCGAATTTTTTTTGAATACAAAAGGTATTGAAAATTAAATTCTAAATACTTTTGTACTCGTAACGTACCTGTTTACAAAGCATGACTTGCGAAATATTGGCAAAAAACTGATTTTCGGAAAGAGTAAAAGACCTACTTCTGGCAGCAACTTCAAAAAACTTTCATAATAAAATTCTTCTCACATTTAATATTGAGTACATACAAATTCTTAATAAATTTGTTTGAACTTAATAGTTGGCGAAATATTAGCAAAATACGATTTTCTTACTGAAGTAAACTACTACTTCCGGTCAGTCTGAAAATCTAATCAGATCTCAAGAGGGAGATTGTATTCGTAAATACAACATTTTGAATTGATAGCTATAGCGGTCTGACCGCTATCGTGGTCACACACAGACACAGACATTTTTTAAAAACCCCCTTTTTCGGTATTAGGGGACTTCAAAACGTGGACATTTGCAAAAATCTCGAAGTATACGTACGTATAAGAAAGTAAAAATTATCCGGTAGAAGACTATGTAATGTCGAGAATTAAAATATACTCAAAATTAATTTTGAGAAAAATGTGATTAAAAAAGTTTTTCGAAATTCCTACCGGAAGTAGGTCTTTTACTCTTTCGAAAATCAGTTTTTTGTCAATATTTCGCAAGTCATGTTTTTTAGACAGGTATGTTACGGATTTAAAATAAATAAATATATAAATAAATAAGTAAATAAATTTAATTTTCAATACCTTTTATATAAAAAAAATTTCAAATTCGGACCGGAAGTAACCCTTTTACACTTATCCAATAGCGATTTTTTGTATACCTGAAATGTCAAAAGTCGGACCAGAAGTAACACTTTTACTCTTAGCGAGTAGCACTTTTTTCGTAAGTATGCATTCTATAGAGATTTATTAAGAGAATAGAAGTATTAAGAATAGGATTTTGAATAATGCTTGTATAAAAAAATTCTTTTTTCTGTGACGGGAAGAAAAGTTGATATTCTATCCTTCTTGACAGGTAATAAAATGTCACTTTATCAACCCGCGCGTAAAGTGTTACTTTTTGCCCATGGAAAAAAAGTTCTACTTTTTGCCCGCTTAAATTGGCAGGTTTCCATAGCAACGCAGGTGTAATATCACTTGAAATTTCACATCGATTGATTTTCTGACTTTAATATAAAGTATTTACGTGTTTTTTTCAATATTAAATCGTCGTTTTTCCCATCACAGAAAAAATAGTGTATTATACACGGGAAAAAAGTATTAGATTTTAGCTCGAGGTAAGGGCTTCGCGTCGGGAGATAAATTACCGAGAGATAAATTACTATTTTTTCTGTGACGGGAAAAAAGTTTGACATTTTATCTTATTTACAGGTAAAAAAATGTCACTTTATGAAATTACTTTTCCCCGGGAAAAAAGAACTCATTTTTTTTCCCGGGGAAAAAGTGATATTTTGATATGTACACATAAGTAAGAACACGTACATTTAATTTTAATATATTTTATTATACAAAAAGTTGCATGTAGTTATGTAAGCCAATAACCCTGTCTCCGAGAAAGATCTGCATTTCTTTTTCACCTTCCATTCAAAATAACTAATAATCAATTTAAGTTCGCAAATTTTTAAAACCAAACACAAAATTAAATTGACAGATATTTGAATACTTTACAGGTTTCCTTAGCAACGCAGGTCTAATGTCGCTATAAGTACAACAGCCTACCAATTTAAAACTTCAAATGTCACAACGATTGATTTTCTGTCTTTAATCTTTACTTTTTTTCAATATTAAATCGTCGTTTTTCCCATCACAAAAAAAAAATAGTGTATTATACACGCGTAAAAACATTAGATTTTAGCTCTCGGTATTTTGTCCCCCTCCGTTTCGCGTCGGGGGACAAACATTACCTCGAGCTAAAATCTAATACTTTTTCCCTTGTATAATAAATAACTAAAATTGTATAATTTGAAACAACACTCATACGTATGAGTAGTGTGGTGGCTACACCACATTATTTTTGTTAATTTTTAATATAATAATAAGCATCTAGAGACAAGAAATACTTTTGTTTTGTTTTGAAACTAAGCAGTGTTTTATGTTTGTTATATTACATAAGTAAATATCTATTACAGACGTAATTTTGTGAATTTTTTTAAATTTTTTTGTTAATTTTTTATATAATAATTTACATAGTAAGGACAAGAAATACTTGCAATATTTTGGGTGAAGAATAATAATTTTATCTCGTACCTGAATGTCCCAACATTTTTATGGTTACAAGTCCACGTGGATTGAGCGACACATATCTAGTGTCGATTCAACAAATCAAACGCACGGTACACTCATAAAGCAGAGTGCTTAAGGGCTGAAACTTAACATAAATATTCCATCTCTTTCACACCACTTACGATTAGCACGACAGTCCAGAACGTACGTCGGTGTACAAAAATCGTACAAATACAGGACGCGCCTTTTTGAAATTGGAGTTTCTACAATCTGGGAACACAGCTTTAAACACTTCATTCATACACATTTGTCTGGAAACGAAGCTTTCATTTATAGCACAATATCGACATCAGCTTTTTTTACGACAACATAACAGAAAGGAAAAGCCACTCTGCCTGGCTCTCCTTCACCTTAGCGTTATCCTAATTATACTTAAATTTTAATTAAATGTTTTCATAAATACAAGTTTGCCGCAAAGTCCGGGTTGTCACACAAGCCGACCCTCCTGTTTCGTCTCTCTCTAGCTTTCAGTTTTCATGTCACCGTCTCCCGATATAATTAAAGTATGTAGGTAGAGGTAACGGTCTCAGGCACGACCGACGGGGGCACACATACAACACAAAGGACCTTTGAGTTCCCTAAGAATGATTAAAGTTGTCGTAGGAGTAGATCTTGTGGTGTGAAATACTGCCATGGAAATTATCGTTATCATTGTGCTGTATACGCGCGCTTATATTAACTTTGATGGCATGGCAAAACCTTAATACTAAGGATTACTCCCAAAGTTTATGTTATGGACGTTTGTAGCGTGAATTACTTTCAGAAAAAAGTTTGGGAAGCAATATTTAATTATGAATTCAAAATGTTCATGTATTTACTGTGATAAAATGTCATCAAAAAGTTGGTAAACAGTTTTACAGAGCTGGATATAGAATAAAGTAGGAAGTATAAAATAAATGATTCTGGATTGGAGACAAAAAAGATTTTAAATATAGTTTTTACTACTTTATTAATAGAATGTCAGGATTAGTCCAAATATGAGCTTTTTGGAGCGAAGTAATAACCAATAATGAAAATGTGTATACCTACATATAAGGAACTAAAACACGAGGAAACGTTCCTCTGGTCGCGAAATGGAGAGGTTGGTCGCAACGTGTTCAGTGACTCATTATTATTTATTTTCTAGAGATACTCATATACATGGTGGTTCATTAATAATAGCACGAAAGGATATTGCATGTTGCAAGAGTGATATCTTTATGCGGATGTCATCTGAACTATGCATTGAGTGTTCTGGGATTACGTTTGGGTCCGGGAGTGGGATATGTTGTTTGCTGGCTCTGTATCGGTCGTCGTCTGGATGTTTTGGGGTGTTCCTCGAAAGGCTGGTTTTAATTTTGAATAAAGCTTATGAACTCGCTGATAATGTGATCCTGTGTGGTGATTTTAATATTGATTACCTGAGACAAAGTGTCGAGAGAGATATGTTTCTTGATGTGGTGATATCCTATACAAATTGATAATAACTACGCGGTCGCCGACAAGAGTCGCTTTGAGTAGAGATGGGGTGGTGTCTGAAACGGGCATTAACTACGTCTTACATAATATTCATGACATGGAATGGACATGTAAAATCAAAAATCTAAATATCTCTGATCATCTATCTCACATTCTCACTATTCATAACAGTTTAGACATTGTAACTGATAGTAATGTTGTTTGTATATATAGAATTGACAGGTGATAGTACTAGTATCACTTGGTTAGTATGCTTTCCGCGGAGGATTGTAGTGGTGTGTACAGTGAGGCGACTAGAAAGCTAAAGAATAGGAATGGTTCTGGTGGCGCTGGTTTTCCTATAATACTGATAAAGTGTTCCTCGGAGTTCTTATTGCGACTAATGCATTATTTGTTTAATCTGTCCATCAGCACATCCACATTTCCAACTGTCTTCAAAAAGTCATCAGTGGTGCCCATTCATAAACGGAAGAACGCCACATCTGTTGAAGAATATAGACCAATATCTGTGTTAGATGAATTCTCCAAGAATTGTGTTCGACTGACTGCATTTCTAAACAATTGTGCCGTGTTAAATGGGAACCAGCATGGCTTTCGTGCGGGTTATTCAAATGCCACAGCTACTTACAGCTTTGTTGATGCAATTTATAGGGCCACTGATGATGGGATGTAAACGATTGGACTATTCTTTGATCTGACATCAACATTTAATACTGTGCGCCATGGGTTTCTTTTGGAAAAGTTGTGTTCCCTGGGCATTAGGAGAGCAATGCTTCAGTAGAAGAACAATGACCGTTAAAGTAAATGGCGTAACATATTCTGAGTGTCCAGTTCAACATGGTGTGCCACAGGGATCTGTGCTCGGACTACTGTTGTTTTCGATATTTATAAATGATTTGCCTGAATTTGTTAGTCCTGATGAGCTGGTGATCTTCGCTGACGACACTTCTATGCTCGTGGTCTCTCGTTTTGCCAAGGTGAGTCGGATTTTGACGGCATTCAGTGAATGGTGTTACGTGAATAACTTGTTACTCAATACGAGTAAATCGGCTTGTGTTAAGTTTTATAAGCGCAGAGTTGCGGGGACTGACGGGTTTGCTTTTCCGAATGGTGATGTGTTGGGTATGGCTGACAATGTAAAACTCTTGGGGGTTCATATTGATGGACAGTTAACTTGGAGTAATCATATCGATTGTGTCTGTGCGAAGATTAACAGCGCTTACTATGCTATTTTAAAATGAAAGTCTCGCCTCCATCATGACAGTGCCGGGTGTGTATATTTACCAATGTGCACGGTATGCGAGGGATAACTTAGGTAGGTATTGCTCTGATTGTCATAAATACCCGACGCGGCAGGCCCACTTGTTGCGTATTGACCAGCATAGAATTGCTTGCTTTGAGAAGTCACCAACATATGCTGCTCAGGTCTTATATAGCAGCTTGCCATCGGAAGTGAAGGGCACGTATAATGCTCATCAATTTAAAATAGTATTGAAAACATTTCTACTGCGACAATGTTATTACAGTGTCAATGAATACTTGCAGGGATAAAGTGATTTGTAACATTTATGTTTGATTTGTAACTGTTGTTTGTTTTATATATGTATTTTTGTGACGCTCATGTTCGGCTAAAGAAAACACAACTCGCAGGAATGACAGCAGTAGGTATCTGATTATGATTGATTTGTATTATCATCCTGGCTTGACTAAGGCCAGCGCAATATAGGTAGCGAGAATGCTATCACAAAAAAAACAACAGCAAGTGGAATGTTTTGTACGTTTCTGGATCTCTGTAACGAAGGTAAAGATGGTGTATTGAATCGAATTGTGATTGGGGATGAAACTTGGGTTTATCATTATGAACCTGAGACCAAGCAAGACTCTATGCAGTGGCATATTTAAAAAGGATTCGTGTATTTAGGTAAATGTTACAATGTTAAATTATGAAATTTTTATCACTTGTTAGTGGATGGAGTAACATCATTCGCCTGCACCGATAAGACGAGAATATCTAAAGCATTTATTTGCTTCAATTTAATTTTAGCCTGTCAAAAGTAATAAAGAGGGCATACAACTTAGTCTGAAACAGAGTCAGCAAATTGTTAAAAAACTTTCCATAAGTCGATTGCTTAAGTCGGAAACCTTTTAGTATAAAAGGGCTCATTCTCAATTTTTTTTCTGAAGGGCGTATCAATGATAGCCCTATGTGGTAGGTAGGTACCATTAATATGCCCTGCATAATGTGGGTTTCGATATTTTGAGTCACCCACCTACAACTACTATATAAAGGATAGGTGAATCGTCCGCCATTTTGGGATAATAGTATATTCATTACGATACTCGCCTTCGGCTCGCATCGTGATTTTCGTTCTCAGTGTCTTAATAGCCATTATTTTTTCTACGACCCCATAATAAAACATATTTTTTGATAATTCCATTTCATAAATTCAGCGTTCGTTTTTGCGAATTTAGCTGGTAATAAATTGTTCGTGGCTACTAAGGCTTGTTCCATAATTTCTGGTGGAGTCAAGTTTTACATTTCACTGCCATTATCCCTCATTTTTACCGTTTATATTTTCAAAAAAGTACAAATTTTAACTTCTTCTTAGTAAATTGCAGAGAACTGTCAAATTTGATTAATTTTTATATCTGTCTTGGACCGCTTACCCTAAGGGGAGAAAACATACAGATCTCGAAGGAGGTAAAGTATCTATACTCCATTCAGTCTAAGAATAAAGTAGATGGCGCTACAATTTGAGCACAGTTTACACACGATGAACTTTGTATTTTGAAAACAAGTAAAACATATGTTTACTGTCAGATGGATAGCAGGGATATACATATCTGATATCATTATATTTTGACATTTACGTACATTTTTATACAAGTTGGTAACTCATTCCTCAAGAAAAAGGAATGCACATGTCGTCTAATTGTACTTTTTTGTGCTTCATCCAATTTATTGTAAGTATGACGATAATTTCTTTTTCTTGGAGGAGAAATTGGAACTCCATATAATTCCATTTCTTTAATAATGCAGTACATTGTATTCCTATTAATACCCACTTCCTCTGCTGTTTTATTGACTGCAGCTGTTTTAGACATATTGTCTTTATGCTTAATGTACACATTATAAGCCATTTGCCTTTGTCCAGATCTTATGTGTTTCCCTTTACGATTTTTTGAAGGACCTGGTAAAATGCTTCCGCCGTACTATAGAATATTAGCGATTACGAAATAACGAAATTGATAAAATACCTTAACAAATGAATATTTCACTTGCGAGTTCTAAGAAGAACTATTTTTTAAGAATATTAACAACAAATAACTATGTAAAATACGGAAATCGACAAAATCTTTGAACAAAACTGTCAGTAAACAAATTTTTGACAGAACGAGCTAAATGCGATTATTTTGCCGGTGTAAATGCACACTCGATTTCAACCAATCACAAACGTTTATTTTAAGCCCTATCTTTCCCAATGCTTTATTCTTAGACTGAATGGAGTATAGTAGTAACGCGAGACTCGAGACTTACCTGGAATCGACACCTGGAAAATATTACGAAGAAAGTGGTAACATCTCTAATGATAACTAGACGCTTACACGGGAAGGTTTAAGGCCGGACATGTTGTACTGGATATACCACATGGTGGTAAAACCGATTTTAACGTATGCTTCTCTAGTGTGGTGGCCCAAGACACAACAAAGAAAGGCCATTTTACAACTAGGCAAGGTGCAAAGACTTGTCTGCTTGGGCATAACCGGATCAATGCGGACCACTCCAAATGCAGCCATGGAGGCCCTCTTAAGTCTCCCGCCTCTTCATCATGTGATACAGGGGGAAGCCAGGATGGGGGCCTTTAGGCTACAGCTGAATAAGGCCAAAACCAATAAAACGGCGGGACACATGGCAATTGCAGACCTTGTGGGTGGAGATGTTTTAAACATGAGAACGGACCACATGGTAAAGCAATATAGCTTAAACAGACAATTCGAAGTAAACATTCCAGAAAGACTCGAATGGGGGAATGGTATGCCAGGTATCAGCAGGCGGGATCAGACCTGATACACAGATGGGTCAAAGACCGCAGCTGGCACTGGAGCAAGAATCTACTCTAAGCAAATACTATGCACCGGGCGGGGGGGGGCGGTATGCATCTGTGTTTCAAGCAGAGATGTATCCCATACTCCAATGTGCTATAGAAAACAATAGGAATGACGTCAGTCACCGGCGGATTCTTATATTATCTGACAGTCAAGCGGCACTAAAGGCGTTATCAAGCCAAGAAGTGTCGTCAAGACTGGTGTGGGAATGCCTCGAAGAACTCAAACTATTGGCAATCCGGAATAAGGTAAAACTGATTTGGGTGCCAGGGCATAAAGGGATTGACGGCAATGAAAAAGCTGATGAACTCGCTAGGAGAGGATCAGAAGCAAGATTTATAGGCCCAGAACCGGCTCTGGGGGTACCCAAAAGTATGATCCGAAGCCACGTTAAAGACTGGGTTTATGAAAAACACAAGCATCACTGGGCAACAATTCCAGGACAAAATCATGGCAAGAAATTTATTGGCCAACCATGCAACAAAAGAGCCGCAGAACTACTACACATGAGCAGGGAACGGCTGCGAACAACAACGGGTCTTTTGACTGGTCATGCACCTGTTAAAGTGCATTTCAACAGGATAGGCCTGTATGATGCAGACCTTAGTTGTAGACTCTGCAATAAGGAACCAGAAACAGTCGGGCATATCCTGGTAAATTGTGAGGCACTGGATTACAGGAGGCAACGGATCTTTGGGCAAGATGCTCAAGAGACACCCAGTAAAGGACCTGTACAGGCTTGTACAGGATGCAACATTACTGGAGTGGATAACATAAATAACACAGGTTGAGCACAATAAGCCTTATTGGCTGCGGTGCAAACTGGAGACGTTAGTCAGACAGGCCTGGGGATATCTGTCAGATATGAAGTGGCCGTATTGAATATTGATGAATATTGGAATGTAGCATTCCTATTGGATATAAACTTGTATCTTAACGAAAAATCTGTATTCCTATTGCGTATAAACCTGTATCTTAATGATAATCTTTATCTTAATGGACATCATTAAAGTACAGGTTCAGCATATCTAATAATACAATTAAAGTATGGGAGTAGAAAAAATAAGTTTTAAAATTCGAACCGAAAGTACACTTTTACTATTATCGAGTAGAACTTTTTGCTAATATTTCGCAAACTATGCATTGTATAGAGATTTATTAAGATAACAGAAGTATCTTGAATAGGATTTTGAATAATTTTGGGTACAATAATTCTTAAAATTCGGACCCGAAGTAACACACTTACCCACAGATTTATTCTGTTAAGATAAAAGTATTTAAAACTTAATTTACAATTTCTGTATAATTTTAAACGTACATACTGCTGTGGTTCGCAACATTATAAAATTTATGTTTTGTATATTTAGTATAATTTAAAAATCAAGATATTGTTGATATCTTAACTTTATGATTATTATGTAAAATAATTGTTAATTTTTGCTAGTGTGTTGTCAAAGGACACTCAGTATACTTTAAAAAATATCGATGATCCGTCGAGTTATATATACCATAAGACCGCGTGCGTCTGGATTATCGCGATACCTGTAGAGTAAGCGAAACAGATTGCAAGCAAAGCACATGTCTGTGTATTAGAACGGTAAACAAGTGGACGCAGTGTTATACTGGATTACAACAGAGCTAGTATTTCGCATATGCCTATGATGCACTCGCATTTGTCCAAAAAATCCACATTTATACGGTGTAGTCGGGCAGTCGCATTCGCCGTCGCTTCCACATATGGGCGTCAGTTCGAGTTTTATTATTGCTTAAGAATAACATTTTTTTAGCTAATTACAGGTTAATTGCAATGTTGAATTACAATTCTGTTTTAAGAAGTAAATATTTTATGTTTCAGTATTTTATTATAGTTGAGTTTTTAGATTATAATATTTGTTGAAAAATATTATTTTAGTTAAGAAGTTTTTTTTACTTTAAAGTCTAGGAGTTATTTATTATTTATTTTTGCTCTTTTATGTTGTTTATGAAGCTGTGATGAGTTACTTCACTGACATATTATCAGTGATTATCTGATGCTTCAAACAACTACAAATAATTACTTACAACGGGAACGCAATACACTGCTTTTCACTTGATTTGCCTACGAATACATTTATACGGATAACTTATACGCCCGCTGTCGGTGTGGCAATTCAAGTTGGCACGCCCATTTATAGTCGACCAGTAGTTACTAATACATGCATCGCGCTATGAACGGCGGCCACACGGTATATATAGACGTATAGGCCATACTTTAGGCAAATGTATATATAATTTCTGTATGTGCTTTGCTTGCAGATGTGTTTTTGTACTTTTTCTATATTGATAAAAAAGGAAAAAAAGGATTTTACTAAAAAGATAAATACGAGAGAGTTGTTAAAAATGGGATTCGCACGAAAGCAGCAGTTTAGATATGATGTTGATATTTTAGTTTCGAAAAAGTTTAAATAGAATGTAAAAGAGTTACAATTGTTTGGTAATAGATAGATAGATAAAAGAGAAAATAGTTCCGTAAAGTATATACTGTGTAATTGTGACACAGAAATGATGAACATTGCTAATTGTTTGTGTAAAAATTGTGCTTCAGTAAGTTTGACACCGATTGAATAGATATTCGGTAAAATAATAGTTTTTTTTATGAATACAGATAAAACTATATATATAAATATATTTGTTCTAAGATGTATTGTTTGTTTTAAAATTAATCCTTGCCGTACCATATCAAAATTAGAATATTATAATTGATTAAAATATATATATATATATATATATATATATATATATATAAAAATAAAAAAAACTACACCCTGAGAGAAAGAGAGCTGGTTTTTGGGTAGTGTTCTTGGAAAGGTAAGAGAGACAAAATATGTGTGTAAATCGCTGTAAACCCATTTACATGTAGTTTCCAAATATATCTGTGATCATTTATCTTTAAAAATAATTAATTAAATTCACTAATTTAAAAGAATTAGAGGGCACAGCATACATTTATTTGGCTCAACTTGTAGGGCATTTATATTGTACCCTAACTTAAAGGTCACAGCAATACGTATACTAAAGTTGTGCTTTGTATGCTTAAGCGAGTTGAATTTCATTATAAACGACGTCACCGGTTTTGATCATTACAAACAGCTATTATACGTATAAGGTGAAGTAACAATATTACCAAATGATCAAAGGTAAAATATTAGTTGCCACAATTTGGAAACATGATATGGTCGATGGTCGAGCTTGAATAGACACCCGGTACAAGTAGAATCAAATACATAGGAGTTCTAAAATTAATAGTAATCATCTCTATATTCAGCACTTAAATGGGAGATACTTGGAGTTATAGAAGAACATAAGTATGTTTCTTATTGCTCCTATATAAAGAAGTTACGTTTACACTTTCTTATATGTAGGTGGTATAAGGAAGTATGACGATGAACATTTTCGTTTTGAAGATTTTTTGCAGATGCTCACGTTTTGAAGTCCCCTGATACCGAAAAAGAGGTTTTTGAAATTTCTCTCAACAAATTCAAATAACACAAATTGAGCATTTGGTATTATTTCAGAAATTCTTTCGTAAATACTTGATGTACATTTCGCCTTGCGGCATCCTCAGGATTTCAACTAATACTAAAGTTCTAAAACTAACATCTATCATATTGGATGGATGAACAGTTACACCTTAATTATACAGTGAGGAAAATAAAGGCACATCATTTAGTTATGATAGAAACCGACAATGCTAGGATTTATTAAAGGAGAATTTAATAGAGCTGTCAGGGCCTCCGACACTGATGACAAGTTTCTAATATATGATTTGCTAGGCTCGAATGAGTATTCGAGCATAATTTAGCCTAATAACGCGCATATGTTCCGAGAACCTCAATTTAAAATTATGAACTATTTAATCTATAAAAAAAATTGTCACATCCCCTATAATTAATTTGATTAATTCCCGATTTACTAAAGGTAAAGCACGATGTTTTGTTGTTAATTTACTTTTTAATATGTTATTGTCCAAGAAGGGTAAAAAAAGGTGTTACTTTTTTGATTTCTTCCGAGAGAGATAAATGAAATACCATAGCTACTCTTAAGGAAGGTATTTAGAAAAATAAAATTAATGAAAAGTTATCAGACCCGGTGATTGTAAAGTAAGATAAAAATCCGTTTCCATTTTTTCCAAACGACATTAATTCTTTAATTTTAATTTAAATCTAAATATATAGTAAAATATAGTCTAGATTTAAAACAGTTTTTGGCAAATATCTCCCAAGTCATGCCTTATAAACAAATATATTCAGAATAAAAAGTATGTAGTATATCTTGATTTCGAATACTTTTTGTGTAAAAAACAAATCAAAATTCGGAACGGAAGTAACACTTTTATTCTTATATGATAGTAGTTTTTTGCAAACATCTCGCAAACTAAGCATTCTATACAGATATATTACAAGTGTAGATGCAACAACACTTTCACTCTTACTGATTAGTAATTTCTTGCAAATATCTACAAAATTATGCATTCTATAGGAACAGATCTATTAAAAGTATAAAAGTATTTAGAGCTAGATTTGGAATAATTTTTGTATAAAACAATTTCAAAACTCGGATCGGAAGTAACACTTCTGGTTACAGGTTTAATTTATTAAGAAGGTGAACGTATTTAAAACTTAATTTGGAACAAATGTATCAAAAATTCGGAACTCATAGAACGTCTAAGAAAGTCGTGTGGTTCCGGCACCTTATTTTTACATTAACATTAATATTTAAATGTCAAGTTGTATGTTAGCAGTCCGATTTCCATTGGAGTATTTGATAACTTGAAAAAAAAAATCGTTCTTAACTTGAAGAAATTTAAGAGCACTGCAGTAAACATCAATGGAATTCAATTACCATACATAACAATTCTCCCATTAAAATTCAAATTCTATGCAGTCAAGTTGAAATCGACCAAAAAGAATCCGAAGAAGGCAGATCAGAACTAACCATCCGTCATTAATTGTGACCAAAAACTTCAAGGGATTCTTCATTAATATTCAATTCGCTACACGGATACCGGGAAAATATCCGGTATTAATCGATTGAAACGTCTCCGAATTAACGTCTTTATCGTTCCAGAGGGTCGGGTTCGGTTGACTGTCGAATTGCGCTGCAACGAGCGCTAATTTCGTTAGGCGAAAACGTACTTAGTATGGCGCTGGCTGATAGATGATGCTGACGTCTTGTCGTCTGCACCGAGTTCCTGCGTTTCACGTTGACATGGGTGGACGATTCGTGACGTCATTCGTCACAAACTAACTCTCATCAGACTGTGGAGAAGTAAATTATGTTTAGGAAATTGTGAAGTAATTCTGCAACATGACAGTACAAACTTAATCTCATGGTAATGTGGAAGTTCATATTTGGTATCTAATCTGATATCGTGTAAAATTATCTTGTATTAAAGCATGGAATACCTGAGTAAAAGCAGGAGAAGTTAGACACTTCTCTCTTAATAATAATAATAAATAATAATAATATGGTATTAAATGCACGACAGGATTTAAACCCGATAATGGGACAAAAATTAAAAAGAATCATAAGATAAAGAGAAATACAATAGAGAAGAATATCTAATAACACTATTAAATATGCAAAAAGGAAAGATGGGAAGATTTGGAATGAATCTGCAGGGTAACTTGATAACTAAATATTGGAAGTCAGAGTTACATGACGTAAGTCCCAGGGACGCAACGAGGACATCATGATTCCCGATTTGGTATATTTCACATGCGAATCGAAACACGTATAGGGAAACAAATACTTACCAAGTAACACTCCAGAAGCAATATTGCAGGGTTTATAAGAAATATCACCCTTCCTCACTGTAAAATGTTCACGTTGAAAGTTCAAATGAAAGTAAATCACCATTAATTATTCCATATGCTCAAGTGTCTCCGTATATATATATTTATACATTGAAAACGATCGTTCAAAAACTACCATTGTAATAGAGGCATATTTAAAGTATTGAAAGGTTTTTGGTGCGAGCACATTTCTCCCCGGTTCGGAAAAATCTACTTCTTTACCAATAAACAAGTTAACAATTCGGCGTATAATACCAATTCTCGGATTGTTATTTAGAACTGCTTCAAATTTTTGTTTGACATTATCAGCAGCAGCTCCAGATAATTAATAATATTACTAAATGCTTGCGTGCAATTTTCTGACTTCTTATAATCAATGAAGAGCGGTGCAAAACATGTAACATCCGTCATACAACTATATATTTGTTGTAAAAACCTTCCAGCCGCCTTCATATCTTTATTCTTTTTGTGCTTTTTACACTATAGCGATTACAAAGACGAAGTTACGTTATGTGATATGGATTCTGCATTAGTTTTTTGAGTCTCAGATGCAAGTAGATATGTAGATATCGCCGTGTCGGTGCCCATCACCCCAACCAATATGACGTCCCTTAAAATCAGTAGTTTCATCTACTGACACCCAAGTATGTCTATCGTTAATGTCATTAGAAGAAAAAGACGACGAACAAGTGGGCAATGACGACCAAGAACAAAATTACGTAAATGAAGAAAGAGATGCTTTTTTATACTACCCACATAAATATTCATTACGGTATGGTTTTGTTGAAAGCTTCTGATGGTTGCGATTGACGACCGTGCTTGAGCACTACAGTCGAAGACGATTTTGCACTAGCTAAGCTGCCAGTATAGTTTGCCCCTGAACGCGTTAAGGGAAAGCGTGTTTGGTATATACATTAGTAAAAATGGAAAATGAAAAATTGTTGTCTCTCCTTTTATTAGAAGAGGAAAACTATGACATATTCCTCAAAACTATCTTAAAGTAAAAAGACGTCAATATATTAATCTATACAAAACTCCTAAGAGGGTTGCTCTAATATTTTGTTTCAACGTCATTTAAAATTCGATGATGTTAAATTTGTGATGATGAAAATTTTCGACCTCGATATTTTTGTTATTTTGTTTTGCAGCCCCTGAACCTGAAAAAGTGGTTTTTAAAAAATGCATCCGTTTACCTGTCTGTCTGTGACCACGATACCGGTCAAACGGGTGCACATATCAATTCCAAACTTTATATTTACGTGTATAATATCTCTTTTGAGATCCGATTAGATTTTCAGTAAAATCGGTAACCGGAAGTAGTAGTTTACTTCAGTGAAAACTCGATTTTTACCAATATTTTGTCAACTACTAAGTTTAAACAATTGTTTAAAGAATTCAAATGTACTCGCAAGTGAATTTGAGAAAAAAATTATTAAATATGTTTAGCGAAATTCCTACCGGAAGTAGTATCTTTTACTTTTATCGAAAATGAGTTTTTTGCGAATATCACGCAAGTTAACTCTCTAGGCATATACTTTATGAGTATACACGTATCTAAAGCTTGATTTTTATTACTTTTTATATAAATTTTCAAAATTCGGACCGTAAGCAAGATTTTTACTCTTACCGAATAGCAATTTTTTGCAAATATCTCATAAGTTATGGATTTTATATAAATCTATTAAGAATACATACGTCTTTAGAGGCGGATTTGGAATAATTTTTGTATAATAGTTATTTACGAACCAAGTGCGGGAAGACTGCTTTCCCGCATGAGCGCACATTGTAAGCACGAGCGACCGCAGGAAGCGAGTGCTTTTAATTGCGCGAATGCGTGGAAGATGTCTTCACGCAAGTGGTTTGTACAATATTTTTTGTACGAACATTAAATTAAAGAAATATTATTGATTAATGTCATTAGTATCATACCTAACCTAAAATAGATTACCTAATTAATTTAAGCATTTAATGTACGTAACTATTACTCACTTTACCCTATAAATTAAGTTATTATATTCTTACACATGGCAAACATGAGGTATTTATTCTTATATTTATAAATTTATAGTACATTTATTGCGTTTTTTGGTTTAAATACAAACAATTCCGAACTGCCAATATGAATGTCGATGTGGTTCAAATTGATGGCACTTGAATCTTGCTTAAGATGTCGCTTAAAATATCGTCAAATAGATGACGCCACAATTTTTTTGGAAGAATTTTTAATTATTAGGTACTCCTACTTCCCCAACTTTTAGTGAGGAATAGTGGAGGGAAGTAGTATTTTATAGACTAAATTTTATTACTACCAAGTTAGATTTTTTTTAAAATGTCGCAAAATGCCAGTGTTTTTTTCAATTTTTACAGTCGCCTCAACCGGGAAAACGTATTTCCCAGTCGAGCTACACATGCGCCAAATGTGACTTTACAGGCGGCGAGTACAAAAAAGGAATTTCACTTCACTTTTACTCTTATCAAGTAGTTTTTTTTGCAAATATCTCTCAAAGTATGCTTCTGCAGAGATTTATTTAGAGAATATTAGTACTTAGAATGGGATTTTATGTACAAAAAAAAATCTCAAAATTCGGACGTGAAGCAACACATTTAGACACAGGTTTATTTTATTAAGAAAATAAAAGTATTTAAAACTTAATTTAGAACAACTTTTGTATAATTTGAAACGCACACACTGCTGTAACCTCTACCTTTTACAATTTATCTCTCAGCAAGATGTTCCTTTTATAAAAACTAGTAAAGAAAAATATAATGTTATAGATTTAACATAACAGCATACTTATAAATCTTGTGGATTCTGCAGTGGTTTACTCCTACTTCTTACCTGTCTTTCTCTTGTCTATACTTCTATGGGATAGGGTTTAAATTAAACAGAGGATATACGTTTTGTAATAATTATGACAAATGCGTCAACTAATTACCTAGGGTAAACATTCGCACATTGTACCCAGATACATTAGCTTTCTCCCGTCTAAGTATTCTAAACTAGTAAAGCAAAATTATAAACTAATGGTGAACCGTCATTGAAAAATTAAGGGAAATTCTTCTTTTATTATTTAATTAAGACAATATTGTGCATTACTTATTTTTCAAGGATATATATTACCTCAAACTCCTTGTAATAGGCTTCTTCCATTTTCTTTACTTTTATTTTAAATCTTATAATAATTTAATAATAATAATACAAATAAATTTATTTTCTTTAGCATTGCTTTTTCTGTCCCGCTTCTTTTGCTTGCAATTGTTTCAAACCAGGAATCGCTAATAATTAGAAAGAAACTAACGCTATTCGTCCAAGGTATATTCCCTCGTACGTTTGAATTTGAAGTTTGAGCGCGATCGTGACCTAGGTAGAACTCCCCCTTAATGCGTCTGCGTATCGTCTTTTATAGAGATAAACAATGGAACGTCGTTCCTTCAGTGTCCCCTGTCTTAGTACCATAAGTTGGTCCTACTGTCTTTTTCTTTAGTTACACATGAATTTATGCTGTTTTTTTTATTGGTGCACCTGTTTGACCTTCTTAACTTCAATCATAGATTAGCAATACTTACACATTGGACACGGCAATGCTACTGAAAGTACCATTATCACCACGCCATCTGGTGTTGTTAGTGACCTATTAGTCTCATTTACCCGCATTTCATAAAATCGTTTAAAAGTATTATATTTTATTTGTAACATTAAAAATGCTAAATGCAATATAAATAATTAATATTGTATTTAGCATTTCTAATGTTACAAATAAAAGTATTGGATAAATATAATATATAAAATACAATTAAAAAAACAAGAAAGTAACATAATAATTTATTGTATGTACATATACAAGGTGTCTCTAAAAGGTCTTTAAACAACTCTACCTCGTATTTTTCGGACCAAAATAAACCGATTTAGCAAAACTTGGCTTAGTCAAAGTTGCTTAGTTTGTGCGAAATACGGTCCTGAAGTTGCAGTTGGAAAATTGTTTTTTTGTTATAAATTTGAAACGGATGGAGCGATTGCGCTAAATTTTGTCACGTTTACATAGTTTTATGAGTCAAGAAATTCTGTATCAAAATTGTGATAGTAATCAATCCATAGGCGGAGAACCTGCGTTTATAAATATTAAAACATTTCCATTTTCTACGCCAATGGATAAAAAAGAGTTTGTCTATAAAATTTAGATTAAGTGTCTTAAGTACAATAAAAAAGGTACTCTTGGTAAGACTCGAAAAATTGCATCGTTTTCTCAAAAATCGCATTTTAAGATTTGAGAACATTAACTAGAGGACGGCAGCGCATACTGTGTGCTCCACGTACATGTATCTTTAAGCCGTGTACACGTGTCTTAGGCCGTTTAGACGTCTCTTTAAACTATGTACACGTCTTTTGACGTCGTTTTTGAATTGATAGTTTTTTTTTGTAAAATGTTTTCTTTTTTAAAAAATACAGAACGGCCAATACCAGATAGGTTAAAACAAAAAGGCACTGGTTTACAAAAAAGATATTCTATTTATCTCGACAATTGATGCAAAAAATGCTATTTTTTTGATGTTTTTTTTTGTTTTAAGAATTCCACTTGTGCCCTGCGTTTTGTAAAATACATATTGCAGTGATCTTGAATAAATAATAATATGTAAATAAATAAGTATAATCAAGATCACTTCAAGATTTTATTTAAATTAATTTTTACTTTATTCATTTTTACTATGATGTGTATATAAATATTCACTATATCAATAAATTTACGAAACTTTTATTTTTATTTAAGTAAAACAATAAAAGGATCTTAGTAAATTTTTATAAGGTTATAATTTTAAGACATATTAAATGTTACGGGTAAAGGATCGAGCAGGTGTTTCTCGCACAAACATGTCTGGCTTTGGCAGGGATCGACCGGGCGGACCGGCACAAAAAGTATTGTTTATCAGGTGCATGGCTGAATCATAAAAGTATAGACGGATTTATAGTCACATGTTTGTTTACCTTTTTCAAGGATTATTAATACGCTGTTTCCCCATGCAACCGATAGGAGCGGCACCGTCGACATACAATTTTGGAGGTGGATTCGTGTTTAACGAAAGTTGCCGTATGTTTTTATAAAGAGATTTACGAATAAAAGCGCGGACAGATAAAATTTCCGGGATTGCTGGTGAAAACCGCAATATTAGCAAGTCTAAAAGTAGGTGAAAACCACTTCCTCCCTCTTCTTTAATAGGATTATTTTAAAATCCGGACTTAGAATAATTTTTGAGATTTTCAATACTTATAAAATTTTTACAAGATTCTACACTTATAGTAATTTTATTTTAAACATACAGCGCGTATTACATTAAAATGTCTAGATGTATTTGAATAACCACCTATGTATGAAATACTTTTATTTTATGAACTCGGTTTTTGAATTTACTTAATTTCATTTTATTTTCTTCTTTCTAGAGAGTTTTGTTTTGCATGTAGGGTACTATGCCGTACGTTATGACAAAACCTTCTAGCATTTGTAATGATAACTTTGAATAGCATAATCATTTTCTTTTCCGTATAATTTATTTTTCTTTTAAATTTATTCATCCTACAAAGGATATTTGAAATTAATAATTTTGTTTTATGTGTATATAGGTTATATATTAAGTGAATAAAATTTTCATTGAGGATTATGGAAGAGTTTAATACGATGTATGAAGAGTTAAGGTGATTAAACAATATTTGTTATAAATGCGTGTATAGTGGCGTCTCAAAGTTCTTTATTTGTAGTGGTGTTTTTGTATTGGAATTTCGTGAAAAAGGTAAAGTTTATTTTCTTTTAATGTATATATATTATTTCTTTTTGATATGAGAATTAAGTATGTTTTGTTGTATTTGGGTGTTCAATATTAACGTGTTGGATAATACATCAGGGATGTGTGAAATGAATTATGTCATTATTTAATTCATAGCATGGAGTCCTGGTGAATTTGAAATACACGAATTGGTCTTGGTGGTACTGCGTTTGGGAGCGAGAAAAGGCACCAGGCAGAACTAATCAGGGCTGAGTTAATTTATTGAATACGCAGAGACATTATTTTATTTCATTTTATTTATTTAATTTAAAATTTATATATATTCCTTAAGGAATGTGCGCATGGTGATGTATGTTCGGGTTGCGTCCGACGAGCTGAAAATGACATGCTCGTAGGGTGGAACTTTGGGATACTCATCTGTGTGAATTTGTTATCTGATGGTACTGTGTTGGGAGCGAGAAAAGGCGCCGCACAGGACTAATTAGGGCAAAGCCATTTCCTTAATGTCTATATTTTTGTTAGCAAACAGTAGACCGTACAAATTTTATTTTATTTATATTCCAGTACAATTCATCATGGTTAATTTATTTTAAAATTTTTGATTGTTTACATGTATCTATGACAAATATTAATAATAATAATCACGTTCACATTTTAGATATAAGCTTGCACGACATGATGATTTCATTTATTCTTTATTTCTTGTAGTATTTTATTGATTATGATGTATAAATTTGGGATTATGACTGAATATTGATTTCTGATGTGTAAATATTTGTAGATTAAAACTTTTGAATTCATTTAAGATTATTTTATTTTAATAAATTAGATGTTAAGATTTATTTTGTATTTTATTTCTTTACCTGACCTGGAGATGATTAAAGAGAAGGAGAATCAAGTCATATTTTCTGCCCCTGAGTGAACTATTTATTTTCAAGCTGAGCTAGTTACATGTAGAATGTTTTGCTTAACCTACTTTTCAGCAGAAAGTTCACCGTATCGTAGTCTAGCATAAGGCCTAGCACTAGGATGCGTGCTTGACTCTCGGTTACGCATTAATTAAGTAAACTAAATTCATTTTATTTATATATAAATTTGAAAGAGTCACAGCAATATGTTTGTATTATATGGTTTACAAAAAAGATATTCTATTTATCTCGACAATTGATGCAAAAAATGCTATTTTTTTGATGTTTTTTTTTGTTTTAAGAATTCCACTTGTGCCCTGCGTTTTGTAAAATACATATGTTTGTATTATATGGTTTACAAAAAAGATATTCTATTTATCTCGACAATTGATGCAAAAAATGCTATTTTTTTGATGTTTTGTTTTTGTTTTAAGAATTCCACTTGTGCCCTGCGTTTTGTAAAACACATATGTTTGTATTATATAGTTTACAAAAAAGATATTCTATTTATCTCGACAATTGATGCAAAAAATGCTATTTTTTTGATGTTTTTTTTTGTTTTAAGAATTCCACTTGTGCCCTGCGTTTTGTAAAATACATATGTTTGTATTTAGTTGTTATTGTTGGTTTCCATAGTTATGACTATTTGAATATTTGACAACGACTTTTCTGGATTTTCAAAAGTGTTTTCCATCATTACTTTTATTTTCGTTTTGTCATGGCTGTTCAATACACCAACGAAGAATATACGGATATGTTATTAGTATATGGATATTGTCAAGGCAATTGTGCCGAGAGTGTTAGAGTATATTCGGAACGGTTTCCAAATCGTCGTGTTCCAAGTCATCCAACGCTTGCCGCAGTAGAGAGACGCCTTCGAGAAACCGGTCTCTTAGCTCCTGTAACAGCAAACTATGGCAGGCAGCGCTTTGTGAGGCAACCTGAAGTAGAAGAAGAAATTTTAGAGCGTGTTCAAGAAGATCCGGAACTGAGCGTTAGACGAATAGCTAGAAAAATTGCAGTATCTAAAGATGTGGTCAGTAGAGTAATTAGAGAACAATTATTACATCAATACCATAAGATTCGAGTTCAAGACCTCTTACTTCAAGATCCTGAAAGGCGCCTAAATTTTTGCCGGTTTATTGAACATAAAAGAGCAAGAAATTTAAACTTTTGCAAAAAAATCTTATTTACCGACGAAGCTTGTTTTACAAGAAGAGGGATAACGAACTTTCATAATGAACATGTTTATGCAGAGGAAAATCCACATGCCATTAAAATTAACCATTTTCAAGATGAATTTAAAATAAATGTATGGGCTGGAATAATCGGAAATTTTATTATTGGACCTGTCAGACTACCGCAAAGATTAACTGGAGAAGCCTAATTGATTTTTTTACAACATACTCTTCCGGACTTGTTAGATGATATACCGCTAGATATTCGACGGAATATGTGGCTTATGCACGATGGTGCACCACCACATTTTTCGATGAACGTACGACACTACTTAAACCATCACTTTCCAAATAGATGGATCGGTAGAGGTGATGACACTCCTGTACAATGGGCACCTCGAAGTCCAGATCTGAATCCTCTGGATTATTTTTTTTGGGGACACCAGAAATCCAGTGTTTACAATACACCTGTAAATAATGAAGAAGAATTGTGGCAACGTATTCAAGAAGCAACCAATAATCTCAGAGGTGATGTAGAAGTTTTGCAAAGAGTTCAATTTAATTTCCTCCGGCGAATAGACCTTTGTATTCACGAAAATGGTAGACATTTTGAACACCTTTTATAATACCTTTTCTTTTTTTTAAAAAAATCATTGTTTCATTTTCATTATTTCATTGTTTAATTGTTAATAATTCTCTGTTGTCCACCAACCAGAACACAATTGGAATTTATATGAAAAAACATTATTAAAAAAATAGCATCTTTGTATTAATTGACGAAATAAACAGAATATCTTTTTTATTAACTAGTGCCTATTTGTTTTGACCTATTTGGTATTGGTCGTTCCGTATTTATTAAAAAAGAAAACATATAAAAAATTGTTAACAATTCTTAAAATGCGATTTTTGAGAAAACGATGCAATTTTTCGAGTCTTACCAAGAGTACCTTTTTTCTTGTACTTAAGACACTTAATCTAAAATTTTATAGACAAACTCTTTTTTATCCATTGGCGTAGAAAATGGAAATGTTTTAATATTTATAAACGCAGGTTCTCCGCCTATGGATTGATTACTATCACAATTTTGATACAGAATTTCTTGACTCATAAAACTATGTAAACGTGACAAAATTTAGCGCAATCGCTCCAGCCGTTTCAAATTTATAACAAAAAAACTATATTCCAACTGCAACTTCAGGACCGTATTGCGCACAAACTAAGCAACTTTCACTAAGCCAAGTTTTGCTAAATCGGTTTATTTTGGTCCGAAAAATACGTGGTAGAGTTGTTTAAAGACCTTTTAGCGACACCCTGTATAATTTTACATGAACTTACAAGAGATAGATATTATTAACAAAAATATAGCCAATCATATTATTACAAAAATTGTACATTGATTAAGAAATATTAATAGTTCTTGAGTAATTTTTTACATACTCTTAGACAATTGATTTTTAACATTTGCACATCATAAAGATTTTTTTGCAGTAACAGGTGTTTGGAACAATGTGTCTCTTTACGGCGGGTACCAAGTGGGCACTGATAATGGTCTTCTACCTAATATCTAATGACACTCGGTAATCCGCTAGACAAAGTTGGCACCACGGTCATCGAAGGGATTATAAGATTATAAAATAGATTTTATAAAATTACCTGTGTAGGTATTGAACGCCTGTGAATCATTTCACTCAAAATTTAATGGATCATTTTATGCAACTCACCCATCTATTTATGTATTTATCGAAAAACTTAAAGACTATCAAATTGATACATATATTAAGCTTCAAAGTGTTCATATTCCACTGAAAATGAATGATAAGAAGACAAAAGCCAAGCTGGACACATTAACAAATTTACATTCACAAATGATTTTGGGAGAAATTACGAGATTACATTTTGTTAAGTGTGTTTCATACTATTCAACAAGAGAAAGAATATAACTAAGAATATTAGTGTATGTAGTATTTTTTACATGTTTTTATACACTTAATATTTTTATATAACTTTTTTGTGTATATTGCCTATTTTTTTCATTTTCTTTCTTAGTATATATTATGTAGTATTTTTTAAATATTTTTATACATCTTAATATTTTTCTTAAATTTACAAATTATTATATTGTGTTTTCCTTTAGTAAATATAATATGCAATGTGACAAATCTTAATAAATAAGTTGAGCAATCAGTACTTATTGCGTTTTCATTGCCTTCATTATAAATGTTTTTGTTGGTGCCTACTTTGCCTACAGAATTAGCGCAGATCCATTTCATTGGTGCCCACTTCGCCTATGAGATTAAAACTTCGGGTACGTTGGTGCCCACTTGGCCTCTGCCCTCTGTTTATATTTAATTGTTTGCGTAACTCTACCTGTGGCAGCTGTTGATATAGTAGCTGAATTAATTTCTGATGATACTAAATCATCCACCTGTGTGTCTGTAAAAATTTGGTAATTTTGATATACAATAAGGCTGTATTACACTTATCAATTTTTTGACCAAGAACTTGTTGAATTAGAACATGTTCTATGATATTTTTCTTCTCAACTTGATCAAGTTTTTAGTGATTTCTAGTAAAATTCATGTTATAAAGTTTTTGGCCAACGGTGTAAAATGTAAACACAAATTCCATTTTAGAATATCGTTTAAAATGACATGTTAATTTGATACTTCTTGAAAGAATTGTGTGCATAAATTATTTATTTTCTTTTGCATCTCTTGAGCAGTTATTTTTACATTCAATATCAAACACAAATTTTCAATAATTTTTTAATTTTTTTATTTCGTATTGTTGCACTATTGGTACTACTAATTCACCTAAAAACTTGGTGAAGAAATTGATAAGTGTAAAACAGACAAGGTCAACAATAACTTGACCAAGAACTTGACGACAATTTCTTGATCAATAACTTGGTCAAGAAATTGATAAGTGTAATACAGCCCATAGACTGGTGATTAAAATGTTGTTATCATATTTTTATTCTTACTTTCACATTCTACTGTAGTGACAGCTGAAGTATGTGCACACTCGTCATATTGTTTCTGTGATACATCTAAAATAACAACATTCACTCTTGCAAATCATATGATTTTGTACATTTTGCAAACTAACCTTCGGTTTCACAAGATAAATGTAAAGCAGGTACACTTTCCCCTTTTATGTTTGCACTATGTCGACCAATTAATCTATCTCACAAACTCTATGGTTTCTTCTACTTTAACTGGATCTTCAGACAGAAGTTTAGGATTATTAACTCTTTCTAGCCATATTTTCTACAACTAAGTGAATGCAAAATATTTTAGTATATGTAATTTATATAAAATATCATACTCACTTATTTGTATTATGGCACTGAGGAACCCCAATAACATACACTGTAAAAAATGGGTGTATATCTACATGAAAAATTGTGTAAAATTACTTCAAAATCGATGTAAAAAGAAAAATTTTGTAAAATTACAACGACATTCTCTGCAATATACCAGTATATTTGTAACAATACAAACCAATCTGTAACTTGGCATGAAATTCGGAGTAAAATTACTATCACTTACTATAGATATGTTATAAAATAGTAAAGTTACAAATTAATTGCCGGAATTATACAAATGCTAGTGCAATGTTGTCAATATACTTGCAACAATACAGACCAAAATATTAAAACTACCTGTTATCTAGTACTTGTACAAAGCCAATATGAATCAACAATGGGGGGGGGGGATTCGGTCTTTCATACATCTATATACATGTATATCATCCATTCCTAAACAAGCCAGGCACTTTTTGTATTCGACTTTAGACATTTTTTGCTTTATAAGATGAGGTCATATATGTATATCAAGTTCTTGGTTAGTAAATGTTGGCGCGATACTTATCAAATTTTATAGGTTTGTCGTAAATAATACTAGGAAGAATACGATTTGGTCCGGGCTTAACTTAGTTTCTTGAAGTAACTTGCACGGCTGTGGTCGTTGTCGGACGCAATTCAAGTTATAGTGTAATATTCAACGTTTTTTGGGCATTTAATAAAAGGTATTGCTAAAATATAAAATCAAGTCGTTTGATTTTTTTTTTCTTTTGTAAATTAGAGCGGTAACAAACTTTTTATTGGCTTAATTTTGTTGCTAACGATATTTATGTATGTAGTAAGTATATATGTATACTTCCTCATGTTCCTCAACTAATATGAAACTTCTTTAAAATATGAAACTGTCGAAGAGAGAAGAATTTTTTTGTTACCATCGAAAAGACAGATTCAGAGGCATTATAGGTACGAAAAACTTGTATTAAAAGGTTCGTAGTACGATCGCCCGTTAGCATTGCAATTCTTTAGTCTTTTCTTTTCTTTGTTTAGCATCCGAGAAGATTCAGATTGATGGGAGCAAATGAGTGCTAGAGAGTGATGGAACGATAATAGACGACGATACGTTGGGGTTACTAAATAAGGAGCTACTACTGTGAAATGAAACTTGGAATCAAAAAGCAGACCTAAATTCATAGTACATCGACGGTTACAGTACATAATAAAACTTTATCAGATAGATACTTTTGAAGCAGCAAGTCCAGTTAATACGAGTATTATAGATAGAGAATATTGAGATGAATTTGAAGTCCCTTGGCAAAGGTTATCTAACAAAGTAATTAGAGATTGTGAAAAAGGCAACCGTATTGAATGTTCACTAGATAGTGTTGCAAAGGTAATAGTGGTTGCAGTCAGAGAAATCAAACCACATGTGCCATCCTTTATTCAAGGTGATCGCAGTGAAAGTTATATCGTAATACCTTCTCATGTTTTGAGGATGTGACTATTGGTGACGATTCTCACACTTTATTTCAAAAACTGTATGACAGAAATGCTTACCTAAATAAACCGCCGAAACAGTTCAAGCTGCAAATAAACAGTACATCTGGTAAGTGTGTATTTAATTTTTTTTACATTAAGATCTATTTACTATTCCTTAGGGTGTTCTGACTGCGAAACGCATCTATCAAAAGATGATGTGGATATGCTCCAAGAAAAAAAAGTTTATCAAACAATGCTGTGGAATTTGCAATAGACACAATTCAATTATTGGACAACACTTATGCTCTGCAGAGGCAGTTTATATCTATATCCGATAGTGTTAACAGCATTAAGAAGGAATAGCCTTTACTATTTTTGCAGGCAGATAATTTCTGGCACTACAAAAAATTAATGGGCAAGAGCGCAGACGAGTTAGAGAGCATGTTTTTGTCAAAAATTGACAAAATTCTTGAATTTGCAATTAAGAAAAAATATATTCAACATTTAACTGATGGCCTAAGAATGAAGATGATGATGTCGTTGACAACAGTAGCTACATTCCTTAGGTGATGATTTGAATATTTTGCTTACGGAATTTGGGAAGGTAAAGAAAAATATTATTTTGAGTAGTAATTATTATTAATGAATTTAATGTTTTCCAGAGCAAAAATTTCAAAACTGATGACGTACCAACAACAGCGCCATGTATAGTCTATTTAAAAGGTATAATAATAATAATATCCAAACTAACAAGCTATGAATATATTTTTTTTCTACATTGCAGATACAGAGAATTACACATTATACATAGAAAAAGAATATCAACAATAACAGAAAGCTTGATGACAGCAATTAAAATCACATTTGCATATTACTATAATTTAAATTTGGTGTACCCCAAAAGATGTTCGGGCGTACTGGAGTTTCTTCAGAAATATTTTATGAAAATTCATCTGGACAAAGGATCCCGAAACAAAAACAAAATGTCTGGAAAGATACTATACTTAATTAATCAATTAAGCAATATGTGAAAATCTTTCCTTTATTGCAATGAAATATACATATATACTTACATCATTTGCTGAAAGAAAAATGTGCAAATACTTGTAATAATTTTTTTTAGATTTTCTTGCTTTTGTTTTTACCCAACACCTATTGTAGAAGGGAGTCTTGTAAATTTACAATGATAATCGCGGGCAACTTTGTTACCCGCGATTATCACGGTAAAATTACCAGTCCATGTAATATTAAAGATTGCTATAAAATTACAAAATTTGCATGTAAAGTTAAGATATGTGACTTCAAAGTTACAAGTATTACTTGTAAAAATACAATTGCTATATGTAACTATACTTTTAATATTGCTATCTTTACGTTTCAACACTGTATTGTTACAAACCTTGTTTGTAACAATACAGTGTCATTTTGTAACAATACAAGTAATATTTGTAACTTTGAAACCGTGTATCTTAACTTTACATGTAAATTTTGTAATATTATAGCCATTTTTAATATTACATGGGCTGGTAATTTTACCGTGATAATCGCGGGTAACAAAGTTGCCCGCGATTATCATTGTAAATTTACAAGATTTCTTTTTACAGTGTACTTTACTGATATGTAATGAATATCTTTATCGATATTTTAAAAAGGTTAAAATTAATCGCAAAACAAAGTATACACTGACAAACACAAAAAAACTACTACGTTTGCTGATATATATTGATTCTTCCTTATCGACATTCAACATTTTTTGATTATGAAGCGACGTCTCGTGATCTCGTGTTCTTAGTGGGCAATTTCATTTAAATTCCCGCTAAAAATAATTGTCCAATTCTTTACCATTTACGTGTCCAACCCGTGACTTCAATCTCAATGACACTTCGATAATGCATTGAAAGCATTTTCTTATCTCTTTTGGATAACTGGCCTCTGTCTGCTCCCAAATGCTCCACGATTCCACCCAATGTGCTCTCGCACACACTAGGTAAGTGTATTATATATTTTTGATATCCTATTTATGTTTGTTTACGTGCTCTTAATGCTTACTTGACGTTAATGTAAACATTCATTGTATTTTTAGATAAAATTATTGCTGTTTGTGTTGTTTGGAAAATATTTTCTCTCTCCATTTACTAATTTTATTCGTATTTTTGTCTTTCTAGTTTTCTTGGAAACATCGACTGTGATTGCTATATTCTTCCCTGGTATTTTCGTTCATCTCAAGAGTGTCAAAGATATTTAAACTATGAATATTTTAAAATAGTGAATGTATTTTAACTAGTTATGAATATACTATTATAAAAATTATATCCTCTTTCAATGCTACAGTATGTATTAGTTTTTCTATACTATACTATAAAAATTAAGGAGACTTTCCTTCGTAAATTATTTTATAGTATCGGCAACCTGCATTATTTAAATTAATTATAACTTCCTTATTCTAAGATCTATTTATTAAATTATTTTAAATCATTCTAACGTCTTTATTTCTGGACCTATCAAGTAAATTATTTGAACTTTCTATATACATTTTAACTTAATGATTATTATAACTTACACTAACTGTACTTAATTAAATATTTATTTAAACTAAAACGTGTTAACTACAATTAATGTTGTTTCTTAATAAATTATGTTTTTGTCTATTTTTATTTGTTTCATACATTTAAATAGCTTAACTAATTCTTTCCACTGAGATATATTTTATACATTTATATAAATGTAAGGTTCACGGCAATACGTATAAGTCGTGTGGTGGTCACACCTCACTTTTTTTCTGGAGGAGAAATGTGTCGTATGCTTGTAAATATCGATAACACGACGACACGGATCCGTAAATAAACCGTGTAGTCATTAAAGTAAATGAAAACGAGTTTGGAAACTACTCTCCTCCCGTAAACACCACGTGAAACTTTCCCAACCATAATTTGCAGCGCCAAAAGCGGACTTAGCGGTTTAATTTCCGACGCGCGCGTTTCTAAGTAACTTCGTGTACGGTTCAGAAATTAACGCCGGCGGATCGATTCCTTCTACCTCGTCTTTTGCGATCTCGTGTACACAACTTCTCCGCGTCGTCTTTCCGTTTCCTTGAGTTCAAGGTTACCATTGGTATAACCAGGATATTAACAAACCCGAATCATATTATTTATTACATCAAATAATCAAATGGCATATATAAAATGTATATATGTAAATATTGCCTGGCTAATTCACGGCTCGAAATAACAAGAGCCTCCTGAGCAAATAAATTTTTATGGAAGTTGATGTTTGTGATCATTTTATTACACTTCATCATAATTTTAATAAATAAAATTGTTTTCATTTCCAGTTTCGCAGATGCGTTTACCTCGAACTCATGTAGATATATATTATACTACTGCCTTTCTATAATTATTAAATCTAATATGATTGAGACTAGCAATAATTTATCTTAGCTCGTGAAATTTTAAATGTTAAGGAAAATTGAATTTAAATTTCCTGTATAGCTATTTTCTCCTCTCACTGTACTGTTTATAAATAGTTATGTATGATTATAAAAAACATGTTTCTTTTAAGCGTACTCCAAATACATTATTTTTTTTATATGATCCCGCTAACTAAATAATGAAAATAGATTTACCCAGTCGGCGTTAAAATAGGCAATAAAACTTATCTCTGGTCTAGATTCTTAAGTGAAAGTTACTTTAACATTATTTTTTATCTAAACACATTTAATTCTTGTAATACTTACTTCCAAAAAATTAAAATATTTGTTTATTGTGACTTCAACTTTTGCGATTGTGCTGACTCATTTTAAGGTTAACAAAACGCAATGTTTGTATCAGTGATAAAGTTTAATTGTAGAAACAATATGTTAACACAACAAGAAAAGGTAAGTATCAACTTAATTCGCTTATTTAATTTTATTTCAATAAATTCTTTTCGCTTAATCTCTCATTCTTAATGAAAAAAAAAAAAATGATCAACAATAATTAACTTCTCATAAATTTGTAAACAATGAATTTATAGTTAAGTCAATAAATGGACTATCTTTAGAATCATATCTAAGATGCTCTAATAAGTTATTTTAATCAAGAATATGAATACATGTGATTAAACATATGTTTTAAATACTTTACCTTGCAAAATGGTGTTATATGATAAAATAAAGGACCTGTATTAAAGTCTGATATAAACAATTATAATGAGTAAATTCACTGAAAAGTGACTATGAATTACTTAACGTTTTATTCCTCAACTTTAGGTCTTTTCCTCTTCTTCACGTGCTTTTGAACTGGAACCTTAGGTAACTTCTTCAGAATTTGTACAGCTTATCTGCTTCCTCGTCAGTTCTGTCTACCAGAATTTCTTCCTGTGGATTGTTCGTACTAGATTCCTTCTATTCTTGGTAATTTTACTCGTAAACTATGGTATGTCAGTGTTTTAAATTATTATCGTTATGTTACAGGTATCGTCAGCATAATTCCAGAGTAACAAATGGAAAACACGATACTCCAGTGATATGGATAACACAAAATCTTCTTCTCCCAAACGCGTAGAAAATTATGATAGTATAATAATTAAGGTATTTATGACCTTGATAATAAAATTTCTTTTATTATTCTTCTTTAAAATTACAATTCGGCTTCTTGTTAATATATCTTCCTTTCTTACTTAAAAAACAACAACCAACCTCCTTTTTTTCCCCGTATCCAAGATATTCTCGCATTATTTTTCGTCTATACATATTGCTTTGACTCTTACAAATTGAGGTTTATATAAAATAAATTTAAATTATTCAATCAATGAGTAGTTAAGAATCAAGCACGCATCCTAGTGCTAGGGCCTTATGCTAGACTAAGATACAACAAATTTTCTGCTAAATAGCAGGTTAAGCAATTTTACATTTAACTAGCTCAGTTTAAAATGGTTAAAAAAAATAAATTCTCTCAGGGGCAGAAAATATAAATAAATTCTCCAATCGATTTTGAATGCTCTTTAATTATCTCCAGGTCAGGTAAAGAAAATAAAATGCGAAAATAAATCTTATCATCTAATTTATTAAAATAAATATTAATGAACTAGAAATTTCAAATTACACATATATATATATATATATATATATATATATATATATATATTTACAAACAAAAAAAATTAATATCTCAAACATCATCCAAATTTATACATATCATAATCAACAAATCAATATAAGAAATAAAATAAGTAAAAAGCATAACGTCGAGAAAATCTTATGTTTTTAAAATGTGAACGTGATAATCATGATTTATAATTTGTCATAGATACATGTAAACAATCAACATCTTGAATAAAATAAAATTTTATTGCACATGATGAATTGTACTGGAATATGAGTAACCAAAAATTTACACGATTTATCATTTACGAACAAAATATAAACATTAAGGGAATGGCTTTGCCCTAATTAGTCCTGCCTGGCGCCTTTTCTCGCTCCCAACACAGTACCATCAGAAAGCAAATTCACACCGGTAGGTACCCCAAAGTTCCACCCTACGAGTATGTCTTTTTAACTCGTCGGACACAACCCGAACATACACCACAATGTGCTCACCCCTTAAGGTATATATATAAATTTTAAATTAAATAAATAAAAAATGAAATAAAATAAAAGTATTTGTGTATTCAATTAATTAACTCAGCCCTGATTAGTTCTGCCTGGCGCCTTTTCTCGCTCCCAACACAGTACCACCAAGACTAATTCGTGTCTTAAGAATTCACCAGGACTCCATGCTATGAATTAAATAGCAACTTAATTCATTTCACACATCCCTGATGTATTACCCAACACGTTAACATTGAACACACAAGTACTACAAAAATATACTTGATATACATACCAGAAAAATATATACATTAAAATAAAACTTTACCTTCTTTGTGATTCCAATACAAAACACCACTCAAAACAAAAAAAATTGGTACAACACTATACACACATTTATAACAAACATTATCAAATCACCTTAATTCTTCATACATTATTTCAAATTCGTCCATTATTCCGAATACAGATCACTGTTCAATTATTCTGTATATACATAAAACAAAATTATTAATCGCAAATCCTTTAATCTGATAAATAAAGTAGTAAAGAAAATTTTTACACTAAAATAAAATTATTACGCTATCCAACTTGATCATTACAGTCACTAGAATGTTTTATCATAATGCATGGCGTAGTACCTCTACATACAAAACAAAACATTCCAGAAAAATAAATAAAATTAAATAAATTCAAAGTCCGAATTAAAATAAAATTGTCCCATACATAAATAATTATTTCTAAAATAATTACAAATCTCAATGTAAATTGTGCAGCATGACTATTACGAAAAGATATTACAAGTTTTAAATCTTGTTGAAAATTTTTATAAGTATCGAAAAATCTCAAAAATATTCTAAGTTCAGATTCAAGAATAATCTTTTAAAAGAAGGAGTGGTTTATCACCTACTTCCTTTTTCTTCTGGGTTAGCGGTTTTCACCAGCTGAGAAGTGAAGTGACATTCTGTCCGCTGGCCCTTATATGCATAATTTTCTTTACAAAAACGTACGGTCATCCTCGGCAGATGCCGATACCACCTCCAAAACTGCATATCGATGGTGCTGCTCCTATCGGTCACTCGGGAAAGCAGCGTATTAACAGTCTTTGAAAAAGGTAAACAAATATGTAAATATAAACTTGTTTACATATTCATGACTCATCCAATGCATCTGGCGAATAATATTGTTTTCGCCGGTCACACGGTCGATCTCTCCCGGTAACAGTATTCTTCGTGCGGGAAAACACTTTCTCGTTATATATTTCACGTAACATTTTATGTGTATTTTAATATTATGACTTTTATAAAATTTATACTAACATTCTTTTATTATTTTACTTAAATAAAATTTAAATTTTGGCTAATTATTGACATAGTGAATATTTATATACACATCATGATAAAAATAAATAAAATAAAAATTAATTAAAATAAATCTTGAAGTGATCTTGATTATATTTATTTATAATTTACAACCCAACTCAAGATCACTGCAATATGTGATTTCTTATAATGTAATTACTTCTTGTAATTATGATTAATATTGTGACTTTTTAAGAACCTTTCATTAAGATTGAGATTACAATAATGTATTCCTTTAGTTACTACCTAACATTTTATACATTTCATTATTATTCTAAAATAAATTCTTCTATTTTATACACGAATGATGAATTTTATTTTTATAACATATAATTTAATTTTCTTGAGAAGTTAATTTTGAATTTTATACTTATAAATATTGAAAATTTGAATCATTATAATATATTATCAAATAGGGTGGTGCTTTTCCAATCATTTCAAATCAACGCATCATGAGAAAGTGGAGTTTCCAGTACAACTGTGCGGCGTGAGGATAGTGTTCCGAGCACTATAACTTTAAAAAATGAAATGTTCACAAGATTTACTCAAAATTACTTTCTGTTGATTTGAGCTTCCTTGATATCTTTTGTGACGTTAATTGGACAACTGATATGTTCTACCGTATAGTCTACTCTATAATGAACACTTGCATTCCCTATACCTGCCACAACAATAAGCAACATTTGCCTCTATGGTTTACACCATATATGGGAAGATCATTACATTTTAAGTTTTTTATCATCGGAGATGAAAGCAGACTGGGAATAATTTCTTTAAACGAGAATTTCAGCGATTACGCAGATCTCTTAAAGATGATATTGTCACGGCCTATCAAACCTATATTGACAGTATTCAGCATTCTCTCGTGGGTGACCTTAAATATTTTTGGAAATTTGTACGAGCCAAACGTGGGAGCTCCATAATTCCTGGTAAACTCTTCAATGTCGACATCGAATTCAACGACCCTCAGCAAATTGTTGATGCTTTTATGTCTGTTTTCTCTGGTGTATTCTTGCCAGGTGCTGGCAGTTGTGACATTCGGATATGCATTCAAATTTGCCGTCATTGAATATTGGGAGAATTGTATATGATAATGTACTGGAACAGCTAAAGAAATCAAAGAATAACTTTATCTCCGGGCATGACAATATTGGCAGCTTCCTGCTTCGTGATTGTGCGTAAATTTTTGCTCAGCCTCTTTGCAAGATATTTAATTTATCTCTGCAGACATCTTGTCTTTCCTCAGACCTGGAAGGAAGCTTGTATATATCCTTTATACAAAAGAGGAGATAATACTAATATTAATAATTATAGGCTGATATCAGTGCTACCAAACTGTGCAAAGGTATATGTGGCTATACTATCATCATCATTTTTGTCGCCGTGCCAACATGGTTTTATGTCGAAAAGGTATACCACTTCGAATCTCGCCACATTATCTCAGGCTTTAGGTATGTGTCGCACTGACAATGCGGACCAAATAAATGTTATTTACACTGACTTCCACTGCCTTCGACATCATTGAGTATGCCGCTCTCCTGACAAAAATGAGTTTGTTTAGGTTTCAGCAACTCACTGTTAACACTTCTTGGTTTTTACCTTGCTGAAAGAAGTAACTTCGTATACTATAATGGCTACAAATCAAGGATGTATGTTTCTACATCTAGAGTGCCCCGGGGGTCCAATCTTGGACCCTTATTATTTAACATCTTTGTTAATGATTTAGTAACTTCCATCAATTGTGTAATGTTTTTTGGCCTATGCGGATGATTTAAAAAGTTTTTCACCAAATTTATGGATAACAAGAGAACCTAGACTGATTCACAAATTAGTGTTCTTTAAATAAATTGAAGCTAAACATCGACATCTGTTTTATATCGTCTACCGGAAAACCCAGTAGATTTTGTTACAATTATTCGATTGACAACATCGCAATCAACCGCAAAACGCATGTCAATGACCTCGGAGTTATATTTCTCTAGTCACTGCGTCAGCATTTCGGGCATTGGGTTTCATTATCCGCACCATTTTGACAACACCTTGCTAACAGCGCTGGTTGTTAGCAAGTTGGAATATGCCGTTGCCGTTTGGTATCCTATATATTATATATGATTGCTATATTAATGTAATTGAGTCAATACAGCGCAAGTGCCTAAAGTATTTGTTTTATAAACTAGATGGGTCGTGCCCTCCTCGTGGATTAAAATATAAGTTTCTCTTGGATCGACATGGGGTTAAATCGCTTGAAGCAAGACGACACCTAATTAGTGCTAATTTTGTAAAAAATTTGTATCTGTTTAAGATAGACTCGAAGTTAATTTTCGAATGCCTCGTCAAAGTCCAAGGGTGAATGAAGGGCTCCTTGTTCCCACTGCCAGAACGAATATTTTGCTGAGGGCTCCTCCTATGGTGCATTCTGCCAAGAAGTTTAATAACCTTGCTGTAGATGTTTTTCATTGGTCATTTATATTTTAATGTTTTTCATGTTTTTCACTTATTTTTCTGAATTGTTTGTTGTTATTAATTTTTCACATATATGTTATCTTTATTATTTGTTTTTATTGTCTGTATTGGGGTGACCTGTTGGGCAATTTAATAAATATTATTATTATTATAGTCTTGCCTATACCTAAATATACTTTTGTAATTTGGTTATAGATTTGATTAAATGTTTTGAATAATGCGTAATTTATTGAACAACAGGTAGAGTGTTGTGTACTTTGTTGTTTCGGCGATAGGATGCAATAATAGAAGAAGCACAGCTTTGAGTTGCATCTCCTTTCCATCAACTATTTATTTAATTTGGTGTAAGTTTTCTCTTTCATTTTTTCATGTGATCTTGACAGAAGTAAGCATTATTATTAGTATATATCGCTCGACATAAAAGCACGCTAAAATCTCAATGTATCAAAGACAGGAATCAGGTAGTAATAAAATATTAGCACCATTTGTACTGATTAACAAAAATTGAAAGAGACACACTATAGATGTGTAGCTAAACAAAAATTTAGCAAATAAATATACTTCTTACGTATAAAATTGACTCTTACAAAAATTCCACCATATTTCTCTAGCAGAACATTTAATATCTGTATTATTGTGTTCTGTCGCTGACAACTCCAGAAGTAACACCAGAAACGATGTCATCCTTAACAACTACTACATAATAATATACATCATATTAATCACACTTGGATAAATCCCTGAGATGTACGCTCACACATGTATAGCTATATATAACTTTAGAGGATCTTCCATAACTCAAAGTAGATTAAAACGAAATATATGAAATTTACGGAATATCTCGGGTGTTAAGCTTTTGAACGTTTTCAACATTGGAAGAGACGCAGGCAGCATCCTTTGAAGGTTCACGTCCTGAGAATTACATAAAAGCTCGCCTACGCTCGTTGGCTTTCAATGGATATTTTTTTTGCCGTCGGAAAAGGAAAGAAACCTCCAGAAAAATTCTGCACGCCTCAGATGTACCCTTGATATTTATACAGATCGAAATATTGTTTTATATCTGAATTTCAATATTGCAGGATGAAATTCACCGGTATTTTCCATCTGGAGAGAAATATTATTGCCTGAAGATTTATGTAGGTAGGTGTCCGACATAGTGTGCTTACCTTTAAGATCTCGTCTATGGTAGAAAAAAAAATAAACACTTGATTGAATGAAAAAATGAGGTACGGGCACTACACGACTTTCTTATAAGTATGTGTGTTCCGATTCGTTTATACAAAAGTTGTTCGAAATTAAGTTTTAAATACTTCTATTCTCTTATTAAACCTGTGTAAGTGTTACTTTCGGTTCGAATTTCGAATTTTTTTGTGTGCAAAAATTGTTCAAAATTCAATTATAAATACTTTAACTCTTGTAACAAATTTGTAAAGAATGCATAATTTGCGAGATATTTGTAAAAATAGCTATCAGGTAAGTGTAAGAGAGTTTCTTCCTGTTCGTATTTTGAGATTTCTTTTATACAACAATTATCCTCGAATGCAGTTTTAATTAATTTGCTTTTGTAATTAATCTGTACAAAATAAATAATTTTTGAGATATTTGCAAGAAACCGCTGATAGTAGTTTTTTTAAATTCGGACCGGAAGTAGGACTTTTATTCTAACCTATGAAACTTTAGTTGCAGATGATGTCAAGCTCTTCTAGAAAATACGTACCATTACGGATTGCTTGTTTCTGCAGAGGCAGGTGGATGTTTTGGGATCATGGTGTAGTGTGAATAATTTGCCCCTGAATATTTCTAACTGCAGTGTATTGACTATCAGTCGGAAGCAGGAATCTCGTTCTTTTTGACTGACAATTAACGTTTTCTGACCACATCAATAGCACTATCATCGGCATTGAAAACATTAGGATTTTTTATTAGAAATACCAGGTAGTTTGAATTCATAGAGGCCATCACTACCTTTTGTTTTTCCTTTGTTCGCTCTCGCCTCGAATATGCTTCATTCGTTTGGTCACCAATATATAACACTTATTCAGAAGCGCTCGACAGGGTTCAGAGGCGTTTTATGAAATATCTGTACTTCAAGAGGCGTGGTTTGTACTCCGTTCAGGGAACATGCTATGATGTCTTTGAAGAATTCAAATTTGAGTCTTTGATATCAAGTTCTTTTATGAATATTGCACAATAATATAGATGTTCCATCTTTTTTGGCAAAGATCATGTGTGTTGTACCTCAATACCCATGACGCACAAAGAATGTGTTTTATTTTTCAAGGGCCAGAACCAATATGGCTAGAACCAATATTTTACTGGGATACCCGCTGTATAGGGGTTGTAGTTGTTGCAATGCCACTTGCAGAGATGATCTTGATGTTAATTTTTTTCCACTATCCCAACTAATTAGTAGGTGATACAAAAAGAATTACGGGTATTTGGTCTGTGTTTTAGAAAGAAAAAACTATTTGTCCAACGGATCAATATTTCACCATTTATTTATGGCATCCTCAGGAGCTAGCACTAAAAAAGCAACACATATAACTAATATAACAAGTCAATCATAATTACTATAAACCTACAACATAAAACATTAACGTCGAAACACTTCGTCAGACATATAAAAGGTTTGCCGGTAAAAACCAACGTTAACAGGTACACTCACAAACTGTTTGTCATGACTAAATAAAATAAAAATTATTTGAAACTAAAATGTTAACAGATAAAATAAACATGTGTATAGAAATAGCGTTTTTTGTTATTTTTTTCTTTTTTTATAAAAATTACATTTCTTTTAAATTTTCTAATATTGGATGTGACAAACCAAAATTACAATTAATAGATAAATAACTGTATACAAAGGTCTACGAAGTAGTAAAAAACTCAAACATCTATTTATTTATAATTTGAAAAATGTTGCAATAAATACTGCTCAACTGATTCGTATCGGATTTGAAGTTAATCGCATCGTTATGTCTGTTAATGTGGACCATTTCCATAAATAATCGTTTCTTATAATGCGTTTCGACGTCCAAAATAGTTGCATCATCATAGTTAAAACCGTGGTCCAAATTTTGAGAATGTATCGCTAGGGCACATGATTTTTTACCCAACCGAACATCGCTCTTATGCTGAGTGATATGTGCTTTTACCGTTTGTGACGTGTGGCCAATATAGCAACCACTACAATCACTGCATGGAATTTTGTAAATAACATCACTGCGCATCAAAGGAGGTGTCTTATCCTTAGGCTTAGATAAAATACTTCTGCTTGTTAACATGTTGTAGTTAGCTGTTTTTATATTTCTAAAAGGCTTGAAATGTGAATTTATTTTCTCAGTAAGACCGCGTACATATGGCAACTTTTTGTACTTAATCTCAGTGCCACCAACATCAACAGGACCATCAAAAAAATTGGAACTATAAATCAACTTATCCAAAATGTGCTTGGGATACCCACTGTTGGCAAACATCAAAAATCTTCCTCAAATTATCCTGCAGGAAAAGTTCATCACTTATATGCGAAACTCTGTTTTGTAAAGCAATTACCGTGTTCAGCTTTTGGCTCGGTGGGTGGTGCGAGTAATAATTAATGTATCTTCCCGAAGCGGCAGGTTTCTGATACCAATTTAAAATTAAGTTGTTGTTCTCCAATCTTAAAACCCTCGTGTCCAAAAATGGAACCCCATTATCATTCTCATGTCCTATAGTGAACTGTAACTTTACATGAAACGTATTGAAAATCATTAATGTCGTATCCTACGAGTAAATAATAGAACAGGAGAGAGTCTTCTTAATAATAATATTTGTCTAAATGTGGTAACTCAATATGGCCGCCTCAATGCATAGAATATGTATGTTACATGTCAGATGTAGTGTCAGATATATGACAAATTATTCAAAATACTCATTTTATAAACTATGATTGGTCAATATTGCCATAACGACTTGCCTTAAAGTGGTAACTCCGTCTAAATAATACCTATTCCCCCACCAGTTTATTATCTCTCCTGTTCTATTCTTTCCTCGTAGGTCGTATCAGACTTATTTAGCGGTACAGCCGCAATAATGTGTATTGCATGGCTGATGTTTTAACGTTTCTGATGAATATTTAGTTACTGTGACCTCTGTGTGTGTCATCTCTGAAACTTTACTGACCTGTAATATACATATATAGTGGAATGTTCTCTAATAGAAATAGAAAAATCATGCTTTATTATGAAAATACGAAGAAAATACTAGAAATAATTCTTAAAATTACAAGCTTTACATCTGCTTCAACAAATATACAAATACGTCGGATAAACTCTTTGTCAAACTATTCAAATTTCAATTTACAACAGAGTGATACTGGTCAAAAATTGAGTTTTAGTTGATTTATCGATTCAAAATTATTCGATAGAACGTGAATTGTATACGATTTATACTTAACGTGTGTGAAAGTTAGACAAAATTTACATCCGTTAATGGATGTCAACTGTTAAGTAGAGAATACTAGCAGATAATAGACGCAGAATAGCACACAGAGAACCGCGTGATAGATTAATGAGTGTCTCTGTTGAGAAGTTGGGTCTTTTAAAAGTAATCTGAGGGACTAGGGGCAGGCAGTTAGTAGGTTTTGATTCATGGGGCAAAAGAGCGGTAATTCGGCAACAACAAAAATGACGAGTCTTCAATATAAATCACTGATGATGGCAATAATTGAAATCATAAACATACTGCTTACACTTACATTACCTATGTAGATTAAAATGGTATATGTAACAATTAATAAATAAATCGGTGGACTACCTAGGACATTATTGAAGATGAGAGAGGACTTTGTTTTCATCAACGTAAATAAAAAAAAATAAAAAGTAAATATTTGTATGAAGTATTACACCGTAGGTAGGTGGCAAAAGAAAAAATGAGGTGTGGCCACCACACGACTTTCTTATACGTATGAGCGTTTCAAACTATACAATTTTAAGCATTTTTTTTTACAAAACTTATTCAAAATCCTGTTCTAAGTACTTTCATTCTCTTAATAAATCGCTATAGAATGCATACTTTGCAAGATATTCGAAAACAAGTGCTACTCGCTAAGAGTAAAAGTGCTACTTTCGGTCCGAATTTTGAAATTTCATTTATACAAAAAATATTGCAAATATAACTCTAAATACTTTTGTACTCTTCATAAATATATATAGAATGCATAATTTACGACATATTTGCAAAAAATCGTTATTCGGTAAGAGTAAAAGTGATACTTCCGGTCCGAATTTTGAAATTTTTTTTATACAAAAGACATTGAAAATTATCTTTTAAATACTTTTATACTGGTAATGTACTTGTCAAAAAAGCATGACTTGCAAGATATTCGCAAAAAACTGATTTTCGATAAGAGTAAACTACTTTCGGTTGCAATTTCGAAAAACTTTTTTAAGACAATTTGTCTCAAACTTAATTTTAAGTACATATGAATTCTTTATAAAGTTATTTAAACTTAGTAGTTGACGAAATATTGGCAAAATTCGATTTTTTCACTGAAGTAAACTGCTACATCCGGTCTACCGATTTTACTGAAAAACTAATCAGATCTCAAGAGGGAGATTATACACGTAAATACAAAATTTGGAGTTGATGGCTATAGCGGTTTGACCGCTATCGTGGTCACAGACAGACAGACAGACAGACAGGCACAGAGACATTTTTTAAAAACCACTTTTTCGGTATCAGGGGACTTCAAAACGTGGATATCTGCAAAAATCTCGAGGTCGAAAATTTTCATCATCACAATTGAAAACGAGAAAGAATTCGTTACGAAGGCAAAGTTATATATAGCAAAAACTATACCTATAGTAATTGCATACTTAGTACTAAGTAATTTAAACTTATTCTCTAGTAACAGATGGCCTTATTTATAAAACATTAATATTGTAACGAAATGAGTTTACATTAAATAAAAGAATCAGATCTCTCAGCGCGATAAAAACGAAATTGTCACACGCAAAAAAAGAGGCAGACCGGGCGACGTATAAAAACGCTCTTATTTACACATCATTATAAATCATCTCGGCGCGACCGGTAAATATCGTAAATGCAGTGAGTCATCTCACAGATGTACGACGTAAGCGAGGAAGAGTCCAGATTTCCTCCAGTATATTGCCGAACTTACTGGTACATTTCGAGAACATTTCATGCATGTGTATATGAGGCGACTGGGTCACCGATGGATTCATTCATTACGGGATTCATTGCGGGGTTCAGTCTCGAGTGCGATAGTGGTAGCCAAAGAAATAAATATAGTAGTGCCGTCTTATATAAATAGAAGTGTTACATAAATACGGACATATTAGTAATAGAACTAAATAAATACAAGTGTTAATTTTAATTTATTAATAGTAGTTTAAGTGTGATACGTTAGTTTTATATTTTTATATTGTTATATAATTTTAAGTATATAAATATACAGACTGTTTTTAAATAAATAATTGCACTAGTTGTTTATGCGAACCCGAAAACGTTACAAATTGATGTCAGAGGTGGGATAAACATAAGTGCAAATAAATAAATAAATAAATAAATGGCTACCAAACGTTTGGAAGAACTAAAGGTCTCCGAGTTAAGGGCAGAATTGGAAGAAAGGGACGCAGATACGTCTGGAAAAAAAACAATTCTCCAGGATCGGCTTCGTGACCTTTTAATAAATGAAGGTGAGGATCCCGAGAAATATTTGTTTCAAGTAAAACCTGATCTAAGCTTAATAGCGGAAGAAATTGATAAACAATCTGAGAGTCTAAAAGATGTTGCAAAACAATTCGAGACTAGTATGAAGACTCTAAGAGATGCAGTTGCAAAACAATTCGAGACTGACATGAAGACTCTGAAAGAAATTGGAAATAATTTAAAAGCTTTAAATAGGGAAATTGCAAATAATTCAAAAGCTTTGAAAGATGAAACTGCAAATAATTCAAAAGCTTTAAGAAATGAAATTACAAGTAATTCAAAACAACTTGAGACTACTTTTAAGGAAGACATTCAAACGAATTCATCGAATGGGAGACAGGAATTTTCTGGGGCCATCGAAGCCGTGGAACAGAAAGCTGAGGAGCGCGTGTTCGGAATGGGGGACGAGTTTGGGGTTCAGCTTCAGTTGCCAGCGATGAACGACTGCGGTCCCCATGACATCTCAAGCGGAAGCCTGGAGATTGCCCGAACAGCGAAGGCAAAGGTAAAACCTCCCATCTTCGATGGAAGGACGTCATGGATGACGTACCTGAAACAATTCGAAGCCGCTGCAAGAGCAAATGGGTGGATGTCCCTGAAGGAAGCTACTTCCCTGATTGTGTCATTAAGAGGAGAAGCCAGTGACGTTCTACAGACCTTACTTCCAGAAGAGTGTCAAGACTACCCTCAATTAATCAAGCGTCCTGAGATGAAGTATGGGCATGCACACCTGGAACAGGTAGTCCGACGATTAGTGAATCAGGTGCAACCTAAGAGAAGAACGCTCCGATGCTGGAATTGGAAATGGAAATGGAGATGGAAATGGGCCATGCGCATGGTAAATGCGGGAAGAAGCCCAAGGGGACCATAGCGGAGCAGCGAAAATGAAACGGGTCGACGAGAAGAGGCAATCGTCGACCCAGTATCGTGGAGCCTCAAAACCAATAACGCAAATTGCATCTGTGCATCACCAAAACGCTGATGCTGTTGCAAGCAGACAACGTCCAGAAGACTGCAGGCATGGTAACTGACCAGAAGAAAAATCGGCCAACACATTCAGAACTGCCGTGGTTGACGATCAGTGGCATCCTGACAATTTGCGGATTGGTCAAGAAGCTGATGAAGACCTTGGTTCATTGATGGTTTGAAAAGCTACTGGTCGCGGACCGGCTTGTCAAGAAGTGGCTCCTTGCTCACAGGGACTGGAATCCTACTGGGCTCAATGGGACTCTCTGAAGGTAGAGGATGATCTACTCAAGTGTGTTGTGGAGAACCCAAATGGAGAAGACTACGTCAGCGGATCCAGACGAAGGTTGGAGGATGCTCACTAGCGAGTACGCCATCACACTCAGGATGCCAGCGACAGGACGAAGAATTGTTACCACGTGCAAGACGAGAGAGAGATGGTTACCGAGAAGAGGACCTTGTTTGGTTATGTAACCCTCAGCGTCGCCGAGGCCTGTCCCCAAAGCTCCAACAATACTGGGAGGGACCATACGAAATACTAGAGCAAATATATGACGTCGTTTATTGCATGAGACTAACACCCCATAGTGAGCCAGAGATGGTGTGTTTCAACCAATTGCCCCATACCATGGACGTGACAGCGGTAAAGTGGCGGATGTGCGACAAATTGCTGGAAAACCTAGGGAGCCAGCTTGTGGGAATCCCTTGTCGATTTACGAGGACGTGCGCTCGAGCAAGGTGTGGGGGGCTGGCAATTCCGAGGCTGGGCTGCGGATTAGACCGTTTGGAGTGGAAAATCGCAAGAAACATGCTGGAGGTGGTGTTTCGGCGTGCTGGTGTGGAAATGGTCGTGTGCGACTGTCGGCCCAATCAGCCCGTTGTGCAGCCTGGGACGGTGGATTGCCATTTCCACAAGACGGCTGGGTGCACCCGTGGGTCCCGGTGTGGATTTCGTCATCCGCCAGCGACAAGAACATGGAATAGTGTGTTTCGGGACGAAACGCAGTTTTTAAGAAGGGGGCAATGTAACGAAATGAGTTTACATTAAATAAAAGAATCAGATCTCTCAGCGCGATAAAAACGAAATTGTCACACGCAAAAAAAGAGGCAGACCGGGCGACGTATAAAAACGCTCTTATTTACACATCATTATAAATCATCTCGGCGCGACCGGTAAATATCGTAAATGCAGTGAGTCATCTCACTGATGTACGACGTAAGCAAGGAAGAGTCCAGATTTCCTCCAGTATATTGCCGAACTTACTGGTACATTTCGAGAACATTTCATGCATGTGTATATAAGGCGACTGGGTCACCGATGGATTCATTCATTACGGGATTCATTGAGGGGTTCAGTCTCGAGTGCGATAGTGGTAGCCAAAGAAATAAATATAGTAGTGCCGTCTTATATAAATAGAAGTGTTACATAAATACGGACATATTAGTAATAGAACTAAATAAATACAAGTGTTAATTTTAATTTATTAATAGTAGTTTAAGTGTGATACGTTAGTTTTATATTTTTATATTGTTATATAATTTTAAGTATATAAATATACAGACTGTTTTTAAATAAATAATTGCACTAGTTGTTTATTGGAACCCGAAAACGTTACAATATTCTATCAAATTACGGTGGAACAAAAATATGCTGGTTATGTATGTGTGTTTTCAGATTTTATATTTGCAAAATGTATAATCTTTGAGGAAGCTCTCAGGGTTTTGTTAACCGACTTATCACTAATTGCAGTATTCAGAAAATTCTGTTTAGATTTTCGTGGTTAGCCTTGCATAATTTAAAATCCTAAAACTACGCTTTTTAAAAAGAAAATTTTAGCGAACAGCTTTCCAATTAAGACTTCGTGACGGAGGTATTAATGATTTCAGCTAGTCGTGGATGATGAGTGCCTTTTTAAAAATTATTTCAGTCCTTTATATCTATTTCGTTGCAAAGGACTTTAAAATATTTCTCGTATTGAGTCTCGCAATGTGTATATATGTACTTATTTAAAAATCTTTTGCCGTCTCTTTTGATGTATTTTGGTTTAATAACAAAAGTTTAATTATAAAACAAAAATGCCAGACTTAGTCAATTTGACAACTTTCAAAGAGAGAAAATAACAAATCATAAAGGACATGTAATTAACAACGTATGAAGTCTACTTATACGAATTTTTTTAATATCTACACCAATTCCGTGTGTCTACAAAATATTATTTGTTTTGGCAACTTGGAATTTTGTTGAAATATAAAACCACATTTCCCAACATTTCTCGTATTCAGGTGGCACAATGCAGTACATCATAATTTTACTAGGGTTCATTAGTAATTTTGAAAGTATTAAACACACAGGTGCTTTTCTATTGTCATTTTTGTTATTAATTACTATTGAATCAATGCAGCCACTACATCAAGATGACAGATTATTTTAAATACATTTCCTATATATTGATATTTATATGTATAAAAGTGAAAATATGAACAGTTAAGTATATAACCATCGCTATTATCCGTGTAGTATCATCAAATGGTATTGATTTATCAAATACGGGTATTCAGCAACACCAAACAAATAATATCGACGCAAACTGCACAATTAAAAGAATATGTTCGGCAAAGAATTGTAATATATTTCACTAACTGTCTGGTTGAAGATTGGGGATTTAAGAGTGGACCCCTGGGGACCTTCAGAAGCAGAAATATATATTCGTTTCTAAACATTACAGTATAAAAGTTATTTCTTTCAGCAATGTAAGAACTGAGTAGTTGAGCAAAAATTCTACGGGAAGTGTGGAAAAGGTCCGTTTTTATCTTCAATATGTTTTAATAATGTTGTAACACTATTTGACAATAATAATCTGGGTAGGTAACGATTTAGTTCACAATTATAATAAATCTTAATAATGTTTCTCTTTTCTTTTTTTGTAGGTTATTATTGGCGTCTTCAATATACCAAAAATATATAAATCCTATTTCTTTCTTAGCAAAACCAAATAAAAGAATCGTTTTACAAGTTAATACATTTAATAAATATGTAAGATATAATGCTGGATGAAAAACTACTTGAAATCGTCAAATACATAATATAAATTGACATAAAGCAAACCTGTTTAACCAACGATACAGTATTTATATATGGAATGGATGTTACAATTATTTTGCTGTATTTTATCTCTTAGTTGAGAATTTTAGTTTTTCTGGTTGAATACCTAAATTATCTTGTCTATTTCGGATTAAATAGATCATCCTTCTCTTAAATTAATGTTATCGATTCCTTCTGCCATCTAGGAGATAGGAGAGAATTTCATAAGATTCCTATTGCCGTGCGGTCTGCCTTATCTCAGGTGTGTAATGTATACATTTGCTGGCGGGTAGATGGCGCACGATGTTTTATTTAATAGTTTGGGTATTTTTAATTATTTTCTAATTTAGTTTTGGAAGTTCTTTTGGGGCTTGGAGTTATGAGACAAATTAATTATAATTATTTTCCACTTTGGTATCGTCATTTGAATCTACATTTATGTCGTGTGTGTAAAATATCAGTTTAGGTCTTTCGGTCATTAGTTCTAATGTTTGTTGATAACGCTTTGAGATCGCTAAATGACAAGTCAATTCCTTCTCTTTTGTTCTTCGACTGTCTTAGGAGAAACACTTATACATCGCAAGAGCAGATGCATTTTTTTAGTCAGTGCTTGAGGAATTATTGGAATGTTTAAGTTTTATCGTATGTAATCGCTTACAAAAGCGGATGTTATGGTATTTCTCAAGTGTTACTGTTGGATTTGGCGTTTTGGTTGAAATCTTGCGAGGATATTTTTTTCACTGGCTTAAGAATTGTTAACTGCTGTAAGTATAATTTTCACGTGTCTGATCGTTCTTAATTGTGCCTGTTTCTCAAATCCAATTATAGTTTGCTGCTAGTGCATGGCAAAAACTCATTAGAGCACTTTCGTTGGGTAAATTTTGAGGAACCACGTGCCTGATGTATCTTTACGATTCCAAGGGAATAAGTTGCTGTATCCTACGGTGAGGACGTAATTTAAGGCGCAGTCCGATGTTTTGCTGTAGCCTTCCTACGTGATTTTCCGATGTTGTCGTTAACCGAGGTTATGTGGAGCAGTTTTCCCTTATAACGTAGTGTGCTTTGTAGAAGGTATCGTGTATCGTAGCTGTGGATGTGGAATTTTTTTAAGGTACTGTGACTGTGTAATTTATCTGATATTACCCATAACGTGGGGTTTATTTGCCAATCAGTTTTGGTAAATTTATGTCAATTTCGAGTACTTTCGTACAGTAAATTTCAATTCTCTCGGCCTAACTAATCATTTAAGTCATCGTAATTTCTTAAATTTACTTCTTTGTGGCATGTGAGCCTTTATAATTTGAATTTATTCAATTAACGTAGTTTTATAAGTAACAGTGACTCCAGTTGGGGGTTACTTTGTCAATTTTGAAGACGTTACGTAGCCTTTTTTTTTTGGATTTAGAATTTTGAGCAGATTTCGGATGTGTATTGGCATTGCAGCCTCGCATCCGTATTGTGGAAATTTATTGCTTGTTATTTAGTGTAATTAGTCAACCATTTAAATTTATTAATGTGGGATCCTGTAAGAAATTATTGAATTTAATTTTAATCACGTTTTCTTATGTAAAGCATAGTTAACTAGCACTAATATTTATAGTATTAGATATCATATAACTTAGAGTCTGCACTCATCTGTCGAACAGATTGTCGGTTGCCTCTGGTATACAGAGTGTTTCATTTTGGAGTGTTGTCGTATTGCAATTTACGATCAAACTGTTCGACTTTGGAAAGACTTTTCGGCAAGTAGCTTAATAATTATGTGCTTGCTGTAAGAATATTGTTAGGTAATTAAAATTAACCTTAGGGTTGTCTCATTTGATTTCTATTTTGGATTTCTTTTATTTTGTAATTATTTGTCATTTGTAATTTGAAGTTGTGGATCACCTTGGTGGCCATTCTTAGTCATTTATTCATTCCTTCAGAAATCTTTAAATACTGGCAACTGGGTTGCGTTGATGTAATTCATAATTCAATGTATTTCTTGTGTGTTTTTTTTTTAATGTAATTGGACTCAAGTTGTAATGAGCCACGATTAAGCGTTGACGGAGAGATTAGTTAGCAATAGCCTGTTTTGTTCTAAATATTTGAACATGAACTATTGGTACAATATTTAAATTTTAATAAACCTGTTGTTGAATTTGGAATGAGTGTGTTGGTTTTACTTATCATTCTACCTGGGGTTCATGAATAAATTAGTTCCGGATTTATGGTAGTCAGCTTGGTGTATGGCATAGTTACAATATCGGAACTGGTGCCCTTATTATAATACCTTCGATTTACTTGAATTCGAACCTTGCCCATTTTCTCGACTGGCTAGAGGCGGTGCTACACATCAGATTTTACAACAACCCCTGGGAAGTGTGAAGGTAAGACCATAATTGGGTTATAAGTTGGTATACATTTATTGAACAAGCGTCTCTCAGAATTTTAAGTGGACTGTTAATTGACTTATAGAAAGAAGGTTAGTTATCGTGGTGGTGCCATATCTTTTGCCTACTTGTATATACGGGTTTGGAGATGGCTATGGCCATTTAAAGCATATCGTTAAATTTTATATACAAGGGGTAGCATGGAATAAATATGATGAATGTTACAGTAAAAAGGCAAGATTTCTTTTATTTTCTATTAAGTATTCAGAGTATAGCACAATTATATTCTTTAAAATATTTGACAACATTAATAATATATTTTATCAATATAACCAATATGTTAGGTTTATATTTGAGTAGTATGTAATATTTTATATGTATTCTGAGAAAGATGAAATTGATAATAATTTTATAAGAAGAGATTTAAACTTTATGTTATTAATCATTACCACTAGTACATAATATACCTATTAATGATTTCTAAATGTAATTACGATACTAATTGAATAAGATATTAATATCTTCAGTAATAAATTTAATATTTTATACAACCTTTGAAAATATATGTCCAGTTATCACTCGTATTCTTACATGTACTTAATATGTTTTTCTTGTAGCTATAAATCCTACGTTCCGGATGGTTATGATGATATTTGCAATCCTTTCCGATGTACCTCTGGATTCTGGATCTTGAGATTCTGGATGTCAATAGTTTCCTTCTTGAAGAAATCCGCTATCTTCTATCACACGTGCTGTATCAGAAAATTCTCAGCTAACTCTTGATGTACCTCTGGATTCTGAATGTCAATGGTTTCCTTCTAGAAGAAATCCGCTATCTTCTATCACACGTACTGTATCAGAAAATTCTCAGCTAACTATTGATGTACCTCTGGATTCTGAATGTCAATGGTTTCCTTCTAGAAGAAATCCGCTATCTTCTATCACACGTACTGTATCAGAAAATTCTAAGCTAACTCTTGATGTACCTCTGGATTCTAGAACTCGATGGTAACCTCTGGATTCCGGATCTCGATAGTAAATTCAGGATTCTGCTGTAATGGTACATACCAGTTCGTTTACGAATTGGTAATTTTTTATATTTTTAGAATTTAATTAAGTACATTTCATTATTAATATTTTAAAGAAAAATAAGAATTAAAATCAATGAATATGTTATGGTATTATTAAGTAAATATTAGTCATAAGATAAGTTTAGTTCTAAGAATTGTGGCGCCGAATGTTTACAACAGTGAATGAAATAAACGCTACAGTTGTGATAAACATTCGCCGACGTAAAAGAGTGTGTGTGAGAAACTTAAGTGGGAACAACCTAACTATATGGAAAGCGGGGAACCACCGGCGGTTCAACATAAAAATGCAAACACGCACTGGGAACAAAAGAGTCGACAGCTAGACCTAGAGTCGAATGGTTAACTTAAAAGTCGGGAAGGTTTCGACTGGCTGATTTCATAAAGAAATCGTCGAACCCCGACTAGAAAACATTTAAGTAATATTTGTTAAATGTTGTAAAAATAAAGGAGAACCTCCACTCCTATAACAAATTGGATAACAATAATAAGAATTGTTATTACAATAATAGTGATTTAAGTAGCACGTAAAGAGTAAATGTGCACGGTGTTAAAAGTTTAATCAAAGAATATATTGTGCTCCTGTAAACAAAGCAAGGGGATTCGTCACTATAGGATCGTGACCACTGATGCCGATGAAAACATCGAAAGGAAAAGAAGATTTTATGGAAAATAGACATCATTGAAGAGAGAAGAAAGAAGTTTTGTTATAAGGTATTTTATAAAGATTATAAAATAACTGTTAAATTGATGTTAATATAATAAAGTTATCAAATAACTATCTTCTCCGTTCTAATAAGGAGAATGTAATTTAATCTGTATTAGCCGCATTGTATGTTTATATAATGATACACAAAACGTGTATAAAGCATACGTAGTAAATGCTAGCATTCGTTGTTTTGTTTGACTATATGGAAAAATATATATAAAGAATTGTATCTGTTTGGTATTTATAAAATTGTATTCAAATTGTCTTTTAAATAAATTTGATCTCTTTCATGTTCATATGAGATTGTTTCGTTATCTATTAAAATTATATGTGTGATTCATTGATTTTAATATAAGTATTATTTAAAGTTTCAATAGTGTTTTTCTTTTTATCAATTTTAATTAATGTTTAGGAACCCTCTTTATTAAGCATTTCTGATAAACCCAAACCGCCCTGAGAGAAATTGAGTTATAGTCGGTAGTAAAGTAGGGGTTCCGTTGCATTATGGCGCGCCAACTGCAGGGCTCGAAGAAATGATTTTTTTTTTAAATTTTACGTGCTTGTAGAAATGATTATCTTTTTTTATTGACTAATAGTCATAAAATTGAAGTTTGGTATTGAATAAAACAGTTTTTGAAGGATTTTATAACATTTAAAACACATACATTTTAATATGTTGAATTGTATTTTTGTTATATACAAGGTGTTATATAATTAGAGGTAAATATTTTAAGGGGGTATTAATTATACAATAAGAATAAAACCAAAAATATTTTACGCGAATAAGCGGAATTTTGGAAGCAAATTAGCGACGTATTATACAGGGTGATCCAAAGGAATAGGCACACCTGGTTGGGGGGTCACCGGAATTAAGTAGAATAAAATAAACGTAGCCTCCAAAAGAAATAATCATGGGAGATATGCAGGCATTTTTTGACTTTATGAGACAATCAATGGAAGATTTAAAGAAAAGTTATGAGGATTTTAAAGAAGACAGGAATAAGAAATTCGAGGGATTAAAGAAAGATAGTGATGAAAAATTCGAGGGATTAAAGAAAGACAGTGATGAGAAATTCAACAAATTAGATGAAAACATGGAAACTTTAAAGAAAAGTTATGAGGATTTAAGGGAAGATTTAAAGAAAGATATGGCAGAATCCAAAAAGTATATGAGTGAAAAAATAGACAAAGTGGGACCAGTATACGAGGAAATTGAAGAAAACCGACCGGAAGTACCACAACAAGTTGTCGTAATAAAGAAGGCATCATCCGTTGGCATGGTTAGAAAAAATATAAAGGTGCCCAAATTCAATGGAAATGGTAAAAGAACACATCCCAAGAAATTTCTAGATTCATTGCAGAAATATTTTGAAGTTATGGAAACTCCCGAAAACCGGAAGTTGAATTTTGCAATAAGCCAATTGGGGGGTGGAGTTCTACGATGGGCCAGCATCACCAAGAGCCAATGGAAATCGATGGAGGACTTTCGACGAGACTTTCTGGAAAAATATTGGTCAAATAATATACAGAGTGGAATCGGTAAGGTAGTTGGGTTTTCTAAGAAAATAAATAATAATCGCCAAAAGAAACAAAAGAAGATAAAAAGGAAGAAAAGGAAGAAACCAATCATATTGAAGGAAAAATGGGTTCTCAAAAGGGATTATAATAAAAATAATACGTTCCGATGGGATAAGCCCAAGAAGCGTCATTATCTCTGCAATAATCCACATTACGAAGAAGTAATGCTCTCAAATCATTCCTCAAAAATGCTTAATAATATTTTATCAACATCTGTTTACTTTTATGCAATACCAAACGTTACCGACTTGCTATTTCAAAAAGTAAAGGGGGGTACTGTAATGGTACATACCAGTTCGTTTACGAATTGGTAATTTTTTATATTTTTAGAATTTAATTAAGTACATTTCATTATTAATATTTTAAAGAAAAATAAGAATTAAAATCAATGAATATGTTATGGTATTATTAAGTAAATATTAGTCATAAGATAAGTTTAGTTCTAAGAATTGTGGCGCCGAATGTTTACAACAGTGAATGAAATAAACGCTACAGTTGTGATAAACATTCGCCGACGTAAAAGAGTGTGTGTGAGAAACTTAAGTGGGAACAACCTAACTATATGGAAAGCGGGGAACCACCGGCGGTTCAACATAAAAATGCAAACACGCACTGGGAACAAAAGAGTCGACAGCTAGACCTAGAGTCGAATGGTTAACTTAAAAGTCGGGAAGGTTTCGACTGGCTGATTTCATAAAGAAATCGTCGAACCCCGACTAGAAAACATTTAAGTAATATTTGTTAAATGTTGTAAAAATAAAGGAGAACCTCCACTCCTATAACAAATTGGATAACAATAATAAGAATTGTTATTACAATAATAGTGATTTAAGTAGCACGTAAAGAGTAAATGTGCACGGTGTTAAAAGTTTAATCAAAGAATATATTGTGCTCCTGTAAACAAAGCAAGGGGATTCGTCACTATAGGATCGTGACCACTGATGCCGATGAAAACATCGAAAGGAAAAGAAGATTTTATGGAAAATAGACATCATTGAAGAGAGAAGAAAGAAGTTTTGTTATAAGGTATTTTATAAAGATTATAAAATAACTGTTAAATTGATGTTAATATAATAAAGTTATCAAATAACTATCTTCTCCGTTCTAATAAGGAGAATGTAATTTAATCTGTATTAGCCGCATTGTATGTTTATATAATGATACACAAAACGTGTATAAAGCATACGTAGTAAATGCTAGCATTCGTTGTTTTGTTTGACTATATGGAAAAATATATATAAAGAATTGTATCTGTTTGGTATTTATAAAATTGTATTCAAATTGTCTTTTAAATAAATTTGATCTCTTTCATGTTCATATGAGATTGTTTCGTTATCTATTAAAATTATATGTGTGATTCATTGATTTTAATATAAGTATTATTTAAAGTTTCAATAGTGTTTTTCTTTTTATCAATTTTAATTAATGTTTAGGAAGCCTCTTTATTAAGCATTTCTGATAAACCCAAACCGCCCTGAGAGAAATTGAGTTATAGTCGGTAGTAAAGTAGGGGTTCCGTTGCACTGCATAAAAATGATATTCCAGAAGAACAAATTCCAATTTCCACCTTTGTCTCTTAATCCAAATTGGTGAGTAATTTGATATATTTATGTAGTATTATACATTTTTCTTTTTTAAATTTTTACAATTCACTTTTTTCAATTATCTATATTGCTATATGTTTGTTTATGTATTCTATCACTTTTTAATTATTTTAGCACTGTTATAGTGTAATTATCGGAGAAAATGATTAATTTTCCGATAATAATACCCGTATCTTTTTCGAATTCGAAAAATTCTCCTCTTATTTATTTATTATCATCGCCTTGACGATCTCATAATTTTTTAAATTTGACCAATCAAAATAATCCACAAGATTTTCTTATACAACATAGATTTTAAATCTATTTGAATGACTTAAGTACTTCCTAAAATTAAGAAATCTTATTATTTTAATTCTCTCCATGTTTTTAGTAAAGATCTCATGTAATTTAGTATATCAAAAACTATTTCTATCAACATTCTAATGAACTGTCACTGAACTGTCAGATTCGAATTATAAAATTTACGCGCGAATTTTTAACCAATTTATTCCATTCATATTTCAAAATTGAATTCTAAATACCTTTTCCTATCATTAACGTCAATTAAACAAATTTTTACAAAATTAAATTACACATCATAATACAACAATTAATATTTAAATCTGTTCTTTTCAGATTTTGGTGAAATTCAAAGCAAAATGAAACTGATCGACAACTCCATATATAGGATGATCATAATATAAATGTATACTACTCAATTAAATATCAATAAATTATGCTTTAAGAAATTATCAACAAAATCTCTAAATAAATTATTTCAATTTAAAATCTCTTAATACTCAATAAGCGAATACATTGATATGAAAGAAATATATAATACTGTATTGTTAGTATGCCCAAGCATACTATATCAATATATACATACATATATTCGTATAAAACTACAAGACAGGTACAAAAAATAAGAAACATATATAAATTATATACCAAAAGTTGAAATATATTTAAAAGGGCCATAACTGCAGGGGCCATTTAAAACACTGCAACATTTGGTCTAGCATGTAGCAAAAAACTTGCACAATAAAAAACCTCCTTCACAGCGTCACAATACTAAAGGTCTTTAGTTGTTAAGATCCAAGCAACAGCCTCTGGAGTCAAGTCAAATTATGTAAATCTGTGTATCAAAATTCAAACTTAGCTAGAGGACATTCTTTAACAATATGTTTAAGCCGAGAATAACCATGAAAAATATACAATCATAAATATGTTTAACTGTTTCAATCTCAGCTCCGCAATCACAAGCTGGACTCGCAATCACATTCCACTTGAAAAACATACTATTGCACCTTCAATGACCCGTCCTAAGACAATTCAACTTACACCAAATATTTCTTGGTTGTGTAAAGCCCGCCACTTCAATCAAAGGATCATCTATTATTAATAATAATAATAATAATAATATTTATTTTGTAATCACCATTACAATAAATTGTCAATAAAAGTATCACAGATATGTGTCGTTACGAATTAAACAGGAACTAGACAAGAGGCAACAAAAGACACAAAACCAAAATACAATTAACATTAAAGTTACACATTATACATATTGTGTGAATTATCTATTAAGACAAAAGGAATTCCTCCATGGTGTAACATTCCCTCTTCAATAACAAAGTCTTCACCTTTATTGAGAACGGATCCATTTCCAGCGATTTCCAGTTCGACGGTAGATTATTATAAAATTTTGGTCCCCAATAGTTGACATTTTGCTGGGTCGACGTTAAACGGTGATATGGGATATTGAAATCAGCCCCATGACGGGTATAATGCGAATGGTGTTCACCATTTAGTGGAAAGTCCATTTTGTACACATGAAAGTATTTTAAAGTCTGTAAAATAAACACTGAGGCCATAGTCAGTATACCCTCATCCCTAAAGTGCCCCCTGCAGGACTGCTTTGGTTCCAGACCGCACAGGGATCTGATAGCACGCTTCTGGAGCAAGAAAATCCTGGTCGCGGCTGTGGAGTTTCCCTAGAAGAGAATTCCATAGCTTAAGTAGGAATGCACAGCCGCAAAATATGTCAATCTGGCCGCATGATGAGTCGCAATAGCTTTTATCCTTTTGATCGCAAAAATGCCTGATGTTAGGTTTTCTATTAATTGTTTATTGTCGAAGTGAAGTAACAGCCAAGAAACACTTGGAAACTTTTTTATATCTTTATAAATAATTCAATTTCATAAGCAAGTTACATTCGTAATCTCTGACAGACAAATGCACCAAACAGGCTGACATCTCCATTAGCTCACCATTTTGCCGACAACTAAAATGAAATTAATAGTAATTCCCCGCTGCATATAAATTTTAACGTAGTTATTTCTAATGCAAAACAAGCACTGTCTCCATTGGTGTTATAGGAACAAGAACAGCACTAAACTGTCTAACTTAATTGTTCAACTTCGAACAACAGCTCGGGCGAAATTTTGCATGAGAAATACTCCGGAGCACATTACATATGGCGTTGGAATTTAACTTTGTTAGTTTCGTTGTTAGACGGTGAAGAAAATTTCGATTACACATTATTCGCATTCTATCCTGTTTTCGTTTCGTAAACTTCCCTCTATACCGGCTGTAAAGGTCCCATTTTTCGTTTAAACAAATAGTTAAGGATTGTTTGCTGTTATATTACAAGCAGTACTTGCAGCTGCATCAGTATACTGACGCCTTTTGTATAGTGCAGAAGGAGACGGTACGTAAAATTGGATGTCTTGAACAACAACTATTATTACATGATTACGTGTGACGAATTTTAGAATTACTTTTACAATTCCGAATTAAAGTCTGAAAGCAGGTGGTGGAAGTGTAAAAGAAGTTAAACAGCGAAGAAAAACGAAAACTGTGAAAAGTGGCGGAAAGTTCTACGTTTAACTATTTCCTGAAAGCGAAGTTAATTGTGTATAATTACTTCAGACGAGGAGGATAAATGCTGAATGGAAAATACTGTTCCAACGTGCCGTGTATATTTTAGACGTTCGTTCGATAAGCTGCTAAGGAAATAAGCGGATATAGCGCTAGGTTGTAACTTAGCTATTGTTTCGATTTTAGCCACAATGATTGAATGTAAATTAAAGAAAAAAAGTTTACTAACAAAACTCATAATGTGTAAAACTTATTTTGGATATGAATAGTAAGATTCTTATATAGTTCCTATAAGCTTCTTTTTTAAGTTTAGTCTGAAGGAATAGCGATGCGTTTATAAAAAAGCTTTTGATGATCTGAAAGCATTCGATAGTATTCGACTGTACCCAATATAGGTTAGGTATTTAGTTGTGTCTGAAGGACTTCATTTTCACTACTAAACGTACTCGAGAATATGACAAAACTTCCCGTGGCTTTTCTAGATCTAGAAAAAGCGTTCGACAAAGTGCCGAGGAAAAATTTGAGAAAGCTTAAGATTGAAGGCAATAACGACCAAGATACAACGAGCGATGGAAATCATTCATAGAAATAACGGAAATGTAGTTAGAAGAAATAAAGTAAAATAACAAGAATTGCGTATCAACTTGGGATTTGCACGAGGAGGAGAACTGAGCTCAATTCACAATTATGGACGACGTTATTAAAGAGGTAAAAACAAGAAAAAAGCGTATAAACATATATAATGAATGACTAACAGCTAATAACTGAGGACCAACATGAACAAAACTCAAGTCATGATACTGAGAAAAAAAATTAAATATAAAGTAACAAAAAAGGGCAAGGTTGGAACTAGAAATGGCCGGAAAGATTGTGTGACTTGGACCCTTTGGTCTTTTTTCTTTGGTGGTATTTGAAGATACACGTCTACAAGAACAATCATTAAACAACTCCTGATCTAAATACTGAAATCCAATGCCATATCACTAAAATAGAGGCGACCTTAGGCCAAAACGCGTTGGAAAACATTAAACGCAATTTATAAAATTCCCGAAGCAGTTTACTAAACAGATTATTTTTAATTCAAAAATTAACACAATCTTATTTGAGCGATGAGATTAGATATTCGTCTAAGATAAATCTGGTTTTTCTTATCAATATACATGAATGGTATGCGACAGCTGTGCTCCTATTCTTACAATTACTCTTTTAGTAACACAAGAGCTGCAATTACCGTGTACTAGATAAGTGAGGTACACTTGTTACGTAAGGTGCACTAGATAAATGAAGTACATTAGTTTCGAAGGTGCACTTTTATTTGCAGTACACCTGTTAAATACAGTACACTTGTTCCCTTAAAGAAAAAAACCTATTACTACGAGGTAATTACTATTTAAGGTTATCGACACATAAGGTGTCAGAAAAGAAAATAAATACCTATCTTCTCCAGGAAAAATTCCAACAATTAAACCGAGATATTGATAGTAATTAGCAAAAATTTCGTTCTTCAGTGTTCAGCTTATTAGATTCAATCATGTGCTCTATATTAATCCATAATCGATCAAAGATAATGGGCCTCAAAATACCTGTGCTCGCTCACACAGAAATCCCAAAAACCCCAATCGGTTTCTAAAGCATTCGGTATTGTACCATTAATAAACGAAAATTTAGTTATCTGAAATAAATTTTGATGAACACTGTCGAGATAACCTGCGTTGGTGACAACAAGATGAAACGTTAGCGAGATTATGCAAGGAACAATTGGGCGTAGTTATGCAGAAACCTATCAACCCTCACGGATCAAGGAATGAGAAAAATTGAAAAGAAGGCTTAGAATTTAAATTTAAATTATATTCAATGTGGATATAATTTTTATCCATAATTTCCATAAAACAGTATTATTCTATTATTACTCGACTGGTGTATATACGAGGTAGGCGCCATAAATTCTCGGCTTGACAGACTTATACAGGTTCAAACGTGTTCAAACTCCGTCACGTCATGCATGCACATACGCGAGGTGTACACTATAAATATTACAGTTCGAAGCCTAGTAGTTTTTAGTAACCAGCCAACCAACGTGACTAGCGCACGAAAATGTCTGAAATAACGAAAATTGAGTACCGCGCGGTCATTAAATTTTTGACAATAGAAGGGCATACACCTTATCACATTAAACAACGTTTAGACGGCGTTTACGGTGATTCATCTTCTTCGTATTCAACTGTAAGAAAGTGGGCAAAATGTTTCCGTTTGGGACAAGAATCCCTGGAAGATGCTGATCGGTCGGGTCGACCAATTGGAGTGATAAAGCCTCAACGAATTTCAATTATTGAACATTTAGTGTAAGAAGATCGCCGTTTGAAAGTGAAGGAATTATCAGTGATAACAAACATTTCCGAAACAAATGTTCACCGAATTCTCCATGACTATTTGGGTATGAATAAAATTAGTGCTAGATGGGTACCGCGACTTCTTTCTGTGAGCGTCGAGTCGAATGTGCGCAGTCGTTTTTAAACATGTGTGGAGATGACCCGAAACCGATTTTGGAGTCCATTGTCACAGTGGATGAAACAATGGTTCTGTTTTACGATCCTCTATCGATAAAGGGAGTCCATGGAATGGCGGCGACCTGATGAACCTCTTCCCAGAAAGGCGAAAGTCGTTCAATCAATAAAAAAGATGATGGCCACAATATTCTGGGATTGTGAGGGCATTTTGCTAATTGACTTTAATGAGTACAATACAAGTGTGAACGGCACATATTATGCGTCTTTATTGCATAAATTAAGGGACAGTATTCATGCAAAACGTCATGGAAAATTGACAAAAGGTTAGTATTAAACTTAATAATAATTTTTGACTAACAAACCAAAGAAATAAAGAGAGAATGGGTTTAATAAGCACTTGTAGAAAATTAAATACAAGGGAAGTAGAAATCTGCATGAAACAGACATAAAGGTCGCTCCAGCGGCTAAGTTGACCTAAGACTTTTCAAAGAAAATGTAAGGCTAGCTATCAGTTGACGGCGCCTCTATAACTAAACGTAAAATTAAATAATAATAATTAGAGTAACAAAAACTAAATATTAAGAAATAAATTAATTATATACTGAGTGGAATTTAACACGTAACACAAAGATGAACTTCTTTGCCAACTTAAGCAATAACTTTTGTTCCTAGTGGCATACTCACGACGGTGTCACTAATGCAATTGGAAGTTTCACCTTTCCATGCACATACGCCTTATAATTCGGTCGGTAATGGAGTTTGTGGGGTGTTTTTCGGATGAGCACATGAGAGAAATTACAATTAACTTCAATATTTCAACCACCATTACAGGCAAGAAGCCAGGTCTCGCGCAAACAACACTGTTCTGGAATCGTGACCCATTATATGGGGTCGTGAGGATGGAGAGAATGACCTCGGGGCACGATTTCTGTATTACCGACCGGCCGAAACGTGACCTGCGCTCCGATTACACGTTTTATGGACGACGCGCGTCGACGGTTTGTATGACCCAGCATCCGACGTTCTCTTCTAAATCGCGATTTTCTATATTTGCGTTGTTATGCGACCTGTTAGGAATACTGTGCTGTCCGGCGGTGTTGTAGGTGGGTGTGCGGACAGGTGAAATAAGGACGATAAACTCTGCACGCGTTTGTTTGTTAAAACGTGCTCAGCACGTTCAAAGGACTTACAAAACGTGTGCTATTTAACGACTACATTTGCAATAATTGAATAGAAAACAAGTTCTGTATATGAGACGTTTCCTGGAACAACAAATACACAATCGTATGTACTGACAAAATCGTTCCTATAGTACAGGGGTGGCTAAACTTTTGGGATCCGTGGTCTACTCCACATTTAAAAAAATCGAAGGCGGTCTACCAATGGCAGAGCTAAATTAACGTAACGTACATGTTTATATATTTATTTTCGGTAACAAGAAATAATGGTAAATTATCTAATTTTTATAAAAAAAACTTAATATTCATATTTACAAAATAAAAATTTACTGACGAAAATAATCAAAGTATTCATATATAAAAAATTGACCATCCTATTCACTTCGTTTGTTGAAATTTAGCACTGTATATCTGCGACAAGTTTATCATATTGTGGCTGGTATGAGCTTATTGCAATGCGTAAACACAAAATTAAATGTTCATCTGTTAAACGCGACCGATATTTGGTTTTTATGGCGTTCATGGTTGAAAAAGCAGATTCGCAAATATACGTCGATCCAAAGTATGATTTCAAATACAAAATCAATTTGTAAATATTTGGAAACGTTTCCTCAGAAATTCATTTCCAAAAATCAGTATCGCTAGATGCTCTGGATTTAAGAAATATATCGCATCTTAATTTAATAATTTGTTCCTCGACCGTGACTGATGTGGTGTCTATTAAATGTCCTATTTTTTCAGATACTCCATGAATGTTGACATTTTCATTAAATGGAAATATCATAAAATTGAGTATTTCTTCCAACCTAATTAAGAATCTTCTTTCAAAATTCTTCAAACAAAACATCTAAGTGTTGGCGAAGTCTCGGTTTGGATTATGGATGCACTCTTCCTCCATGTTTTTGAAGTTTCTCAATTCATGTTTTCTTAATTGAGATGCATACCTTTTATCGTTTCTTTAAAAGTTTTAATCGCGCTCATCATGTCTGTTAAACATTTATTCTTTCCTTGTAGATTTAGGTTTAATTCGTTAAGTTTTGCAGTGATATCGCAGAGAAAAGCTAGTTTCATGAGCCATTTCTCATCTTCCAATTCAGTAATGTGCTCTCCTTTCATTTGTAGAAATTTTTTTATTTCTGGTAACAGAATACGAAATCTTTTTAAAAAAGCACCACGGCTTAGCCACCTCACGTCTGTGTGCAATAAGAGATCTCCGTACTCTGATTCCTGTTTCTTCCAAAAGCGGCCGAAATTGTCGTCTCTGAAGACTTCTTGAACGAATTGAATTGACGATTTTAAAAGCAATTTGCATTATATCATTAGACTTTAGTATTTTTGAACACAATACCTGTTGATGGAAAATGCAATAATAGCTGGTAAAACTGGGAATTTCCTCATCATTATTGCACAAGGCAATAAAACCAATTCGATTCCCGACCATTGCTGGAGCTCCATCTGTTGTAATAGAGACCAATTTATATATTGGAAATCCTGTCTTATCAATAAAGTTTTTAAATGAATTGTAGATATCTTGGCCTCTCGTTTGTCCTTTCAATGGAATTATAGTTAATAACTCTTCTTTTGAAGTCATATCTTCGAAAACCATTCTCCAAAAATGCATAAATGTGCAATGTCACAATATCCGTGGATTCACCAAGTTGAAGTGATAGGAACTTACAAGCTTTTAAATCGTCATTTAATAAATCCTCCAAATTATTATTCATTGCTTCAGTCCGTCGCATCACAGTGTTACGCGACAAAGATCAAAGAAATATTATTTATTGACGATATTATTTTAGATTTGATTTTAAAATCGTGGAAAAACACTTCTCCCGCCTTACAGAAAGCTTCTTTTATCAACTCTTCATCTTCGAATGATTTCTTTCGCTTTATCAAAACTTCTGTAATTTTAAACGACGCCAATGTTACTGCTTTAGCTTTAGTGCCTGGTCGCGTAAATAACGATTGCTGTAAATGTAAATTCGACTTTAATTCATGCACTTTAACTTTTCGAAGTTCATTGCCGATTGGAAAGTCTGTAGCGTATTTTAAGTGCATGGTTTTAAAATGTCTTTCGACGTTTGCTTTTTTTGGTAGTGCCACACTTGAGTTACATATGAGACAAACACATTTCTCCTTTACCATAACAAAAAAGAAATCGCCTTCCTACTCATTGTGATAATGGTATGTTTTACTTCTCTTAGCACTGGTACCTGGCTGAGTCATTTTGGAAGGGTTGTTGAAACAACAAATTATCGTATCAGTTCGGTAGAAAGCGAGCGACCTGCAACGTAAGACGATTAACTGAGAACTGAAACTAAACGGGCGGGTGTGACGGCTAGACTAGTCGACTCGCCGCGTCGCTATCATCGCGCCGGCTACTGGATATAATCTAAGCATCCCACTTTGTCAAGTTGTTTCTATTTAATTCTCCACTGTAAAACGACAAATTCATTGTATTACTTTGCACAGTTTGTTTTAGGTTTTAAAGCGTAAACAGTAGTAAATTTTTATTTTAAATAATTCATTAATTCTATGTCATAAGTCATAAATTAAATTGTTAATATCCAAGGTCATTATCGGGATGGTCGCGCGGACTACCTAAAATGTCTTCGCGGTCGACTGGTCGAACGCGGTCGACGTCTTGGCCACCCCTGCTATAGTACAATCGTTTTAGCAACCAACACGGTAAAAGCATCAAAATAATAATAAATTTATGAAACATTACTTTCCTACAACTATATTTTATACTTTGCTACTGAGATTAGTAAACAAGCATTATTGGCACGTGCCAATAATGCTTGTGGCTGTCATCCCAACAATCAGATGTATATTGTTGCGATGACAGTTTTAACAATTGCAATGCATTACTTGTGAAATTTGTATTTCTTCAATTAGTAAATACTTTTTAGTTTTATGTCCTATACACTGGCAGAAATAGTTGCTTACATCAAGAAATGAATATGTGTCGGATAAAAATGTCTTGTGAGTCCGACGAATTCTAAATCCGGGATGGCTTGAGACAGGGTGGTTGGTGTCCTTAGTGCTTTGCTCTTAATAATGGTGATGGACGACCGTGATCAACGACCAAAGACAAAACAAGGGAAATGATGAAATCGGATGAAAATGTTCGACCTCAAGATTTTTGCAGATTTTCACGTTTTGAAGTACCCTGATACCAAAAAATTGTTTAAAAAAAATCTGACCCTCTCTCTCTCTCTCTCTCGCTCCCTCTCCCCCTCTCTATCCCTGACCACAATAGCGATCAAACCGCTATAGCTATCAATTCCAAATTTTGTATTTACTACGAGTATAATCTGCTTTTTGAAATCTGGTTAGATTTTGAGTCAAATCGGCAGACCGGAAGTAGTAGGTTACTTCAATGAAAAAATCAAATTTTGCCAATATTTTGTCAACTACTAAGTTGAAACCAACTTATAAACAATTAATATGTATTGACAATCACATTTAAAAACAATTCTATTATTAAAGTTTTTCGAAATTCTTTTACTCTTATCGAAAATAAGTTTTTTGCCAATATTTCGCAAGACATGGTTTTTAGACAGATATAAAAGTATTTCGAACTTAATTTTCAGTACCTTTGGTACAGAAAAATTTCAAAAGTCTGACCGAAAGTAACACTTTTCCTCTTATCGATAATTTTTAGCAAATGTGCGTTCTATAATATATTTATAAAGAGTACAAAAGTATTTAGAGCTGCATGTGGAATGTTTTTTGTATATATGAAATTTCAAAACTCGGACAAGAAGTAACACTTTTACTCTTAGCGAGTAGCACTTTCTTTCGAATAGCTCGCAAAGTATGCATTCTATAAAGATTTATGAAGAAAATAGAAGTACTTAGAATATGATTTTGAATAATCTTTATATCAAAAAATTCTTAAAATATGGCTTATTTTTCTAAGACGATAAAACTATTTAAAGCAATTTACAATAATTTTGTGTAGTTTGAAACGCTCATACGTATAAGAAAGTGGTGTGGTGGCAACATCTCATTCTTTAAATTGCGAACAACTTCCGACTCTGATAACGAAAATACACATCCTGTTTTATAGACATAAACGGTACTCTGTCTTTCAAAATTGGATTTTAAAATGTAATTATATGATCGAAATATCAAACATCTTTCGTTTGAATAAATTTCGGCAAGTGGTACCGTGAATTTGAACCTCCAATTATATAGAGTGACACGTTATAGAGCTTATTGTAAAGTTACGCAAAATCCACTAACAATTAATTTTGATCAGATGTTGCTATTATAAGGTTTTTTTCTTAATTTAACCTTAAATATATTTCCGCAGCCTTCTTAGATTCCCAAAATCAGCACGCTTAAATAGAACGAGCGCTATGGTAAATACACTTAATTAAATTATAACTTTAATTTCGCTACTGCGGCAATGTTTCTCGGTTTACTTCTTTAGTGGGACAAGAATATTTCCACGCGGAGAGATGACGTCATTTACTGAACCCTTCTGCATGTTCATGTCGGAAAACTTGATTTTCACCCTTCAACGCCCCGAAAACACACACGCACTTAGAAGCACACGCATACAGAACTAGCTTATCTCTCCAGCGACGTCATTTGTTTTTAATGGAAGGTCCGACCCTTTTCCGTAAATTACCACTGGGGCAGGCCAACGACGGGAGGGGAAGAGTGAGATGCCGACTCTGCGACGGTTAAATTTTCAGGAGATAATCCCGGGGATGCTCTGGAAATGTTCATGGCTTCTCAGACGGGGTATCTAAATTGTTGTTTAACTTGTTTTCAAATTTAAGTTTCGCAATCAAAATTACGAAACGGGTAAATAGTAGTGACGGAAACTTTTTGAAAACCCGATGATTGTGTTTGTGTGTGTGCGCGCGCGGTTACATTCCCCGTGGTGTTTTGAAGTGCCTTTTTTATTTGCAATTTTGAAAAGTTACCGACAAACACGTTGGTACATTAGGAGTACTTCGTCGTCTGTTCGGATGTTAGAACGCCAAATTTGCGGTTGTCGAATAAAAACTTCGCCGACGTTAATTACTCGCGGAAAAAGAAAAATAATCACATGAAAATTACTTTTCATATATACTTCACTGATTTTACAATCCTGAGACCATTCTTTATATTGTAAGAAATACTATTTTAAATGAAGAATATTCTTTTTATATACCTACATTGCGGATTCTAAATCAGACATGCTCAAACGGCCGATCGCAAAAGCTTCACAAGTCGATCTCTGCATATGTCTACATTCTCCAAAGAAACTAAAAAATAACCGCCTTCCGTTATGGTAATGAATCGCACTTTCTGTTAAATCCGGCGTGCCATTTGAACCTAATTATTGCGCAACGAGAATTCATATTACTTCGATGCAATTGTGATTCAGCGTTCTTGAATATGTCGAGTTTGTGTACATTAAATATCGACTCTTATGATAACTGAATTGGAGTTCAGCTTTAGTTGTCTAGCATACTTGTTTTCAAAAATCTTGCATACGGAGTATTTTCCGCCTGAAAAGGAACGCTTCATGGAGAGATACATTTAGGAACTTTTCTACACTTACCCTGCTAAATAAGGGGTTTATAAGGCTCCTCGTTGGGTTGGCCATTATAGTAAACCGGTCTGTACGTTATGTAAATGGATGAATATGTAGTAATGATTTTTAATATTGAAAATTTAACTTTGTGTACAATTCCTATTGATTACAATTCCGGGGTTATTATAATTATTTTTGGCTAGCTCAGATGGACTCTAGTTAATACTGTCTATGTTTTTGAAAGTTATAGGCTAATAAACAATGACTTAAAACCATTTGCACTTCTTAAAACAAATGTAAAAATTGTATTATTAAAGTAAACTTCGCGGGATTATTGCGTGTAAGTTATATTTGACTTCCCTCAGGATGAGAGAATCTAAGCATATTGTATTCGCGCGCAAACGTCCAATTAGACAGGTGTCGGTGAATTCTTTCGTTTGACTATAAAGTAAAGTGTTATTAAATTGATTGAAAATCGTGATTGATTTGTGATTATTAGTGTAAATCTCAGGGGTTAAATTGGCTTCGGGGTATTGTGTTAAAATTACCTGGTTCTTACTAATACTGCAAGGTTCCACTGTGAAGTTCTAGATGATATTAACCTGAAAACCTTATGTACATATTTTTGATGTAAATGCAATATCTGTGTGTGTGTTTCAACTTCAAAATGAGTGTTGATTAAACTATTGATGTATATAAAAAACTTTATATTATGGTGCATAACAATTTAATTTATTAAAAAACATACGGGATACTATAATACAGTACACCTGATAGCAGATATGATTACAAATGCTGTGAAATGATCCTCAATTGGATCGATATGTATGAGGTTTCATATGATATGTACATTAGATAAAATAGATGATAGCATTCCTCATACTAAGGCAAAGCTTATGGCAGTTATACATAACCCGATTTGATGTTAGTGAAATTTGGCAGACTACTTTCATTTACGTATAGAATTTAACAAATCATTAATCTGGTGAACTAAGTGATGGAATAAATGTAATAGGATATTCTTATACGTAAGTACTAAATGTTTATTATTCGGATCTTGACTTTTGCATGACCTAATGAAAGTACTAGATAAATTGACTAATTTAGAAGAGATTATTCGTTGAATGAAAGATGTTATAATAATAAAATGAAAAATTTGTTAAACATAGATGATTGACCAATATTAAAATGACATGAGTACCTGGTAACAATGACTGACACCTTTATTGTAAGTGTAGGTATCCATTGGACATCGCTTGGTTCATTCCATCATCGGTAAAGACAGTGGTGGTTTCTAGATGTCTTCAAGATGTTCTTGGGAAGGAACTTCGTTGAGTGAGTGGCTGCTTACGGGTATTCGGCTACTACAATGGCATGAACTTCGGTCTTCTTGAATAGGTGAACAGGTGAGTATTTCATCTTAGTTTCTTCTATTTTGTTGGGAATTTTATTTTTAATAACCCTTCAGGCTTCCCCTTTGTTGTATTTTCTATGGTATTGTTTCCAAATAATTTAAATATTTCAGGATCTAATTTTGTATTTTCTTCTATTATAGCGCCGACACGTTCATATATGACCTTGATGCTTCTAGGCGGGAACTCGTTTCACTGGCTGGTTCACTTCATACGTCAGATGCAAGGTCAAAGTTATTTATTTATTTTACACAAGTATCAAATGGACTTTTAAAAATTTTTACGGATTTATTGATTATGATTGTTAATCGATTGACTGATAATAGCCCGATTGATAGACTGATCATGCTTGAGGCCGTTCGGTCCTTTTTATATGTATGCATGTTGTGATCATCGTTTCCATAGTTACTTGTCAAATTATATTTTTCTTTGCCATATTTTAAAGAATTGTATTTTTGGAATTTAATGAAGTGATATTTTTTATACATTAAAATTAATCATCTTTCATTTAAAAAAATAAAATTACTTTAATAAGTTTTCCTTTGGAAAATCACTTTTTACGTTCAAAAAGTTTAATTTGCGCTTCACTCAGTCATTTGTTTAATGACGTAAAGGATACATAATTAAAATATTATGTAATCGAATTTTATGATTATTAGGCCTTATATGAGGAATATTACCTTCACAATTTCTAGTTTTAATTACATATTTAAATTAATCATCTTTCATTCCCCTAATCTGCTTCATTTATAATCAAAATAAGTAGGGTTAGTTTTTAAATTGAATTCTAGAAATAGTCTCTTAATTTATTTATACTTTATTGCTATTACATTAATCTAAGACACTTTCTTTATATTCTGATACTTTTTAATTCATATACTTAGCTTATAAATGGTATTTTTAAGAGTTTTTTAAAAACACATGTTTTCAAATGTCAAATTGTAAAAATATATTAGTTTAATTCCTGACTTTAAATTGTTAATATGTAGATACTGATTATGTCAACATAAATTAGCATCAATGACCTCTGCATCTTATGTGTTGGATTCTAACTTATTACTTTTATGCATAAATTATATCTTAAAATGATCATAATTCGTTCAAGATGGCGAATCATGATTAACTTATGAAAAGACGCTTAGATCAACTATGTGAATCTTATTGAATTTTGACTCAGTACAATGGTTTCAAATTAACATTTGGTTCATAGGGTATTTGTTGCTAGTAATTACCATTAGTTCATTTAGGTTTCTCAATACGTATTTTCAGTTATAAGTCAGCCATGTACGTGAGGTAATTTAAAAATGTCTAAAATGATGCTTCTGCCTTATATAACCTTGCTATGCCCTGTCGGTATTGTATGTTTTTGCTTCACAAGAATTCACCTTTCAATTTGATAGTATTTTCAGTTGAATTCTGTGAATTATTGTTTCTAAACTTAAAATTAAAATTGTCCATTAGTAATGGGTATCTATGCTTTATTTACGTGGTTGGTTCATAATATAAATCCTCTGCTATCAGTATTCGTGCTTTAAACTATACCTATTTCAACCGTTAACATATTCTTATTTTGTATGATAAGATACTTAAAATAATTATTTTTAATTTTAACATATTTGCATTTTATATCAGTTGGGGTTCCTGATCTGTTTCATAGAGAGGTAAATTTTATATTTAAAGTAGTATATTGATTTTTAACTGTAGTTATAAACTTATAGTGTTTTAATTGAACAATTTTAAGAACTTTTGAATTATAATTTGGGGAATTTTTAATATCTATAGCTATACGAGGGTTGTTTGTTACGTAAGACCAATGTACGACTGGTTGCATCTTATATGGCAAGCATTGCATACATAGGTGCTTACATGTGCATTGAATGGTATTGAGGAGGCTCAAGACCACTTCAATATATATATATATATATTATATATGAGTGCGCCTGTTTCGCTAAGGAGAACTATGAACTTCTAAAGAATCACAAAATCGAACATAGTTACAACACGCGCGGTCGCAAAAACTGTCAGCTAGTGTTGCCTCAGACTACTAGGATTTCGGTGTTAAAAGGTGCCACTTCACAAATGATTAAAGTGTACAATCATCTGCCTTTATCTATTAGAAATTTAACCCCGAAACTTTTTAAGCAGCGGTTCAATCGTTTATTATCGGAGAATGTTATTTATACAATCAATGACTATTATAATTTGAAATTTTAATATGTTTTAAATTGTATAATTCTGTCAAAATATGTTTTAAGATACTTTTATTGTACTGTTTATATACTTTTTTTTGACGTATTCTAAACATTTTATGCACTGTACGGAATTAAATAAATTTATTATTATTATTATTATTAAATTGTGAGTGTTTGTTGCCAGAATTGTGTCAAATATTCTCGCAAATCTAGTAATTTCTATAGGCCTATAAAAGGTAATCATTCGGTCTCAGCAAGTTAGTCTTTCTGTGCAATTGAATAACGATAGGTAGACCGACATATTCTTTCCGTAGAACATTTTACAGATAAATGGTGGAGGAGATTGCATGCCTGGAACAAATATTCTGCAATAAATATATAGGTTGTACATTCATCAGTATGGTAGGCATAAGCCCAGTGTCCTCATATGGGGAAGGCACATTAGCTTATAACTTTTCGGAATGTTCAAAACTAAATACATAATTCTATTTCTGTATAATGATTCGATACTTATCAAAGCACAATATATATCGAGCCAAAATAATTACGAAGGTACTACACATTAGCTTCATCAACACAAAAGATTATCTAATGCCAAAGCGGGATAATTACGAATTAGTTTGACATTACAGAAATCTGCAATTGACATATTATTCACAACTACCACAAAGCAAACGTTTTGGCGTCATTTTAATAAAGTATCCTCGCATATGGGGACAATGGGTTTGGCGGAAAATTATAATGCATTGGAATTCTGAAGTTTAAAATTCATTTAAAAGATACAAATTAAACCTTATTTTAAATGACCAACTAGAAGTGAATAATTCACCGTTGTTAAATTTAAATATTTAAAATCAACTTAATAATTCTTATAGTTATATATATATTTATAAATTGTTTAATTTTATAATAACAGTAAACAATCAGTTTTCAAAAATTTTTAATATTATTAATCATATTGTTATGTATATATATATTAAATATTACATTAAAGATATAAGTTACTCCCGCTCTTAACCTAATGTCACAAACTCCCCCCTCTTCATTTAGGAAAAGACATAAATAAGAACGTCTACAAATATTTTGTATTATAATATTCATCACCTGATGAAGCCCTAGTAGGGTGAAACAATTGTTGTGAATTAAATAAAACTGTTTTGAACTCAATTTGAATTTATTTCAATTTTTACTTACAAATATGTACCTACATATACAAATAAATAAAATATTACTTGAGCTATTGTTTAATACGAGTATAAAAGTGTTGCATCCGGTCTGAATTTTGAAAATGTTGGTATATAAAACTTGTTGTAAATGAACTTCTAAATACTTTTATACACTTAATAAATCTGAAGTGAACGCATAATTTGAGAAATATTTGCAAAACCCTGATATTCGTTAAAAGTGTTTAGAGATGTTTGTATAAAAATGCCATCAAATAAGGGTATAAATGCTATCTGCTACACGAATATTTAAATTTTTATAAAAAAATTAATCAATATCAGGCTACCAATACTTTTATACGCTCAATATATTTATCTAGAATGCCTGACTTGCCAGATATTCGCAAAAAACTGTTTTTCGGTATAGTAAAAGACCTACATCTGGTAGCAATTTCGAAAGTTATCCATAATTTTTTTTTAAATTCACTTTTAAGCACTTTGTGGCGAGATATTCACAAAATTTGAATTTTTCACTGAAGTAAACTAGTACTTCAGATCTACCGATTTATCTAAAAATCTAATTCGCTCTTAAGACGATACAATCATCGTCCTTAATGTAGAATTTAGTATTGATATCATTCATATCTTTTGCCGTGTTGCCGCTGTTGTAGTCAGGGAGCGAGGGAGAGAAAGAAAGAACGAAAGAGAGAGAGAGAAATAGAGAGAGAGGGGGGGGAGAAAGAGAGGGAGACAGAGATAGGGGGGAGAGAGAGAAAGAGAGGGAGAGGGAGAGAGAGAGAGGGGGGGAAAGAGATTTTAAAAACAAAATTTTTATAATAATACTTCAGCATACTACAAATGAGAAAGTAAAAGAAACTAACATGGTGTACGGGTCTAGTAATAAATAACTTAAATTCATTATCATAAAGTATGCTCTTAAATTTAGAATTAAATTCATTCTCAGTCGTAAATTACCTTCTTCGAGTAGTATTTTGGGTGCTTTCTCTTACCTCAAATGGGTAAATAAGTATGCTGTTTTGATGTCATATATACGATAAAGTGTGTAATACTAGGTCACTAACTAATTAAGTTAACACCCACGCTCAGGATTTCAGTTTGTGTAAATGAATAAAAGAAAACCAGCACAGGTAATTTTAATGCAGATAATATATTGAGGTAGTACTAGGTACATACCGTCAATATAAATATATGTTTATTATTAGAAATAGTATTATAAAGAGAATAATGGTTTATTAATGTGTTTATAGTTACTGATGGTCCTTATTTGATTCTATATAGTTTGTTGTGTAAGGTCCATGGTTCGTCAAATGACACAGAAATCTGTAAAATAGAGAATTTGTATTTAATTAATAATTCGATATGTTATATAAAACTTGTAAAAACTTGTTCAATTGAATTTAATGAAGAGAAATGGTATTAAGAGGTAAATTTTATTATAAGGCATTGTCAAAATTGATTATAATTTCCCGCGTTAAAATATTTGAAGGAACTGTCAGTGGTTGTCAATGTTGACATTTTATACAGAAAAGTTATTGGAGAATGTGTTAAATGGTTCTGAATACATAAATTTTATACTAAATTCATAGAGAAAATTATCATAATAAGAGTATTGTTATATGGAGAGGTATTTATAAAAAGATTAGCATAATGGAATTTGTATTGAGTATAATTAAGAGGTGGATAATGGAGATTGGTCAATTTGAAAAATAGGCAGTATCACTAAGGGAATGGGATAAATAAATAAGATTCGAAAAATAATTTTCGCAGAGTGAGTTTATGAAATTGGCGATCAATTTATAGTAGCCATAATTTCATAAATTAAAGAGAAATAAAAGTGTTATTGTATTGGAAATTAATATTCAAACATTTGGGAATATTATTAGTATAGAATACGAAATATTAGTGTGCTAAAAAAATAAATGTCAACAGTTTTCATTAAACTGTAATAAAGGAAGAAGATAGGAGTGCAATTAAACTGGAATATAATTTAAAAGTACTTACCAGCACAGAAGTATCCATGTTTATCGAGGTCACAGTGGAATTGGAGCATCATACCTTATTTTCTTGAAGGAGTATCCATATTTAACTAGGTTACAAAGGAATTGGAGCAGTAAACGTAATTTTCCTGAAGGAGTATCCATAACCACGGTGTTACAGTGGAATTGGAGCATCACACGCTGTATAATTAGACGAAGAGCTTCCTGGACGGAGTTATTGATTCATTGGAGTATTAGTTATATAATCAAGAAAGAAATTCCAATCTTAATAGGACCATTTTTCATTGTTCCTGTATCGATAGTCACTTTTAGGAGGCACAGATAGCTGTTACATAGTCCGAAGAAGTTATAGCTGTAGGAATTGCGTTCATCTGAGGCTAAAAAGTTACAAGGAGATATTAAAAGGAGCTACGAAATAAGAAAAGACTGTGAAATAAACCAAGGTTGTATTGAACTATTTTCATTTTCCATTTGGTTTTTGCTATAATAATTTAAATATTTGTAAAAGAGTACAATTAAATTAACCACATGACAAACTATATCCATAAATTAGTAAGAGATCATAAATAATTGCATAAAAATATAAGTCAGATAAGTTTGTTATAATTTTCATAAATTTAAAGCTAAATTTATTAAATAACATACCTTATAAAAAAGAGAGGTTAACATCTGTTCTTTTCATAACCATATTCTTTTAGTTGAACAAGTTTAGATAAGATGTTTGTATTAAAAGTGGCATTTTCATCATAGCACCAGAAATATTGTAAATAATTTATCAAATGAATATATTGTTGGTTAGTTTTTATATCCTTGTTTTAATGGTAATATAGAATATTTGTTAGAAAATCACTACCATATAAAATGTGGGAATACCTAGAAATAAAATCATCAATTTAATTTATGAGCTATAAATCATATCCGATAAAAAAAATACTTACTCCTGAGATTAAAAGAGTTGTTATGCAGTAATAAGATAAATCTTATTATATAGATTTTGTATAAAAAGAAATTAGATATTTGAAATCTAGTTATAATAATTTTCAACTTGAAGCAATACTATTGTCAAGTTCCGAGTTACCAACTTTACCAGAAGATATATCACTTCTAGTATATAATTTGCTAAGTGAACTAAAAGATACAGGTTCGGACTAAGGAATATTATAGTAAAAGAATATGTAAATGTTTTGGAAAAATGAAAGATGAATTTAATTGAAAATGTAATGTTAGATTTATGAAATTTAGTATTGTTGAATGTGATAGGAAGAGATAGAAAAGTACATAGAGATTATACGACTGAGTTAGTACGGGCAAATTAATAATACATTGAAATTGAAAATACATATTGGCAACCCAAGTTTATATATAAGATATTGTTAAATGTAATAGATACACCTGTAAAAAGGGGTATTTCTACAATATGTTCTTGATTATTCAGTATACCGTTACAGAATATGCGACTTCAACCAGAAATAATATCAAAACAAATAAAACACGTGCCTAAATTACAATAGGAATATTTTCGTTGGAAGAAATACAAAATTGTGATAATGTGTGGTAAATATCTAGCTGCGAAGTTAGTTAATTCCGGTAAGACAAATTGTTTATTGAGGGATTTTAACTTTTGTTTGTGATTACGCTATTGTTTCTTTTTCAGGTAATCCTCTTATAATTGTTTGTGTGTGTTTACTCATACACGAGTGTTTGGTAATGTATTTATTTAACGTTATTCAAGTTGATCTGATTTATTAAATGGAAGCCTTACAATATTGGAAAAATTCCTTTTGATCTACATCGTCAGGAACTTTTACAATATCCACATGTAAAACAAAATTGCAACACACAGTGCATTGGCCGATTGAAACTCGATGTGACAGAAACTAAAGTGGGAATTCGTAAGAGAAGCACAGCATACATCAACAATGTTCACAAAGTTGTAATACAGGAAGCACAACTTGGTTCAAGAAAAGGTTTCTGACGACCTTCTTTATCAGTGTTTACCATTAATTTGGAGACCGTGTTAGACAACAAACGATGCCAGTAATATCAGTGGTGGTGAAAGATTACTTTTATTAGGTGTTTTATCTCTGTGTTCAGAACAGCGTTTACGTATTTAAGACGCAAAAAGAGCGCGGCCAAAAAAATAAAACGTATCATCTTAGTAATGATTGAGACGAAGAATTCTTGTTTACTATGAATGATACCTTCTTGGTTTCTGGGTTCAAATCGCGTCGTCCTCTCTGCTTCTACTCAACTAGAAGCAGAGAATATTTTTCTTTTTGTATTTTCTGCTTTTTATAATTTAATTTTAATTGTTGTTTCTCCACTTTCCACTAAAGGTGCTTATTCTTTCATTGCTTCTTTAATAGAACTTCATCAATTTTGTTGTTTTATTTTCCCCTTTCGGTGCCGATTTAGCTATCAGTATATTTTGATATTGCCACGTATAAAATGACGTAAGACCTATGGCAATAATAATACGGCGTTGGGTAGAATATTTATCACAACTCAAAATAGCAAAGGAACACGGAAATTCATAAAGAGTCGTAACCACTATACCATCCTAACTTGTTATACTTGTCACTTAGGCTGCCGCATTGTCAATCGCAGATGGTATGGGTCAACATAAATGGTATATCAATTATATGGGCGCCACCACAAATTTAGGCCAATCCAAATGTGACCATCGTGGAATCGTAATTATTGAAATTAGGCGGATATAGGTTTAGTACAGACTCAATATGAAAATAAAATTTCAAAACAACAAGATCTAAATTTAATCTCAACAATAAGACAACAGCAAGATAGAAGAATTAATGAATATGACAGTTGTAAAAAAAAGAAATATAATCTTGAAGGGTTATAACGTTACAATTCAATAAATTTAAAAAAAAATAAACATAACAGGATATTTGAATTATCAACAAAATATTTTAACAAATGGTAAGAGTCACACAGGTAATATTAATTATGAAAGAACAAGTCCTATAAAGTGGCACAATGAGATACTACCATAGATCACCCTGTAAGAGAATTAATTCATGCCATAACAATCCTTAAAGATTTAAAAAGAGGAAATATGGGTGATCACTGTGTATGTCACTAAATATTCTGAAATAAATGACTATTAACAAAATAATTTAGTGAAATTGAAACTTGTATATATGAAATATCTTAAATTAAATAGCACAAAAGTAAGTATAAATTATCTAGAGGGTCCAAATATTTGAACAAATAGGGATTAAATTTTATTTGGTAAAATATACTAAAGAAATCTCAATTAAGCTCCAACCAATAACTAATTAACTCCAACAAAACTAATTAACCAGCTCCAACTCAATCCACTATTAGCTCCAACAAAATCCTAAACAATTACCATCAAACAAAAAGTTAAAACCACGTAGCTGGCCGTGACGACGATTGTCTTGTATAAAAAAATAAGATATTTAACATTATACAGCACGTGCCAATTTTCATTAGCCATAGGCGATTAATCCATACAGTACGTGGCAACATAGTACCCCTTCTTTCCTTTCCAATGCCAGCACGACCGATGCATGCTCGTAAATACAAGTTAGCGTGGTTACAAGTACCGGGTGTTTTTTTATCTTTGATATCATTTTGATCACCTGCAACTTTCTTGTTTTTAAAAATATCAGAATGAAGCAAAAATCATTTTGCATAGGTATCTATGAAGTTTTTTACGTTTTAAAAAATAAAACAAAACACTAACGTTTTTCCAAGATATTAACCTAACTTATATTTTTTTAAATGGAAAGCCCTAAATATTTTCGGATATTTTGATTTTACATGAAATTTCAAGTATATTTTATAAAGCATACCCCATACCTATCTTCAACGGTTTGCCAGAAAACGGCGTTTAAACATGCCATTTTTAGAATAATTTAATTTTGTAAAATTGTTTTTTTTAATAATTTGTTACTTTGTTAATCGTTAATCTTTTGTTTTATTAAAAATAAACTTTCTAAGTAATTATGAAAAATGATTTCTGTTTGATTTCGACATCTTTAAGAACAGGGTTACAAAACTAAATTTTTCTTTGTTGCATGTTTAAACGCCGTTTTCTCGCAAACCGTTGAAGATAGGTATGGGGTATGCTTTATAAAATATACTTGAAATTTCATGTAAAATCGAAATATCCGAAAATATTTAGGGCTTTCCATTTAAAAAAATATAAGTTAGGTTAATATCTTGGAAAAACGTTAGTGTTTTGTTTTATTTTTTAAAACGTAAAAAACTTCATAGATACCTATGCAAAATGATTTTTGCTTCATTCTGATATTTTTAAAAACAAAAAAGTTGCAGGTAATCAAAATGATATCAAAGATAAAAAAACACCCGGTACCTATTCGGCCACCGGCTTGGGTGTGTGTAATGCGTTCAGAAATAATATTTACGAGTTGCAAGGATTTGTTTTTCTTTTTCCTTTCAGTAAATGCAAAGAATTATTAAGCTGCGTTCACGCTACATCACACAAACAAAAGCGTAATTCTAATAAAATTAAAAATAAGGTAAATAAGAAAGGATTCTGAAAATGATAATAAACTACTAGATGAGGAGATCGCGGCGGCCATTTGATGTTTCCCGTTCCAGTAATAAGACGGCTTTTATTGCAGACTAGATCGCAACGTGTTCGCAGCTAAACATTGAATGTAAAATCTGGTGGAGAGAAGTGGGAAGATCGGAGAAAATCGTTGTGATGTCGATTGTTGCCGGGATTGGTGACGGACGGTAGGGGTGCCACGTTGCCACGTATTACTTGTATACGTATAAATCGCACGTAAACATTGAATCCCTATACCTAATGAAAATTGACACATACGGTATATACATGACTTAAGAAGTGGCATCCAAAAGAAATCCTTTCAAACAGGAATAAGTTTTTAACCTCCTAAAAGCATCCATGTGTTTCAACCAAAAATCCGACGAAATATCGTTTTAAAAAAAATTGTAGTATCAATAGATCACCAGGTTAACTACAATTCTCTAACGTAAGAATCTTCCAAAGATAATCCACTTTTACTAGCGATGATTACAGACACAATCAAAAATTTAACAATGGAGATTCAAGGTTCTCACAAATAATGCTTCTTTAACAAACGTGATTTCAAGAATGACTCCAGTTACTAGAAAATCCAACGTTGCCACGTGTACAAAACCCCAACTAACGATGAGGGGTTAAAAAGGAAATTTAGCGAAAGCAAATAATAAACGGAACTGAATTTAATAATTAAATTATTAATAATTAAGAATGAATTTTTACAGTCCGATTAAACGTGAAAAAGTAAAATAAATAAAAGAATCCGCGAGAAGACAGAGACTACGTCACTTAACTGACTCAGAAATAGCTTAGGAACGGTGTACCTTAATTGATTCGCAGATGGCACTGCTATTATCATAAAATACTCAAACAAAATTGCATTTATTATTGAAACGAATTAACAACCAATAATTCTATAAAAAGAAGAAGAAAATATTCCACGCTTTTAAACCGTAACAAGATACACGCTATTACAATTTATAGTTACTGATAACTAGGGCGCGGACACGAGCGAGTCATGAGTCATCGCCCATGGGCTCTTTATTGAGATGTTGTATTTTTAAAGAGGTTTTAATTTTATTTATATAATTGGATAACAAGTGGTTGGTGATCTATAAAATACAAAATACCTTATTATTTGTTCATTTTCTCTTCTGTAAGACTTGTTCTCTTTGAATTAAGTACATCCTTGTAGATACAAAACGTCCTTTCTACATCGCAACTGGTTATATGTGCGTAATGGAAATATTCTTTTATTTCAGCGTATTTAGCATACACAATTGCTGCAACGTTATTAAATCTGGATTTCTATTAAAAACTCCGTCTAACTTTTGCCGAAGGCCACTCCGAAGTCACTTGGAATACTTTTGAAATTATTAATAGTCACATCTAATGTGGTTAATCCATTTTTTAATTTGAGAATCGATTTTCAAAATATGTGATTAGTTTAGGCAAATTTCCAAAGTGTTCCTGTAGGAATAACAACTGATTTTTTAAATTTGGGATCTGTGTTAGTTCCTTGTACTCAGAAATACTTCGAGCATCGTCATTTAAACATGTAACGAAATTTTGTAAACTATCGAAATTGTCTGCATAAAAACTATTTATGTGTATGTTTTAGCAAAGCTAAGTGACAAACGTGCGATATTTTGGCATTCTGTAACGATATTTTACAGACTTTGTAATAAATTTCGAAATCACTGACAATTCATTTTCATATTAGAAAAAGTAACTTAAAGAACGTCCTAGATCTAAATAAATGATAACTAAAAATGTACGCGAATGTTATTGAAACTAAATACCAGTAAGTATATACATATTTACATTATTTCTCTTGCGAAATATAAGGTAAATATGATAAATTTTAAAAACCCCTCAGGCTATCTACGCCGATGTAGAACAAATTTTACTCATAAATTCCTTATTTTATGGCCATCTTTTGCTCTGATTCTGGGGCTCTTCTCGAGCGTAAACAGATATTGCAGTTCACCATATGAATTAGTGCTATTCAGTAAATGTGTGTTGTTTACATTATTTCTTACTTCATTGTAACTCCGTCGTAGTTTAACTCTGTCATGTCCACGGCCTACAGTGATAACTTGCATATCACTAAAGAACCGGTATATAGTTACCTTTTCATATAGTAATACAGATGTATCTAATAATAATTCTTCCACGCCAACCTTATATATATACGTAATTCGAGCGATTGCTAGAATTTTTCACCGTGTTTTGAGAGAACAAAGGCACATCATTGTCTGGCAAGCAAGTTTGCACTAGCATAAATACGCCGTATTCGTGTTCAATTAAGACTAATTAATTATTAAGACTAACGTACAATTGCGGAGGAATTCCCTACCATGCAAAGCTTCAAACGGGACACACGCTCGCGTTATGGATCTCCTTTTGTCTGAAACGAATCTCAATGAAAGAGCGTGAATATTGCCGTGCTAGACAAACCTTTATAAACTTGTATAGTCCGTGTCTCCCTCTGTATATGAGCGATGGCAAACAAAGCTCGAGAGCAACAGAATAGGCGAGAATATGTAAGACGTTACAATGTGGAAAATACCTAGACGACGAGGAAGAGGAGCATGAGCGAGGAAGAAAACAAAGCATTCATTTTGACGAAATGAAGCCTCGTTCGTTATTTTGAAATGCTTCTGTACTAATGAGGCGATGTTGCAGTGTCTGTATACATAAGGAATTTATTTTTTTCAATTCTGTATTTCGAGTGTTATTCAACTAGAAAATGTGAAAGCTTTATAGACATCCGAACGGAAGCTTAACTGTATATGTGCTGTCACCGTCTTTCAAATTTGTCGGCCGACATTATCATACATTTGCACACTGCTACAGTCTGTCACAATCATATTCGTCTATATTTAGATGTTTTCTTCTTAAACGTTTTGTGATTATATGGCAATAATGTGTACTATTATTATTAAATGACGCCGGCACCAGAGGCGCATAAATCCCGATTTGATAAATAATAGGATTTTGAATAATTTTTATATAAAAAATTCTTAAAATTTGGCTTATTTTTCTACGAAATAAAACTATTTGAAACAATTTTGTATAATTTGAAAGGCTCATTCGTATAATTTTTTTTTAATTCTTTATTTCAAAAGTAGCACAATTTATTTTTTTAGATGATGAAAATATAGCAAGAAAATACTATAAACTAAAAAAAAAATTAAGTATGTACAGGGTTATTCATTGTAAATTACCCACCCTTTATCATCGTTATTATTGCATATACAAAAAAATGTTTCAAATAAAAGTTGTGTGGTTGAGACTGAATTTTATTTGCATGCTATCAGAAACACAGTGGCGTGCAGATACAACGGTATAAAAAGAAAACAATGTTTTTTTAAAATGAAATACCCTCTATATTTAAATTTTTATAATAGTCTTTTTACTCTGATGTCAAAAATATAAAATGTGATACCGGTATCTTGAACCGTTTCGATTTTTAAATGTCAAATATTTTACTTACTGTACTATGGAATAGTTAACATTATTAAAGTAAGCTATGAAAATGACAATTATTGTGTTTGATAAATGACATTTTCATTTTTACTGTTTTATTAAGGAAATGTCATTTATCAAACAAAATAATTGTCATTTTCACAGCTTACTTTAATAGTGTTAACTTTTCTATAGAACAGTAACTGCGATATTCGACATTTAATAACTCGAAAACGGTTTAAGATACCGGTATTATATGGTATATTTTTGAAATCAGAGTAAAAATACCATTATACAAATTTAATAATATACAGGTATATCATTTAAAAAAAAACATTATTTCTTTTTATACAGTTGTATCTGTGTCTTTGATAGCATGCAAATAAAATTCAGTCTCAGCCACAAAACTTTTATTTGAAACATAACGATGATGAAGGGTGGGTAATTTATAATGAATAACTTTCTCAATTTTTTGTTGTTTACCGACGAAGCCACCTTCTATTAAAGTGAATACGTTCATCGTCACAATTTTTGTTATTATAACACATAAAAACCCTCACTTTATCACACCTGCAAACATTCAAAATTGTTGTCATTAAATGTGTAGGGAGGAATAGTGGATAGTTGCTTGGACCTCATTTCTTTGATGAAAATGTTAATGGAGGAGAGTATCTGCGCTTTCTAACTTTTTGAACACATCTTCAAATATGTCAGTAAACATAACCTTTATTTTATTTCGTTGTTAACCAACTGTGTAAAAAATGAAATACTGCAACTGGACTTGCAGTATTTCATTACAATGCTCTTCATTCTGTAAAATTAGTACTTTTGGGATAGTTGGATTTAACATTTACTTTGTTTGACAGTTGACTAAGGAAGAGCCATTCCTGCCTTCCATTGATTGAACGAATATTTTGGTGCATAATTGCTCCTATAGTGATTATCTCAGAAATTACAAAATATAGGTATAGGACATTGTTAACAAAAATGAAAGAGAATAGAAAAAGGAACATAATGCCTCAATAAAATAGTGGGTGTTCCATTAAAAAAAAATAAGTTTTTGGTATGTGAAAATATCAGGATGTAGGCTTTGAAGAAAAAAGTGTTTTGAGGTATTGTCAAGTGCAACTTAAACCGGAAGTGCGTCAGAGCTTAAAGTATTTTTACAATATGCGCCACAAGCAACCATGAATCTTCTACTAATTGTTCTTTCTTTTATTTAAAACATAAAAGTGTAATCGAAGAAGCGGCTACTAATGACTCACCCTGTATTTATATATTATGTGTTCACTTCGTGGGTACTTTCGGTAGTGAAATGAAAATGCTCCTGTAGAATAGGATGTAAATTTTTATTTTACGTTTGACCTTTAATCATTGGTCTTCTTCAGAAATTTTATTACATTCTGCAACAAGTTAATTTTTTTCTTATAAAAGACAGTATCAGGAAACGATTTATATATATATATATATAGCAAATTTGATATGATAATTCAGTCTAAAATAGAGGAAACATAAATAATATTATTTATTAATCTCTATGATTGTCACCTGTTGAATTAATTTCTGAATAATGTCTCTATTAACCAGTTTTTAAGCAAAAAGCTTTTGTTGATGCAAGTTGCAACATGTATTTTGAACGATCACTCGTTTTAAAACACAAACTTCAACTTAAAATTAACAAAAACTAAGTTTTTAATCAACCGAAAACGCGGCACAACACTAAACTTTGAGCAAACTATGATAGCAGTCGTGGCTGTGTTGTCAAATCCATCCATCATTAGTAAATATGATAATATTATTGTTCTCGGACACACTAAAAAAATTGTTTATTTCTATTGAAACACTGTCACAAGTTACTTATGACTGTTGCTATCGATGTGCAATATACTAAGCACTTACTTTTATCTTGAACTTGAAATATTTTAATGTTATTATTAAAATTATGGTTATGTTCTATACAATGATTAGCAAACATACAATCTGATTTTGTATCTCTGTTAACTTCTTTGATATTCGGACATCCGTTGAGTTCGTCCGGTTTGGCCAACATATGACATATTACATTAACAAACTAACTTAAAGACGCCTGAGATAAGTTTTTTGTTCGTTTTGTCTGTATTATGTTTTAAAAAACTTCCAACTTTATTATTAGTCTTGTACGCTACGACACTGTGGCTCTTTTGATTAGATTACTAATTTTGTCTGACTTTATCCTGATATAAGTTAAGGAAAAATATTGTAATGAATCATTTCTTGGTGTTTTAGGATATACTACCTGCATGGAGGATAATATACCGAGTCCTATCGGTTTTCAGTAATTTCTCACTTTTTTTATTACCATTTTGCCATGATCTGCATATGCTACCATTTTCAAGGTCCATGGTTCATCCAAATAAACAAATTCAAATTTTTCGGATCTCATATTTCTTACATATGCTTCTAAAAAAAGGAAATCTTGAAAATACGATGTGAAGTAATTCCATAAGACCTATTCTAGGACTACTTTTCAGCCATCGAGAGACAATTTTCTTTAATATAATATTTAACGATGTTAAACCACGTTTAAAATGTCTCTTTCTTTAAGTTCTTATAATACAGAACGTTGAATTACGGGCTGCTTTTTTTGATACATTTCACATATTGTATTCCTTATATCTACTTCAATAGTTCTAGCAATTTCCGTAACCGATTTTCTTCGTGGTCTCTTTTTTAGGGGTGAGTATTGGATGCTCATTCTTGATGCACTTCCCAATTCGACTTACAGTCACCATACTAGTATTTAATGCTTCACTAACTCTATATAAAAAAAACATTATTAATATTCGAATTACATATTAATTATAATTTATATACAGTGTGTCCAGATTTCGATGCGCAACATTGGTAGATCGGTTAAATGGGGAATGTTTTGCAGAATCCAATGATCGCAACAAATCTCATTTCAAATTCATTCAAACTTTGTACGATTTTGAGATATTTTGAATAAACCAATATTTGCCGATTTTAATTTTCCTCAATAACTCCATAACGCCTAATGCGATCGCTTTTAAACTCTAACATTGTTCAGACACCTTTTTCAGACAAATTTTTTGTTATTAACAGTAGCCCACCGATTTTCATTTGTTTCCCAGTTCTTAGCGCTATCTTTTGTTTTTCTTATGGCGGCCATATTAGATTTTTAATTAGTTAGATAGTCCTTAAAAATAGCTTTTCAATAATGTACAACATGCCTAATAAATCTCTATTTATACGAGAAATATGAACATTTGAATAAAATTTCACTCTGATACGAAATTAGTTGGCTATGAAATTAAATGGCAGTGTAAAACAGACGATAAATAAGCTCTGTCATTATTGACATGTAAAAGTGCAGTGAAATTGGTGGGAGATTTAGAATTTTGTGTAAGTAATTACCGCTAAGCATGGAGATTAATAAGAATTGATATTGGCACACATATTTTCAAATGAAGTAAAGGTTGATATGTTGGAAGTTTATTTCAAAGTAAATAGGATCTCTCAAAATGCTTGCACAAGTTACGCTCAGTGTTTTCCGGAAAGACCACAACCACAACGGACAATTTTTACCAGAATAATCAGAAATTTGGTGAACTATGGAAGCTTCGAACAAAAAAGATCTATCAAGTTAACAATTATATATATACATACTTCAAAATAATATTTTTCAATATGTTATGAACAATCCATGTACATCAGTACGTCCAGTGGCTCGAGAAACTGGAATTCCCAATCTAGTGTTTACAGACGTTGAGAAAAAACAAATACCACCCACACAATTCCAATTTAGCAGGTCGTATCTACAAAAATGTGAAGATGATACTGATTTTTCTAAGAAAATACTTTGGACAGATGAAACACGGTTTACCAACTGCGAAGTGTTCAATAGGCATAACTATCATCATTGGTCTACAGAAAATCCACATTTGGTAAATCAAAGAAGATTTCAAGTTCTATTTGGTTTTAATCTCTAGTGTGGTTTGATTGGTATGAACTTTAGTTGACTTCTATTTTGTTTTTATTATATTATCAGTATCATCTTCACATTTTTGTAGATACCACCTTTTAAATTGCAATCTTCGCTGATAGTCATTATCGCTTAAATCCTGCACAATTGTTGGTTTGTATGGGTGGTATTTGTTTTCTCTCAACGTTCTGTAAACACTAGATTTCGGAATTCCAGTTTCTCGAGCCACTCGACCTACTGATGTACTTGGATTGTTCATAACATATTGTAAAATATTATTTTGAAGTATATCAGCATTGTTAACTTGATAGATCTTTTTTGTTCGAAACTTTCATAGTTCACTAAATTTCCGATTATTCTGCTAAAAGTTGTCCGGTGTGGTTGTGGTCTTTCCGGAAAACGCTGAACGGAACTTGTGCAAGCATCTTCAGAGATTCTATTTACTTTGAAATAAACATATCAACCTTTACTTCATTTGAAAATGTTTGTGCCAATATCAATTCTTATTAATCTTCATGCTTAGCGGTAATTACTTACACAAACTTCTAAATCTCCCACCAATTTCACTGCAATTTTACATGTCAATAATGACAGAGCTTATTTTTCGTCTGTTTTACACTACCATTTAATTTCATATTTCATAGCTAACTAACTTCGTATTAGAGTGAAATTTTATTCAAATGTTCACATCTCCCGTAGAAATAAAGATTTTTTTTAGACATATTGTACATTATTGAAGCTATTTTTAAGGTTAATTTTTTAGCTAACTAAAAATCCAATATGGCCGCCATAAGAAAAACAAAAGAACTTGGAAACAAATAAAAATCGGGGGTTACTGTTAACACCAAAAAATTTGCCTTAAAAAAGTGTTAGAGTTTAAAAGCCGCATTAGGCGTTATCGAGTTATTGAGGAAAATTCAAATCGACAAATATTGGTCTTTTCGAAATATTTCAAAATTGTAAAAAGTCCGAATGAATTTGAATGAGATTTATTGCGAGCATTGAATTCTGCAAAACATTCCCCATTTAACTGTTCCTCTACGTCTTCTAATAACCGATATGCCAATGGTGAGCATCGAAATCTGGACACATTGTATATACCTCATTAATAGCATTGACTGATAGCAATGATCCTCCATTAATTCGTTCTTTTGTAAAATAGTCGATGCGACTAGCATATTGCTTCGCTTACATAAAGCTTTCGGCATTTTAATGCAGAAATATAATATGAAGATGCAAAATTAGTTCTTAAAAGAACTGATAACTATGACTAATACTAAACACAAAGCAGGTAATGATTAACAAAAATGACAAGTATAATGATAGCAGATCATCGGCATTATCGGTACTGAAAATAGGAATGGCAAAATGACAACACCTAATTTTACCCTCAATATAAAAAAAAAATATTTATAATTTGTTAAAAGAACTATATAGATAGTGTGCTTCGGAAGTTAAACATCCGATAATTACTACATCAATTTATAATATTAACAAAATAGTTCATTAAAAACAAAAATTTAGGTTATTAATGGTTATTATTATTCATATAAATTTTAAGTTGTGGTGTTGTTATGGATCGTCATGAATACGTAATTGCGTACGTGCATTAACTGATTCCCGGATTTCAGTATACTTTATTCTGTAAAAGTTTCACGAAAATTATTGGTAATACCGACTACATATTCGATATAGCATAAACAAACTTCAAACATTCTGAAACCTTTATATTAAATATCTTTACTGTTTATCCATATGTCAATGACACCAATGATATGACAAGCCTTACGGTCTGACCCCGGTATAAAGAATATTCCGAGATCAATGTAGACACAATTTATTAGAGTGAGATTGTGAATTTAAATTGCACATTATGTGAACGTTTAAACGATTTAAATTCAATTTGCATCTTGATATTAAGAATTAACAAGAAATCTCTTTTCGTTGGACGATTCCAATTCAACGGCGAAAAAAGGAAAGGACAAACTATACAGCAATACCAGTTTAACCGAGAGCTTCGTTTTGAATTACAAACTACGAGAAAATGAAATGAATGTGTTTGTATAGGGAAATGAGAAGACTTGCAGATCAGAAGTTACAATTTCCGGTCATTAAGTTACGACCATATAGAAACGTTTTTTTAAAAATATTACTGATGATTTATCAAATGTCATCATTATGTTTTGAGTTCGAATCTTGTAGTGTGTTACGATAACATAATGAATAAAATATGTATTTTGATTGGCAGAAAAAAACAAGAATTTGTTTGTGTCTAGACATAAGGATGATAACATATTTCTATCTTCATGATAATTAATTAGTAGGTACTTATAACAAGTTTAGCAAAAATAATATACAAAGAGTTAGTACCTCGCTACCAAACTTTTTAAGTATTGAGATGACAATAATTACTTTTTAACACTATATGGTCGTTTAAAACAAGACATTCCTGCTAAGAATATTTATAGAATACTAATTACATATATACATTTATACGTAAAACGTATATGCATATATACATGTGTTGCGATACCCACACACATCTAGTGTCATTACCGAGAATCAACGCACAGATACCGTGTCTCGGCCTTTAAGACCTCGTCAGTGTACGTGCGACTGCCGTTAATGACTTTTAAACTAATTTCACTACTTATGTCGGCATCGCGTGAAAAATGTTGTGAAAACATCACAGCGACATCTGCCACCTAAAAGCGACACCGAGAACGAAGGTTTCCGGCTGCATTCGCATGCGAAATACGGTGTCTGTGCGTTGATTGTCAGTAATGACACTAGATGTGTGTGTGTATCCCAACACGTGCTTAAGAAAACGTTTTCACCATTCCCCATCCATGCTACCAACTCGCTAATTTAGGCAAGATCATAGCTCCAAAAAATAGGGAAATTCCCAATGGTGAACTTTTAACTTATGCCAAAGTGTATACCGGGCGTCTGTTTAAGCTCGTCCATCGGCCAAATCTCGGCAACCGTTTATCGTAGCCTGGCGAAAAAAAATCCTATAGTAAAACGGACCGCCTGAATTTCAAGTTTCCAAAATGATCGTAAGCGGCGCAATTCTCAAAATTAATTAAAAATTCGATAATCTTTCATTAAATTCTATATTAAGGTAGATTAAAATTTTTACTAGCAATATTTTCAAACGTTTTTATACAATTTTCATTTGAAACATTTTGATCTAACTCCCATACGTAGGAGAGGGGGAGGGGGTATATCTACGTACAAAAGTAGGTATAATATCGGTTTGCCTTAACGAATTTTAATGTATCTGGGCTTATTAGATAGAGAATTTTACAAAGAATTGAAGGGTATGTAGTACGAATTGTGTGGTTGTCAAAAAAATAACAGAGGGCGCTGTCCTCAATTTATGTATATTACTTGTTTTTCTTTAAAATTTTCAATGAAACCATATATTTTTGATATCGTAATATTGAAACACATAAAAAAAACTCAAGGGAATGATGAAAACCGGAAGTTGCTACCTTTTACTTTCTTATACGTAGTATAAGGAAGTATTGTGATGACGAAAATTTTCGACCTCGATATTTTTGCAGATGTCCACGTTTTGAAGTCCCCTGATACCAAAAAAGTGGTTTTTAAAAAATGTCTGTGTCTGTCTGTCTCTCTCTGTCTGTGTGTCTGTCTGTATGTGTGTGTGTGTGACCACGATAGCGGTCAAGCCGCTGTAGATATCAATTCCAAATTTTGTATTTACGTGTATAATCTGCCACTTGAGATCTGATTAGTTTTTCAGTAAAATCGGTAGACCGGAAGTAGTACTTTACTTCAGTGAAAAAATCGAATTTTGCAAATATTTCGTCAACTACTAAGTTTAAACAAATTTATAAAGAAATCATATGTACTTAAAATTAAAATTGAGAACCATTTTATTTAAAAAGTTTTTCGAAATTACTACCGGAAGTAGGTATTTTACTCCTATCGAAAATCAGTTTTTTGCCAATATTTTGCAAGTCATGCTTTTTAGACAGGTACGCTACGAATATAAAAACATTTAGAGCTTAATTTCCAATATCTTTTGTATTAAAAAAATTTCAAAATTCGGACCGGAAGTGTCACTTTTACTCTTACCGAATAACGATTTTTTGCAAATATGTCGTAAATTATGCATTCTATATATATTTATTAAGAGTACAAAAGTATTTAGAGTTGGATTTTCAGGATTTTTTGTATAAATGAAATTTCAAAATTCGGACCGGAAGTAGCACTTTTATTCTTAGCGAGTAGCACTTTTTTTCGAATATCTTGCAAAGTATGCATTCTATAGCGATTTATTAAGAGAATGAAAGTACTTAGAATAGGATTTTAAATAAGTTTTGTATAAGAAAATTCTTAAGAAAGTCGTGTGGTGGCCACACCTCATTTTTTTTGACGAATATATAGTCATATGAAGACAGGCGAGGGGGGGGACCTGTTTACAAACTACTTTTTCGGAATCAGGGCACTTCAAAACGTGGACATCTGCAAAAATCTCGAGGTCGAAAATTTTCATCATCACAATACTTCCTTATACTACGTAAGTAGCAACTTCCGGTTTTCATCAATCTCTTCAGTTTTTTAACTGCTTCAATATTATGATATTAAAATATATCGTTCCATTTAAAATTATAAGGAAAAAAACGAGTAATATACATACGTTGAAAAACAGCGCCCCCTGTTATTTTTTTTAACAGCGACGTAATTTCGTACTACATACCCTTTAATTCTTTGTAAAATTCTCTATCTAATGAGCCCAGAAACATTAAAATTCGTTGAGGCAAACCGAAATTAAACCTTCTTTTACACGCAGGCATACCCCCCTCCACTTCGTATGGGAGTTAGATCAAAAACTTTGAAATGAAAATTGTATAAAAACGTCTGAAAATGCTGATAGTAAAAATATTAATCTATCTTAATCTAGAATTTAATGAAGAATTTTCGAATTTTTAATTCATCTTGAGAATTGCGCCCCCTTGCGATGATTTTGGAAACTTAAACAAATTTTTGTTGAAATTCCAGTGGTCGATTTTACTAACAAGATTTTTTCCGCCAGGTTGTACGATGAACGGCTGCCGAGATATGGCCGGTGGCTGAGCTTAAACAGACACCCGGTATATACTGGATGCCATTGAATGAAATTGTGTTAAAACCTCGGGCTAAGTCACATTTAAAGCGCCCAAACACATGGAAGCTTGCGAAAAGTAGTAACGGAAATGAAATGATCACTCACTTCGACATTTTTACAACGCGAAAGTCATAAAACAATGCGTAATTTATCCACTCTGTCGAAGTTTTGCTCAATATTGCACGATGATATGATACAGTACGCGTGCCCGGACCGTTACACGGTTGCAATAAAAAGAGACGAATTGGTCAATAAACGTCAACACCGGCACATATTTCAAGGGGGCCGAGACAGTTTTACGCGCGAAAATTGCGAGGCGGGGCACCGCGACGTGGCGGCGGGGTACGCCCGTCGCCCCTGCGGTCACGAAATACGATGCCGGGAAAAATTCTTATCATTGTTGGCAGCGACGCAGGGCCCAGGTAAATAGTTTTAAAATATTAACGGTTCCGGGTCCCCGGGCGCAAATAAATAAATAAGGCCACGGTCGAGTTATTCTCGGAATTGCAATTTCAACTTTTTTTTTCCCGTTGATTCCACCCCTGCCTTCGCTAAAGTTTCCCATGAAACCAGATTTCGTGTATTCAACCGATAGAATTGATGAGTTTTTCTCTGTTTTATTGCTTGCTTTTTGAAAGCTATTTTTAGATAAAATATAGATGAAATATGCATGGAAGAATGAGTAGAGATTTTGAGGTACGAAAAGTAATAAAATCAATAATATTACTTAATTTAGATATAGACGGAATGAGATAAAAAATTAAATGTAGATGTGCAAAAGTATTTTTACGAAACGTGATGAAATTACCTACGTATTGGATTAAATTAGAAATAAATTAATAAAAGTTAATTTCATAAATTACATTAAAGAATCGGTGTCCCTCAAGGTAGTGTTCTGGGCCCCCTTCCTTTACTTAATCTTCACAGCTGGCATTCCAATTTCAAATGTAACCACAACTGCCGCATTCGCCAACAAGACCACCACCATAATATTGATAAGTGAAAACCCACAAAGTGCACCTAAAATCTGTAAACTCATCTTAATGAAATACAAAAGTCTGGTTGGCTAAATGGAAAGTGACAGTTAATCACACAAAGTTCACATGAATCACATTCACCGACTGAAAGATAATATGTACTACCGTCTCCCTAAAAACAACACACCATTACCAGCGAGCAAGTAAAATATCAGAGGCTAACTATATGGATCAAAAATTCACATGAAAAGCATACATAATAAGACAGAAAACGCAAATAAATCTAAAAATTCGACAAATGAGATGGTTAATAGGACGAAAATCAAAGCTTACTAGAGAGAACAAAGTACTTCTATACAAGTGCATAATAAGCCTTCCTGGACATATTGACGTCCAAAACATTAGTAATAAGACCATGTACAACGACTCTGGTAAACCACTCGGTAATGAAGAAATCAATAGATTAAGACCTACGAATTTTCTAAATCAGTTAACAGTAAATAGTATTCGACAGAAGAGGTATCACTGAGTAACTACTTCCTTCAAATGTATTACCTTGATAATATCAAATTAATCAATAAAAAAATATTAAGAACTGAACATATAATCCCAAAAATCAAAATATAAAGCCTATCTATACTCAAAACCAGAATATAGGAGAGAATGACTTTATATTCCCGGATTGAGTGAGCTTTCAATTTTGATATACAGGGTCTTCATTATGTTTGTAATCGGCTTAATATCTTCGACGCTATTGTACGGATTAATATGACATTTGTTTCTGTTTTAGTTTTACTTTAAAAGATACACAGCAACTTTTTTAAATAATAACAATACAGATCAAATTTGACATAATTCGAAAGCTTATTTTTTTCTGAGTACCATCATGTAATACTGATAATCTAGAATTTAATGAAGAATTATCGAATTTTTAATTCATCTTGAGAATTGCGCCCCCTTGCGATTATTTTGGAAACTTAAACATTTTTTTGTTGAAATTCCAGTGGTCGATTTTACTAAAAGATACACAGCAACTTTTTTAAATAATAACATTACAGATCAAATTTGACATAATTCGAAAGCTTATTTTTTTCTGAGTACCATCATGTAATACTGGTGTCTACAAAATTGACAGGACCAGCTGTACCTTAACATCTTAGTAAGTCCGCCTGAAAATAGAATAAAACAAAATGAAAAGTGAATAAACAATGGCTATTTAAATTTATTACTTAAAAAAGTTTAATGGAAAAAGAAAAATAACAAAGAATACACAAATTTAAAATATATTTAGCAGCATTTCAGTTTTCTTTTATTAAATAAGATGTTCAAAGTGCCCGCCATAAACTTCGTGGCGATACTTGAGCCGTTGGGCAAAATTTTGCTCTACCCTGGTTACATTTTCATACATAAAATCATGAGTGATATAATTTTGCCGGCAAAATTTAATTATTATGAAGAGAGTTTGTTGCTTGGCAATTTCGCGAGTGACATTGACAGATAAAAATAACGAGCCGTCAGGCGAGTTATTTTTGTCAATGTCACGAGCGAAATTGCCTAAAGCAACAAACTCGAGTAGAATAATCATTAAATTTTGCCAGGCGAAATTATATCACGAATGGTGTTCGGCATGACTATTTCATGAATAAAAATTGACACAAAGAAAACAATTTTATTACTTAGAAAAAGTAAATTTTAACAATTAAAACAATCTATTTAGCATTATTAATTATGTGAAAAGAGCAATTGTAATATACATTTTGTCCCTGATCGTTTACAGTTTGTAATCCGTGTAATTCTTTGCATTCTCCTTCTTTAGAAGTTGCTTGTTTCGAAGAGCTGTTACTGTTCCCTCTCAAATTTTGAACTAAATTGCCATGATGATCTACGTCAAGCTGAAGATAGGGTTTCAAAGAATGAGCACTTGCGTGTCCTGTTAGCTTAATTAATTGTTGCTCCCCAACCCCATTTTTGGCTAAAGCAGATATTGCAGAAGATCTGTGAGAATGATTTGTTATCTTTAACTTCTTAGCATCTAACCCAATGTTGAGTGCTGATTCTTTTGTCCATTTTGATAAGGTGTTTAAGCCTATAGGTGAGTTTTTGAACCAAGAACTTTTCTCCCAGGCAGGGTTTACAGTTAGGAATAGCCTGTCGCTTGTTATTGTTAAACCTCGTTTTTCTAAAAGTTTTTTAAGTAATCTCACAGGACAGAGACTCTCACTTTCTTATTTCTTATAAGCCATTTACTGGAAGCCAAAACTTTGGACCCACCTTGCGTAGTTTTAGAGAAAATGGGATTAAATTCAATGCGACCGGTGAATTGGCCTTCATTATCTATTTCATCTTGAAAATAGTGCACTTTGCAATTTACAGCTTCGTTTCCTCTCCAGGCAAGCTCGAACGAACAAACATGAAAGAATTTTCTCTGTAACCCCTCCGGATTTTCTTCATTCCAGCTGCTTGCCATGGCCCGAATCTCGTGTAACGTAAGAGCTTTGGCACTCACTTTTCTTGTCTCAGAATTTTGCTGAAGAAGTTTTCTCTTCGCATCACGAGCATTCCTGGCTTCCTTAAAACAAATATCGGAGAAAGGATTGATTTTGATATCATAATCTTTGAAATATTTTTCTTGTACCATTAATGCTGTTGTGTTCCATATTGATTTGACACTAGTTTCCTTGTAGTTTTCTCCGTTTTTCTTCTTCATGTTGAAAGCCCAATCTTGTAATATTTTTGCGATTTCTTCTGGACTAGTTGTAGGAAGTAAATCATAATGCCGCTGTTTACAAAATTCACTGAACTGTTGCCACACTGACGCTTTAGTTTTGACTGTGTTAACAGGAACAACCTTGGAAGTGGCCTCTTTAATGTTTTCAATGGATAAATCACCGAATCTTGAAGAATTGGGATCATTATTCTCGCACATCTTTTTCAACTGACGTTTGCAAAAATTATTGCAATGGCGGCGACTTGTTGAATCGGTTACTATGTTTGCAAAAAACAGAGGAAAATTTGCCGCTGAAAAACAGGTTGGTTGCTTCATTCTCCCTTTTTATTGGTTGAGCAACCCTGGCAATATTTAAAATTTGAAATTTTGTCGATGCGAAACTATTTTTTGATTCAAATGATCAATTCTTATTGGGCAAGATTTTTATGAATGAAATAGTCCAGTATAATATTGTTCATTTCTGCTATAATTTGGTTTTTTCGGTTTTTTCAAACTTCTAAATTGTTAGGTTTGTTAACATATACTCGGTGTTTTATACGACCATACAGAAGCAAATACACAGGTGTTAGGTCAGGGGATATGGCAGACCATTCAATGGGTCTTCTGCGTTCAAGCCACCTGCCCAAAACACGTTGGGTAATAGTTGTCGTACCTGAAAACCAAAATGAGGTGGTGCCTCGTCTTGTTGCAACCAAATAGTACTACGTATTAATAAATAATCTTTGCTCAAACGTTTTTGTGAATGTTGTGTATGTACACATTGCATCCAATGAGGTTTGCTATCTGACCAGTACCTGCAGTTATGCTGATTGCCATGGCGATTTAAGCAGAATGTAGATTCATCCGAAAGCATTATTGAAGACATAAGATTACCATTCTCATTAAGCATTTGTGACATTATTTCGCAAAATTGCACTCTACGATCGAAATCGTCTTCGCTAAGTTCCTGTAGCAAATGAATTTTGTAGGAATGGAAGTTTTGTTATTTTAAAGTTTTGTGTGCAGACCCTATACTCATGTTGTGATATAAAGCGATTTGGCCTAACATGCTTTGAGACTTTGGATTCAAAGAATTGTCATCATTTGTGTAAGTTTTTGTTACTGCGATTCACTAATTGGATTTCGTTAAGAATATATAGCGTTAAAAAAGGCACATACTTCTACGTGACTACGCCTTCTATCGGCATAGCCTATCATCATAAGAATTACTAATCTCTCTTCTTCGCTCAATTAAACCATATTTGACAATTCATCTGCTGTCAATGTGTCAGTTTTGACATTTTCTATGAATTTTGTAAGGTCGCTAGGTATTTTCATTTTTAATTTACTTGACATTTTTGGTGGCAATCTTTTGACAAGAGTGACATATGCCTCAAGTCAGAAACAAACAAGCTTTCGAATTACGTCAGATTTGACTCCTTTGCTATTTAGAAAAAATTGAAGTTGGCTGTGTATCTCGTAAAGTAACAAGGTAAAACAGGTGAACAACAGATATTAATTAGTAAAATGTACGACCCAAATTTTGTTACGTTTTATTTTCTTTCGGTGGGAATTGTATATTTGGAATTTGTCACTTTCATTCCTGTGGGAAGAATTATTACTTTTTCGAAGGTAATTTAGACGGGCCTACATTTCAACATTCAACAAGAATTTATTCATCGTTTAGGTTACTGTCAAATACAGCAAGGACTACAGGTCAAACATTTAATATAAAGTAATGTATTTGTTATCATTAGCTATCAATAAAATTGATAAATACGATTAGTCGCCTACTATTTTGCAATTGATAAGAAATAGTTGTTAGCACCTACCGTTCAAATTCTGTCCGCTAGACCCCAAGTATCTACTTTTTTGGAATCAGTTCATAATAATAATCTAAAAGTGTCACCAAATACAGGGTGTTGTATTTAAAAAAATATGCCGATGACGTCATCACATTTATGTGGATCACCTTGTATAATGAATTTTTGTTGTCGAATGTAGAATATTAAAATTAAAAATTGACGTGTTTCAGGTTTTCTTAAAATGGCTTTTGCTTAGGAAATATCGAATTTATTCCACACTGTATAGTATTTGTATGACGAGGAGAAAATAGAGCATTACTAATTCTCTGAAATTACTAACAATTTAGTAATTTCAGAGTTCGTAGAAAAACACTGAGTATTTTGATTACGAACTTTCAATAACTGAGATACATAGGCATGGAAGACTTAGGATTTCATTTTTTTAAAATACAAAAATAACATAGGGTGGATGATCTTCTTTTATAAAATAAAAACGTTATGAGAAAGTGAAAACCAATCCATTCGCTTTGCGAAATTGAATGTAAGCAAAAAAGAAGGTCCTTAATGTAAAAAGATTTACATTATTTCTCATATGGTATACTGAATAAAACACGATGCTTAATTTAGTGCACAGATTATTTATATGATCGCACCAGTTCAGAGATTTATCAAAAACTATATCAAAATTAGATGATTGATTTATGATTATATTTTACGAACCACAACCAAGAAAAATGTACAGATTTTATTGTTTATTTTCATGCTTCAAACATGTAAAACGTTAAAATCAAATACGATTTTGGTTGATTCAAAGGCAAACATCTTAAATAAGCATATTTGTTTGTGTTAACAAACCCTTTTCAAGAGGGAGATTATACTACTAAATACAAAGTTTAGAATTGATATCTACAGCGGTTTGACCGCTATCGTGGTCACAGACAGACACACACACAGACAGACAGACACACAGAAATTTTTTGAAAACCACTTTTTCGGTATCAGGGGACATCAAAACGTGGATATCTGCAAAAATCTCGAGGTCGAAAATTTTCATCATCACAATACTTCCTTATACTACGTATAAGAAAGTAAAAAATTAACAGAAATTATACCAAATCCAGCTCAAAGTACTTCTATTTTCGTAATAAATCTCAATGAAAATATAACTTGAGAATTGTTTTCAAAAAACCGCTTTTCGAGAAGAGTAAAAGTGTTACTTCCGGTCCGTATTTTGACATTTTTTATATATAAAAACTGTTCCAATTCAAACTCTAAATACTTTTCGGTTCTTAATAAATCTGTAGAGAATGCAAAATTTGCGAGATATTTGCAATACAACTGATATTTGGAAAGTGCAAAAGTATTATACTTCCCCCGTCGGAATTTAAACATTTTTTTATACAAAGATTATTCCAAATCTGCCTCTAAATACTTATACACTTATAATAAATCAATATAGAATGCATAATTTGCGAGATATTTGCCAAAAACAGCTATTCGATAAGAGTAAAAAAAGTGTTACTTCCGGCACGAAATTTGTACTTTTTGTATACAAAACTTGTTCCAACTCGAGCTCTAAATACTTTTGAATTTCAGATAAGTCTGTACAGAATGCATAAATTGCAAGATATTTGCAAAAAAACCGTTTTTCGAAAGACAAAAAGACTTCGAACAACTTTTTTTTATCTTTCTAAAATTAACTTTTTAATACATTTGTGTTCATTAGAAACGTTGTCTAAACTCAGTAGTTCACGAGTTATTAGTAAATTTTGATTTTTTTACTGACGTAAACTACTACTTCCGGTCTATCGATTTTATTGAAAATCTAATCAACTCTCAAGAGGAAGATTATACTGTAACGTTCGGCAATGGTACCTGAATCAGTTTCACCGCTATTCTGGTCACACACAGAAAGACAGATAGCCAGACCGACAAACACAGAGGGGGGCATTTTCGCAAAAACCGCTTTTTCGGTATCAGTGGACTTCAAAAATCTCGAGGTCGAATATTTTCATAATCACAATATATCTTTATACTATGTATAAAAAAGTAAAAATAAGTAGTTCCCATCAAATTTGATTCTTATGTCATAGTGTTACAAGGTGTATCATTATCTGAACCAATCAGTATACTTTCTAAGTATAGTAAATTCCTGAACATGTAATTAATATATAAAGTGTTTAGAAGCCGTCAGATTTAAATATGTCGATTATCTTTCTCATGGAGTATCCACAGATATGCTGCTTACAGATTTGTCTGATTTGCATTATTTGTACTATTCATATAACCAAGTAAGAAAGATTAGTTTCATGGTCGCATAAAACCTGAAAAAGCCTAGTGTTCCAAATTACAGTAATAGCACTACAGCCCCATTATACTGACCTTAGTTTACAAAGGGATGGGGTGCTATTTTTATATAATACGCAACCTCTCAATCATATTTTCGACTTCTACATACGCAAAGTAATAAAACTAATGCCTTTTTAATAAAGACATTAAGTCTTCTTTTCGTTTTCCATTTGCCCATTCAGAGCCCCCTCCCCCCTATCTTAAGGTAAACCAATACAAAATCGATAATGTCCATTAAGGTTTTAATATCTTTTTTATAACCCGACAAGCAAACCAGAATAAACAAACGAGAGACGGAATTAAATTTAGTGCGGCCATATTTTGTAGGGAAAAAATGGGGAGCACGGAGGAGAGAAACAAAAAAGAAGAAAAATCATGAAAAGATGCTCGTAAAGCAAATATTTTCGTTACGTTCATTCGCTGTCTCTGAACGTCTCGCTGTGTTACCCACTATGAAGAATTAAAATTAATTTGTTACGTGCCCTCTTATCGCAACGATTGTCTGAACATTTCGGGTCCGTCGTATCGACCCTCTCCGCCCTTGATATGTTTTTCTTTTTGGTTTCGCGTTTTAATTTGTTGGGCGTAGACAGGTCGGCCAGGACTTTTAATTTGTTGACGGTGTTTCCGGAACGTCGAATTACCTAAAAGCTTTGTATTTTCGATTCCGACTCTATTTAGTGCTTTGCGTTTCCTTCTTTTTTTCCCTTTTTTTGGTTTTTGTTGGTTGACGTTATGAATAGATGTTAATCGTATCTTATCGAAAAGAGGACGATGTCGAGTATGATTAAAAAAAGTACATATTTACTTCTCTTGCATTAGAGATAAATCCTTTTTCCTCTGCTTATATGATGTAGGACGTCACGTCTATCGTTACCAACCATACTTTATACCGCGAGATCAAAAATTATATTGATAAAGGTTTGCCATGGAATGTAAAACGTCTGTCTTAAGTTATATCATTAAGTGTCATACTGCCACGTAAGAAATGTCAAGAGGCCTCTGACAATAATAATAATATGGCGCATATATGTGAGTCGGCTGGTGCACCCTTATATATATATATATATATATATATATATATATATATATATATATAAGGGTGCACCAGCCGACTCACACTGTATATTTAAAAAAAGGTTTTAAATATACTAAATTTGAACTGCTGTAATCTTAACAAAAAAAGTAAAATGTTATGTGAGAAGCAGAAATGATTAAACTAACAAATCAGAGCACGCCTATAGTTAAACATATTACAACCAGAGAAACATCTCTGCAGGTTACGAAAAATTGACAAATTTAAATAATTAAAAATATTAACCAATTACCTAATGTCCTATTTACAGTCACTATTCCTACTAATTACTCAAGTAAAATTACAATATGTATAATATATTCAACGATTATTTAAATTCACTCCGTATATTAGCAAAAGAAACTAAATTTACTCACAGAGTGAACATCAAAATTTAAATTCACTCTGTATATTAACAAGAGAAATTGAATTTACTCACAGATTGAACACCAAAATTTAAATTCACTCTGTTTATTAACAAATGAAACTAAATAAATATAATCTCTGAAGGAAAGACAAAAATTACAGAATTTAATTTAAAGGCAAACACCCTGATGGGTGACATATGCAATAAAATGTACTAATTATTATTACCAAAAAAAACTATTTAAATTAGTTATAAACTTAGCTGGGTCTAAATGTAGTCTTCATTAACTGGTACAGCGGAAAAAGGCAGATTCGAACCGTGGTCCAGAAGGAATGGTTCAGATTACAAATAACATCATCATCCAACATCCAATAAAAAAAGAAAGGGGGAAAGGTTCATAAGTCACCAAAATTTAACGCCTGCCGTTTGCATAGGTCACTAAAATTTAACGCCTACAGTTTTCCCTAATTAGAAAGATTAATTAGTTCTGAGATGTCAAAAGAAAAAATGAAACCATAATGTTAGGAAAATGAATCATTAACAGTTCCAAATTAATTGAAAGATAAATAAGTACCTGGCTAATCGTTCTTATATCCCTCCAATGTGCATACAATAAACCAACATCAACATTTCGCCAAATAGGAAAATTTGTTTCACCAACAAATACTAATCAACCGTAATTATTCTCCAGAAGGAAACCAATCCCACAAATATTCCGCAATATGCGATGCTTAAGATATATTAAGCTACCAAATTGTTTGAAAGATGGTTCAGTGACTATAAAACACGATATCACCAGAGAAAAGATCAGAACAGAAATAATGACATGGTACCACGCGCTAACGAACTTGCTTAACAAGCCGGTAAGGAAGAACAATATGCAAATAAAATTCCAACGAAGCTAAGTTAATTAAACTGGAATTTCAATTTAAAATGCCACCGAATTATCAAGAAGAAAAATAACAAGTAATTTAAAAATATTTATTAAAAATTATTCCAATTGAGGAATAAAAATGTACAACAGAAATCTGTGCAACAGCTTCTTGACTTAAGAGGATCATACACAGATGTCGCTGATACAGCGAATAAACAATTAATCTTATTATTAATTCTAAACAAGACAGACCTATACTAAGTATATTAAGAATAATAATAATTATTGTTAATTAGAAATATAAATAATTAAGCCTGTAATTTTGAACCGTTACAATACTCTCATTAATATTTGTCATTATTAATGACAGTATGACACTTAATGATATAACTTAAGACAGACGAGCATCTTCATTTATTCAACAGTGCAAGTCTAATTACAGAACAAAAATTGACAATGTTGAACTATTCATAATAAACCAACTTGTATCCTTTTTAAAATTGTACTAAATCAGCCCTTAAATACCTTAGAGTTCACATATTCAGACTTACTGTTAATATTATTGACCAAATAATGTTTAGCAAAGCTGCTCCACTTCATCCCGGCAATATTTCCACTAGAATTTTTACATCTACAAATATTATGATATAAATTTAACCTAAAAATGCAAAAAAAATATAGCTATTTATCAAGACTTTCCCTTATATTACATTTCGAATAATCAATTCTCATTTTCCGAAATACTTTGCAAATTACTTGCCTTTTAGCCCAAATTATTTTGGTAAGAACTAAATGACCATCGTTCGTACTATGTGACCTACAATGGATATGTGCCCAACACTTTGACTGCCTCCAGCAGCTACTACTATTTAGTGTGTACATCAATAATATCCTTATGCTTCTTGATTGTAAGGTTCTCGCTTACGCAGATGACTTAAAAAAATGTAGTACCATACCTTCTCCTTCAGATTGATTACTGCTGCAAAGAAATCTGATTAACGAGTCGTGCATCAATAGTCGAATTTGCTAAATGTTGATAAATGTGCAACACTATCTCTCTCTAAATGTTCAAGCGTTCAAACTTTTCAATATACAGAGCACGCTATCTAGAGTTTCGCCGTTCAGAGATCTTGGTGTACTTTCTGATAGTTATCTGTCTTTTGGTCCGCATACTAACAACTTATGTTCTTCTGCCTCCAACCCTCTGGATTTCCTTATCCTCCAGTACGTTTAATAACTTATACATTATCCATTTATTTTATTCTTTTGTTCGTTGCAACCTCGAGTATGCGTCCTTAGTTTAGTTTCCGCATTACATAATATATCAACATCTTATGCTCGAGCGTATACAAAAACGTTTTCCAAAGTATATGTCATTTAAACATGACATGGTTTCACTTCTTTAAGTAAAAGACGAAACGAAAAAAGTAACTTCCATCTAAATAAAGCTTGTTAACAATGGCATTGATTCACCTGTTCTTCTTTCTCAAGTTAATTTTGTAGTACCCAGGTATGCTGCTAGATCAGCTGATACATTCTACGTATCTACAGCTCGTAAAAATGTTCTACTGAAATCCCTTCTCCATCATATGTGTACGTATGCTAACCGTTTGTGTTTTGACCCCCCTTCTGAAGAAAGTAGTTTCTTCATTTTCTTCTGTGCATTGAGTACAATCTAGTTTCTTATTCACTTTATTTTTGCATAGTATATTAGGTTTTCTTCTTATTATTTTTATTATTGTATCGTATTGTCAATTATTGTTAATATTTGTGTTTTACCCTGTAAATAAATGGTTCTGTTGGGTAATAAATATTATTATTATTATAAAAGTAAAAATAATAGAGAATTTTTGGTATAATAATAATATATATATATATATATGTTCTCTTTCAGGTTTCCGCGGGTAGTAGTATGTGTTGTCACTGGATTCCGGGTTTTCTTCCGCGTTTCCACTGCTTGGTCTTTGGAAAGACCGATGCTGGTTTCTTGACGACGTTTCGGCAAAATCACACTTCAGGTCTGCGATAACTGTCTGCTTCTGCTTCTTGTTATTCGTAAACTGACGAATAACAAGAAGACCTGAAGATGGCGAGTGTGATTTTGCCGAAACGTCGTCAAGAAACCAGCATCGGTCTTTCCAAAGACCAAGCAGTGGAAACGCGGAAGAAAACCCGGAATCCAGTGACAACATATATATATATATATATGTATAACTAATTACTAGTTTTATGTAGGTATGTTTAGTTGAAAAGTGCAAGTACTTCAATAAAACAAAAAATCATAAAAAATGTACCAATTTCGGCATTTTATGCGGTGCAAAATTCGTCTCTAAATTTAGGTCGAACTGGAAGTTCTCTTTTTTACCCGCTCCCTCTCACGATGAAAAGAAAACTCATTTGGCAGATATATAAAAAAGGGCGCCTGCAATCCATAAATAAATCTCGCGTCAAAATTTTACGATTCTTTCAAGCGGATATTATTTTTCTGATATTTTGCCCGAGAATATTGCACACGCGTACACGGTAACGGCGAGTTGCCACCAACAAAGAGGAAAGAGAAACAAAAATGAATTGAATTATTTTCATTTTAAGTATGTACGAGTTTTTGGTGGAAATGTGGCAAGTCATTGCGTCTCAAAGTGAATGTCGTAAAATAAATATGGAAGTAAATTGGGTGGGACACGGAAGGGGGCTAGGGTGGAAGAGTACGGAAGGGGGACGGCTAAGGGGTTTACAGAAAAGAGTCTAAGATGTAATGTGTGTGTGTGTGTATAGTGTGACGGAAGTCAAATAGTATTGGACTCGCTTTGGCACTTTACAACTTGCTAAAATTAATAATGCATATCGTTTAAATGTTACTCCCCGTTATGGTCTCTTAAGGCGACACTTTACGATCCATTTTTGATAATAGTCCGGCATTCGTCCGTCAGAGGAAAGAAGGAGCAGCAGAAAAAAGTTATATAAAACACGATTCTGATATTTACGTGTTTAATAAATTGGTATTTTATGTGACAGTCCAGAAACGCAGCGAAAACATTCAGTATACGCCATCGATTTAAAATACAACTTTATTGCTGGGATCCTGACCCTCACTGTTATGATTTAATTAAATAATTATGTGTAAAAATAATAGGATAAACCTATGTATTTTGGAAATGTATATTATTAAATATTATTAATATTTGTTTACATTGTTGTGGAAGTAAACATAATAAAAGCAGAAAATAATAAATATTCTACGATTGGCTATTATACTATTTATCAAAGAAACGTTGAATTTAATTGAATGAACGTGTTTATTGAATTCTTATGAGCGTTCATTCTGTATTGATTGTGGTGAGTGAACCCTGCAAAGCGCATGCACGATAGATATTCGAAGATTGATTGTTGCTGATTAGAAATCAACAACAATAATAATGCCTGCTTGGCCTATGTGTGATAGCACTTTGATAAAATATTTGTAAATGTGACTTTGTGTACTTAAATTTTTTATCTTGGATCAATTTTAGTTTTGTTAGTACACACGTGCTTGCTATTTTGAAGGTTCTTTTATTGAAAAAGCAACCAGGGTCTCTTGTGGAAAGAAACATAAAAGTAATAATAGTATCGGTCAAGGCCCCACGTTGGGCGCCATATTGTAAAGGAACCCTTAAATTATTAACTGCCCCAAGTTGGGCACACCATAATGTAAAGAAACCCCCTAATTATGTAATAACGGCTTCACGTTAGTAAAGCCATATTGTAAAGAAACCATTATATTTTAATTTTTTTTATTATTATATATTATTTTAATTTTTTTTAGATAAAATAAAATAAAATAATTGAATCGTTTTACCTGGTTAGCTCGTATTCCCAGGACGATCCAAGTCAAGAGATATCGACAAAAAATAATCTTTGGGCATTAACTGGCACAATTAAATAAAACAAAAAATTATTCTAATTTAAATAACGTTTGCTTAGAAACCAAGATTTTTGTATATATTAATACAAGCACAAAAAAAACATGCACAAAATAATATCAATTTTAATTAGAACAAACACATTAATAAAATAATTTTAGAGCGCATTTAATACTGAAATATTCGTTGAGATTTATTTAACTATTATCACTTCTATGAAATAATATATGTTATACATTGTTTGCTTTTCCCCGCCTTTCAGAATTTATATCAATACTAACAACGTAGGCCTTAATAGAAAAACAAACTATGTTTAGATTTAATCTATATATATATATATATATATATATAAATTAAAATAATATTTCTTGGGTTTGTGGTACTTACTGATTAAATAAATAAAACTAAATTTGACGTTTCGACATATTTAATGTCTTTCTCAAAAATGTAGAGATATAAAACAACCATGCCTAAAATTAATACATAGAGCAGTGTCAGATGTTAATACAGTTAATATATTCAGATATTACATGCAAAATACTATATAGAGCTTTATCAAAATATAAAAAATATAAAAATATAAAAAAATATAAAAAACACATATAGCAAGGGACAACTCACCAGTAAAATTTCGTAAAACATCCTTTATTGTACATTTAAAATTGCAATTTTATAAAATAACGTATTCGATGATATCTATACATGTTTTTTCCCTTTTTCTTGTTTCCTTTGGTGTCATTTTTTAATTTTATTGTTATTCAATATGTATCACCAATATATCTCTACATTTTTGAGAAAGACATTAAATATGTCGAAACGTCAAATTTAGTTTTATTTATTTAATCAGTAAGTACCACAAACCCAAGAAATATTATTTTAATTCATGTACTTGTGGTAAAGACATCTAAGTTTATATATATATATATATATATATATATAGTACAGTTACAATTTGTGGTTTTTTTTTTCTTTACCCCTTCTTTTTAAATAAAATATGTGTTTTTTCTTGGGTTAATTGGGTATAATAATGTACACAGTTAAAAATATACGTTCATTTACTTTAACGTTTCGATGTCAACAACATCTTTCTCAAAAAGTCATACATAATTAAAACTCGCAAATTCCATCACTTTCATTGTTGTCATATGTGAAAGTGATGGAATTTGCGAGTTTTAATTATGTATGACTTTTTGAGAAAGATGTTGTTGACATCGAAACGTTAAAGTAAATGAACGTATATTTTTAACTGTGTACATTATTATACCCAATTAACCCAAGAAAAAACACATATTATATATATATATATATATATATATGACGTTTCGATCATATTTCACGATCTTCATCAGACCTTTAATTAAAAGAAAAAAAACAAGGATATACAATATCGTCCAACATTACATCATTTATCGACTTACACTAACAAGTACTGCTTAAGAAAAAACGGTCCAACAAAGAACACATTACAAAATTAACTGTGCTGGAGTAATATATATCCGCAATTTCTCCTTCGGCTACCACTATTTATTTCTACGCACTCGAGACTACTTAAGGACTTTCTTTCCCGAAACTATTCCGCAATTACTCCCGCAATGAATCCCGAAATGAATCATCCATCGGTGACCCAGTCGCCTTATATACACCTGCATGAAATGTTCTCGAAATGTACCAGTAAGTTCGGTAATATACCAGTGGAAATCTGGACTCTTCCTTGCTTACGTCGTACATCTGTGAGATGACATAAAAACGACTTGTTTACATATCGTTTTTATACGCCGCGCCGAGATGATTTATGGGCTCTGCTTTTTGTCGTCGTACACTCATTTCGTTACAATACATAATTAATATAATATAATATTATGCATTTTATAAAAAGTATGTGTTGTTAATATCCAATTTATATAAAATAAATAGATTTGCAGTTTGAGCTTTGTGATAAAAGTGAACATATCGGTAACTCACTATAATCAAATCGCTGAACAAATTCAGTGATCACGTTGGGTTCACGTGATCACATCAAAGTCGTATGCACACAATCGTTGCCGCCGACCATTTTTATGCGTGGGATGCCTTGATCATGTTGTGATCACGCACTTTCTTTTACTGAATATCTTCGGCGATTCTAGTAAAGAGCGGGTAATTTAATGACAGCCGATGCTGAAAACTTTTCCGTTATATGTGTGCGCTCAGGTGTACAATAGATGACTATTGTACTGATATACGGTGTACAGGAATCATAATCTGTTTCTTGTGAGGATTATCTTGTCAACAACTGGGTGTACAGCATAGAGAAATATTTCATTTTTAAACTCAACATTTAAATTGCCACCGAACTAGTTTTGAACAAATTTTTGAATTATTATGGTGCTCCCTTGATTATGCTCTTTCTGATCTGATTAATTTAATAGCAATTTTCCTGACTCATCAAAAAAGCTTTTTTTTTTTAGAAGTTTGGTTTGAAATATTTTTGATCAATATGAAATGTTATTAGATCAATGGTTTTCGGGATTAGTAGCTTTATTTGTATAAATTTGTTTAGAAATGTATGTTTGGTGAAAATAAAATATTATTAGTTAGGTACAGTAATTTTTGTGTGGTTTACCTAATTTTTATACCTTTTCTAAAATTTTATGTCTTCTTAAAAACAATATTCCATTTTAATGCTTTCTTTGTCAATTTTTTTTTTGCCTTTTTAAGTGCCTTTATTTGTTTTTATTTTGGTGGCTTTTAGTCCGGTCTTTACTTATCATATACACATACATTATTCTGTTATTTCAGTGTTGTGATTTATTTAACATTGAGGCATTTATAAGATTGTCATAGCACATTTTCCAATCGTAAAGAATACAAGGCGTAAAATTAAAGTTTATATAATTTTCAAGCGGTAAAGAAGGAAAAATACGCTTGTCTGGGTAAGCTTCCGTAAGAGTCCGTCGGCTCAGAAAGAAAACAAGCCTTCGCGCAGATACTCGACGGAGCTGGGAGCTCGAGATAATTAATTCGGAAATTAACGCGAGGCACGTTCGCCCAAAAACAAAGAACAAAACGATTTTTTTCATGAAACTCAAATATTCCATTGTCATATTCGTGCGCTCCAATCGTGTACGAAACTTTTATAAATATAGCCCTAAACGATTCGTTCTCTGTACGCGCCATTGAATCTTTACGGAATATTATAATTACGGGCGTATTTGAAAGGGCTCTTTTTAATTTAGAAAATTATTTAAATTAATACCGTTATCTGCCTTCTCCTTCATCTCACTTCCTTTCTTACCCTTTAAGTTTTATAAGCGTGAGTCTTTCAGTTACAGAAATTTCTGTTCTTCTCTTGCCTCGGTATTGAATTCACGAATACTTATTTCAGATGAATAATTTAAAAAAATGAGCTGTGGCCACCACACGATTTTTTTAATACGTATTGCAGTGGTTTGCATAGCTATAAGGTTTATAAATAAATTGTATAAATGTATTATTACCACACGTGGGGCATAGCCATATAATCTATGCTGTAGTCTGTACCAGCAGAATTTAATTAAAAAATGACAATAATTATGCTATAACCCTGCCTTAGTGATACAAAACTGCATAAATTTTCATGAATGCAGAGATTGCAATTATAAAAAAAAACTACTCCAATAAATTTTTCATCATAATGTTGCGCCTTAAAGGTTATGCAACTCATTATTATTTTTAGCAACTATATTTACAACTAAAAATTTATTTTCTTATTCTAATCTAATCTAAATTAAGTTTTAAATACCTTTATCTGAAAAAAACAAACTTGTGAGTAAATGTGTTACTTCAGGTCCGAATTTTGAGAATTTCTTCAAAAATTGTTGAAAATCCTGCTCTAAGTACTTCTATTCTCTTAATAAATCTCTATAGAATGCATACTTTGGGAGATTGTAAAAAAGTGTCACTCGGTGAGGGTAAAAGTGTTACTTCCGGACCGAATTTTCAAATTTCTTTTATACAAAAATTATTCCAAATTCTAGCTCTAAATACTTTTGTACTCATGATAAATATACAGGGTTATTCACGCTATACGGCACGGAATATTGTGGCCAAAATACGTGACTTTCAAAAAGTTTCACTTTTGGGATATATGGGGGTCTAGTATGGTTACTTTTTAAAATTATTTTTATATTATACAGGGTGTCCCATAAGCCCTAAAAGTATCAAAGTTGTGTTTTTTTAAATGGAACCCCCTGCATATTATTGTATTTTCGGATTCTCCGATCAAAATAAGTGTCTGTTTTAATAAGGTTTACAATACCTAAACCTTAAGGTTTTTTAAATAATTTGAATTTTGCCAAAATCTAACCTAATTTTCATGTTTCAAATACTTAAGAAGTATTTAAGTTATGTAAGCGAAATTTACAGCGAAGTGTAACAATATATCATATTTTATATCCCAATCATAATAAACTTGCCATCTTATACAGGGTGTCCAAAAATTAAAACTAATCAAATAAGAACTTTAAGTGGCTATAACTTGATTAATTTAAATAGAACGCCATATTTTTTAACTTACCAGGAAATGTACTTTTTAATTACCTATCGAATGGTATTAGGGTGTTCTATAGCTAAGTCTTCGCGTTTTTACAGAATACGCCAAATAATCGTTTTTTGTACCATTTGGTGTTTTTTAAATAAAAGTTCTAATGTATCTAGTTGCCTATGGTATTTAGAAATGTCAGATAATTTACAATTATAAGAATAATAATGACGAATATCGTTACAAATGTTCAGAAACTTGGAACGTTATTTATAATCTAACAGTCTATAACAGCAATAATGGTAATAACATATCAACGATAACATAAAACAGAAGCAAAATATTTATAACAGATGTTCGAAATGTCGACCGTCCATTTCCAGACACTTACATATTCTTTTTTCAAAACCACTGCTAACTCTGGACAACATTTGCGGGGTTACAGTTTCAAAAGCGTCTCTTATGCGTATTTTTATATCGTGTGGTGTTGTCGGAGGCGTATTGTAGACAATTCCTTTTATGTATCCCCATAAAAAGAAATCTGGTGGAGTTAAGTCCGGGGATCTGGGGGGCCAATTTTGAAATCCATTTCTTCCAATCCACCTGTTTTGAAAGTTGGCATTTAAAAATTGCCGAACCTCGCGATGATAATGAGGCGGAGCTCCATCCAGTTGAAGCCACATGGTTGTTCTGATGTTTAAAGGGACTTCTTCTAATAATACTGGAAGTTGGTGTAAAAGAAAATCGAGAAACATCATACCATTTAAAGGTCCTTCAAAAAAATAGGGTCCAATTAAATATTGGCCCAGTATTCCACCCCACACATTAACGGACCACCTATTCTGATTTCTCATGACTCTGTATTCATGCGGATTCGAATCAGAATAATAATGGAAGTTGTGTCTATTCACGAGACCATTGTTATGAAAAATACATTCATCACTAAATAACACATTTTCAAAAAAGTTTTTATTTTCTGCCACTTTATCTAACACATTGGGATTTTCGATAACTGAACCAACTACCGTAAAAACATTTTCTTCATCTTCAGTGACAGGTTTTCTTGTAATGGGTTTTTTATAACTGACACTTCCACTTTCCTGAAACTGGTTTAATAATCTCTCAAAAACGGCTGGCTTAGGATGATTTCTTTCCGGAAAACTTTGAGCATAAACTCGAGAAGCCAATAAACAATTTTGATGACATTCTCCTAGGATAAAAATCATATCAATACGCTCTTCTTTTGGGTAAATCTTCATTTTGACTAAGCAACACCACAACAATATTCAAATAATAACGATCTAAACTTCCACAATTACAAAAAATAATACCACTATAGCAAAAACAGACTTTGCAGACTAAACTGACAGACTAAATGAATTTATGTGACATTTCTAAATACCATAGGCAACTAGATACATTAGAACTTTTATTTAAAAAACACCAAATGGTGCAAAAAACGATTTTTTGGCGTATTCTGTAAAAACGCGAAGACTTAGCTATAGAACACCCTAATACCATTCGATAGGTAATTAAAAAGTACATTTCCTGGTAAGTTAAAAAATATGGCGTTCTATTTAAATTAATCAAGTTATAGCCACTTAAAGTTCTTATTTGATTAATTTTAATTTTTGGACACCCTGTATAAGATGGCAAGTTTATTATGATTGGGATATAAAATATGATATATTGTTACACTTCGCTGTAAATTTCGCTTACATAACTTAAATACTTCTTAAGTATTTGAAACATGAAAATTAGGTTAGATTTTGGCAAAATTCAAATTATTTAAAAAACCTTAAGGTTTAGGTATTGTTAACCTTATTAAAACAGACACTTATTTTGATCGGAGAATCCGAAAATACAATAATATACAGGGGGTTCCATTTAAAAAAACACAACTTTGATACTTTTAGGGCTCTTGGAACACCCTGTATAATATGAAAATAATTTTAAAAAGTAACTATAATAGACCCCCATATATCCCAAAAGTGAAACTTTTTGAAAGTCACGTATTTTGGCCACAATATTCCGTGCCGTATAGCGTGAATAACCCTGTATACATCGTGTATCAGCCAAATGGAATAAATTCGATAAACTTTTTATACATGGTGTGTCATGTAACAGTGACCAATACCAACTTTTTTATTTTAAATGCAACACCCTGTATATTATTCAATTTTTGGGTTCTTCAGAAAATTCTAGAAATATTTCATGTACATTTTCCTATACCTATCTTCAACTGTTTCGAAAATATTAAGTGTTTTCAGATTTATTGCAAAAATTATACAAAAGAAAATTATTTGATTAAAGAAATTTTCGACCACGAGATTATTGCACGTCCACGTTTTGAAGTCCCCTGATAGAAAAAAAGTGTCTTTTAAAAATGTTTCTCTGTTTGTGTCTTTGACCACGATAGCGGTCAAACTGTCAAAGCTATCAATTCCACATTTTATATTTACATATTATATTTTCAAAATTCGGAAGGGAAGTACCACTTTTACTCTTATCGAATAGGGATTTTTGCAAATATCTCGTAAGTTATTAATTCTATACACTGTGTATCAGCCAAATGGAATAAATACGAAAATAAATAAATGGGGCGTGTTCGAAAAAACGCTTGGAAAGTCGATTGGTATTTTAAGTTGCGCATTTTTTTCAACAGAAACTTTTTTATATGTGGTGAGATTACTTATTAGTGTGTTGTAGCAAATTTCTGTAATCAAATAATTTTCTTTCTTTATTGTTAATTTTTGCAATAAATCTGAAAATACTTAATATTTCCGACAGATTTGAAGATATGTATAGAAAAATGTACATGAAGTATGTCTAGCATTTTCTGTAGAATCCAAAAATTGAATAATATACAGGGTGTTGCATTTAAAATAAAAAAGTTGGTATTGGCCACTGTTACATGACCACACCACGTATAAAAAGTTGCTGTTGAAAAAAATGCACTACTAAAAATACCAATAGACGTGTCTGAGCGTTTTTTCGAACACACCCCCCTTTATTTATTTTCGAATTTATTCCACAAAATCTCTATTCGGTAAGAGTAAAAATGGTACTTCCGTTCCGAATTTTCAAAATATAATATGTAAATATAAAATGTGGAATTGATAGCTTCAACAATTTGATCGCTGTCGTGGTCACAGACATAAACAGACAGAGAGACATTTTTTAAAAGCCACTTTTTTTTATATCAGGGGACTTCAAAACGTGGACATGCAAACACCTCGAGGTCGAAAATTTTCATCATCACAATACTTCCTTATACTACGTATAAGACAATAAAACATTAGTGTGACTGCTCTACTAAGTTTATGTTCTTCTTCTTGCCTGTCACTGACAAGTAAATTTATAAATAAAAAAATCGATTGAGAGTGATTTAGAAGGGGCAAGCCATTGGACACACACCATTCGCCTGCTCTTAAAGGTGGCTTGTAATTTTGAGCAATTAGTCGGATTGTTAATGTAGGAAAGAATTATAAGTCATCTGTATACAAAAGAAACGCCACCCACATCAAAAAATTCTGTAATATTATTAATAAAAATATTAAAAAGCCGAGATTCATAAATATCGTTCGTTCCGATAAACAACCAAAACGAAGTCGATCCCACCAAACTCTTAAAAAAAATTAGGTGTACGTATGTGTCTACCGAAATTTTATACAAAAATCATTCAAAATTAAGTTCTAAGTTCTGTATCTTCTTAATAGAATAAACTTGTTAGTAAGTGTTACTTTCGGTCTGAATTTTGAAATTTTTTCCAAAAATGTTGTTTAAAATCTAGCTCTAAATATTTTGCACGTACAATAAATCTATACAGAATGCACAGTTTACGAACAAAACTGTCATTCGACAATAGTAAAAGTGTTATTTCCGGTCCGAATTATGATTTTTTTTGTATACAAAAAACTGTTCTAACTGGAGAGATCTAAATACTTTTATACTTTGGGCAGATTTGTAGATATTTGCAAAAAAAAAAAATAGTTTTTCGACAAGACAAAACAATCTACTTCCAGTAGGAATTAAAAACAACTTCTTCTAAACTTACTAAATGGCACGCACGCGCGCACGGAGAGAGAAAGGGAGAGTGAGAAAAAGAGAAAGGAGGGAGAGATGAGAAGAGGGGGAGACTTTTCCGGTATCAGGGCCACTTCAAAACGTGGGCATCTGCAAAAATCTCGAGGTCGAAAATGTTCATCATCAAAAGACTTCCATTAATGTGACCTATGTATCAAGTTTATGTTCTTCTTACTTAATATTACAACTAAAGTCGTATAAAAGCATAAAAATGCGAAAGTTTTAGCTAATTTATAAGCACTGCGTACTTCTTTATATAAGCTGCACTTCCACGACTGTGGGAGTCACCATGAATAATAACATTTCCCATCTTCTTCTCTTTCGTCAATTTATTATCATCAGTATATACGTCAGGATTATCAAAACTCTAGCGCCATCTAGTCAAAGTGCAATTCATGGGTACTAATAAGATTTAGTCATTCGATACAGAGCTGTCCCCTTCTGGTGCAGCTTAAGCATATAATGACAAAAAAAAGATGTTTTTGTACTCACCGCCTACTGAAAAGTGACATTTGGCGCATGTGTCGCTCGACCAGGAAGGAGTATTTCCCGGTCGAGGCGACTGTAAAAATTGAAAAAAACACTGGCTCTTTGGGACATTAAACAAGAAAATGGGTGTGCTTAAAACCACACAGCAGAAGTGTAAACTTCATCAAGGCGAGGTTAATAATACGAAATACAACTTTTTTTTTTCGTTCTATATTACATTTAAAAAATATCAAACTATATTTCATGAAGAGAGATAATGTCTCATACACACACAACAAACTTTTTGGTTAATCGTCCGCGAAGTTACCAATTCGCGAACGCAACACAGTTCGCGAAATACAATTTCGCGGCCGTAAATACACATTTTGACACATGTTTAATCACACATCCTACGACTTATTTTGACAACTATCAAGTATTTGTAGTTTATTATATTCGTCTCATTTCCATGGTAACGCATGTAAAGCAAGTAAACCACTTTAATTTAGCACTTTTAGAACTAAATTAAATTAAATTGTGTCTCAAATTAAATGAAATCGATTAAAATATTTAACGGTTGCCCAAAAAATTGTGTGTATATCTTGTCCGCGAAAAACTTTAATTTACTTGAGATTGTCTTGCCTCGGCCGCAAGCATTATTAAGGATATTTTCGGACGCATGTATATATATATATATATATAGACGATATGAATACTGGCTTTCGACTCCCGCCCTTGGTCTAATGGTTAAGTGCTGGCCTCTCACCCAGGCGGCTCCGGTTCACTTCTGCTCTGGGACATGAATTTATTTTATTCATTTAAATTTCAATTTAATTGAAATTAAATACCTCTATATGATATATTTATTTATCTTGTTCCCTAAGCCGACTTTACCCGTTACATATCCGAGCGTTGCAGGTCAGTCTTGCTCACTGCCTACAATCAGCGCAACGCGCCTAAAGAAGTTTACACTTCAAAAAAAAAATCTAACTTGATAGTAATAAAATTTAATTTACAAAAATACTACTTCCCTCGACTATTCTTCACTAAAAGTTGGGGAAATAGGAGTAATAATTAAAAATTCTTCCAATAAATTTGTGGCGCCATCTATTTGACGACATCTCAAGCGACATTCACGCGCCATCTATTTGACCACATCGACATTCGTATTGGCAGTTCATAATAAATTGTAATTAAACCAAAAACCCCAATAAATGTATTATAAATTTATAAATATAAGAATAAATAGCTCATATTTGCTATGTGTAAGAATATAGTAACTTAATTTTAGGGAAAGGTGAGTACATGAAATGCTTAAATTAATTAGGTAATCTATTTTAGGTTAGGTATCATACTAATGACATTAATCAATAATATTTTTTAAATTTAATGTTCGTAAAAAATATTGTACAAACCACTTGCGTGAAGACATCTTCCACGCATTCGCGCAATTAAAAGCACTCGCTTCCTGCGGTCGCTCGTGCGTTCAAAGTGCACTCATGCGGGAATATATTCTTCCTGCACTTGGTTCGTAAATAATTATTTAATAGCGAATGCTAGCTTTATTGACCGATTGTATCCTTGCCTCTTGTTGCCAGTAGTGCCCGGTCTACTGATATTTCGGTAGATCTACCAATTTTTATTTGGATTTACCGGTCTACCAATTTCAATTCTTAATCTACGGAAAAGTCAATTTGCATTATGTGTGCAGCACTGAAATCGGTAGACCGGTAAATCGAAGTAAAAACTGGCAGATCTACCGAAAAATCGGTAGACCTGGGACCACTGCTTGTTGAAAATAAGATACAACTCGGTATTCATTATTTATGGGTGCTAGTGTATATTAAATTATACCAAAAGGAATTCGGATTTATAAACTCGTTTAAGCTACATATTCGATCGCGGTAATGTATGAAATAGTAAATTCCCTCCTCTCGCGTAGTGAACGCGTTCCGAAAATAAGTAACCAATTGACTAGTGTTGGTTCTTCAGCGCAGTGGAATTTAATCTGTTCAGTGTTCAGTCGAATGCAAGCGTCTACTTTAAGCAGACCCGCACAACACCAGTTCCGAATGTAAATGTAATATTTAAATGTTATCGTAGCCGTAGTTGTAAGGATATGGCGTAGCGGCGAGCAGTTCATTTGATTTTCACTTGTGGAAATATGACAAAGACATGCTCGACTTGCGAGAGAAGGAGAGAAACCGAGGTCTTCTGAAATGGTACGGGTCAGATGTGGCAGCTGACTGGCTGGTGATTTATGAAAAACGTTTTGCTTACAATTGAATGAAAACGTTTTATTTTGTTCTGCGATGAAGGAGCCAGTTTTATATGGTCCGACGAACGTGGCGGCGATGTACAAAACGTAGGTTGCAGATAGAAGATTCCCGGCGAGTTTACTGATGATTCCTGGAATATTTTATTGGAGTAAATCTAAATCTTTTGTTGAAACATGTTAAATAAGTGTGTTTGTTAAAAAACCTGAATAAATTATATACAGTGTGGAAATAAAGTAACGGATAAAGGCATTAACCTCGTTAATATTAATTTTTTGAAAAAATCTCGACAGGGTGTAGCGATATTAACTAAGGGAAATATTAAACGAATCTTGTCACATAAATTTAATAGAAATATTGACAGTACATTCGTTTTTATTATCAAATTATAAAAATGTTGAGAAACGAACAATAAATTTCCTATCAACTCCATTCAAAGTTAATAATTACATTAAAATACTCTAACAAGAAAAAAAAAATTAATCGAAATATTGACAGTACATTCGTTTTTATTATCAAATTATAAAAAGGTTGAAAAACGAACAATAAATTTCCTATCTCCTCCATTCAAAGTTAATAATTACATTAAAATACTCTAACAACAAGAAAAATACTCTAACAATAACATCAAACACAAAAATTAGCTCAGAAATAACATTTAGTAAATTACATTTATACTAGGTGTTCAAACTGGCGACCCTGTACCATCTGACAATACCCAAGACGATTATAAAACTCATTTTTAACACTCTGAATAATTTGGGTTGATATTAATCCAATTTCATGTTGAATTCTGTGCTTGAGATCTTCTAAATTGTTAGGTCGATTTTTATACACTTTACTTTTTACATACCCTCATAGAAAGAAGTTTAATGGCGTTAGATGTGGAGACCTAGTCGGCCATTCCGTCGGACCTCTTCTTCCTATCTATCTTCCTGAGAGAACTTGGTCCAAGTAGCGTCGTACATTAATTGCGTAATGAGCCCGAGCACCATCATGTTGTAACCATATACTATTATTTTGTAGGTCAGGGCGGTTTGCATTAAGAAATAATGCAGCTAATACGAACTGTCGAAATTTCAAGTATCTCTCTGTCACCAATAATGCACATAGGTTAACTTTCTGAGTGTATTGTGTATAAGTTTCCTGCATCCAATGGGAATTTTCCCTAGATCTTCAATTCTGTCTATTAACCGTTCCATTTAAATAAAATGTTGCCTCATCCGAAAATAAAATACGCTGGAAAAACAATGGATCGCAAAGAAATCATTTGTTCACAGAATTCTTGTCTATGGTCATAGTCATCTTCTGCCAACTCGTGAACCAATTGCAGCTTCAAGAGTGGAATTTTTAAACTTTCAATAGTTTCATAACTGAAATGTGGCTTACATTGTGATCCCAAGGAATGCTTCTGCTAGATGCATATAGACTGTTTTCTTGCAGCACATCAAGTTGTGCATCTTTATTTAATGTCACTAGACGTCCAGTCTTTTTAAGAATCTTTAAAATGCCCTGTTCCTGAAACTTCTTACTAATCCTACTAATTGTTGATTGATTTATGGGTTCATCCGGGTACTTTTCTCGAAAAGGTTGACACACTTCTTGAAGTGTTCTAGTACTGTCGCCATAACCAATCATTATTAACACTTCAATTCTCTGTCTCCCGCTCAAAAGTATCATTTTTATTAATAAAATAGTTTGCAAAATGTAAATTATTCTGGTTTACAAAAGGGAAAAAACACTTATTTTATTATGACACTGACAAATTATTTTATTCTGACAGCGTTTCTTTTTCATGCACCGGTAACTAAATTCGTTTTGACAATGCAATCAATTTTTAATATTTGAACATTAAGACCCTTTTTCTTTTTTTCTTCAAATGTAACATGTTAAAAGTTATATACCATTGGATAGGGAATTGAAAGTACTGTCGAAATCAATTAAAAAAAATATAGGTTGTCATTAAAAAAATGTCGGTGACGTCATAACATGAAAACAAATGACATAAGAAACTGAAAATGCGATGAAAATATATTCCCCTTAGTTAAAATCGCTATACCCCTTCCAGAGAGTTAATGCCTTTATCCTTTACTTTATTTCCATACTGTATGTAAATACAGTTCTTTTCATTTGCTCTTCTCCTTTTGTAACTATTTTTCAAATGAGTTTCCCAAATCTTGTTACATTGACATTATAAGTCAAATAAGTTTTCCCTTTTATCAAAACAGATTCATTTTATATCAAATGCTTTTCACATTTATTGAACAGTGCAGAACACCAATACATTATGTGACATAAACGTATAAAAAAACAACATGCAAACACAACTGTCTAGCTAATATTACTGAAACATTGAAATAAACTTCTAGTACTAAAACTACATTAATTTAATACCGTATTATCGCATCAGTTATTGCTTCGGATGTGTCATAGAACGCGTCGTATAGTTAATCTTGGTTGTTCGGTTGTCTTCTTTTAGCTAAACATTTTCACTGATTAAATAATTCTTCTATGGAATCTAAAAATGGACTGCATGGGGGAGAAATATTGGGAAATGTCCGCGGGCTCTTATTTGTTGCAAGATTTCTTCGGTTCGATGGAATCTAACATTATCCATGACGAAATGAGAGACTTGGATGCCATCTTCATGCAAATGATTTATTAAATTAGTCAAAAATTCTCCAAAATATTCTGCATTACAGGATCTGTGCTGTATTTGAAATAAGTCCAGTGATGAACTATTCATTGCAGCAGCAATAGAAAAATTTCTTGCTTTTATCTGAGTCATGACTTTCGTTACTCTGGTATTTTTTTTCGATCAACCATGTGTCATTCGCGAATATATTTCAACTCCACATTCATCGATAAAGATATTTTTTCTCTTTCAATCATTATTCTATTGTACTGAACAGCAAAATCAAAACTTGTTGGAATAGTTTTCGGTGTGTTACGTCTTTCTGGTACAAATGAAATTCGTTTTATGAAATAGTGAAATTCCCTGAAAGCCCTACTTATGGTGGATATGCTAATTTGCAATAGAAGATTGTCTTCTAATAATTTAGTTCTTAACTTTTGAAGTGTTAGGGAACAATCTTCATCAATCCAATTGCAAAGAGCTTCTGTTTCCTCTATATTTAATTTTTTTGGCCGATGATCACCACTTTTCTTTTTAATTTGACGTGTTTTTCGATAATTGGCATACATTTTTCTTCCCGCATTGGGTTGTACACCTAAATGTTGCCATATGATGGTTGACGGATGCCACTATTCATAAACTAATAATAAAAGAAAGTACCTCATCACATTACAGCTTTCCTTCGTCTTTCACCATTCATGTTGTTTGTAGTTAAACCAGTGAAACTGAATTGAATATGTAGTATATATTTGACATATGAGGAAATTATTTGACATGCACAGCAACTACTATAGAAATGGGGGAAACTCATTTGGAAAAGTATATTAAAATACAAGTAAAAGAAGGCCTGTCATTCCAGCATGATTTCCAAAGGAATGAATGCTGGAATGGCATTCTGTTACGAGTGTTTTACACTATTTTCTCTGTTTTGGATTGTATTTACATTACTTATTTATTGTTAATTGTTAATTAAGGATCGGAAATGTATTATTGGTTGCAAAGCACATAATTTAATAAGCCAAGGATGTCCGCGTACTTATTACACATAGGGAATATATAATAAATATTTTATATAATAACTCAATATCTAAACGAATAAAAATTCATTTATGACCAAATATTTACACATTTGTAACCGCGGGAAAGTTTTTTTACTAGAATAACAATTCATTGTAATGTGGGTTGCCTAATTTCAATTTATTTTATATTCATTTAAAACAAAGTAAAGAATAGTTGAACGAAAAATGAGTGCAGAGCGGGGTAGCTTTTTATTCAATTTATAACGTGAACACAAGCAAACAAATCTCCTCCGAAGGATTTTTGAGAAAACTTGTTTTTAATATTTTGACATATTAATTAATTTCCTATAATCAGATAATTTTTTTCTAAATTTGATTCTTCAGCGGGGTAGATTACTAAATTCTTCATAAGTTGACGTTGAAAGGTTTTCTCCAAATTTAAAATCAACAAAAATATCTTGCATCTAAAATCTGCTATTTTTCCATTGTTGACAGATCCACTACATAGGACCCCTAAGGAATATTTGGATAACGTGACGTAGTCGCTTGGTACAAGGAGATCAATCTCAAGTGAAGTGTGGTGGTATCTTAAAAATCCCTAGATTAGAGTATTTTCTTGTTAGACAGACGTATAGGTGAAAAGGTTGATCTGTCAAAACTATATGTGCACATTGTACGCCTATACACATAACCTACACACAAGTGTTTCTCAATATTACCAACTAGTCATCGTTGCCAACTTAAAAATGTAGGCCACGCAACCTTCACTTGAGATTGATCACATTGTACCACTGATTTATATTTGACAGTTGACTTTTGTAAGAATTATTTGAATTGAAAAGTTTGCTTAAATTAGAAAAAAAAACTCATATTGTCTGTGAGCGGAATGTAAGACGAAGAGCTTCAATCTACGCCAACAGAATTGCGGGACATGGCCTCCAACGCCCATGAATAATTTACTGCCAACCAATTTCTACTAAAATAGAAAGATACCAAAAATCGTTTAAGAATGGTTTGAAAATGGCTGCGAGAATAGTGTTGTTCTAATACCGAAACAGAGAAAATAGTGAAACACAATTGACAAAAGAGGACAAGCAAATGAATATCATTGTATCTTTGCATATAAGGTATACAGTGTTCTCGAAAAGATTTGATAAAAATTCCAGGAAGATTTGGATTATTTTCCTTTTGAATAGCATTGTAGCAATTTTTGTTATACTTTTTTCGAGATTTATTCAATGTTTAAAATTTTCTGCGAATAAAGAAGTACAGCAAGTATTTCACGAAGTTAAAAACAGAAATAAAAGTGTGTCTTAAAAGATAGCTTTACTATATAAAAAAAGAAAAAGAGTTAAAGAGGTATCCCTCAAGGGGGCATACATGAAACAATTGTCTCCCTATTGTATTAAGTGTCGCCCACGTTGCAATTACTTTAAATTCAGCTATAAATACTTTTACAGAAATAAATATGAATAAAATGCATTATTTGCAAAAAACTGCTTTTTGATAAGAGTAAAAGTGGTACTTTCGATTGAAATTTTGAAATTTTTATTATACAAAACTGTTTTTTTAATGGTTTTTGCACCTTAATAAATAAAACTTTCGATAAAAATTTGGAATAACTTTTTTTGAAAACAATTATAAAAAAAAATTGTAAAAATAAGTTTATATGCTTTCGACATTTTTCTAAACTTCGTAGTTGTGGAGATATTACTAAAATGACAGACAGACAAATATGACTGACAAAACACACACAGTCATGTTTGAAAAAATTACTTTTTTGTATCTGATAACTCCAAAATGTGGACATCTGGAAAAACTTCAAAGTCGAAAATTTCGTATCACTATCCTTCCTTATAACACGTGTAAGAAAATAACATTGATTTCATTTACACATCATATAATCCGAATTAGGAAATAGATGCAAGTACATCTTGAGATTAAAAATTAATTGATTACTTTTGTAGTAACGACACGAACAGCTACTATTCATAATAATCTATTCTATTGTTCGCCAATAATGATCTCATTACAAATGCAAGCCCGCAGGTGCAATGAAATTGGTTGCAGACTACCTAGAACAGTATGAGAGCTACGGGTATTTCGTATTCAAACTGCACGTCTATTGTACTACATGATAAACCTTAAGTTGGCTTTTGAGATTAACTTAGTCGCATCGTTCAGTATTATGTGTATCGTATAGATTTCGATTTCTGACAACCTTGTGCGCCAGCCCATTCTCTATTTGATGCAACACCAAAAGGTCATGGAAGTTATTTGTATCATGTAATTAGTTTGAGACAAATATATCTATACATAATATATAGAATTAATTCAATTTACGTCAAATCATCCATTATACCTACATATAATCATATTTATACAAACAATGAACATGACATGCAGCATAATTAGTTTCAATTCAAAGTTAATTAATTAGTTCATAGGCATTAATACTATAAAACGTGAGTTACAACGTAATTTAGTGATTGTGACATGTTCACACAAACGATCCAGGAAGAATGCTAATTTAAAATAAGTACTATTTTATAATGATTAAGAATTAATGACTTAAATATATATTTATTATGGAACAATAAAGCTATTAAAAATATTATAAACAACAAACACGGCTCAATAAAACATACATTTGAAATAATAAGGTAAATAAAAAAGGATTCTGAAAATAATAATAAACTACTAGATCAGGAGATCGCGGCGGCCATTCGATGTTTCCCGTTCCAGTAATAAGACGGCTTTTATTGCAGACTAGATCGCAACGTGTTCGCAGCTAAACATTGAATGTAAAATCTGGTGGAGAGAAGTGGGAAGATCGGAGAAAATCGTTGTGATGTCGATTGTTGCCGGGATTGGTGACGGACAGTAGGGGTGCCACGTTGCCACGTATTACTTGTATACGTATAAATCGCACGTAAACATTGAATCCGTATACCTACTGAAAATTGACACATACGTTATACATTACTCGTTTGATTCCTCAATTATAATGATGTACATTATCCACAATATGTTAAGCAGTGATATAACGATTGCAATTTTTTACCAAGAATTTTTTTTACCGTAAATGTATTTGTTTCCATCTTTTATATATTTCAAATACTAAGAAATATGAACATACTATAAAACCAAACATTTTTTACTTTGTTATATAATAACTTATAATTACTCTGATGCTTGAAAATAGTAACTTATATGTTCTTCAAAATATTGCGAAAGTTATAGAAGTTTTCAATAACGTACATTTAAATACTTGTATTGACGGTTTGCTTTTCAACTGAACTAAGGTATGACTTCTTTAATTTTAAAGTAATTTGAAATTTTATCTAAGTATGACGACAAACAACTGTTTGTTTTAAAATTTTAACAAAAGCTACTTATTTCTAAAAAGAAAAATATTAGAAGTACTCTTTTCGATTAATTTTAATTATGCTATGTGTGATTAAGTCAAGGCAACTCATATTTTTAAATAGTAATCCGTTTTATTCAGATATAATATTCTATAACTTTTGCAATATCGCACACAGGCACTAAAAAGTATATATTTTTAACTAGTAAATTTTAAGTACTTTTCAATGGCATATGATTTTTTTTAGAATTTTTAACTTCCAGCAAATGGTATGTAATTTTAAAGAACATGCGTAGATATATCGAAATAATCGACAAATACAAGTTGATGTCACTTTAATCAGGCCTTCAAGGGCTATCATAAAATGTAAAAAAGTGCATAAAGTTCTATTAAAAAAAAACATAAGTTTGTGTTGATTCATATAGTATGCAAAATAGTATACAGGGCGAGTCGTGAGGAATCGACCAAAGTCTAGGAGTGTATTCGAGAGGAGAAAATAATGAAAAAAAACTCAAATGTTGTTATCTGATTTTTATTTATTTTCGAGTTATAGCGTAATTTTAAGTAAACAAAATTTCATACATTAAAGTTTTTGTATCTCATTGTTATTATCGTTCTTTATAATATATTTTCAAAAATACCGCCATTCATTTCTAAATATTTTCTACATCGTTCACCAAGGGCGGTGGTTGCGTTCCTGATTGCGTCAGGTTGATGTTTGATATTTTCTGCAGTATTCCTAATCCGTTGAATTAGTGCATCACGAGTGTCCACTTTTACTTGATACACTTAATTTTTTTAACTAGCCCCACAAACAATAATCGAGTGGGGTGAGGTCTGGAGACCTAGGAGGCCAACCAATGTCACTACCACGACCAATCCAATCTCCCTGGAAACCATTCATCCAAATGTTGCCTGACAGAACGAGCGCAATGTGCAGGCGCTCCATGGTGCTGGTAGAACATTTGGATTCTGATGTTTAGGGGAACATCCTCTACCAGTCCGTGTAGTTCACTTTCTAAAAAATTTAAATAGGTCTCCCCCGTGAGGCGATTTTCAAAAATGTAAGGACCAATTACAAAACCATCAATCAGACCACACCACACATTTACCGAAAATTTATGTTGAAAGTTACTTTCGACTGTTGCGTGTGGTTTTTCGTCTGTCCATACATGATTGTTATGACAATTATTAATACTGTCAAGGGTGAATGTAGCTTCATCCGTAAAAAGTGTACGCGATACAAAACGGGTATTATCATTTATCCATCGACAAAAAAATTCCATACGTCTACGATAATCATTTGGTTGTAGGTGCTGTACACTTTGTATATGGTACGGACGTAAGCCTTGCTCGTGGAGTGTTTTTATCACCCTTGTTTGTGGAATGCCCTATTGAATACTGATTCGCCCTCCGTGAGCTGATAGTTGCGTCTTCTTCTACTACATCAAGAATATCTTCTACTTCTTCTTTCAGATATTATGCTTACAGTAGGAAGCTTTCCTGTCTCGCAGAATTTGTTAAATACACTAATAAATACATTTTTATTAGGAAGTCTGTGATGTGGAAACCGTTGACGATATTCATTAGCAGCAGCAGTAGCATTCCCATACTCGTGGGAACAACATGGAGAAAAGGAAAAAAATGAAGAGGGTGGGGAGTCAGATTCTGACTCGGACACTCTCGACAAAACTGTCATAGGAACTACTAACGTAGCCGACTCTGACAAGTCAAGCAAAGGAGAACCTGGTAAAACAGGAGGCTCTGACGCTAAATCTTCAGCAGGTGACATCACGGATGCTGAACAGCTTACGAAGGGGATACAGGGTATCGGACTCGCAAGTAAAAAGCTTTCTGGGGCTCAGAGAAAGAGGCTCATCAAAGAACGAAAGATTGCTGCAGGCACGTGGACTGCAAGCAATCCTCACAAGAAAGGGGTGACGAGGGAGACGAAGGTAGAGGGTATTAAAAGACCTCGATCAGAGTCTCAAACGCCACCAAAAGACACGGGCGCTAAGAAACCTAGGAGCGGTGCTACACTGCAGACTGGTTCCTATAGCGAGGCGGTGAAGGGAATCCGCTTAGCGGTAGTCCCAAGAAGCCACCCGGAAGTGACTTCGAGTCAGGAACAAGCGGACCTGATTCAAAACGCTTTAGTGGAGAAGATGTTTGCTGCTCCTTCGAGTAGCAGCTCTCCTCCGCAATTCAACAGAACAACCTTTGGCGCAGGAATCCTATGGATGACTTGCGCTAATCAAGGGACTGCTGAATGGCTTAGGGGGAACATAGAATCTCCTGGGCAGCTCTGGGAGGGGTCAGCACTCACTGTGGTGAGTCCTGAGGACCTTCCAGCAAGGACAAGGGTTCTTGTTCTAATACCTGAGCCGGAAGCGATTACAGTAGAAGTCATTGGGACTCGTCTGAGGATGCTGAATCCTGGTCTAAGGACGGGGGAATGGCTTCTTCTGAGTCGGAAAATAGAGAAGGAAGGACAACTCCTGGCTTTTTCTATAGACGCTAACTCCCTCAGGATCCTGGAGGGGTCCCAGCTTAAGGCGTACTATAAGCTGGGACGTGTGACCTTCAGGATCTTGGGAAAAAAGAAGGGGAAAAATGATCAGAGTAGTACAGATCAACCTCCAGCACAGTAGGGCGGCCTCGGCGGTCCTTGCTGTGGCGATGGAGGGGTGTGATGTCGCCCTGATACAGGAACCGTGGGTCAGCCACGGGGAAATCAAAGGGCTGAGTGGAGTTGATGGAGAACTAATATACAGTAGATCCATCGACGTGCCTCGAACCTGCATACTCATTAAAAAAAAGCATAAATGTACTGCCGCTAACTCCTTTCTGTTCTAGGGATTTGACGGCAGCGAGAATCAGACTCATCGAAGGAAATGGGCCGAGGGATATTATTATCGGATCGGCCTACTTGCCCTTCGATGATCCTGAGTCAACACCGACCAGGGGAATGGAAGAACTGGTGAGGCACTGCAGGCAAAGAGAGACTCAGCTGATCATTGGTTGTGACGCAAACGCACACCATACCACCTGGGGAAGCACAAATACCAATAAAAGAGGTGAGTCTTTACTACAATATATTATAGCAAATAATTTAGATATAATTAATGTAGGGAATAAACCTACCTTCGTTAACACAGTTAGGAAGGAGGTAATTGATGTGACATTAGCCTCAAATTTCTTGAGTAACTATGTCACGAACTGGCATGTATCTGACGAGGCTAGTTGTTCAGATCACAGATACATCAGATATAATATTACAGGTGTAATAGTTGAAAATACTTATCGCAATCCTCGGAAGACAGACTGGGAGGCGTATAAAGCAGACTTGCAGTACAGTCTTTCCAGCATCAAGAGCGTGATAAGGGACAGAGACGATCTAGAGTTGGTAGTGGAACAATTTAACGACGCAATCAACTCTGCTTTTCATGACAATTGCCCACTCACGACAAGGAGATCCACCAGGAACGTGCCCTGGTGGAATGAAAGTCTTGCGACATTGAGGGGACAAGTCAGGAGAGAATTTAATAAAGCAAAAAGAACTGGCCAGTGGGAAATATACAGAACCACATTGACTAGGTTCAACAGGGAGTTGAGGAAATCTAAGAGAAAGTCTTGGAGGAGGCACTGTGAGGAAATAGAAAGTACTCAGGAATGTGCCATACTACAAAGAATTCTCACAAGAGGACCTCAGACCACAATTAGCTCATTGAAGAATACTCTCGGTGAGTACACAAATACAGGTGAAGAGACTGTTAGGGAACTCCTAAAAGTGCACTTCCCTGGATCACAGATAGTGGATCAAACCCAGGAATTAATGACTGAGGCAGAATTTCGAAAGGCATCCAGAGAAGACTGGCAGAACTCGAAAAAAGTCATAGACTACGAGAAAGTCAAGTGGGCAATTAGCACATTTGAACCATACAAATCTCCCGGACCGGACGGGATTTACCCCATAATGTTACAAAAGGGAACTGACCTTCTGTACAGAATACTGTGTAACATTTTAAGGAGCAGCCTAGCCTACGGATATATACCAAAGGCTTGGAGGCGTATTAGGGTAACGTTCATACCGAAACCTGGGAAAACAGGACAGGATTCGGCGAAGTCCCTAAGACCAATCAGTCTTATGTCTTTTGTACTTAAGACGCTTGAAAAACTGATGAATAGGCATATTAGGGACGGGGTACTGATGAGTAACCCGATTCATCCTGACCAATATGCATATCGGACGGGCGTTTCCACAGAGACTGCGCTTCACCGGCTGGTCAGTGAGGTGGAAGCCACGCTGGACTGCGGGGAAGTGATGATCGGTGCATTTCTGGATGTGGAGGGGGCATTCGACAATACCTCCTTTGACTCAATAACCAGGTCCCTCAGACACAAGGGAGTCGAGGATATCTGCTGTGTATGGATCGACTCTATGCTGAGAGGAAGGTTAGTAGAAACGACCGTAGCGGGCGAGACTCTGGCAGCACGGGTGCGCCGGGGGTGTCCGCAGGGTGGGGCGTTGTCCCCACTATTGTGGAACCTGGTAGCGGACGGCTTGCTGAGGGAGCTCACCGACGGGGGACACAAAGTCCTTGGGTATGCTGACGACATAGTCATAATATCACGAGGCAAATTCAACTCAACGGTTAGGGAGCGCATGCAGGACGCCCTCAACCGGACATCTAGATGGGTAGAAAGAGAGGGACTAAACATTAGTCCCACTAAAACTACCCTGGTGGCATTTACCCGAAGGCGTAAGTTGGGGGATCTCGGACCGCTTACCCTAAAAGGGGAGAAAACATAGAGATCTCGAAGGAGGTAAAGTATCTAGGAGTAACGCTGGACTCAAGACTTACCTGGAATCGACACCTGGAAAATATTACGAAGAAAGCGGTAGCATCTCTAATGATAACTAGACGCCTGCACGGGAAACAATGGGGTTTAAGACCGGACATGTTGTACTGGACATACAACATGGTGGTAAAACCGATTTTAACGTATGCCTCTCTAGTGTGGCCCAAGACACAACAACGAAAGGCCATTTTACAACTAGGCAAGGTGCAAAGACTTGCCTGCTTGGGCATAACCGGATCAATGCGGACCACTCCAAATGCAGCCATGGAGGCCCTCTTAGGTCTTCCGCCTCTTCACCTTGTGATACAGGGGGAGGCTAGGATGGGGGCCTTTAGGCTTCAGCGGAAAACCGTAAAAACCAAAAAGGCGGGACACATGGCAATTGTGGACCTTGTGGGTGGAGATGTCTTGAACATGAGAACGGACCACATGGTAAAGCAATACAGCCTACACAGACCATTCGAAGTAAACATTCCAGAAAGACTCGAATGCGAGAATGGTATGCCAGGTATCAGCAGGCGGGATCAGACCTGGTACACAGATGGGTCGAAGACCGCAGCTGGCACTGGAGCCGGAATTTACTCTGCAAACCAGAGCAAATACTATGCACTGGGGGGTATGCATCAGTGTTTCAGGCAGAGGTATATGCCATACTCCAATGTGCTATAGAAAACAATAGGAATGACGTCAGTCACCGGCGGATTCTTATATTATCTGACAGTCAAGCGGCACTAAAGGCGTTATCTAGCCAAGAGGTGTCGTCAAGACTGGTCTGGGAATGCATCGAAGAACTTAAACTGCTGGCGACCAGGAATAGGGTAAAACTGACCTGGGTGCCAGGGCATAAAGGGATCGAGGGCAATGAAAAAGCTGATGAACTCGCTAGGAGAGGATCAGAAGCAAGATTCATAGGCCCAGAACCGGCTCTGGGGGTACCCAAAAGTATGACCCGAAGCCAGGTTAAAGACTGGGTTTGTGAAAAACACAAGCATCACTGGGCAACAGTTCCAGGACAATATCATGGTAAGGAATTTATTGGCCAACCATGCAACAAAAGAGCCGCAGAACTACTACACATGAGCAGGGAACGGCTGCGAACAATAACGGGTCTTTTGACTGGTCATGCACCTGTTAAAGTGCATCTCAACAGGATAGGCCTGTATGATGGAGACCTTAGTTGCAGACTCTGTAATAAGGAACCAGAAACAGTCGGGCATATCCTGGTAAACTGTGAGGCACTAGATCACAAGAGACAAAGCATCTTTGGGCAACCGAACGTAGATCCAGAGATGCTCAAGAGACACCCAGTAAAGGACCTGTACAGATTAGTACAGGAAATAACATTGCTGGAGTGGACAACATAGATAACACAGGTTGGGCACAATAAGCCTTATTGGCTGCGGTGCAAACTGGAGACGTTAGTCAGACAGGCCTGGAAGGAAAAAAAAAGCATTCCCATTACAAAATCCATAAACAAACACCATATTAGCATATTCTAAATTTGAATAAGTGTGTGGCATTTTAGTTTCCTACATTTTAGTCGTACAAACGTCAAGTCAATGTCATAAAACTCGAACAACAATTTTATAACAATTTACTCCAAGGTATGTATAGGGAATGTTTCTTATGATGGCAGCGTCCTCACTATATCAACAATGAACGAGAGGGAGTGACATTAGACGCATTAGACATACAAAACACTCTACACTATTTCTCGACTTCTTTAGATGTCACCACCGCTAGTTCGGAAACCCACGAACAGATAGCGTTTCAGTTAGGAAGACTTCCCTATGATGAAGTGCTACCGGGGTTTCACTGTTTTCACGAATACATACATAAACATGGCATACTAAATATACATTTTTAATTACACTATAACACGAAAATAAATAAAAATCGGATAACAACATTTGAGTATTTTTTCATTATTTTCACAAATAGAATACACTCCTAGAGTTAGGTCGATTCCACACGACTCACCCTGTATATATCTTGGTTTAAAAAGATCGCTTCCTCCACTTCCAAAACACAACCAATAAGCATAAAATGAAAGCACAAAGTACGGTAATATATAATTCACAATAGCAACAAAAAGAAAAACCATTAACACACACACAAACACATTGAGAGAGGGATGAACATTGACTAAATTCCGGGTAAACTCTGGTGAATTTCCCGATCATTTTTATGGCTTCTTACATTTGGAAATGGTCCAAGTCGATCTAAACAATCGCTAGAGGAGTAATCTCTATTCGGAAGCGACGGCTGGGTTCCAGTTCAATGCACCGTACTATGCAATTGGCCAAATATTTCGAGATCACCTGATAAAACATTCGCATTGCCACAGGAATATCCACGTAAGTAGGATCGTCCCTTCAAAATATTTGTTGAGTGGAAATAGTCGTCAGGAAATCAAAATATGCGCTTTAGCAGCATGGCTGTCTAATATCTAAATATAGGTTAATGTGATGCAGATACAGTTTGGTTGAATTCGCTAAATTGCGAAACTTAATTTACATATATCTGTGTACATATATTGAAGATATCTTGGCGAATCAAACAAAGTGACACAATAATTACATTTTATATTATTGTTATAGTAAAATATCAAATTAATTACTATCATAATTCATGCTACATAATTAAAACTTTTATAGTAAGATGACATCTCAAGAGCATGCAATACTTATACTCCATTCAGTCTAAGAATGGAGCATTGGGAAAGATAGGGCGTAAAATAAACGTTTGTGATTGGTTGAAATCGAGTGTGCATTTACACCGGCAAAATAATCGCATTTAGCTCGTTCTGTCAAAAATTTGTTTATTGACAGTTTTGTTCAAAGAGTTTGTCGATTTCCGTATTTTACATAGTTATTTGTAAAATTAATAGAATCTACGGTTGGTTCTTGGTGAAACATTATGAATATTAACCGAATAAAACACTTGGTTATAACCAAGTGTTTTATTCATTTAATATAGTTATTTGTTGTTAATATTCTTAAAAAATAGTTATTCTTAGAACCCGCAAGTGAAATATTCATTTGTTAAGGTATTTTATCAATTTTGTTAACTTTCTTTTCGTAATCGCTAATATTTTATAGTATGGCGGAAGCAGTTTTACCAGGTCCTTCAAAAACTCGTAAAGGGAAACATATAAGATCTGGACAAAAGCAAATGGCTTATAATGTGTACAATAAGCATAAAGACAATATGTCTAAAACAGCTGCAGTCAATCAAACAGCAGAGGAAGTGGGTATTAGTAGGAATACAATGTACTGCATTATAAAGAAATGGAATTATATGGAGTTCCAATTTATCCTCCAAGAAAAAGAAATTATCGTCGTACTTACAATAAATTGGATGAAGCACAAAAAAGTACAAGTAGATGTGCATTCCTTTTTCTTGAGTAATGAGTTACCAACTTGTACAAAAATTTGTGAGGTAATATATATTACACATTCTTCTAGCTATCATGTAATTATGTATGACTATTTGGTTTCTAGGCTATTAGTAATGATGACAGTTTACCTCCAATAAAACGAACATTACTTTGTACAATCCTAAAAAGACTAGGATTCAAATGAGAAAAACGCACACGAAACAACATATTAATTGAACGAAATGATATTGTATTATGGAGACGTTGATATTTAAAAAATATAAGACAGTTCCGTGCAGAAGGTAGAAAAATCTATTATTTAGATGAAACGTGGGTGAATGCAGGTCATACGAAAACAAAAATATGGAAATATACAACAGTGCTAAACCCAAGACACGCATTTATTGAAGGTCTTTCTACTGGCCTAAAAGATCCATCTGGTAAAGGAAAGCGAATAATTGTACTTCACATTGGCAGTGAAGCTGGTTTTGTAGATGGTGGTTTGTTATTATTTGAATCTAAAAAAACGGGAGACTATCATGAAGATATGAATAGTGAGGTATTCATTGAATGGATACAACATATATTACCTTCTCTAGAGGTTGACTGTGTCATAGTTATGGATAATACACCTTACCATTCAAGTAAAACAGAAAAGTCACCTACTTCATCCTGGAAAAAGGAGGCACTGATTGAATGGCTAATATCAAAAGGAATTTTTGCTAGAGGTTGACTGTGTCATAGTTATGGATAATACACCTTACCATTCAAGTAAAGCAGAAAAGTCACCTACTTCATCCTGGAAAAAGGAGGCACTGATTGAATGGCTAATATCAAAAGGAATTTTTGCTGATAGCAGTATGCTAAAAGTTGAATTAATGGAGCTAGGGAGTCTCTTCGAATGCTGCGCACACATTTTGGGGATCGCCTTATTTCTCCAAAACCGCGAAATTTCTTTTACCCACCACACGACTTTCTTATACGTTGAGCGTTTCACTATACAATTTAAAGAGTTTTTTTTTTAAGTTATTCAAAATCCTATTCCAAGTTCTTCCATTCTCTTAATAAATTCCTATAGTATGCATACTTTGCAAGATATTCGAAAAAAAGTGCTACTCGCTAAAAGTAAAAGTGTTACTTCGGGTCCGCATTTTGAAATATCATTTATACAAGAATTATTCCAAATCTAGCTCTAAGTATTTCTATACTCTCGATAAATATATACAGAATGCATAATTTACGACATATTTGCAAAAAATCGCTGCCCCATACGACTAAAAGTGTTACTTCCGGTTGGAATTCAAAAAATTCTTTTCATACAAAAGGTATTGAAAATTAAGTTCTAAATACGTTTATTCTCGTAATGTACCAGCCTAGAAAGCAAGACTTGCGAGATATTCGCGCATTGCTCAAACGATTTGCCGCCTTCATGATATAGCGAACGGCACTAAAATTCGTTGCTGGCATTCGTTGCTAACTTCACACCGGTATATTCCATTACATTTACCAATGAAGTAACTGTGTGCCATGTTCGTATCCTGTCCACTAACAACGATAGAGCAGTCTATATCTTATTTTCGTTTGAAATTCAACGCGACAATACTCTGCATACAGGGAACCATGCAAACCGCTAACTCACTTAGCAATAATTGTTTGCAGAAGCTTCTATAAATGGTTCATAAATGGCGATCGATAATAATTAACTCTCGCGATTGTTTTATTAGTTTCTCGAACAATCTCGGTACTTTGTGCAGGTACGGTATATTAATAGCTGTCAGTTTCGTAAAGTCTTAGTGTTGAATTCGTTTTCAGAGAATATATCAACCAAATACTGTTACGATTAAGATAAATTAAGTTATTGAACTATTTCCTAGTTTCGATTTTTAAAAGTAGGTCAGTCTCTACAAATTAAGTACTGCCAAATCAGTTAAATCATATAAGACATTTCTCATAAAATGACGATCGCACTGTTCTTTAGTTTCTTCCAATATCTTCTGTTATTCACTAAATTTTTGTACTAGGTTAATTTTTTTTTTGCCTCGAATTGTTACCAAATTTCTGGACCAAAAGATGTGTCAGTTCTTCTGCCATGACCCAGTGGCAGCTCATTCAATCACAAACTGGCATCAGATTTTCATGTGGAATTCATCTTTCCATTTGGCTTTTTGTCTATGGGAATACGTTTTAAGTCGGAAATCGCTTTCGTTATTTTTTAATGCCTTAATGTCATAAATTTTCCAATCTTCTCTAAGCTGTTTGACTGTACCAAATTGAGATTATAATCCATATATTTTTCCTTAAAAGTGATAGAAGGATGATGTAAACATTTATTAACTCTGAAAAGTGAGTTCTATTCTTGACACATGAAGCGGAGCTTTAAATTCAAGCTAGTAGTACTTATACGGTATGAATGGCATGATAATTTTTATTTCGCCCTCCGCGACCGTTGCAAAATAACTGTGCTATGTTAAACTTTTCTACCTCAAGAGAGTCCAGCTGCGATAAAAGAGCCGATCCTATTTCAACCGATCCTCTGTTAGCTTCGTCTTCTGACCATATATAAAAATTATGACGCTTTGAGTCTATAGCCAACAGTAAAATATATACTCACTTGGTTGGCTTAGAATGCATCGAAAACTGTAGTGGGGGGGGGGGGGGGGTAGAATCCCCGCCCATCGTAGAAAAAGAAAATCGGGTCATAAGTAAAAGTTAATTTCAAAAGTTTTGAGAAGTTTATTATTTTAACACATGAAATAGAACCGGAATGAAATAGAACCACTACCAGTACTGACAAATGCGAAAGAAAAACGGATCCTAAAAATGGACGAGATAGCATATTTTTGAAGTGCATGGCAGAACGATACCCTTAGAGCCAATGACTTCCAATTTCTTTAACAGTAACTCTCTGACGATGGTCTCAAAAGCTTTTCTGGAATTCAAAAACACAGCCAACACTATTTTAGCATTGTCTGTATCTAAAAAGTTTCTTAAGACTATCATGTAATAGCCATTTAAATATTTTCGTTGTATGTATGTATTTACGTTATCTTTAAAAGACCTAGATTCTATATAAAACCTGTCCAGCTCTTATAGATTTAAAGTATTCCCCATTTTTACAGTAGAATTATACCGTATGTGTCAATTTTCATTAGGTATATGGATTCAATGTTTACATGCGATTTATACGTATACAAATAATATGTGGCAACGTGTGTCACCCCTACTATCCGTCACCAATCCCGACAACAATCGACATCACAACGACTTCCTCCGATCTTCCCACTTCTACATTAAATGTTTAGCTGCGAACACGTTGCGATCTAGTCTGCAATAAAAGCCGTCATCATCAAATGGCCGCCGCGATCTAGTAGTTTATTATTATTTTCAGAATCCTTTTTTATTTACCTAATTTTTAATTTAATTAGAATTACGCTTTTGTTTGTGACATGCAGCGTGAACGCAGCTTAATAATTCTCTGCATTTACTGAAATAAAATAGAAAAATCCTTGCAATGCGTAAATATTATTTCTGAGCGCAGTACAAACACCCTAGTCAATAGTCCAACAGCTACTGCTAACTTGAGCTTGTATCGGTCTCGCGCTCGCATTGAAGAGGAAAGGTGGGGTGCCATGTTGTCACGTATTGCATGAATTAATATTTTGAGGGTACGTTTTTACACAATCTAGCAATTTCTGATACTCCGTCTTTTCATTTCTGGGACACCTGTATAGCAACCCGAGTAGTATAATATGAATCCACAGGGACGTAAGAAACATATATTTCCACAACATCATCATTTACTATCTCACAAAACATCAATTTAATATTTTATTGTAAGATGTAAGATATGGGTTTTCTGTAAAGTATCAACTGACATATGTATACAGGCATATAACACACTCCTGGATCAATTAATTATATTTTGTCGTCGCATTTGATATATTTATATTTTGCACCAAATTAGATTTACCATCCACGTCGTAAAAAATAACGAGACGTCAGATGTAAGGAGGAGTGCTGTTGTGAAAACTGTGGCACGTTGATGAATTGCCTGCGTGTTTTATCGTTGAAAAAAGTAGGTTGGCAGGCATGTTTATTGCTCGCTGTTTATGCTAGGACTGTACACGATAAATTAGTCAATTAAATTCAATGGGCGAATTCGATTGATGATTGACGAGTATGTGCGGGCTATTAAAAAAAGAGATGTTCATTAAAAATATCGAATAATTTAAGAAAAAAAAATATTTATTTTAGGTCATGCAACGTGTTCCGAGGAAAAATGTAAGGTGTAGTCACCACACGACTTTTGTATACGTATATGTGTTCCGAATTTAATAGCGGGTTGCTCATTAGTGCGTCAAAGTCTAATGTAGGTGTCATTAAATAGTAGTGAAGTAATTTATTTTATAAAAAGTGCCACAGTAACAAAAAACATATATTTTGAAAATAATTTACACACGGTGACGCGTTAAAATGGCACACATTCGAACCGAGAACAAATAATTTAGCGGTTTGTAATGAAAAATTAAATATAACTCCGAAATTATTGGGTTTGGGTATAGGATATTATTAACAAAAATTAAGCGCAATTAACGCATCATTCCAAAAATTTAATAATATACGGGGTGTTCTATTTGAAAAAAATCAGTAAACGCTTTTTAACAATAGCTAAATTGACTGCATCGTAAGAAACACCCTGTATAATAAAATTAATGTTTGATTATTTTGTAAGTTCAACACATCCCTTGGCTGCATACTTACTAAATAATTTTGCCTTAGATAATCGTAATACTACCGCATAGAATTATTATGGTAAACATTGTCGCGACCATTTTTTTTATAATTTTCGATGATAACTCAACAATGCGTCATCCAAAACCAAAACCCCAGATTTCGATGAAAACACAATTTAAAGTAGATAAGGAAAAACAAAAGATATGTTGTCTTTCATTTAAAAAAAAAATTCGAATGTGTGTCATTTTAACGCGTCACCGTGCATAAATTATTTTCAAAATGTGTGTTTTTTGTTACTGTGCCACTTTTCATAAAATAAATTTCTTCAGTACTATTTAAGGCTGGGGTTCGCCCGTGTTATATGTCCATAAGGAATATCGGTACCATTTTAGCGAAAAGTTGTAAATCAAGAACAATGAAATTTTCACACAGTAAATGTGAAGACACATTCATCAGGTTGAGTTATTTTGAAAATCCTAGTGCCCTTAGTTTTTTCAAAAAAAAAAAAACCATAAAATTAGTAAATTTGGAAGAAACAGAACGAAATTAACTCAATTTATAAAAGGCACTATGCTGATGTCGAATCCGAAAAAAAAATTAATTTTGATTTTTGGTTTCGCCTAAAATAGTACCGAAAAAATCCATTAGATGGGTGTTTTAATTCGAATTTAGGTACACTTTCTGTATTAATTTTTGTTGTATTACTATCTTTATTACAAATATTTCTCTGTTTATTTCTCTATTGATCAAGGGTTATAATAAAAACTGCAAAATATCCATATGCAATCACAGCTCCATCTATGGACCGCCGTTAGGGTTAGGCATCGAAGACCGCACCGTTAATAACGCCTATATTGGATTTTGACGCACTAATGAACAATCCGCTATGTAAAACTTGTTCCAAATTAATTTTGAAATACTTCTATCCTATCTTTTTAATAAACCGGCATGTAGAAATCTTACTTCCGGCCGAATTTTGAAATTGTTTTTGTACAAACATTTCTTCAAATCCAACTATAATTATTTTTTGTAATCACCGCCCATAAAGTGTCATTTCGCGCAAGTATCGCTCGACCACCAAGGAATACTTCTCAGTCGACACGACTGTAAAAATTGCAAAAAAACACTGGCTCTTTGGGACAAAAATCGAACTTTAAAGTAATACAATTTAGTCTATAAAATACTACTTCTTTGTACTTTTCTACTACAATAAAAGTTAGGGAAATAGGTGCGATTGCTAAAAATTCTTCCAACAAATTTGTTAGCACCATCTATTTGACGATTTTTCAAGTAACAGTCACATTGACAATTAATTGCAATCAAACCCAGCAAATGATGAATTCAAGATAAATATAAGAATAAATACGTCATGTGTAAGAATATAATAATTTAATGGAAATGTGAGTAATAGGTACGTACATGAAATGCCTAAATTAAATACATAATCTATTTGAGGTTATGTGTAACAGTGATCAGGTTAGTCAGCAATATTTTTAATTTAATGTTCGTAAAAAAATATTGTACAAACGACATGCGTGAAAACATCTTCCACGTATTCGTGCAATTAAAAGCACTCCCTTCATCCAGTAGCTCGTGCTTTTAAAATGCGTTCATGCAGGAACTTAACACAGCTCTCGTGTTTAAAATGATATTTATCGCATATGTGGCGCTAAGTGACCATTTAAACACCTTGACAAGCTGAACATAGCAACAGACACTTTAGTCACGGGCTGAAGTTTAGGTTTTTAAATGCGAAAATCATGTGAAATTTAATCAAGATGGTTGACACTTGCCATCAATCTATCAAAATAACCCGATATCGTGCCCCAACATACAAGTACTTTTTTTTTTATTATTTTGATTATTTATGGTCGTAGAAAAAGTATAGTATGAAATTCGTTTTATAAAGTCGTTACTAAAATGGCGTTTATAAAACTTGATGCATTATTAAATTTATTAAAAGTGTAATAGTATACACTTTTAATAAATTTGCATAGGATTTGCCAGATAAGTGCAAAAAATGCCATTCGATAAAAGTTAAAGTGTTACATCCGGAGTTTTGTTTCTTTTTTTATTATATAAAAACTATTTCAAATCGAGCTCTAAATACTTTTGTACTGTGGATTAATCTCCCTAGAAGGCAAAAATTTGCGAGATATTTGGAAAAAGCTGCTATTAGGTAAGAGTTGAAAATGTAACAACCTACCCGAATTTTGAATTTTTTTATACACAAAGAATTCAAAATCAAGATTTGAATACTTTCATACTCATAGTACATACCATGTGCTTGCAGGCGACCTGCGTATAGGGCTTACTGTAAGATAAAACGACGACACCGAGAGTTTGTATGAGTTAGTACGAGAAAGCAATATATAAACTGCAGTACAGCTGCGCTATCTATCCTCGTTGCCCTGCTTAAACGGAGAGTCAGCCTAGCCCGTTCTAGCCTTAGCGTAAATCTACTCGAATCCCCTCTTTTCCAACACTACACTCGACCAAGGAGCAGTTTGTATATTGCTTTTTCGTACTAACTCATACAAACTCTCGGTGTCGTCGTTTTATCTCACAGTAAGCCCTATACGCAGGTCGTCGGTAAGCACACTGTATATGGTTAAAACGCATAAGCTATTCGTAAAACACTATTTTTCGATAAGAGTAAAAGACCGGTAAGAATTTCGAAAAACTTATTTTATGAGATGTAAAATAGACGAGTAGATTTACGCTAAGGCTAGAACGGGCTAGTTCTAGCCTTAGCGTAAATCTACTCGAATCCCCTCTTTTCCAACACTACACTCGACCAAGGAGCAGTTTGTATATTGCTTTTTCGTACTAACTCATACAAACTCTCGGTGTCGTCGTTTTATCTCACAGTAAGCCCTATACGCAGGTCGTCGGTAAGCACACTGTATATGGTTAAAACGCATAAGCTATTCGTAAAACACTATTTTTCGATAAGAGTAAAAGACCGGTAAGAATTTCGAAAAACTTATTTTATGAAATGTAAAATAGACAGTCCTTTCCAACACCACCGTAAGGACGACAGAGGAATATCACCCGAAACGTCGGAGATTCAAAATCCAATAAACAATGGAAATAGTCCAATCACCAACTCAAATATATTCGCCACGTCTTGAGTTGAGGTGGCTTAGGTAATTTTTTTTAACTATAACGCTTTCATTTATTAAAGAATCGTTTTTGAAAACATTAATTTCTTCAAAAAATTTATCAAAACTCCATATAAAACATTTCCATTTCAATTATATATTAAAGAGCTCTATATTATTATGCACATATATTTCTGTAATCTAGAATTGAGCGTTCCAAGGTGCTTACAATTAATTTAACTTTCGGCGGGATTGCGGTGGAACGCCACTAAATTTTACTTCGTCCATTATTCAAACTACTAAATTTTTAATCAATATTAGCATCTACAAATTCGAGCTTCTTTTAAGTCGTGACATTTACCGCCGATACTGATATGGAGAGAGAGAGAGGGGGGAGGATGGTTGTAGCGTGGATAAACGTTAACTTACAAAATTGAATAATAGTAAATGAATGTTAAATGATATAAAAACAAATGTTAATTAATTGTGACTTAGATTATTTTAAAGTTGGAAAATTTATAATTAAATGTAAGAGAGTTCTTGTTACTGCTACTCTAATTACCTGTTAATCGCTAGTGTCAATAACAGATTATAAACTGCCATACGTATGGTAGCGTTATTAAAACATCGGCAAGATCAATCGAAATAACATGAAACTCTTTGTCCTAATGGTATATGTTAACGCCTTTTACTTTCTTATACGTAGTGTAAGGACGTATTGTTATAATGAAAAATTTCGACCTCGAGATTGTAGACACCGGAAAAGTAGGTTTTGCAAGCATCTCTTTATATTTTGATCAAAAGAATAATGACTTTTGACGATATGCGTAAAGCTTTTATGGAAGAATGTTATTTCATCACATATCAAAAAATGAGGTGTGGCCACCACACAACTTTCTTATACGTATGAGCGTTTCAAATTACAGAATTTTAAGAATTTTTTTTACAGAAATTATTCAAAATCCTATTCTAAGTACTTCTATTCTCTTAATAAATTTCTATAGAATGCATACTTTGCAAGATATTATCAAAAAAGTGCTCCTTGCTAAGGGTAAAAGTGCTACTTCCGGTCCGAATTTTGAAATTCCATATATACAAAAAATATTGCAAATCCAGTTTTAAATACTTTTGTACTCTTGATAAATTTATATAGAATGCATAACTTACGACATATTTGCAAAAAATCGCTATTCGATAAGAGTAAAAGTGGTACTTCCGGTCAGAATTTTGAAATTTTTTTTATACAAAAGATATTGAAAATTATGTTTTAAATACTTTTATATTCGTAACGTACTAGCCAAAAAGGCATGACTTGTGAAATATTCGCAAAAAACTGATTTTCGATAAGAGTAAAAGACCTACTTCCGGTAGGAATTTCGGAAAACTTTTTGGATAAAATTATACTCAATTTGAATTTTAAGTATATATGAATTCTTTATAAATTTGTTAAAACTTAGTAGTTGACGAAATATTGGCAAAATTCGATTTTTTCGCTGAAGTAAACTGCTACTTCCGTTCCGATCTACCGATTTTACTGAAAAACTAATCAGATCTCAAGAGGGAGATTATACACTTACATACAAAATTTGGAATTGATATCTACAGCGGCTTGACCGCTATCGTGGTCACACACACAGAGAGAGACATTTTTTAAAAACCACTTTTTTGGTATCAGGGGACTTCAAAACGTGGACATCTGCAAAAATCTCGAGGTCGAAAATTTTCATCATCACAATACTTCCTTATACTACGTATAAGAAAGTAAAAATTGATGGTATTTGGCAGCATTCCGTATAACATTGCTTTGCGGAGTTTGAAGAAACATATCCAGATACTATTGCTAGCTATAAAGCTTTCCGTGATACGCTAATGCATTGTGTAGATTCGTTTCGTCAAACTGGCAGCATCTTAAGGAAAAAGAATAACAAATAACAAATTGTTAATGGTTTTTCTCAAGCATACATTCGCAGAGTTTCGCAAAAAGTTGCGCTTTCGTATGGAACAAGTAAACATTAAAAAAAATGCACATGCACCTATATAAATTGAGATCTGCACAAAATCTATTACCTACTGATTATGAAAAAGGAACACAATTTTGCCAATGGTTTATTGAAATAACGACTGACAATATTTTCAATCATAGTTTTTCCACTGATGAATCTTGGTTTCATTTGAACGGTTATGTTAATTCCCAAAATATGCGCATATGGTCCAGTGAAAATCCTCATTTCTATAGAGAAGTTCCTCTTCATCTACAAAAAAAATAGTATGGATAGGTATGAGTCGTCACTCATTAATAGGACCAATATTCTCTGAGAGTAGGATAACAGCGGAGAACTACCGTAACGAAATTCTGAAGTTTTGCAACGATTTTATGGTGATAGAATAATAAGTAGAAATACAGCGATTTCATATCCACCAAGATCATGTGACTTAACAGTTATGGATTTTTTTGTGTGACAATATATGGAGAATCCCATTTATGAAACACCAATAAATAATCTAGAAGAGTGAAGACATAAAATCAACCAAAAATGTGAACACATTAATAACCTACAACAAATATTGATGAATGTTTTTTATGCTCTACGAAATAGAATGCAATGATGCTTGGCGGAGAATGGTCATCATTTTACACATTTGTCATAATAATATGTTATTACCATCATAAAAATTATAAATGTATTTAATATAAAATCCAACATTTTAATTTCTTTTACTCATGATATTTGGAAACATACTGACTGATCTCCTTTATTACCTTTAGTTCCGACTTGCTTTTTGATACATGGCTTACTTGAGTGAAAATTTGGCTAAAGTCCAGGACACGTTCGACACGAAATTTGCCAATGTTTAAAAACTAACGTAAAGAAGACACTAAAATACGATTATTTTCTCTATTGCACTTTTTCCGGAAGAGTCCGAGAAAGCCACAATTTGAAAAAATTTGAACATACCTTATAGGTTAGGGTTAGACTAAATACAGTCACATTTTATTTAAGTTTCCATAAAAACACCATTTTATAACAAATTCATCAACTGTAATCGATGTAAATCACATTATTTATGTAAATATAAAAATTGAGAGCATAATTATGTGTTTCTAAAACGAAAATATTTGTCGTTTTATTTCATTGTATTTGTCATTTGAATGTCGTTTTTTGATATTCAAATGCTCTGATGTAATTCTATTTAAATAATATGGCGGACAAACATGTTGTTATATTGCTTTCTCTTAAAAACCTCTGCGAGGGTCATCCAAAGACACTCGCAGAACAACTGATGATTTGGGGACTGATTCCCAATGAGGGTATGTATATGTGCCCTCATTGTGGATCGGCCCTAATATTAAATGTTGCGGAAAGTCGGTAGGTAACTATTGGAATTGACATTATACATTTTGTATTAATGTAATTATTTAATTTTTAGTACCGATAAGCTTCAATGGATATGCCACGGACTAAGACGAGAACATGATAAATTACCGAAACGACAACGATACTGTGCTGAGCGCATAGCATTACGGACTGGAACTTTTTTCGAACGTTCTAAGCTTTCGCTTTTACAGATTTTGGAGTTCGTTAATCTTTAGGTCCCCAGTTATCCCTTAACTCTTATTTGTGAACAATTAAGTATTTGTAGACAAACCGCGGTAGATTGGTTTCTTTTGCCGCGAGGTAGTATTAGATGCCTAAATTGCTCACAACCAAAAGTTAGGGGCATTGGCAAAATTGTAGAGATTGAGGAATCTAAATTCGGTAAACGAAAGTACCATCATGGACATTCTATGGAGGGACAGTGGATGTTTGGCGGCTATGAACGAGGTACAGGCAAAGAGTTCCAGTGGAAAATCGGTAAGTGTTATGTACAATAATTCAGAGGCATCAGTTTGGCTTGGTTACAAGTTGTGTGTGTGTAATTCGTAGGCTTCCACAGTTGTTGTTTATACATTGTTGGTTTCTGATATTGCGATAACATAAAACAGTCTTTACTACGATATCCTGAATTAGACTATGTGTGCGTGTACGCTTGCGTGTGTGCGCGCGGCTACGAGCATGGCTTGAGTATGTGTGCGGTTGCGTGTGTGTGCGGGCGGCTGTGAGCGCGAGTTTGCGTGTGTGCGTGCGCGGATGTCTGTGTGTGCATACAGATTTATTCAGCATGGAAAAGTATTTAGAGCTGCATTTGGAATAATTTTTGCATAAAAAAAATTCAAAATTCGACGCAAAAGTCCCCTTTTACTCTCATCGAAAAATAGTGTTTCGAAAATATTTCTCAAATTATACATTCTATAGAGAATTATTAAGAAAATAAAATTACTCTGAACTAGATTTGGATCATTTCTGTATAGAAAATGACAAAATTCGGTCAACACTTTTACCCAGAACTTTATTTTGTTAAGATGATATAGAATTTTAAACTAACTTTGGAACAATTTTTATATACACATTTATGAAAGCTTCATGCGCATAAGTCGGCTGGTAAGTAACACTATACTGTTGCAGATAAAAGTATACAAATCTGAAAATATTTCTTCTTCACTTCTTCATTCTTCTTTATGATAATGAATAACCTGTGACCTTGTACCTGCAACCACCTGCTTATAGTATATTTCTCTTTCAATGGTGAAAGCGTTTCTTCACTATATTTGTACTAATATAGTTAATAATAATAATAGTAGGTATTTATCGCCCATCAACAAGCATTTACGTACTGACACCAATTCATTGTGTTATACGTATACAGTTCAATAAATATAGAGACACTTACACTGTTTTCGGCATAATAGATCACATTTTCTCACCTAAAACAAAGAAAAAAAATTAATATCAACGTAAACAGAAGATATTTGGAATTTTAAGATCAATAATATATTATAGCATCAACGTAAGATAGCAATATTGAAAATTTTTGTCATTTTTAAAACTCAAATGAAATACGGTGTTTTTCAATAAAAGTGATAGTTCTTTACACAGAGAATCTCAGTTTCCAATACATTTTGTTTTTGATTCCAGCTATCAAAATATTCAGTATAGATTGCAGTGTCATCATGCAGCGTTTAATGCTTCCCAGGCGTTCACAAATTATTAAAATATATTACCAAAGTACGAGCTCAATTATGGGTGCACACCATTTGTTCACCAGAGAATTGGGTCGCCGTCACCGTTATTCTGCCCAGGTTATATGCCACATTGTGGTAAAGTTTGAGCGTGAGTTCACTTTAGATAATAAGACACCAATAAGAAAACGACAAACGCAAGGAGAGCGCTAGTATTGCCGATGTGTCAAATGCATCGATTTCACGGTGATCGCAATAATTGTGGCTCTCTCCGACTTCAACTTAGAGAATTTTGCGTAAGGATGTAGGGCTACATCCTTACAAAGTCGTATTGACTAAAGAGCTGAAGTCAAACAATCACAGATTACGGCACGGATTTACTCAGTGGGTCTATGAGCACTTAAACGATGATTCTGATTTCGACAAAAAAAATGATTTTCTCAGACGAAACACCTTTTTAGATGAATGGCATTTTCAACAAACATAATTGTCATTACTGGTGCGGGGATAATCCACAAGCGTTACATGAAAAGCTGTTTTTTCTTTCGAAATTAGAAGAGAAGAATAGTAACCGTCAATGGTGGCTGCTATAGAACTATGTTACTCCAATGCCTATGGCCAGACCTTGACAACATCGATAGTAAAGAGAAGCAATGTGGAGCTACATGCCATACAGCTTATGCCACGCTCGATTTGCTGAGGGATCAGTTTGACGATAGGATCACCTCACGACGAGGATTTGTGAATTGGCCAAGCAGGCCACGTGATTATTTTCTCTGGGCTACATCAAAGCACGTCGTCAAAACGCAGACTTTAGCTGATTTGAAAATAAACATTCGTCAAGCAATTGCCGACATAGCAAATGTTGAATATGGTCATCAACAAATGGATCGACTGGATGCCTCAGTGTGATCAACGATCAATATGCTATAACGCTAAGGATACGATATGCATATTTCAACAAATTTGAACGATATTTTGTACTGAACATAAATGCATTGTTCAAGCATCAAAATAATGCAAAATCTGTAATGATATGCCAAACCGTTATTATTTTATTTAAAACTACGCTTCGCTGTGACCCAATCTGATATGAAATGATTGGGAAAGTATAAATATCTGACTTTATTATTATATAGATAATGTGTATATAAACATGCACGTATTCGAATACAAAGTTGTATAAAAATTTCATTTTACTAAAAAAAAACTCGCGTATCCAAATGCAACGTTGTGTCAAAATTTTAAGTCATTTGACCAACTACTATTCTAGTTTTGCGAGCACAAAGACACGACATATCTTTCTGACATATCGATTTCACATTTCTGACTTTTTAAAAGTTTAGAAGTGTCTTAAACTGACGTTTATTTATTTGAAGTTTACTCTATTACATCACAAAACTGTCAACACGAATTTTTATCAAAAGTCGTTATTAACTGTATGGTTGTAAATAAAATTACTATAAAAATACTGGCGTATGCAATGCAATGTCGTGCCAAAATTTCAAGTCAATCGACTAACTACTTTTCGAGTTTTGCGAGCACAAATATACACAGGCTGAATTTTTATATACAACGTGTTTCAAAAAGAATTTCATCTTAGTAGGTACTGAGTAACTAGTACTTGCAAATTATAATAACCCACTTGCCTTTTATTTATAAGTAATTATTTATCTAATTTCATTTTGACACTTGTCATCTTGTGACTATACAGCAAGAGCGCGCGAGGTATGATCACCCGATGGTATACGTAAACTCGCATCTAAACGTGGTCCGATAATACATATTAGAGTTACGGCACAACATACTAGCATTGCCTGCTCATATTCGAACTCATAGTGATCTGATTATTTTTTCGCAGATTGACAAAAAGAACAAATTAAATTTTCTCTTTAAGTGATGACGATTGCTTAGATAACTAAGTCGATAATAACGCGAAGATTGTAATACTTATAACGTAATTATGATTATCCTTATGAAATTAAATAATAATGTAGTTGTGTACAAAGTTATAGCAGTACAACTGGGTTTTAGAATGAAATAAAAACAACCCGCCTGAAACATCTGCAGAATAAACTAAGATGTCTAGAGAAAAATAAATAAATAGAAATTTCATGGTAAAAAAAAACTATAAATAAGTATAACAGAAATACCATAAAATAACATAAAAACGACCCTTGAAATAGAAATTAAAATTAGAGATTCTCTCCAGTAAATATAACGAAATAACAACTCTGGAAAAATAAATCTATTATATCTATATCTGGCGAACACAGCTGGCGGAGATCATTTGCCGAATATACGTCCGAAGAATATCGACTAGCATCGGGTGATCATACCCCGCGCGCTCAAGCTGTAGATCGTCTCAAACTTAGTATTCAGTACAGTCTCTTATGGAATATATACCTCTTTTACTACCGTAAGCAATTTGTAATAAACTGTCTTTTTTTATTTCAACGCAATGTTGTCAGTTCGATTTAAAATGTTTATGGTTGGTATTAACGGTGTGTTGTAAGTATCACAACATAACCTTCCTGTCAAGTGTCAAATTAATATTATAATATAATAATATAGAATAATATCCTAACCAACAAGTATTTAAAATGTCCTGTCATTATGAGTCACCTACCTGTCATTGTCGAACTGACAACTATGTTGTCTGTCTCCATAAGACACATACTGAATACTAAGGTTGAGACGGTCTATAGCAATATTTTTTTTTGACAAATAAGTTTTTTACAACAAACAATAGGTACTACTAAATAATGTACACACTGCAAGAAAATATTTTTATTGTTGAAGCATATTTCCGAAGTGCACAATTTCTTATGGGAGAATGGCATTATTCCTACGCGGAATGTAAACGACACTTTCACTTGCAGTTTCCACCACATACAAAACCTTGTTGGAGAAAACCCACCTACATCAATTCGTCGTTTATCACTTCAAACGAACGTATCTTCTACAATGTGATCAATCTCAAGTGAAGGATGCGTGGCCTAAATTTTTAAGTTGGCAACAATGACTAGTTGGTAATACTGAGAAACACTTATTGGTATTGTGTATAGCCGTAACAATGTGCACATATGGTTTTGACAAATTTGTTATGGTATATTTACATCAGTAAAGAGAATGAGAGGAAATAAAAACCAAGTAAAATATGATAATGAAACGAAAACAAATTGAAACAAAATGACAGCGATTGTACATATTCAAAATAGGTACCTGTATGTATCTGTCCAACAAGAAAATACCCTAAGCTAGGGATTTTTAAGATACCACCACACTTCCCTTGAGATTGATCTCATTGTAGTACCGTTCATAGAATTTTGAGACATACCTTGCTTATGTATGCATACAAAGTATTGGTTGTTCGTCAGATCTTACCTAAAGATCACACTAGTAACCTTAATTATTGTAATTTTTTTCAAGAAAATTTAAATAATGACAAAATTGTAGATCTATGTTTCTTTACTGATGAAGCATGGTTTCATTTAAGCGAATTTGTAACTAAACAAAATTACTTTAACTAAAGTGCAAGACGAGGCTGCTGCACATACAACTCGTGAAAATTTAGCGCTTCTAGAACATTACATCAAGTTACAAGCAGTGGGGTTTGGCCAGAGCAATCATCAGACCTTACTCCGTTAGATTTTTATATTTTCGGATTGGTAAAAAATGTAGTACATAAGACAAGCATTAATAACTTAAATGACCTGATAAATAAATTTACAATGAAATGTAATGAAATAACACTAAATGCATAATATTTAGAATATTTTTGACAACATGAAACGTCGTATTGCATTATGAATTCAACAGAATGGTGCCCATTTTGACCACTTTTCATAAATTGTAATTAATTAATATGTCTACAAATAAATTATTTACCTTAGTTGTTTGATTAATATCCCATCTTTAAAGGGTTCTCGTTAAATAAATTAATAATCTAATTGTACTTGTTATTAAGTTCATCACCACATCGCACGATGATAAGTTTTGACATTGACGGGTGGATAACCTTTATACGATTTAATCTATACCCGCGGAAGATCATAATTTATAGGAGAAATTTATGGATGACAATTTTGTACGTGGTTTAATAATAACTTGCGGATGATAATTTGATGGACATCACATTTTTTTCAGGCGAGGCTTGGTTTCATCTAAGTTGATATATCAATTCCTAAAATTTTCGACACTGGTCATCCATAATCCACATGTTTTTATTGAAACTGACATGCATCCACAGGTGTTTGGTGTGCAATATTATGAAGAAGAAGAATAAGTCCAATTACCTTCCACGATACAATAAATGCAGAACGATGTAGAACACTTATTTTAGAACCGTTTATTAGACAACAATGAAAGACAATTTGGATATTTTCAGCAGGATGGTGTTACTACTCACACCACACATGCTACAATTGAATTCCTCCAAAGCACGGATTATCGGATGGTTCACTTAAATGAGGGGTTTTGCCGCCTAATCTACCTAATGCAGGCGCACCTAGACGGCGCCACGGTGTTAGAAACAAGAGACCTAGAAGTAAATTTGAATCATGACTTTAACCGAGTAATTGAGATGTCGCTACTACTGTGCTGTCACTTTATGCAAGCGCGTACAGGCCGTTAACCAACAAATTTTGTGTGTGTTGCTAAACATTATTTTTCTTATTACTACTTAGTTAGTGGTGTTATAATCGTACCGTAAGTTCTGTAAAGAGTAATATGATAATTTTATTAAGTTGACATAATGCATTTTTAGACTTAATATATGGATAGAAGCTGGTGCATTGTATGTGCGCCGTACAAGCAAGAAGCAAGAGCGATGCATATTTTTCGAGAATGCGAACAAGTAACTAATGGCACTAATAGTTGACATATAACCCGAAGGTGAGCTGGAGATTTTTTGTTTGTAGTTCTGATTCTAAGTGCAACAAAGACCACCTAGTTGTAGCAAGGATTTTGTTGGTTTCCGATTACACCAATTGAAGTTTGCAATTATTAGGAGTATAATATAAGTGAGAATAATTGTAGTTGAGATGTCAGGCGATTTTTGACAAAATGATTAGTATACATTATAAAGGACCTCTAATTGAACAACTTTTTCTTACAAGATTATCAATGCAAATGTAGGGAAATGGAGATAAAAAATAAATTAGGTACTCACCGAGTTAATCTTGCAGGTTACAGCCCATGTGAGATATCCCATATAGAGCATTGAAATAATGAAAATTGCAATAAATGATGTTTATTTAAGCTCACAACACAACAATTACCTTTGATTTCCACGTTCTTTGATTGAATTTTAGCAAAATTGTAAATACGAGATCACATGATATCAGCTGTTTTTGTTGACATTTGATGGTGCTTTTAAAATCGCAGAAGTCATAAGAAAACATACAAATTGACCTAAATTGTGTGTGATTATGTGAAATAAACATCAATTATAGTGATTTTCATGATTTCAATGATCTATATGGGATACCTTACATGATATGTAACCTGCAAAATTGACTTGGTCAGTACCTAATTTATTTTTTATCTCCATTTCTCTATGTTTGCATTGATAATTTTATAAGAAAAAGGTGTTCAATTAGAGGTTCTCTATAAGGTACACTAGTCGCCCGACACCTCAACTGCAGTTTAACCCTATGGGTGTATAAGAAAGCCTTTAAACTACACGAAAAACTTACTACTTGTTTTTAAGTTTCTATATTATGTTTTTTCACAAGCAATCAATCCATGTTTAGCAGTGTTAATAGAAACTTCAGATTTCTTGGTACAGAAGCATTTATGGTTTTTCCTAATGATTTTCCTGTGCAGTTTCCTATAATGAAAATGTGCCTTTATACTATCGTTGATATTTGTTAGTATACAGTTGTAATTATTATATTTTATTATTCAGGAGCGAAACTTGGCAACAGCAAATGGGCATGAAACCTGTGCTAGATGCCAGTACAACATGTAATAAGAAACTTTGCAGCCTACATTTTGACACAACATACTATGCACACCCTCATTCAGTACACCTCAACAGAAATGCAGTGCCGACACCCCATCCCATGAGGCCACCCACGGAGCTTAAGGCAGCCATATCATTGGAAGTCTCATTTGTTTTACGACAACAATAAATTAACCAATTTGGTGTTAGTTATTGCAGGTTTAATTTTTTTGTTTTCTTCTATAGCCATGTAATTAACATTATTTAGTTTTTAAGCCCTAATTGTCACTCTTTTAATTATATATTGATGAAAAGACGTCTACTAAATTTGTTTATGTCACCTTATTTTATGTTCATCATTTATGTAATACAAGATTTTGTAAATGGTGGTAGTAAACATGGGCTTAAGTCATTGTGTATCTATCGGGTTTAATTACCTACTTTGTAGTATTTTGAGTAGGTACTTGTACTTTTCAACAGCAATTCTATCTTATTGTTAAAACTATCTTTGTAGTAATATATGTTGAACACTTGTGAAATATAGAAATAGTAATACAATAAAACACCTTTTTCACAAAATATAGTTTAATAACTAGATGCCACATTTTGTGTGCACTGCACACATCGTCAGTAGTAACTGTTATTACTGACGATGTGTGCAGTGCACACAAAATGTGACATCTAGTTATTAAACTATTTTTTATGAAAAAGGTGTTTTATTCTATTAATAAAAATATATTTGTTAGTCGAATATTCTACTTTTGGTAGATTATGCTATTGTTCGTTAGTTTATTTTTGTACTGGTAATTTAACTAAAACACATGTTGGATGTTGGTTATAATTTTTCAATAGTAATCATAAATGTATACCTTTTCTACTTTGTAGTATTTTGAGTAGGTACTTGTGCTTTTTCAACAGAAATTCTATCTTAATGTTAAAAATATGTTTGTTAGTCGAATATTCTACTTTTGGTAGATTATGCTATTCTTCGTTACTTTATTTTTGTACTGGTAATTTAACTAAAACATACGTGTTATATGTTAGTTATTAATATTCATAAATGTACTTTGTACCTTTTCTACATAGCAATATTAAAGTGTAATTATTTAAGTAATTCTTTTCTTTAAAACGTTATTGTGTGGTTACAGCATTGTAATTGAATATTGTACTGCATACTGTTTTCCTTAGCAATGATTCCTCATTACTACGGGAACTAGTAAATAGTATGCAATTTGATGACAGTGTTGTGATCATGTACCGCGAGATCAAAAATTATATTGAAAAAGGTTTGCTATGGAATGTACAAGTCTGTCTTAAGTTTTATCATTAAGTGTCACACTGCATTATATTTTCTCTTAAAATGACAAATATTAATGACAGTATGACACTTAATGATATAACTAACTTAAGACAGATTTTTACATTCCATGGCAAACCTTTATCAATATATTTTTGATCTCGCGGTATTAAACCCTAATTTTTAATAAACTTAATTTTGAATTTCCCGCTACCAAATACATTTTGAATCGCCCGCTATTTGCTTAGTGTTATTGAAAACTGTAATTTTTTGATGCCAGCGCCTTCTATATCGGCCTTCACGCAATACAAACCGCGGATAAAAATTTTGGCTTGACTGCGCCATCTGATTCTAATCTGTGCTCCAAAGATATTTTAATAATAACCGGCTGACTAGCAGAAATAGATGACATAGATCATGAATTTTTTTCTTTTTGAGGTATTTAAAGAACACTGTCATTAAAACTGCACTACATATATTACCAGAACTACAAGATGCTATTATAAATGCTGTTAACAGTGTAACAGAAGAAATGGTTCCAAATGTTTTCAATTCTCTAAAAAGACGATCTTTGCATTAAATTATGTGTTATATGTAAAAACGATTTTTGTGTTAAATTATTTTTAATAAAGATATTTTCAGTTACTGAATGTATTTCTTGAGTTTTTAAAGAAGTATTTATTTATTTAACAAAAATTATTGAAAGTATATCATTCGTAAAATAATAGATGTCGCACGGACGAAATACAATTCGGAATATGATATATGCGGCAAATACACCGTAACTATGAAGCGGAACGGTCAACTTTTTACAATCTCTCTGTAGATTAACATCATATCACTCGTAAGAGGAGCATTTACCAACTGCATCTGGACAAATATAAACTTATGCAACTTGTATTACTAGCAGGACGATAGACGCAAGGGGGTGTGAGTAGGTGGAGCTAGACGATACTCGGGTTTCGATAAGAGCGCTTCGGTTTTATTCACAGATTCTGTCGCTATGAAGATCGGGAAAAGACGCTCTGTTCTGAAGGAAAAAAAAATGGCGGTTCTAAACTGGTTAATTTAATAGTAATAATAATTAAATATGGCTACCTTCAAGTAGGCTAAGAGACAATTTTTATTTTTAAACGTTTTCAGAACAATTATTAAAAATTACGCGAAACAGCTACAGTGGGTTGAAAATTTTAATATGTAGGTACATAAAATTAATCGCCAAATATTTAAATTCTGAAATCTACTCGCATATTGGTACCTATTATGTACTTAGTTAAACAAAATCAAATTAACAAATATCAAAATAAAATAAAATTGTAGACTAAAAATTACTTATGTTGTTTTTTGATTTTTCATTGCACTTGCATATTTACTTTTTATGATTTGTTGATTTTTTATAATAATTCGATTTCCGGTTGCCCATCTGTTATATACACTCCAGTATTATATGTACTGCATTTCTTTCTTATTGCAAAAACTGCCTGTCGTTCGGATTCAAGTCTGCAATATATTATGTATATATTATGGTATTATGTACTTAGTTAAACTAAATCAAATTAACAAATATCAAAATAATGTAAATAAAATTGTAGACTAAAAATTACTTATGTCGTATTTTGATTTTGCATTCGACTTGCATATTTACTTTTTTGTTTTGCTGATTTTTTATAATGCAATTTCCGCTTGCACATCTGTTATATACACTCCAGTATTATAGGTACTGCATTTCTTTCTAATTGCAAAAACTATCAGTCGTCCGGATTCAAGTCTGCAATAGCCGACCGATTCCGATAGATTTGGGTCTTCGCTAGGCCCGGGAGAGATACCGTAAAGTGGGGATACATGATGGAGTTGCTTTGAAAAACACTTGCCTGAAATGTGTGTGACAATGTTTAGTATTTTCAATTTTTTATCGTAAAATATTATTACATAAATTTGATTTTTTTTATATCGTTCATTAAATGTGCAGCTGGGGCGTAGAGGTTGTTTTTTCTTTTGTGTATCAGCCTTAGTTAGTAGATATTAATCAACTGTATGCATTTTTGTAGTTATTTCTAAAACACATAACTTTTTTAAGGAAATAAATTAATACAAAAATCGCCTTGACATTATAAATTTATGCCTTTTGCATCGCTAACCCAAATTTGAGATTCTAAAATTACAAAATAAATTTAAAAAAGGCAAAACGGCGATGCTTTACGGGGCCATAGTTTTCGATAGGTAAACGCTCCTCTTAACGCAATACCCTTTATTTGATTATTCTCTCTACTATTTTTATATCTCTCTTGGACACTTATATTAAATGTAAATATTAATTGAAATACAGATATTAGTTCGATATTTATTTAGCTGCTTTTACTTTCTTATACGCAGTATAAGGAAGTATTGTGATGATGAAAATTTTCGACCTCGAGATTTTTGCAGATGTCCACGTTTTGAAGTCCCCTGATACCAAAAAAGTGGTTTTAAAAAAAATGTCTGTGTGTCTGTGTGTGTGTCTCTCTGTGTGTGTGGGTGTGACCACGATAGCTGTCAAACCGCTGGAGATATCAATTCCAAATTTTGTATTTACGAATATAATCTCCCTCTTGAGAACTGATTAGATTTTGAGCAAAATCGGCCGACCGGAAGTAGTAGTTTACTTCAGTGAAAAAATCGAAATTTACAAATATTTCGTCAATTACTAAGTTTAGACTAATTTATAAAGAATTCATAAGTATTTAGAACTTAATTTCCAATATCTTTTATATAAAAAAAATTTCAAAATTCGGACCGGAAGTATCACTTTTACTCTTACCGAATAACGATTTTTTGCAAATATGTCGTAAATTATGCATTCTATAAGCATTTATGAAGAGTACAAAAGTATTTAGAGTTGGATTTGGAATATTTTTTGTATAAATGAAATTTCAAAATTCGGACCGGAAGTAACACTTTCATACGTATAAGAAAGTCGTGTGGTGGCCACACCTCATTTTTTCTAATTATCTACAATTGTAGGATACCTATACCTGTTATTTGTATGACAGATTTACCTATGAGAATATATAATAATAAAATTTTCGGTCAAGATTTCTTTCCGTGCCCGTGAAATTTTTCAAAACTTGAGCCTTTTATAACCGTGGGCGTACTTTGGTGTGAGATATTAGACAGTTACACGCTTTTGCGGCGAGACTTGCAGGCTCGTTGCTACTCTATGGACCAATATATTCTTCTGGGCATAGTTGCCGCCCCTTCATACTATTTCATCGCCTCGTTCCTTTAGTTACCCTTTTGGGAAAACAAACCTATATCCCAACATGAGCGTCTATTTATACTGTTAGCAGAAAGGTAAGGTATGTATTTTTAAAGTTTCGCAGAGCACAAAGAAATATAGCAATCTTATTTGAGATGTTTTGGATTGTGGATAATACATCTCTCTTCTTCACTGTTATCATCAAATTTAAAGTTATAATTTTTACCGAAAATTAATGAGGTTTATAGTTTAGTATTGACTTTATAGACTTATCGTAGTACAATTTGTGTTCGATAAAATTCAGTTGCAATTTGAAATAGATATTGTCAATTACATTTGAGTTTCACAACTACATATATGAAGAAGGTAACATCACTGATGTGTATTATTTTTTATTGGCTGACGCATAACACAATATAGTTATTGAATTAACATTAACTAAGGTAACAGTGGATGCTCAAGTTACGTTTTACTTTCTTATAAGTAGTATAAGGAAGTATTGTGATGATGAAAATTTTCGACCTCGAGATTTTTGCAGATGTCCACGTTTTGAAGTCCCCTGATACCGAAAATGTGGTTTTTAAAAAATGTCTCTCTCTCTCTCTCTCTCTCTCTCTCTCTCTCTCTCTCTCTCTCTCTCTCTCTCTCTCTGTATCTGTATCTCTCTCTCTCTCTCTCTCTCTCTCTCTCTCTCTCTCTCTCTCTCTCTCTCTCTCTCTGTATCTGTATCTCTCTCTCTCTCTCTCTCTCTCTCTCTCTGTATCTCTCTCTCTCCGTGTGACCACGATAGCGGTCAAACCGTTGTAGATATCAATTCCAAATTTTGTATTTACGTGTATAATCTCCCTCTTGAGAACTGATTAGTTTTTCAGTTAAATCGGTAGAACCGGAAGTAGCAGTTTACTTCGGCGAAAAAATCGAATTTTGCCAATATTTCGTCAACTACTAAGTTTAAACAAATATATAAAGAATTCATATGTACTTAAAATTAAAATTGAGAATAATTTTATTTAAAAAGTTTTCCGAAATTCCTACCGGAAGTAGGTCTTTTACACTTATCGAAAATCAGTTTTTTGCGAATATTTCGCAAGTCATGCTTTTTAGACAAGTACGTTACGGGTATAAAAGTATTTAAAACATAATTTTCAATATTTTTTGTATAAACAAAATTTCAAAATTCAGACCGGAAGTACCACTTTTACTCTTATCGAATAGCGATTTTTTGCAAATATGTCGTAAGTTATGCATTCTATATAAATTTAGCAAGAGTACAAAAGTATTTAGAACTGGATTTGCAATATTTTTTGTATATATGAAGTTTCAAAATTCGGACCGGAAGTAGCACTTTTACCCTTAGCGAGGAGCACTTTTTTGATAATATCTTGCAAAGTATGCATTCTATAGAGATTTATTAAGAGACTAGAAGTACTTAGAATAGGATTTTGAATAATCTTTGTAAAAAAAATTCTTAAAATTCTATAATTTGAAACGCTCATACGTATAAGAAAGTCGTGTGGTGGCCACACCTCATTTTTTTTAAAATTAAAGTACAGTTCATTTCAATCAAATATTCTGATTCTTTCAAACCAGAGGCCATCTAAAATTAACTATTTGTTCAAACCAACTTGAATTAACTAAAGTCAAGAGTTGTGGTAAATTAAAACAAAGTAAATGCTTGTCGTGACTTAAATATAGAAATAAAATACAAACATATGTTTCAGATTTATACTATATTTAAATTAAAAACACAAGAGCTGTTTCGCTACACTGTAGCTTCTTCAGGTGATAACAAATTCTAAATTATTACAATCTGAGAACAACTCTATTATATATAGACAAATATAATGACAACATTAACAAATAACTCTAAAATATTTACAAAGGGTAATTTAAATGTATTTACTTAAAGAGGACAGCTTTCTTAATTATGTCGGCAGTTTAGGAAAGGGGACCTATATTATTACTAAAAGGATTAGGGAAAACCTAAGAACTAGAAAGATATAGATTTAATAAAGGCGATTGATTCAGATTTACTTTCTCGTTTAATAAATTGTCTGAATATTTCAGTTTGTTAATTTCCATACATTCGAGTAAATCTAATTTTCTACTTTTGTTTTGTACATGAAGAATGTCGAATTTATCATTAAAACAATGGTCGTATTCAATCAAATGATTCGCATAAGCTGAGTCGTTGTTTTTATCAGTGTACGCAGAAAAATGAATAGCTATCCTTTTTTTAAAAGCTCTCCCAGTCTGACCTATATATCCACAATTTTTAACCTATAAATTCCAGATTTATTGTCTCGTGTCGTTTCTTTTTTTGTTGTTTTTAATGTATTTAGCTAGGTTGTTATTTGTTCTAAAAGCAATATTAATGTTGTTTTTCTAAGTAATTTCATAAGTTTATCTTGTTCATGACCTAAATAAGAAAATGCTTTAAACGTCTTGATCGTATTGTCTTTGGTAGTCGGATACACCTCTAGTAACGTTTTATTAAACAATTTTTTGGTTATTAATTTGTCTATTAAATTTGGGTTGTATCCATTGTTTTTCGCAGTTTGTTTTATAATATAGTACTCTTTGTTATAGTCATCTATCGACATTGGAATATTAATTAACCTATCGATCATACTGTGATAAGCGGCTAATTTGTGTGAATGAGGATGATTTGATTTATAATAAATAGTATAGTCCGTACCAACTTTCATGAGCTAAAATTCGTGTAAGACCGCTGCGTCATTTCTTGGAATAAAGCCGACGGAAGGCTCTACCTCGCCTAGATATTTGCAAGCAGTGGCGTGCCTTGTTTTTTTTTTGGTATTTTGTTTTTGGCGAATATTCAGAAAGTATAGAATGGATCTTCAGCAAGTTTTGTTTGTTGTAAGAAATTAAATCACGATAAATAAAGCGGGTAGGCCAGCGTCGACTTTTTGTAATAAAACTAATTTCAAATTATATATTTTTATTTATTTGACAGAAAGATAAATATAATAATAATAATAAAAGATAAATGTGATGATACAATTTAATAATATACACGTTAGCATAAAAAGGAAGTGATAAACAAATACATACTTAATTGGATAACCTCCACAGCCCCTTAATCTGATAAATTTTCGAAGTCAGTGTCATTAGATGTTTCACTATCAGAATCTGTTATAATTAAATTTTCTGTCGGCACATCAACTCGAATCTCATGTTGTAAGTAATTGTCTTCAGCTTGAACAACATGTCGGTAACACTTTATCCAGTCTTGATCATTAACCGAAACAAATTCTTCTTCTGTCAGAGTCTTCACAGTGTCTAGTTTAAACGAGACATTTTTCTTTGCTACGTTATTTTTTACTTCAGCCCATATCATTTCGATCGGATTTAAATCGGGATGGTAGGATGGAAGTCTTAAAGCCACATGCCCATGTTCTTCTAACAGTTTATCGAATTTGTAAACAATATGTTGTCGTTTGTGATACTTTATTATTTCATATAACTGTGGCTTATGTAAATTCGTCGAAAAAGGTATATTTTTGCTTGTCAGCCATTCTATCATATCTGCTTTTCTTGAGTTGCTGGTAGGTGGTTTTTGTACTTGTATATTGTGATATGATGCATTATTAGAAACAATAACAGAATTCGGGGGAAGATTTGGAATTAGCTTTACCGTAAGCCATTTCTCATAATTTTGTGAGTTCATATCGTCGTGGTAATCTCCGGATTTGGTTCCAGATTTAAAAATCAATAAACAGTTAGGTATGAAACCCATTTCACCACCGGCGTGAAGAATAACTAGTCGATTGCCTTTAGATATGGTTGATAACAAATCATTAGTGCTATTGTCTCTCCAACTGCTAGGACTAGTATGGCCAGGATGAATGTAAGTTTCATCTAAAAATACAATTGGCTTACCTTGACTTCTATAATATTTAATTTTGTCGAGATAATTCAGTCTCAAAGCACGAATATCACTCTTCTCTATTAGCAATCCCCGATTGTTCTTACTTATCCTCCACTTGAATCCCAGTTTTCTAAAAATTCTATGCAGGGAGGTACGTTTGCCGGAGAAGTCGTATTCCGCACTTAACTTTTCTTGCAGTTGAGCTAAAATAACTCGACAATGTTCGGTTTTATGAAAATTGTAAATTATATTTCTAATGTCCGTTTGTTCCCATGGTGGTATGTCAGTTATTGTACATTTTCTCTTGCGTTCCTTGGGAGAACTGAATTTTATTTTACCATCACCGTTCTTTGTATCTTGCAAAGTGACACCTTCACTGATGATCACAACACAATTTTTTTAGTTCCGTTTTATTTTTATTTGGAAAAATTGTCTTTACATAATTATATAGGGGAAGGACGGGTAAGATGACGATGGTAAGCTTATTAATTTCTTTTTTCTGCGTGATTTCAATATAGCGTCTTGTTTTTTATCTAAGAGTCATCATTCTATATTCAGATTCTAAACATATTTTCCTTACTTTAGTATTTCTAAATTTACCTATTTTTTTGTACCTTTCTAATTTAGATATCAAAATCGTCATCTTACCCTCATGTGCGGGTAAGATGACTTTACTAGGTGGGTAAGATGACGAAAGAACAATAGAACTCTTAAAAATATACTTTATTATCTACTTGTCTTGACAAAAGTCACAAACATATGCTTTGCGTTTAGATTCAATTGAGGTCAGACCAGTACAGGCTGCATGCGCCCACTTCTTACACAAGAAACAGGCATACCAGACCTCATCTTTACCGAAATCATTGCAAATTATGCAAACGTCTTCCATATCCATCACATAATCGTTATCATCATCTTCTTCCATATAACTGATTGATAGGGAAGAATCAGAGGATTCCTTGTCATCATCAAACGTTATTTTTCTGACATGCTTCTGTTTTCGTCTCTTTAGGGTCTCGTTATTTTCTTGCTTTTCAGTTTTCTTCTCTTCTCTTTCGATTTTTCTCTTTCTTCTCTTCTATGGTTTGTTTCTCAGCTTCTTTACTTTCTAAGGCATTCTTCACAGGAGTGCTAGTTATATGCAATGACGGTAGCTTCTTTCTTTGTATTTTTTTTCCCTTTAGAAGCAGTAAGAGGCAAAGGAGGTAGACCAAATGATTTAACATTAGACGGTCCAGCTGCCGCACTATCCAAGGTAGCCGAGAAAGTATTTTGAGCCACCTCGGTGTTCAGATTCGCTGAATGAACATCATGATGTGACTCTGATTCTTCAGTGGCTATAGTCGGCAATAATGTGATGTCATAAGACGATTCGGTTGTTTCTCTGTCTACGTTTGCCGAAGCTTCGAATGACTTCTCTGTAGTCATTGACGGCTCAAAGTCAGAATCATCAAATATTTGAGAATTCAGTGGAACTAGGCCACTTGCTTTAAAACCTTGTACAGCATTGTTTATTGTGGCAACCTTGCCATAAGCCACGTTAAATATTTTGGCTACATCTTTAATGGTAATGACTTGTCCTGGATGTTGCGACAAATAGTCATTGCATGCCCGGCTATAAGCGGTTTTAAAAGGTCCGTAAAAAGAAACATCCAGCGGTTGCATGTGATGGCTTGTGTGGGGAGGAAAACCCAACACAGTAATATAGTTTTCTCGACATAAATTCACTGCTCGTAGAGTAACGTGCGAAGAATGGTTGTCCATAAACAGCAAAATTGGACTTTCCTTAGAAGGTCTTACATTTTTTATAAAATGCTGTAACCATTGGAGAAAAGACCCAGCGTCCATCCACCCTGACCCATTGCACACGCCCAAAGATCCCAGTGGTGCATCGTTTAAGAAATGCTGATGCCATCTGACTCTTGGAAAGAGGAAGAACGGAGGAACATAATGGCCAACAGCACTAAAACAGCACGCCACACTCACATTTGTACCCTTTTCAGCAGAAGATACTTTGATGACTCTACGGGTTCCTGTTGGACTTAGCACGTTCGGTGTCTTAGTTGGCACCGTAGGACAGCCAGTCTCATCTACATTGAAGATTTGATGAGGAGCGTAATTTATTTTGGCTAAAATTTCTTCATATTGCTGTGACCTCGCAAACTTGTAAAATAAGAATAGTTTTAGAGATTGATTTAAGAATTAGTTTAAGCTTAGAAATAAAAATAAAAATAAGAAAAAGTCCTATTTAGATATTATTGAGTAAAACTATGCAACAAGAACTACATGAAGGTATACAAAGTTGCATACTCATAGTCAAATTTTTATTATTCCAGTAAATAATGAAATATGCAAAATAAAGTTTATTAAATAAATATAAAAACAAAAGATGTAGAATAAAAATTTATTAAATAAAGAAATATATGAAATAAAGACAAAATAAATATAAGTAATATATTTCTTTTGTAGAAAAGATACACAAAAAGTATGGTTTACATATCAAAAGAAAGAACCTAATTTTATACAATGCGTAAACATTGCTTTAAACATTCTAAATAATGGACCGCTGTTTAAGTCAAAAAGAGAAATGAAGGCAAACAATAGAGAAAGAGTTATGTTAATGGATGGAACAATTAAGAGAATGAGTCATGTGAAAGCAATAGAATTATATGAAAAAAATGAAATACGATATGCAAGAAATATAAATGAGTAAATTATTGTAATTTATATGCATAAGGCAATAAAATGTTATGAAAATGTTTATGAAATAAATAGTATTAAAGAATAAAATTTACCTTAGCTTACTACTAGACTAAGAAAAAGGATATAAAAATATGTAAAACATAGAAGCAATCAGCAGTGACATATTTTTGTATTTAAAGGTAATTGATATCACAAATAAAAAGGTATCTGTGTTCATGATTTGTTCGTAACACAATGCTTCAGGGACTGAAAACAGACGTGTACGGTTGAATGACCTACAAAAAACAACAAAATATATAAAACTTGTGTAAAGTCTATTGCAGATTGACATATCACCAACAGAAAGATCTTGGTTAGAAGATAGAGAGGCGGTGGAGAAACAGACGTGTTCTACAGGGACAGGCAGTACGGGAAGAAAAATAATGGTTATCTTCAACATGTTTCCCATTTTGCCAAGGCACAATCTGGCTAAAAGAAAAGTAAAAATAACATTAATAAATGGAAAGAAAAAATATGTATCGAACAATGAACAAGGTAATAGGTTCATTGACGAGTACAAAGAAGGATGGTATTAGTGACAAGAATAAACCTACCGTTGGGAATGATGTGCAAAGCAGGGGAGATCTTTGAATTGGAAGGTTATGTTGACGTTTAAGAAAAATTGTGAACTGTCAGAACAAAATGTGTATGTGTGCGTGTATCAAGGCGGCAACATATGGGCAGCGATTTTACGGGAAAGTGTATTCCAGTACCAACCTAAACATGGACTAGAGGGCGCAATGGTCAACATGGTTTATTTTTGCCGCTATAAATACGAAGACAAGATTCGACAGGTAGACTTCTGATAACACCTCCGAGAGGTGAACTTCTCAAAACACTTACAAAAGGAAGGTCTCTTAAAGTTTTTAATTGTTATATTGTAGTTTTTCATTATTTCTTCAACACATATAGTCACAGTAATTTATTTTATTTAATACATTTGAATTCATTTGAAGCGTTCATAATGGACATTCAAAATAGATTTTTTGATAACAAGTAAGTTTATTATTTCTTTTGAAAATGAAGTTATACGAGTTGTTGGACAGACATTGATTTTTACGTGCGAATGATTAATCAATGTATTGTTGGACAAAAAATAGACAAGTAAATAATTTATCCTGTAAGGTTTATTTTAAATTTATATAGTTGGAATTACAACCAAATAGGATTAATGGTGTTGGTCAGTTGGAGAGATGTTACGTGAAAATGAGCATTTTCTTCATCGTATTGTCTAGACATCATTAATTTCTTTCAAATTAAGCGAATAATAAATTAGAATTTCACAAGGCATAGATTAAGAGCTCGATACAACACGTGCAAATGGTTGTCTAAAGCAATTAATTGAAGCCTATACATAAATATTATAACGTCGATAAGTATATTCATAAACGTACAATAAAAGTTTACATTTGTTTATTTGCAGGATAAATATTTATTTTGTTTGGTAGAATAAATAAATAAACAAAAGATTTACATACATTACAACCGGCATTAGGTATAAATGATATGAGCATTTTTCAATTATGTATCTTGTTTAGAGCATAAAGGTGTGTATATAAAGGAAACTATACTTTTGAATCTTTAAATTACAAAATAAAAAAAAATACATGATTATGTTGAATAGACATACAGTTTTTTTTTTGAATAAAACTATTACCTTTTCCCAATTATGAACAAGAGAAAAATCATCAGCTAAGAAGAAGGAACCACAAACATTGCCAGGACCCACAATAGTTATAAGGTACATGACACAACAATATAAGATAAAACACAAAACCAATTATAAGTTCTTGGTGTGTAAAGAATAATTTAAAGAGTATAATGTGTACAAAAGACTATACCCTACGTGTGGTAATACACACAAAAGTATGTTGTTACAGCATATAAATTATATGGCAATATTGTTATTTAAAATAAATATTTATATGCCACAGCATTAATTTAAATAGCGCCCAACGTGGGGCAATAACATTATTTATAATAAATGTGAATAAACATATTTATATGCTACAGCATAAATAAACATTTATTTATGTCACAGCATTAATTTAAATGGCGCTCAACGTAGTGGGGCAATGTATTCCTTTTTCTTGTTGTTTATTAATCATGTATTTATTTAACGCCCAAAATAGAGAGGCAATGCATTATTTTTTATAATTGTTTAAAAGAAAAAAATATATATATATATAATTAATGTTGCTTAATATAGTGGAGCATTGTATTCATTTTCTCATTTGTCAATAATTATTTACATAACATTTAACGTTGTGAAGCAATGCAATTTTTGTTTTTTTAATGTTTAAACAAAAAAATAATAATTTATTTTGTACAAATAATGGGTACAAAGTTTGTTTCATTTTTTTTATTTATTAGTAAATAGAATAATTATTCAGTGTCCAAGTTAGAGACAGATTACCTTAATTTTCATTTACTGGTGAATTTCTCTTATTTAGAAAGGGATAAAGAAAGAGGAATAGTATTTAATTAGATAAGTTTAGTTATTAATTTATAAGTTAGAAATAGAATAAAAATGGCAGAGAAGGATAAAAATGATGGTGAAGGTTCACAGTTCACTAAATACAGGGACAATCGTCCGGTATCTTCTGATTCAGAGTCAGATAAACCTGAATCAGAGGATCAAACACTTGATAGCAACGTACAAACAGAAAGCATCAGTAGCATAACTGGTGAACAAAAAATTGAGAATCTTTTCAATAAACTATTCAGTAGAATAGAAGAAAATGATAAGAATTTAAATTGAAAACTAGAAGAAAATAATTTGAGTATAAATAAAAAATTTGAAGAAAGCAATCAAAGATTAGAACAAAATAATTTGAGTATGAACAGGAAATTTGAGGAAAGCAATCAAAGATTAGAACAAAATAAAATAGAAATAAACTCAAGATTAGACAAGGTTCTCATGGAATTAAGAAAAGAAACTTTAGAGCTAAATGCAAAAGTGGAATTAAAGTTAGAACAGTCAGTGTCAACTTTAAATAAACAAATAAACATTAATGAAAAGAAATGTGAAGGTAAAGGCACATTCTTAATAAAAGAAATCAACGAAAGATCTGCCAAAACACAAGCTAGTTTCGATAAGGTAGATGAGAAAATAAATTCTCTTGAAAATAAAGTTAAAGGGAATAATGTGCAATATCAAGAGCAAATACAAGAACTTTCACACCAAGTGGAAGATTGTAAAATAAAATATGGTGTTTGTACGGACACAATGTTGACCCTACAAAACAAAACTTTAAACTTTGAAAACACTATAAAAGGGTTAGAGAACAAAGTACATGGGGTTAGTACACCTAGTGTATCTTTGACACAAATACTTGGTAGCGCAGAGAATATACCAAAATTCTCAGGATTTTACAAAGATAATCCAATGGCGTTTATGAGAACGATAAAAAACATACATGAGGGGAATATCTGATGAGATGTCAAAACTACATTTCATAAGAGGTTGTTTGAAGGATTATGCACTTCAGTGGTACGATATGATAATAGATGAAGTAGTGGATTTCAAAGAATTTGAGATTCGTTTTGTGAGACAGTACTGGGGACAGACTCAGCAGAGGAAGATTAGACACGATTTAGTGTTTGGCAAATACAGAGCTGGATCTTCTAGAGAAAACTACATCATAAGAAAATATTCTTTTCTTAAATACATCCAACCAACCATTGAAGAAAGTGATATTGTTTCTCAGCTAGCAGCACACTTTGACCACAACGTTACACAGGCGGTGGCACTTCAAGGAATTGATAACATTGAAGCACTCCTGGAACTGGTCAAGAGATTAGACGATGTGGATGAAAAGGGAAATAACAGGAGTTATGGAAATATCAAATATACAAACGATCCACCCAGAAATGATAATAATAACGACAACAATGGAAATAATCCACATATAAACAAGACACCTGGTTACAATCAAGATAAACAGTACAATAATAATGGGTACAATCAAAATCAGGGTAAAAGGAATTATGGAAACAACCCTAATACATATAATAAGCCAAGCTATGGGAACAATCCATATTCATACAATAAAACAAGAAACTATGAAAATGAGAGGGAGAAAGAACAGAATTATGAGAAGAAAGAAAGAAACCCTGAGAGGGAAAAAAGAGTGAACAATGTTCAAATAAGTGAAGAGAAAGAAGAAATAAGTACGAAGAAAAAAAATGAGGTGTGGCCACCACACGACTTTCTTATACGTATGAGCGTTTCAAATTACAGAATTTTAAGAATTTTTTTTATAGAAATTATTCAAAATCCTATTCTAAGTACTTCTATTCTCTTAATAAATTTCTATAGAATGCATACTTTGCAAGATATTATCAAAAAAGTGCTCCTCGCTAAGAGTAAAAGTGCTACTTCCGGTCCGAATTTTGAAATTTCATATATACAAAAAATATTGCAAATCTAGTTCTAAATACTTTTGTACTCTTGATAAATTTATATAGAATGCATAACTTACGACATATTTGCAAAAAATCGCTATTCGATAAGAGTAAAAGTGGTACTTCCTGTCTGAATTTTGAAATTTTTTTTATACAAAAGATATTGAAAATTATGTTTTAAATACTTTTATATCCGAAACGTACTAGCCAAAAAGGCATGACTTGCGAAATATTCGCAAAAAACTGATTTTCGATAAGAGTAAAAGACCTACTTCCGGTAGGAATTTCGAAAAACTTTATTAAAACAATTTTTCGCAAATTTAATTTTGAGTACATTTGAATTCTTTATAAATTTGTTTAAACTTAGTAATTGACGAAATATTTGCAAAATTCGATTTCTTCACCGAAGTAAACTACTACTTCCGGTCTGTCGATTTTGCTCAAAATCTAATCAGTTCTCAAGAGGGAGATTATATTCGTAAATACAAAATTTGGAATTGATATCTACAGCGGTTTGACCGCTATCGTGGTCACACACACACACAGAGAGACACACAGACATTTTTTAAAAACCACTTTTTTGGTATCAGGGGACCTCAAAACGTGGACATCTGCAAAAATCTCGAGGTCGAAAATTTTCATCATCACAATACTTCCTTATACTACGTATAAGAAAGTAAAACAGAATCAAAAGGTGCAATACCCAAGGATTCAAGACAACTACCGACAAATAAAGAATGGGTAAATTCTACATACTCAAATGCGACATCGTTGGATTTTTAGAAAGGCCAGTCAAGAAGAAAAAGAAGGTACAAAACGTATATAACTTTGACGATCTAAAGAAAATCACGACGGAATTACCACACATAACAATAAAAATAGGGAACGAAGAGATAGAAGCATTATTAGACACAGGAGCGCAATTATCTTTATTAGATAGTAGTATTATAGATAAAGACATGGAAAAGTTAGGATATTATATGCCTATAAGAAAAGTAAATTTAATAAATGCAAATAAGAAACACATCATTACTATAGATAAAGTTTTTTGTATAAATGTTAGAATAGGTAGTTTAAATTTATTAACAGAATTCATAATAGTGCCTAATTTGAACAGCAATTGTATTTTGGGGATAGACTTTTTAAGTCAATATGGTACAAAAATAAATATGGAAAACAAAACATTTCATATTAAAAATTCAATAATCTCCTGGTGTAAGGAAACACAGGAAGATGAGATATTAATTAATAATTTATATATAAATAATGCTGAACAAAATCTCACAAATAAAATGGATAGTAGTTTATTAGACAATAAGTGTGCACATCCTGTGAAGCATCGTCAAAGTGAGGACTTCACGCAATATAGGGATGGTACGAATTTAAATTGCGATAAACAATACATAAGCCATGTGAGCAATCTTGTCAGCAAGTATAAAGAGTTATTTGATAATAAACCTGGTTTAGCAAAAGGCTATGAACACAGGCTAAAGGTAGATGAAACACAACCTTTTAAAGTTAAAAATTATCCTGTCCCCAATAAATACAGAGAACAAGTCAAATTAGAAATTAAAGAAATGTTAAAAAATAAAATTATAGAAAGAACAGAATCAACATTTATAAATCCAATAGTAGTGGTAGTGAAGAAAAATACAGGCAATCAGAAAGAAACAAAATTACGCTTATGTCTTGATGCAAGGGGCCTTAACTCAAGGACCTCCCCTAATTTTGAAGCTCCGCAGATTATAGAGACCTTATTAACAAGGTGTACTGATGCAAGGTGGTTCACAAAAATAGATCTGAAGAGTTCTTTTTGGCTGGTACCATTACACAAGGACTCAAGGAAGTATTGTTCCTTTATGTTCAATTCATTAGTCTATTCGTATAGAGTCGTTCCGTTTGGCCTATCAACAGCGACAGCCGCTTTGGTTAGAGCCATGCAACAAATTTTAGATCCACACGAGGAGTACGTTTCTCATTATGTGGATGACATACTGATATTCAATAAAAATTTAGAGAATCACAAAGAATCAGTAGAAAAGGTTTTAAATACGTTAGCAGAAAACGATTTAAAAGTTAACATTGAAAAATGTGAATTTTATAAGAATAAAATAAATTATCTAGGATATATTATAGATGGTAAAACCATCACAATAGAAGAAGAAAAATTGGAAGCAATAAGAAAGTATCCCAGACCAAAGAACATAAAAATGCTCAGAGGATTCTTGGGAATGATAAATTATTATAAACATTTCATTCCGAAAATATCTGATCAAACATACATGCTTTTCAGAATGATAAAGAAGGGAGTGAAATTTAAATGGACTCCTGAAACTCTCAAAGCATTTGAAGAAGTGAAAGAAAATTTTTGCAAAGCATTAATAGTAAATTTACCCGATTTTAATGAAGAATTTGTTCTAAGATGCGACGCATCAAATAATGCAATAGCTGCAGAATTATTACAGATAAGAAATGGTGTGGAAAAACCAATCTGTTTCTTATCAAGGATTTTGAAAGGATACGAATTAAACTACACGATATCAGAAAAAGAACTTTTGTCTTTGGTTCATTCAGTATCCAAATTAAAATACTATTTACTGGGAAATAGCTTCTTAGTTGAGACGGATCATTTATCATTAATTTTCCTCATGAAGACCAGATTCAACAACTCAAGAATATATAGATGGTCACTTTTATTGTCAGAATATTCATTTAGAATAAGGCATAGAAAAGGCGCAGACAACATAGTTGCAGACGCATTGAGTAGAGCTCAAGGAGGGATAAAGCAGCAAAATGCATACCAAGTCAACAATTACAACTTGGATTATGCACCAGAAATATACAGTCGACAGAGCATTGAAGCATGTCAACAGACCGAAGAAATTCTAGAAATAAAAAGAAAAATACGAAGAGAAGGAGAATACAGAGGATACAATATAAGAAATAACATAGTATATAAGACTTTAGGTGATAAGAATTTAATAGTTTTAGATAGAAATTTAGCATTAAGTATCGTTAGAAATATACATAATAATTTAGGGCATCCTGGAAATAGAAAAACATTTCTTGTTTTCAGAGAGCAATTTTATTCTCTGAGAGACAAAAATTTAATTGCCACAGAGAATAGAAAATGTAGAGAATGTTTATTAGGAAAATATAAAAACAGAGTAAATCAGAACAGCATACACAGTATACAAGTAGAAAATAAACTTGATCTGGTAGCTGCTGATTTTCTGGGGAATTTAATATCAGGAGAGCAAGGATATTGCAACATATTTGTGATGGTAGACATTTTTACGAAATATGTAAAATTATATCCGACGAGAAGATATAATACTCAAATAGCAATAAATTGTGTGAATCAATTTATAAATGACCATGGACGGATAAGAAAATTACTGGTAGATAACGCTTCATACTTCAACAATATGAGATTCATTCAAGAATTGAGGGAGATGGACATAGAGGTAATTTTCACTAGCATAAGGCATCCACAAGCAAATCCTAGTGAGAGGTACATACAAGAAGTGACGAGGCACTTAAGAATGTTAACGCACGAAAGACACAATGCCTGGGTGCAATACATAGAAGAGGTGGAAAACAATATAAATTTCTTACCCAGTGTAACGACAAATATAAGTCCTTATACTTTAATGCATGGGAGACATCCACCGAGACCTTGGAATCAAGAGACACCAATCGTGGATGATATCGAAGAATTGACAAATCAAGGTAAACTAAGACAAGCAAATATTGCAGAAAAATACATGAGAACAGAAAATGAAAAGATAAGAAAACACAACTTCGTACCAAATTGGAGATCTGGTAGTGGTAAAAAACTACAGATTGGGAAGGAGGAATTTAAACAAGTGCGCAAAGTTGGACTTACCGTACAGTGGCCCGTATAGAGTAAATAAAATTTTGAGCGATGTAACGTACGAGCTACAGGAAATAGATAGCGAAAGGATCAAAGGAAAACATCACGTATCTATGCTTCATGATTATATAGACGTAGAAAATTAATAATCATTTGTGCGAGTTTTCACAATGGTTATTATATGTGTCGTTCATGCTTTAATAATCATTGTTGACGATTCACGACAAAATATAATAACCAAGGGATATGCTGTGACCTCGCAAACTTGTAAAATAAGAATAGTTTTAGAGATTGATTTAAGAATTAGTTTAAGCTTAGAAATAAAAATAAAAATAAGAAAAAGTCCTATTTAGATATTATTGAGTAAAACTATGCAACAAGAACTACATGAAGGTATACAAAGTTGCATACTCATAGTCAAATTTTTATTATTCCAGTAAATAATGAAATATGCAAAATAAAGTTTATTAAATAAATATAAAAACAAAAGATGTAGAATAAAAATTTATTAAATAAAGAAATATATGAAATAAAGACAAAATAAATATAAGTAATATATTTCTTTTGTAGAAAAGATACACAAAAAGTATGGTTTACATATCAAAAGAAAGAACCTAATTTTATACAATGCGTAAACATTGCTTTAAACATTCTAAATAATGGACTGCTGTTTAAGTCAAAAAGAGAAATGAAGGTAAACAATAGAGAAAGAGTTATGTTAATGGATGGAACAATTAAGAGAATGAGTCATGTGAAAGCAATAGAATTATATGAAAAAAATGAAATACGATATGCAAGAAATATAAATGAGTAAATTATTGTAATTTATATGCATAAGGCAATAAAATGTTATGAAAATGTTTATGAAATAAATAGTATTAAAGAATAAAATTTACCTTAGCTTACTACTAGACTAAGAAAAAGGATATAAAAATATGTAAAACATAGAAGCAATCAGCAGTGACATATTTTTGTATTTAAAGGTAATTGATATCACAAATAAAAAGGTATCTGTGTTCATGATTTGTTCGTAACACAATGCTTCAGGGACTGAAAACAGACGTGTACGGTTGAATGACCTACAAAAAACAACAAAATATATAAAACTTGTGTAAAGTCTATTGCAGATTGACATATCACCAACAGAAAGATCTTGGTTAGAAGATAGAGAGGCGGTGGAGAAACAGACGTGTTCTACAGGGACAGGCAGTACGGGAAGAAAAATAATGGTTATCTTCAACATGTTTCCCATTTTGCCAAGGCACAATCTGGCTAAAAGAAAAGTAAAAATAACATTAATAAATGGAAAGAAAAAATATGTATCGAACAATGAACAAGGTAATAGGTTCATTGACGAGTACAAAGAAGGATGGTATTAGTGACAAGAATAAACCTACCGTTGGGAATGATGTGCAAAGCAGGGGAGATCTTTGAATTGGAAGGTTATGTTGACGTTTAAGAAAAATTGTGAACTGTCAGAACAAAATGTGTATGTGTGCGTGTATCAAGGCGGCAACATATGGGCAGCGATTTTACGGGAAAGTGTATTCCAGTACCAACCTAAACATGGACTAGAGGGCGCAATGGTCAACATGGTTTATTTTTGCCGCTATAAATACGAAGACAAGATTCGACAGGTAGACTTCTGATAACACATCCGAGAGGTGAACTTCTCAAAACACTTACAAAAGGAAGGTCTCTTAAAGTTTTTAATTGTTATATTGTAGTTTTTCATTATTTCTTCAACACATATAGTCACAGTAATTTATTTTATTTAATACATTTGAATTCATTTGAAGCGTTCATAATGGACATTCAAAATAGATTTTTTGATAACAAGTAAGTTTATTATTTCTTTTGAAAATGAAGTTATACGAGTTGTTGGACAGACATTGATTTTTACGTGCGAATGATTAATCAATGTATTGTTGGACAAAAAATAGACAAGTAAATAATTTATCCTGTAAGGTTTATTTTAAATTTATATAGTTGGAATTACAACCAAATAGGATTAATGGTGTTGGTCAGTTGGAGAGATGTTACGTGAAAATGAGCATTTTCTTCATCGTATTGTCTAGACATCATTAATTTCTTTCAAATTAAGCGAATAATAAATTAGAATTTCACAAGGCATAGATTAAGAGCTCGATACAACACGTGCAAATGGTTGTCTAAAGCAATTAATTGAAGCCTATACATAAATATTATAACGTCGATAAGTATATTCATAAACGTACAATAAAAGTTTACATTTGTTTATTTGCAGGATAAATATTTATTTTGTTTGGTAGAATAAATAAATAAACAAAAGATTTACATACATTACAACCGGCATTAGGTATAAATGATATGAGCATTTTTCAATTATGTATCTTGTTTAGAGCATAAAGGTGTGTATATAAAGGAAACTATACTTTTGAATCTTTAAATTACAAAATAAAAAAAAAATACATGATTATGTTGAATAGACATACAGTTTTTTTTTTTTGAATAAAACTATTACCTTTTCCCAATTATGAACAAGAGAAAAATCATCAGCTAAGAAGAAGGAACCACAAACATTGCCAGGACCCACAATAGTTATAAGGTACATGACACAACAATATAAGATAAAACACAAAACCAATTATAAGTTCTTGGTGTGTAAAGAATAATTTAAAGAGTATAATGTGTACAAAAGACTATACCCTACGTGTGGTAATACACACAAAAGTATGTTGTTACAGCATATAAATTATATGGCAATATTGTTATTTAAAATAAATATTTATATGCCACAGCAATATGTAACAAAAATGATTCTATATTTGTTCTGTTAAAGGCTGCCAACCTCGCCGCCGAAGTAGCTTCTGGCTTTCTCAATGAAAACGTACATCTTGTCATAAAACTTTGAATAAAATCTTTCCCCGCCTCTTTACTTTCATTATTAAAGCGGTGAGGAATCTTCAAAGTTTCGCCGTAATCATAAACAATCTTCGAAAACTGTTCTCGGGTTACACCAAACGCCCTTTTATTTAGATCCTCTACATATTGCTTTAAGTTGTTCACTTGGTCATCGGTAAATGTGCACCTGAATCTTCCGCTATTAATTGGCATAGTCTCCTCAGTATATTTCTTGACATAGTGCCGCAAGGTAGCTTCCGGAAGATTGTATTGTTTGGCTGTACTATTCACCGACGCCCCACTCTTCACCTTCTCCACAGCCGCGGTCATTTTTTCCTTTGACCAACTTTGCCGGTTCGTCTTTCGTTGGTAAATTTTAACCATAATTATTCACTGCAAATTAAACATGACACTTTACGCTAAAATATAAAATAATTTGTCGGGTAACTTGTCGGGTAAGATGACGAGCTCGCTATCTTGTCCGCTTGTCGGGTTCGTCAACTTACCCTACACGACTACTTTTAAATAAATTTTACAACAGACAAAAATGTATACGTATTTTGAGAAGCGTCTATAAGCTATGGTCATACAATAATAATATCTTACATAAAATACTTACTGCGGAAAGAAAGCACTAATAACAAACAATCTACAGCTTGTTTTATAACGAACTAATTTTACAAGCGCACAGAGTCAAAACATTAATGGCGTCATCGCGCCACAAAACTATGACAAACTTTACTATCCTCGCACTGCAAAGTAAGAAACAATGTTGACACACGAGATACTTCTAAGACGTGGCGCTATCTATTTACCTTTTCCGAAATGAAACAATTCGTCATCTTAGCCGATTCGTCATCTTACCCGCCCTTCCCCTACGTTGAACACAATACCCTTACACTGGCTATTACACTCCTGTCGTTTATTTTTCGCCCCCATTGATTTATTTTAATTATAGGCGCACACTCGCAAGTCGCAACGATGCACAGGCTTTCAACGAAAATCGAATGCAAACAACGACATCAAACTAGAGTTATATGAATTGATGGCAATATATATATCATATTTGGTAACATCTGAGACACACTACAAATTAAATACCTATTACTCTGATCTATTTTAAATTGTTGATGTTCAGTTACAAAATGTCCCAGCTCCCTTTTATATTAATATACTGTTATATATAATAGGATTTAGACAACTTTAAATAGAGGAGCATACAAAAGATCTGTTTGGTCATTAAGTAATATTTCATCTGATTTATTATTTGTTTTAAAAATTTCTAACGCTTCTAAAAGGTTTAATTTTAATCCTTTATCACTGTAATGTTAAATTTTGATATTATTTTCTGAGAATGTGTAGTTATATTCTATTAAATGATTTGCAAAACATTGTAACATTATTATAACAGTATATTAATATAAAAGTGAGTTGGGAAATTTTGTAACCGAACATAAACAATTTAAAATAGATTAGAGTAATAGGTATTTAATTTGTAATGTGCCTCAGATGTTACCAAATAAGATATTATATTGCCATCAATTCATGTAACTCTAGTTTGATAATGACATGTAAAATGTTGAAACTGCAGTCACATAGTGATTAAAAATGAAGTGAAGGTATTTAAAGCTTAATTGAATGTTTTATTTTACTTATATCCAGTATCATGATTCTTCACAAAGTAACAGCCGAAAGTGTTATATATTTGTTATAATAATTGTACGGTGAAAGACCGCCGCCTATGCGTGCCTTATTCTACTCGAGGGTCGGGTCGATTCCAAGAAAGTGACGTAGCGGTCTTCCACGAATTTTAGCTCATGAAAGTTGGTACGGACTATAGTGTCGGTGTGTGATTCTTTATGGTAAATTGAAAAATCTATTTTGTCAATAACTCGTTTAAGTGTGAGGTCTAAAAAATGTATAATTCCATTAACTTCTTTTTCAACAGCGAAAGTAATGTTTTTATTAACTGAATTAATAAAATTAAAAAGACTATTTAATTGTCTATCTCTACCTGTGTATACTACTAATATATTGTCTACATATCTAAACCAGAACAACACATTCCTAGTTACTTTTATTTTCAAGGATCTTACATTCAAAATTATCCATAAGGATTTCGGGTAGTAGAGGAGAAAGAGGATTACCCATAATCAGACCTTCGTTACATTTATAAAATTTGTTATTGAATGTAAAATAATTTTGTTCTAAACAAACAGATAATAATTGTAAAATCTCATTTTTTATTACGGGGTTAGTTCTATTAAATTCTAGCATCTCTTTAACCCTATTGGAATATGGATTTACATCACGTGAAGGCCGAATCTATTGAATTTTTGACTTAAATATGTTAGATCGATGCTACGAGGAGTTTTTAATTTTTTCAATATATGTAGCCCGTACGCCTAATACATTTTTCAGATCTTTCGATTAGCTTGTGTATGCTGTCGTAATTTTTTTTTATGATGAAGCAGATATTGAATGGATGCTAAGAAGGAAATATTCCCGTCTGCATTTTGTTTGTCGATTTAAAGGGTGCTTCCTACACAGAAGAGTTTCACTGAAAGCTTTGGAAAGACTGCAAATTTCTTCCAAACTGAAAAGATTAATAAAAATGTCGATAAAAATGCACCGCCAGGATTAACAACAATACAAGCAGAGAATTTTAGATACGCAAAGAACTATGACAAGGAGATTCGCTGTTGACAACTTTGTTTACTTTGGCGCTACAAGACGTAATACGGCAAAGCGGTATAAGTAGGGAAGGAATGTTATTCTATAAAAGCAATCATTGTCTTGCCTACGCTGATGACATAGTGCTGTTAGCAAGTAGCAGAAAGGACACATCACAAAACAGCGTATAACAACTGCAAAATATGTGGTTCTGGAATTTAATAGGACTAAAACAAAATATACTAAACTTAAAAACAAGCATGAAATTGACATATGGCAAAGTTTGAAAATGTATAGTGAAACCAAACAGTGGGAATTCCAAGAGGTGGAGGAATATATTTATTTAGGTGCACTAATAACCAGTGATTGTAGCAATCACAAAGAAATCGAGTTGCGGATAGTGAAAGGTAATTATTGTGCGGGAGATTTAAACAGAATTGTAAAATCCATAGAAGTATATCGAAATCTTAAATTATAATATATAAGACGATATGAAGACCAAGTTTGTCTTATGGATGAGAGACCTGGACTGTAATCCATAGAAACAAGAGAAAATGGAGATTTGGAAAAGAAACATACTAAGGAGTATAGTTGGTGGCAAAAGAACCGAATATGGCTGGGAAAGAAAAATGAATTTAGAACTGTATCAACATTTTGGAGAAAAGCCTATAGGCGAATTTGTTAAAAGCAGATGAATACAATGCCTAGGATACCAGAAACGAAAATACAAGGAATGAAGTGTGAAGAATATTGGCTGGAAAACCCCTGACGAATGCAGGAAGAGAGGACGATTGAGGAAGAAATGGATAGACGCAGTAGAGGAAAATCTGATGGGGAAGCAAATTAGAAATTGGAGAGCACTTACCAAGAACAAGAAAAAGTAGAAAGAAGTAATACTGGTCAACACCCAAATGGTCTATCTAAGCTATATAATTAAGTTGTCAAAGCCAAATAGAAAATTATAAACACAATATCATCCTTTTATTACAAGAAAACGTATGCAAATACATTTTTTTATGGAGTAATTAAAATATCAGTAATTGGATAAAAATAATATTATGTATGGAAATGCAATCAAAGATAATAGCTATATTGGAAATGGTTGTGTTATAAATCCATGCTCTAAACGGATAAACCTCAGTGTATACCCCTGGGTATATAGTACCACAGCCAATGCCCCAAGCCACTATGCCAACTTGTACTTTGGGATTTGTTAAAATCAAAGCGGCTCCAGAATCTCCCTGGCAAGCATCTTTCCCTCCCAAATCATGGCCAGCGCACATAATACTTTTATTGACGAAACGCACTTCATATCCACCAACTGCAAACATCTGCTCACATTTCCAATCCGAAAACACGAACATATCCACCGACTGAATGTTATTAGAAAAACTCCTGATCAAGAAAGACTGGTGACCCCATCCAGCCACAATGGCTTTACTATTTCTGTTCGTGATTTTGTTCGCGGCAAGATTTACTATGGCAACATCTTTACTCAAAGCAAATGGTCTCGAAATCTTGATTAGTCCAATGTCATAACCATCATGATCGGCATTGTAGCTGTCGTGGGGTAACAACCTGACAGACTTCCTCACTTGTGTGCGAGTATCCGATAAACGTGTTAGACCCATACGTAATATAAGACGATCTTGCTTAACACCTGAGTTGCATGCGTCAAAGCAATGGGCCGCTGTTAGTATCCAATGAGGTTTTATATAGGAACCAACGCATACGTAATTTTTTTTCTCATCGAATATAGCAACTGTATGTGGTACGCTAGATATATGAGTTGCCCTACCACCTACTATTTTATGCTGTAATGATTTAAGAAGTTTCATGCATACATTTCGTACAGTGATAACCAATAATAAAAACATGATTTTTGACATTATATAAACGTAGCGATTGTCAAATTTGCAAGTTGTTGTTGTCAGTTATTGACATTTGACTGATTTGTGCATACTGATATAATAAAGTTGAGTCGTTTCGGCAACCAACACGGCCAAAGTACGAACTAAAAACAAAGATTCAATGCCACTACAAATTCCAATCGACCGGAACAATTTTAGAACAATAAAATTGAACTAATTTATTTTATTAATACCTCAGAATACATACCTTTAGGTAGTAAAATACCACGCGATCATTTAAATTCTAAATTATAGCAGGCGGGATTTTTTTTATTAGGTTGTCCAGAATGTCAATTATTGATTAATTAACATTTTGAAACGTCACTTTGACAATTCAAATTTTAAATTAGTACGTATATACCAACTTAATTTAAATTTCACAGCCTGCTCTAATTTAGAATTTAAATGATCGCGCGGTATTACATGAAAGTCAGTTACAAATTATAGTAGTTTATACAATGACAGCGGCTCGGTTCGTAAATTCGGCTCTCGGGAATAATAGTCATTATTGCGAGTTAGTATACACTACTTTATCTACGACTAACTGAAAATTATTTAAAAAAAATCAAAATAATTAAACGAAAATGTCAGATTACTATATCAATATGACGTTTGACGGTTAGACAGTTAGTAAAATGGCCGGACTTGTCTATCGTTACTACGATAACATTGGGAACGTTATGTTCTTATTGGCGGAATTCAGGGAATAATGGTAACGTTATGTCTCATTATTCCCCGGTTGCATTTCATTATTCCCTCCGGGCATTATGAGTGTTATTATTAACCAATAGTGATTAATATAATACGCACTTTATTGTTTAGTCGTCGATAAAATATTATAAATAAAGCTATTAAATGTTACTTTTCTACACCTATCTTTTATTTAATACGCTACACTGTTTACAAAAACAAACGGTAATTATGACAAATGTCAAAAGGTGTTTGAATATAATTAATTATGGAAGTCCTGAACTGGCTTTTGTAGGTTATATTACTTGACAGGTACAACGTGATCATTTTGAACTGTCCTATGTTGGCCACACTTAATTGAATATGGGAACACAGTTAGTTGACGTGTGGTTAGGTTTACTACTTACATTTTTTTGTGATAAATGTCAATGAAAAAGGGGTAGTTTTAAGTTGAATTATATTAAAGAATGTTTGTAGAATTATGGTAATTGCATTTTATTTTTTATCACAAACAATAATAAATACTTTACAACTTTATTATTATAAAACATAATCCCATAATTATGTCACAAAATTAATACATTTTATAAAAGTTGTTCGAAATGTCCACCGTTATTCTCAATGCATATATTGACAGGTCTTCTCATATTATTGAACATATTGTTGAGTGTTTCCAGTGTGATATTTTGCAATTCCATTCCTAATTGCCTCTTCAAGTTCATCGAGATTATTTAGTTTTCAGTCGAGCATGGAGAATTGGCTAGCCATCGATTTCGACTAATCAATCACCATAGTATCTTTGCAAATAATTAATAGTTTGTTGCGCAGTATGTTCGGTTGCTCCATCTTGTTGGAAGTACCCCAAGGTTAATTCAGCTTCGTGAAGGCTGTTAATGAAGGGTTCCAATATTTGTTCTCGGTATTGTATTGCGTTATTTGTATCATAGAAAAAAATTGGTCCAATAATACGTCTTTTCGACATTGCAATCCAAACACCGACTTTGATAGGATGGAGAGTATTTTCAACAAAAACATGTGCATTTTCTGTTGACCAGGTACGGTAATTCTGAGAGTTGATATACCCCGACAAATGGGTACAAGCTTCATCCGAAAAGAAAGTGCGATTAAAGTCTTCTTCATGTAATATTTCATTAAACCAGTTGCAATAATTCAATCTCTGCTCAAACTGATTGCCCCGGAAATGTTGTAGTACAGAAACTTTACATGTAAGTTTGTTTTCAGTGCCTTATGAGCACTTCCATAAAAAATACCTACAACTTAAATACATAATGCTGTATAACAAATTACGTTTAAGTTAATTAGATGTTTTTGCCAGTTTGAGCAGACAGCTTTCGTACAGATTTTGTGGGACTAACTTCCATTCGCTGCCTAATGTATGTGACAGCATCTTCGGTTAAAACTGTTGGTGCTTTTACAAGTTTACGTTTACAAACACTCTCCGTTTCCTTAAACTTTTCAATCACCCTATTGCGATGACAAGTGAAGGTGGCCAAGATTATTTCCAGATTTGCATATTTCGTTACAAATTACACGATCCCAATGAATATTTCCATGATTCATCCTTTTGCAATATTCCACTACGAAAGAACGACATTACAATAAACGTATCGTGTTGTATCGTAAAAGACATGGACCAGGTATATTAACTTAAAATAGACAGAAAAACGACAATAAAACAATGAAAAAACGAAAGTACAAGACACTTCAATACATTATGGTTTTGACATTTGGCATGTAAATTTAGTATGGACAATTCACTGAAGTAAATATTTCCTAGCTTTTGATAATGCTGGGACTTTTCGTTGCCAACCCAGGACAGTTCAAAATGATCTCTTTGTACATCTACATACATTACCTATTTTAACTAAATTAAATTAAGCAACATTAAAAAATAATACAGGATTATACTAGTGCATACTTTGTTGTTTTCTTTACATTTTGTTACACTTTGTATGTACCGCGCGATCATTTAAATTCTAAATTAGAGCAGTTTGTGAAATTTAAATTAAGTTGGTATATAAGTACTAATTTACAATTTGAATTGTCAAAGTGACGTTTTAAAATGTTTGATTTAGAACATAAGATTTTTCTTACTGAAAGTTATTTTAAAAACGCCGAACGACAAGAGAATGGTGAATGGACATATTCAGTACCGCACTGCATCAATGATTTTCAAAATGCCTTCCCTAATTTTCCTGCGGATTATCAAAAATTAGTCCAAGAAATTTACACATGTGTGGCGAAATTTCGTAATGTTGGAACTGTAGGTAGGAAAGCTGGTAGTGGCGCGCCCAAAAAAAGGACTCCTGAGATTGTGGCAGATGTTGCAGAAAGAATGGAACAGTCTCCCAAAAAATCTCTTCGCAGAATAGCCCAAGAAATAAACCTTTCATATGGAACTTGTCAAAAAATTTTAAAAGAAAATTTAAATCTTTATCCCTATAACATTAACGTCGTTCAAGAGCTATTCCCTCGAGATTTTCCTGTACGAATAGAATACTGTCAGTGGTTTTTGAATAATTTAAATAACAACAACACTTTGGATTTAACATTTTTTTCTGACGAAGCATGGTTTCACCTATCCGGCTATATAAACAAACAAAATATGCGTATTTGGTCTTCGGAGAATCCTCATGAGTTTATTCAATCGCCTCTCCATCCGCAGAAAATTGGTGTTTGGCTAGCGGTTTCTAGAAGGCGTATATTTGGACATGTGTTTTTTGAATGAACAATAAATGCTGAGAGATATCGAAATAATTTACTTGAACCGTTTTTACAAAATCTTCATGATGACGAACTTTTACATGGGTATTTCCAACAGGACAATGCAACAGCTCACAAAACATGGGAAAGTATGGCTCGAATTCGCGAGTTTTATGATAATCGAGTCATTGAATTTCCGCCTCGCAGTCCGGACTTAATGATTCTTGATTATTTCATTTATCCGTATCTGAAAAACACAGTTTACAAAAATAACCCACAAAATCTTGAAGAACTACAAGAGGCAATTTCTAATGCATGTAACGCTATAACCGTTCAGATGTTGGCAAATGCTTTTGAAAATATGAAACGGAGGGTTAACAGTTGTATTGCAACAGGGGGAGAACACTTTGAACACCTTTTGTAATTCACAATAAAACTAATTTATCTTGTAATGCTTTCATTTCCATTAAATTTAAATCGATTACACATAAGATTCACAAATGTCACAAAGTATAACATAACCGCAAATTTCAATTTATCAATAATTGACATTCTTGACAACCTAATAAAAAAAATCCCGCCTGCTATAATTTAGAATTTAAATGATCGCGTGGTACATATATTACAATGCAAACGATTTATTGTTTATTTTTATAATGTTGAGAATGACTTCAGGATTTGATAAACATAGGAATTACAATTATGCCACAATAGAGACATCTATATATCCTCTACAATTTTAAATATGTCAGACCACTATACTCTCCGGGATAAATTATATTAAATTTCTATCAGAAAGCGTTGTAGTAAAATGCGAGGTTTGACGAAAGAGTCGTCGTTATAGAAAATTCGACCAGTATATAAGAGAAATAAATACGAGGTTACGATGAAGAAAGCAGAAGAAACGTGAAAAAGTTTGTTCGTTTCAGAATCAACGGACAAAAAAGGATAGAAGACATCGTTAGTCAAGTTTTGACAAGCAGCTCTTTGAAACGGCATCGCTATCGAGTCAGCTACGTAAAAGAATTCCTCCTGTCAAAACTATGCGTCCATCTTAAACTGAGAAAGAAACGACACAAAATGACAACGGAAATGGAAAAACAAGAATTCGCGTTTATTGATGATCGAGTACCGAGCGGTTTTATAATAGGGTTATTTCTTTTAAATATGCGACTTTTTATTGGTTCTTTTAAATTATATTTCTGCATTGGTTATCAGTAATCACAATTTCTAAATCAAGTAAATCTTGATATATATATATATATATATATATATATATAAAAGGTCTATGTATTTTTTTGGATTTGACATTCTTGAGGTAATACTACACATATTATTTGAATTAACACACATTATGCCATACTGAAGAATCCAAATAAGGTAGAAACATATAAATCTGCGGCTACTAACACATAAGTAACATTTTCATGATGGTTCTTGTGTTTTATTTTTGTCCCTTTAATGTGTGCTTATCATTAGAGATCGGACACGAGCGGCCGGTGACTCATCACCCATTGGCGCACTATTGAAATTTTGTATTTTTAAAGAGTTTTTAATATTATTTATATAATTGGATAACAAGTGGGTGGTGATCTATAAAATACAAAATAAGTTATGTAGTTCATTTCAGCGTATTTAGCAGTTGGATTTTGTGTTATCGTTCCCATACACAATTGACGCAATGTTATTAAATCTGGATTTCTATTAAAAACTGCGTCTAACTTTTGCCGAAAGCCACATCCGAAGTCACTTGGAACACTTTTGAAATTATTAATAGTCACATCTAATGTTGTTAATCCAACTTTTAATTTGAGATTTCGATTTTCAAAATATGTGATTACGTTAGGCAAATTTCCAAAGTGTTCCTGAAGGAATAACAACTGATTTTTTAAATTTGGGATTTGTGTTGGTTCCTTGCACTCAAGAACACTTCGAGCATCGTCATTTCAACATGTAACGAAATTTTGTAAACTATCGAAATTCTCTGCATAAAAACTAGTAGCTTCCAGCCATGTTTCCCATCTAGTTATTACTGACGAGGGTGGCACTGACAAAGATGGAAGTTTTTCCATGTAAAGAGCTACTCTCGATGGTGCTTTTCTGACAACTTTTTTAAAAGCGGATACAAATCTATCAACTTCCGAATAGTTGTCTCTGATATTCACAGATTCTGTAGAGAGCATAGGCTACACAAGTAATATGCAGCATGTAAGGATATGTTTCCTTTAATAGTCTGCCTGTTTTTAACATATACAGCATGTGTCAATTTTCATTAGCCATAGGCGATTAATCCATACAGTATGTGGCAACATAGTACACCTTCTTTCCTTTCCAATGCCAGCACGACCGATGCATGCTCGTAAGTAAATAGAAGTTAGCGTGGTTAGCAGTAACTCTTCGACCACCGGCTTGGGTGTTTGTAATACGTTTAGAAATAATATTTACGAATTGCAAGGATTTGTTTTTCTTTTTCCTTTCAGTAAATGCACAGAATTATTAAGCTGCGTTCACGCTGCACGACACAAACAAAAGCGTAATTCTAATAAAATTAAAAATAATGTAAATAAAAAAGGATTCTGAAAATAATAATAAATTACTAGATCTCGAGATCGCGGCGGCCATTTGATGTTTCCCGTTCCAGTAATAAGACGACTTTTATTGCAGACTAGATCGCAACGTGTTCGCAGCTAAACATTGAATGTAGAAGTGGGAAGATCGGAGAAAGTCGTTGTGATGTCGATTGTTGCCGGGATTGGTGACGGACGGTGTGGGGTGCCATGTTGTCACGCATTACTTGTATACGTATAAATCGCACGTAAACATTGAATCCCTATACCTAATGAAAATTGACACATACGGTATGCGGCACTGTCACTAACAAATAAAAATATTTTTTTCCTGTACCTGTCGTCCGATTGAAGCATTTTGTGCAAATTATCGGCAATGGTTTTTACAAATGTTTCCGCATCAACTGTTATATGGAATAGTTGGATGTAGTACACCAGCTAAAACATTTACCACACAGCGTCCTAATACATCGACAGTTTCGTCGGCACTTATCCATAGGTACTGATTAGAAAGATGTCTTCTAAGCATTCTACTGTTTTCGTGAAGCACTTAGAAACATAATATTTGCGTAAGGTGGATTCAACAGGAACATTTCGACCAGTATATATTTGGAGAATGTTTTCAAAGTTAGATTGTCAAGTTTATTTAATGGGATATTAGCCGGCATTAAAGTTTCACAGAGGTCTTCGTTAAAATTGTCAGCTTCCAACGGGTCCAATTTTTGGGCATTCCGTAACGATATTTTACAAACTTTGCAATACATTTCGGAATCCATGACAATGAAAATACAATCAGTATTCCTTAATCCAATTCGCCATTGTTTCACGATACCATTCTCGACGTTCTTCCATATCTGAAAAAGTAACATAAACAATGTTCTAGATCTAAATAAATGATAACTAAAAATGTATGCGTATGTTATTGAAACTTAACGAAATCCAGTGCACACTTACGTCAAGATAATTGGGAGAAGTAGATTCAATGAAACGGTATTAAACATGAAATATTACAAAAACTACGAAGTATGTAATTAACAGTCAAAACAATGAAAAAACGAAACTAACTCTCCGTACTTTATTTACTTTACGTAATATAAAGTGAAAAGAACAAATTTTAAAAACTCCTCACCCTTCTACCTACGCCGATGAAGAAAGGAATTTAACAGTAAAATCGACTTTTTTGCTGCCCGTTTTCTCGACGAAAACAGATGTTGCACTTCACCATATGAATATATATATAATATATGTTAATGTACTTTATATACGTATATCGTTTTTCTTACGCTTTCCATGAAGGATAAAGATTGTTATTATTATTATTATTGTTATTATTTTATAAAATAAAGATCTCTCTATGTGTCAAACCTATGGCATCTACTTCGTATGTATGTTGAGAAATCGGTATTTATATTGCGTTTGCTATGAACATATTCCCGTCATATTTATACATTAAGTCAATGTAATATATTACGTACAGTGTGAGTACGTGTTTCACTTCCGGAATATATGGCAATATAAATTTTGAGTCGAGGTATACAGGACACATTCACACACATAGTATACATACGAATACGTACGTATATCTACGTGCAATACGTTTGCGACTTGTGTAAATAAATTCTCATTTGATTGCGGTATTCATTAAAATGCGTTTGATTTAGCAGCACCGCAGAGTATTTTCCAACGCCGCCGCCTGCCAGTTGTTTACGCTGATGCTAAAAATAGATTGCAACGTGAATGTATCTACCGTTTTTACACGTAGAAAAAATCAAACACTTTGGAAAGAGAGAAGATACAAGAAAATACGTACACACATATACAGGGTGTTTGATTACTCGGTTTCCTAATTTGGGGAGTATAAATTTCTCAAAATGTAGAATGTACTACGAAAAATTCGGGTAGAAAAAGTTTTCAAATAAACGCAAAAAAAAGAAGAAAATATTGGAAATTGTTGTTAAGACGGTCTGTACACATAGCGAAAGTGTATGTGTGTGCCTTCTACGTAAGTCTTGCTTATTTAAACGAGAAATGCTGACCTGTTGCGAACAAGAAACTCTGTTGTCGAACACAAAGATTGTATTTACAGTGTATCATATTACGATATTTAACAGCTGATAGTCTAGTGTGCGTATTTGTCTGGACCACTGAAGTTGTACCTTTTAAGAGTATGTCTTACAATAATAATAAATTAGACGTGGCAGAAGCAATAGAGTATTAGACGCAGAAGAAGATAATAGTAGCCATAGAAAACGACCCAACACTCAGTACTAGAGATGGTCTTAACGCTGATTTTTCATTCACCGTTCTAAAGCAAACGGTGATTTCAAAATCGCGGTGATTTTAAACAGCTCTTTTAATTACAGCGAAAGCAGGAGCTGTTTATATTCACCGTTTGTTTTGACCGTGTATTTTCACCGCGCATGTTAAAGGGTTCCTACGAGATGTTTACCGTGAGCAGTGAAAATAAACGGTTCCTGCTTTCGCCCATGTTTTGCCATTCGATTTTAAACAGCTTTTGAGCTGTTTAACTATATGCGTAGTAAAAATGAATATCTTAACACAAATTCGCGTTATATAATGGAAATTATTGATTTGTTGATAAACTACCGAGGTTATAGAATATTAATATACGCATATTAGGTATATCAGTAGGTATTTGCTTTTAATTTATGTTTTATAAGTATGTACCTATATAAAACACACGAACGTGCAAAAAAATTTAAATTAATAATATATAGTAAGTAACATGATGAATTGTTTTTAGTTATATAGATGATCATGTATGTACATAAATATTTGTACAAAATGTGTATGGATAATAAATTAAATATAACTTACAAAACAGAAAATAAGTAAAAAGTAATTCCAAGCAATGAAGTATATTTTATTTATTATTTCTTCAGTTTAAAGTACCTATATGCAATAATTAAATACATTTCAGTTTCTCTTCTAATATTATATTTATTAAATATAAAGTTTACTTGGGCACTTTTTAATTATTAATTTATTAAACTACATTATTAATGATAATTATATAAGTTTACTAACTTTGTTAGAACGTAATCGACTTCGACTTGCTACGTTACAGCTAGTGTGAAACATATTTTGTCAAATTGAATATATTATTTAAAGTAAAGTAAATCTTAGAATCGCAGACAGAAATATTCCTTTACATGAAAAAGAGAATTATTTTTCCCTATTGAAGAGAACCCTTAAATTTCCATCATAATAAATACGAAAGTAATCACTGTGATTCCACGAATTTGCAAACGGTGAAAACAGTGATTAGGAAATCACTGTGACCAATATCTGCTCTCATCTCTACTCAGTACACGACAACCTGCTAGACAGTTTAACGTGTCCAATCATACAGTCTGGAGAACGCTGCGGGAAGATCAAATGCATCCATATCATTATATTCGTGTACAAAGTTAATCACAGACAGATTGTCCTGCGCGGACGCAGTTTTATGAGTGGTTACAGCAGCAAAATTTACATAATGCACATTTTATTTTCTGATAAAGCGACCTTCACTAGGAATGGTGTATTTAATTTCCACAATGCCCATGAGTGCCAAATGCAAAACCTCATCATCAACGGCGATTTTTTTTTTAAATGTATGGATCGGTATAATAAATAATTACATTGTTGGGCCATTTTCTTACCGCCTCGTTTGAACAGACAAATTTATGTGCGTGAGTCACTTATACGATGCGCCAGGGTATGTATTCAAGAGAATGGTGAGAATTTTGAACATTTGCAGTAATTGTGAATTACAAACGAAGAACAAAACATATTGAGTCGGTATTAAAAGACAAACTATTTCATTTATTATTTTGTAATCGGATATCTGAAGAAGTAGCTGTGTAAGTATTTTTTTATCCCTAATGAAAGTGTTTAGATAAAGCGAACATGCATAACACACACTCGACCTTTAAAGTTTAAACCATATGTGTGTGTATTTTTGCACGTCTGTTAATCAACATAATGTTATCTAATATAAAAACGTTGACTTTTTTAAAAAAAAATGTACTTAAGAGGGGCATTTACCTACAAATAGAAACGTATGCAACTTTTATTACTCGCGGGACGAGTCGACGCAAGGGGGTGTGAGTGGGTGGAGCTACACGTTATGAGGTTCCGATCCGAACGCTTCGGTTTTATTCATAGATAAAGGAATACTATAGATGGGAAACATATGTATAAAGAATGAAAAACTTACGGAACTGCCCTCTTGCGGGTCTAGTCACGTATTACTTTCATATACTTATTCATATTTTGAAATATTTAATTATTATTTTTGGATGTGAACAAATTAAATGGGTTCATTTTCACTTCGCTTTAATGCACATCTTAAAGTCGGATGAAAATTAATACATTCAATTTGTTTAGAATAAAAGAATACTCTCTTTTTAATTTATTTTCAGCCATCACAATAGTACAACATTATTTCTCATTATAATGTATAATTGTAATGATAAATAGATCTAGAAAAAAATAATAAAAAAGAAATTCTTATAAAAAAACAATTTCAGAAATGATGAAGTTACTTTATTACAAATAATTGATCGATATACAAATACATACATGTGTATAACAAATAATAATATATAATAAATTATGTACATAATCAAATATTCTTAATTTTTATGAAGAACTTCTTGTGTTTAATATATTATTTAGACTTATATGATTTTTTAGCCCAAGTACCATCAACAACTACAGTTAGAAGTGGAAACCCATCACTATCTAGCTCTTCTTTAGATATAGCTTCAGCCTTCTCTGCTTCTGCAGCTTCCGCCATTTCTTCCACGGCATTTTCTTTTATTACTTCATGAACGTGCTTTTGTATATCATAATACGTTCGCGAAGACATGGTAGGCATATTCATAATTGAAAAACGCTCTTCCATTTGAGTAAAACTTTGTCCCGTGCACAAGTTTCCAAAAACCTACAATGCACATTTTGAAGACAAGCGTTTGCGGTAGCTATTTAGCCATACTCAAAATATTTTAAGCATCTCCTTGAAAATGTTGACTTTTACACTAATATAGACATAAATAGCTTAGATTACTATTACAAAATCATTAGTTTATAGTTTTCCCGGGGGACACCTAATATTATTTTGAGTCTAATTTCTATGTACATTAAAACATATAAAGAGCAAATACTACAATAACACATAGACATCGTAATCATAACGACTTCCAGGTGATTACAAATTTTTAAATGTCTTACCACAGCTTCATTTATGCCCATATCTTTTGAGCTATCACGTTCAATGTTAGAAAAAAGTTTTTCAATTGCACCACATATGCTACATTTAAATACAAATTTACAATTTAATCCATTTCACAATTCTTTTAAAAAAGTCATGTGAGTTGAATTGCATCCATATGACGATTCATGGCCGCCAAAACTTTTTAACTGCTGAATTATCGTTCCTGGTTTCTTTTTTTACAAGAAAATTACCTTCCTCGGGTTCATTTTCAGGTGGAAGCTTGTAACTGTAATAATTTGTAAATTTGTAAATAATGCCCAAAGTCTACAGTTTCGATTGTAATACGTACTTCCCATTACCTTGTGAGTTGCTTAAATAGATGTGTTCAGAGTTTCCAACATTAAGCCCTTCAGGGATGACAAATCAATGGAAGTTGCATCAGACCTAACAGCAAAAGCGCATGTATTAAAAGCGGACTGTAAGAAAGGCAATCCAAAACTACCGTGGGTTGAAAATTTTAATATACACATAAAATGAATCGTCAAATATTTAAATTCTGATATCTACTCGCATATTGGTATTATGTACTTAGTTAAATTAAATCGAATTAACAAATATCAAAATAATGTAAATAAAATTGTAGACTAAAAATTACTTACCTCGTATTTTGATTTTTCATACGATTTGCATGCTTACTTCTTTGTATGATTGATCTTTTATGATAATCCAATTTTCGCTTGCCCATAACTTATATTATTGTAGCGTGAATCGTTCGTTAATTTAAAAAAAAACAGAATACGCAGTTATAGGAGTAACTATTTAATATCACTAATTAATGTTATTTACGTATATTTATATCCAATTCATTAAATAGACACATACATTTATTTCTACAATTTCTCTATACTGTCAGTCATGTCAATTTTAGTTTTATTGACAAACCTTGTCTCCATGACACCCATTCGTATTTCGTGACATTACACTCGAATATTATATGACATTTCTTTTTAATTACAAACTGTCACTCTGACTTGGAATAGCCGACCGATTCCGATAGATTTTTGTCTTCCCTAGGACTGGTAGAGATACCGTATAGTGGGGATAGACGACGCAAAAGCTTCGAAAAACGACGTGTAAAATGTGTGTGACAATGTTTACTGTTTAATGTTTTTTATCTTCAAAAATAATTACAGAAAGTTTTTTTTTTTTATGTCGTACATCAAATGTGCAGCTGGCGCGGGGAGGTCGTTTTTTTCTTTTTTTGTATCAGCCTTAGTTAGTAGACATTCATCAAATTCATGCATTTTTGGGGTTATTTCTGAGACACATAACTTTTTAAAGAAAATAAATTAGTACAAAAACGGACCTTGCCATTATAAATTGATGCCTTTTGCATCACTAACCCAAATTTGAGATTCTAAAATTACAAAATGAGTTTAAAAAACGCGAAACGGCGATGAATTAATTTTCGACAGGTAAACGCCCCTCATAATTAAAAAAATATTTTTTTTTGTCGGATATCGATATACTTGACATAAATACACATACTGTTTTTATTATATCAGCGAGTGAAGAAACACCCTGTATAAACATTAAATTATTCATTTACTAGCCAAGATCTGAAATAAATGTATAAGATGAATCTAAAAGTCATCTTGACGTAGAGACTTCACTGATAAAATATATCGAACTAATGACAAAATAACAAATGGGAAAAGCAATCGCCAATTTGTAGCTATAACGTAACAAGGTTTTGAACTTTGCCATTGCTTTCATTCAGCAGACACAACAGATGCGCAACTGTTCAGTGATCATGTCCAGTAGACGAGCGCTCACTCTGAACATGTTCAGGAGCGGCCGCCATTTTTGTGAGCGGAAAAATTCTACGCTCACTTAGTGAGCGTATTCTGTACGCATGCGCCATTGATGCATTCCAAGTCCAACCTAATACATAATTTTGAAGAAAGTTACTAGAAAAGCAAGATACAGCAAATTAAAGGTATTGTGCAGAAATAAATGTATTAAAATATTGGAGTTCACCCAGTATTTTATTCGGGGTTGGAAAAACCAGCCCTTCCATTAAAAACTACGCCAAAACTTAATGCAGAAAAACAATTTATTATTATTGTTCATTCAGTTTAATCTCTATAATTTTAACATATGGCATCAATGAAAAGTACCAGATGACAGATCATGTCATAAAGGTGAGCGGTCCTGTCCAGCGAACACTCAACTGTTGTGAAGTGAACGGTTGGAGCGGGATCGGTTCCCGATCCGTCTGCTGAAGGAAATCATTGTTATATTTTATAAAGTAGCATAACCTTTTAATCACAGTTGTGTGGTCTTTAGTGCTGTATAATAGCAGTTTACAACTCCTGTTATTCTATAATCGTCTTCATATATTCAATTAGTAAGACTCCTTCCCTATATTAAAACACCGTCACTATCAGCATTCCTGATGAATTCTGTGTTCTTGCCAACCCACTGTATAGATTCGTGGTTTCTAGGTATGTAGACCCCATAATGTTATATACGAGAGTGGGACAATATGTCCGTCACTTTTTGACTTTCCCGCCTCTTAACTGAAAGGGCAACACTGCTCCTGTCAACAGACATCTGTCAGTTGACTCCTGTCAAAATTTGAACAAGCTGCATCATTTAGTTTGTGTCTGACAGCCATTGATAGCAGACTACCGCGTGATTTGAGGAGAAAATGGAAAAACGTGAATTTCGTGTGCGAGAGATTGTGGAAGCCATAGGCATATCACATGGTTCAGTGGTTTCAATTTTGAATGATCACTTGGGTATGAGAAGGCTTTCCGCAAGATGGGTGCCACGTTTGCTCACAATCGACCACTAACGCAATCGTGTGACAACTTCGCAGGAGTGTTTGGCGTTGTTTGACCGCAATATGGACGAGTGTTTGCGGCATTTCGTAACCGTGGGCGAAACACACCAGAGACAAAACAGCAGTTAAAACAGTGGGTTTCTCGGGGTGAATCGGCGCCAACGAAGGCCAAGGTGGGTTTGTCAGTCAATAAATTCATGACGACCGTTCTTTTGGGATGCACGCGGTATAATCCACATTGACTATCTTCAAAAGGGTAAAACAATCAATGTCGAATATTATGCCAACTTATTGAGTCGATTTAATGAGGATTTGAAAAAAAAAACGACCGCATTTGGCCAAGAAAAAAGTTCTTTTCCACCAGGACAATGCAAGGGTGCACACATGTGCAGTTTCCATAGCAAAAATCCATGAATTAGGATACGAATTGCTCTCTAATCTGCCCTATTCTCCGGATTTAGCCCCGAGTAACTATTTCTGGTTTCCAAACCTGAAGAAATTGCTCGGCGGAAAGATATTTGACTCCAGCGATGAAATCATCTCACAAACAAATACCTATTTTGATGACCTCGACAAAACTTATTTTTTGGAAGGGATAAAAAAACTGTAGAAACGTTGGACAAAGTGTATAGAGTTCAAGGAGACTATGTTGAAAAATAAAATAATTTTTTATCCAAAAACCTGTGTTTCCTTCAAAAAGTCACGGACATATTGACTCGCCCTAGTATTTTTTTATTATTATGTGTTGCCGATACAGTGTTTGTTCCGGAGTAAGCAATTTCGGAATCTAACATGCTGAAACCTTCATTGTCATAATAATAATAATAATGAACGGAGTTTTGCACTTTAAAAGAACGCGAAATAGTGATGACAATATTAGGGAGAGACAGTTTATTAATTTTTTAACAAGATAAAAAGGATATGAAATAAAACATATACATACACACAAAATGTAAAGTTCATTGCTGTTTCGTTTTGCAAACATTTAAAAAGATCTTTTACATTTAGTGATACAATACGTGCTGTCCATAAATTAAACAATAAGAAAGTGTTCCAAACACAACGTGGTGGTACTTGTAGAATGAAAACATATCCTACTTATTAAGGTTTTTTTTTAATTGAAGCTTTGGCAAATCCATAAAATAGAAAATCTCTTTATAAATCTTTATATACAGGTTAAGTCATTAGTAGCCGCGTTGCTCTTTTGTGTTTTAAATAAAAGAAGAAACAATTAGTGGGAGATTCATGGTTGCTTGAGGCGCATATTCTAAAAATAACTTAAGCTCTGCACACTTCCGGTTTCACCGGAACTTCATGGATAATACTCTTAAATGACAGCCTATATATTTTTGGACTCTTTAATTCCGTTTTAAAATTCTTATTCAACTGTGAGTTTTTTTCAAAATTAAGCCAATAGTTTTTTTTTGGAAATTTTTGACCAACCCACGCGCACAAAAAAAATTCGCATTGTTTTTAAAGTAAAAACATTAACTTGTGTTGCGTGTAGCATTTAGTATAAGTTGTATGCGGCAATACCTCAAAAAACTTTGTTTTTTCAAAGTCTATTGCTCGAAATTTTCGCATACCAACTTTTTATTTTTTTTTAATGGAACACCCGGTATTTTATTGTGGTGTTTTCTTCCTTTTATGACTTCGCATCTCCAGAGAGTCAAATTTGAATTCTTCAAGAAGGACATCATAGCACGTCCCCTGAACGGGGTACGAACCACGCCTCTTGAAATACAGATATTTTAAAGAACAATAAGTTTTATATGTTGGTGATCAAACAAAGGATGCGTACTCGAGGCGAAAGCGCACAAAGGAAAAATAAAAGTCAGTAATGGTTTCTGTGGATGCAAACTGGCTGGTATTTCTAATAACAAATCCCAATGTTTTCAATGATGATGAAATAGTGCTATTGATGTGGTCAGAAAACGTTAATTTAGAGTCAAAAAGCATGCCTAAATCCCTTACTACTGTACAACGACGAATAGGGATCCCATCAAAGGCGTAATTGAAAGAGATGTTCCTGCTTCCGACTGATAGTTAATACATCGCATTTAGAGATATTCAGGGGCAAATTATTAACAGTACACCAAGCTCCCAAGACATCCACGTGTCTCTGCAAAAACAAGCAATCCGTAATGGTGCGTGTTTTCTGGAACAGCTGACATCATCTGCAAATAAAAGTCTATGGCAGCCCAATTCAGAACAGATGTCATTGATAAATATTGCAAATAATAGGGAACCCAGATTGCTACCTTGTGGAACTCCTGAGGTGATAGTAAAGTAAGGTGATTTGCGACCAGAATAACTGACATACTGAACCCTATTTATGAGGTAAGTATTGAATAATGACTTCAACTGAGGTGAAAAACCAATGAATCTATTTACGTAGCAATATGGCGTGGTCGATACGATCAAAAACCTTAGAGAAGTCGGTATAGGTGAAATCAATTTGCTAATTATCATCCAGGCACTCTGAGACAAATTGAGTTAACACAGCAACATTGGATGTCGATTATTCATATAACCATGCTGGTCCTCCGAAAGTCTGCACCGAATCTGCGAGTAAACATTCGTTTACGCGTTCTATATGGATTTATTAAGAGAATAGAAGTAGTTAGAATAGAATTTTGAATAATTTTTGTATAAAAAAATCTCAAAATTCGAACCGGAGGTAACAAATTTATTCACTTAAACTTAATTTAGAACAACCGTGTAAATAAACCCAATAAAACGTAAATAGATGTTTAACAAACTGAGTTTGCATTTTTCTGAAAGTTCATTTAAATGTTCATTTGCCACAAACTAGGAATTCGCACATCCATGGCTTTGGAATTTCGCGGCCGATATGTTTTTAATAACATTTTTATTTCGGAAATAGCACCAACGTAGGCAACAGTAAAAATATATTTCCCGCACGAAATAAAAGGGGAATCAATTTCAGCTTTTGCCAAAAGCGCCACCGTCGGCATACAAATAAAACCCCGAAAGTGAGCTAAATCATCCAAAAGTTTGATAACTCAAGCACAACAACACCGGAGTAACGGAGAAAAAGTGCATTCATCATAAAATTTGGTCCATTAATTTTAGAAACTTCAGCCACTTGCCGTAGGAACAAGGCAAAACTACCGTATTTAGTATATATCTGCTTCCTGTCTAGAATAAAGCCTCCGGTTGGCGGTTCCCTTATCGGGCAGTTCATTACAAATACAATTACCTTCACTTTGTTCGTCTTTCTCAACAAACGATGCCGGTGCAATAAAGTACGGTTTCAAATAAAAGATGATTTAATAGTTTGTTTAAAGAAGTAGGTTAATATCATTACAGAGCTATAAATTCTCGTTTCACGTCGGAAAAGAAGATTATGTTGTCTTGGTGAAAAATTGCCTACATTTTATAACTATTGACTATCATAGTTCAGCGTGTCAGAGGAATGGCTTTGTAGTCGTTTATAAACTTCTATGAATTTCATTTCTCATAAGTATATACCTGAATTTTATGTACAAAGCCTTTATATAGTAAAACCACAGATAAAATGCTCGTCCAATTTATTTGATAAAAATCATGAAATTTGCAAGTTTTCAAGAGCTTTATTAAAAGTTTAGTAACATTCGGTTGCTGGAAGGGATGATAAGAATCGAATGATTGTCGCTGGCAACTTCACGGCAAGGAATAAGCAAAGTATACAACATCTGCTTCTAAAAACAAAATTCTGGTAAATTTGCGAGGTTTAATTAAATAATAAAAGAAGAATTAATGAAATCCAAAATGGCTATATTTTGTATTTTAACGATTTTTGGTATAGCAGAAAAATAACCTAAAAATTATATACCTACTGTAATTTCATAGTTTTACTATTATTGCTCTTTTCTCATAGGATTCATGTATTTTTGGTCCGTATATGAGGAGTATAAATTAAGCATATATATAATATTGCGTGTAGACAAAGAATACTTCGCTTCAACATTGTGAAATAGAAAACTTTTGTTTGGTTATGCCGTTTTTGAGGCACGTTGTCAAAACTGCGCATGCGCTACAAATAATTTTTCAATTTTAGGTCTGTTGTTTATCACATAGATTTACTACTATAAATATTTAATTAAAATTTGTAAATCGTCAAACAAGCATAAATAGTTTAAAAATCGATAAACCTCTTTATAATTAATAATTGTGCCTTGATAAATGTGAAAAAATAATTCAATTTTCCTCAATGAATGAAGAAATATTATTGTGGCATCATATTAAGTCATAGACAAACAAAAGATCATACTGAGGAAATACATTTGTCAAAAGATGTACGAATTGTGGTTATGTTATAGCGTTGATTGAAAGAATACATAAAGATCCGTCACTACATAGCACTGAGCGTACCCAAACTGGATCCGAGATCTATAGCGACTGCATCAGTCGTTTGGATCCAAGATTCGAAACAGCCCGAGACAGCGATGATGTTTCTCGGCAAGGGGTTTGCGGGATGACTTAACGGAAAGATACGCTATTTTACTATAGCGTTGCGCATCTTTATATATTCCTTCAATCAACGGTTATAGTCAATATAGTAAACTAATTAAGCAAAAACCAGTTAGTTTGATAGCATTGCAACTGTGTTTCTTTGAAAATATCATGGGAAAACCTTGGAGATGTAAGCATAAACGGAAGACCATCAAGTGACAGATCGCCATTTGTAGCTTCAGCTGGAAGATTTTGAGCACAACAACCAACATCGCCACGAGGAAGACATTATCAACCTGCGTGCCATCTGACCCTGGAAAGTTAAACAAAAAAATGGCGGTCTGTCACCTGATGGTTCAATCCAATCATCCTGAATGACATCAACTTCTAACTTAAGTTCTTGTTTTCGGCACACTCTAGCTATTCCGAATATCAAAACCAGTTGTTTTAACAAACTTTGGTTAAACATTAAAACTCAAGTGAAATTATATTTATTTACCTTATTCATTAAATGTATTTTATAGTCAAAATGTTGCATTTTTGGGCTTGAATTTCTCTGACTTTCTTTTTAAAAATCCGAATAAGCTTGAATAATTGACTATATCTACGGTTGGGCTTTGATAGTCGCCTTAAGCATCGAATAGTAGGACCACATCGAAGAAAGTTTTCTTATTTTGATAGATACCAAAAATTAGCCAGAATACTTTTCCCACCGTTGCAATTTTCAATGGGATCCTTCCTTATACTGCACCACTTAAGGTATTCATTATAAGTTTTTTGATACACTTCTATAGATTTTTTTGGTACTAAGCTATAGTTCATTTCTTTCCTTGAAGACGCTTCAATGTCAATCATTTTTTACGCGAAATTCTACCTTTCTATTTTCTTAATTTAATGGATTTGTAACACTTATACATAAATTTTACCTGTCTGCATTCCTTCTCCATTTGAATTTTAAATATGCCAAATCTGATACTCCTCCTTGCTTAAAAAGGGGTACCAAGGGTTTTTCTTCATGTATTAATATATAAATATTTAACAGTGAATGTTTTATTTTATTTTATTTAATGTATTAGTAATATATAGGTACTATATACTCGTATAAATTCCTTAAAGACATACTCTACTCTGTGCGACTGTTAGACCACATACTAATATACATGTTTCACACTGACGCATTTTGTATTACACCCTAAGAGTTTTTTTCTTGACGTACTAATTTATGGATGTTTAATTTTATTTAATTGAATGTGTTTGTAACAAAAAGGGGAAGATTAAATTTTAGAAATTTGCGAAACACTTATAACACCTTTGAACCTCACATTTGACACTTTTAAATGTCAATTGACATGATATTATGAAGCAACCATTTCAATCCATAGTGAAATGAAATAAGAATGAAAACGATAAATAAAGAGACGGTGAAAGAGAAAGCGAGACATATTGACAGAATGAGAGGGCAAATAGATAATAATTATAAGTTTTCGTGAAGTTTTAAAAAGGAATGCATTAGCTTTCGCGGATTCGAAAACTTTGAATCGCGAAAAAGTTGAACCCCATTATGGTTTTACGTCTCGTTTTTCCCCGTCCTGTATTCATTTTCGTCGATGATGACGGCAGCGACTTTATTAAAACACTACCCTCAGCGCATCGCATTTCAGTACATTTCCGTGCATTTCTCTCAAACAATTAAAAGCTGAAGTAGAATCAGACGATGCAGATTACCGAAATTAATGGACAAGAAATTTATTTGTAGTTTCCAAAAGCGATTTCGATTTACTGTATACGTATATATATGTAGGAGGAGGATTGTTGTTTAAAATCGCAGGCAATAAAGTTTATATATTGGCGGAAAGCGTGCCAGATACCAATAAACTGGAAACAATTTAGATAAATATATGTATATCTATATATATATATTCTAAAAGTGTATTTGTGTAAGAGATGTTTGGAAATTACGACCTGTTCTCTTTATAGGTCTAAAATTACGTTAAAATGACTTTTTAATGACTGCACCCATATATAATAATGTTTAGAGATCCTGAAAATATGAAAATAATATATGTATAGTTGCGGCAAAATTTGTTATGATATTTTTATTTATATGTCTTCAGGCTAGCGACAGCGAAAGTATTCTTTGTCAACTGGTATAATTCCTGGAAAATTCAAAACATTTTCCAGTATATTTTAACACGAAAGAATTTTTGTATACAGTTGCTGTGATCCTAACTTAAGTGTGGCAATTTAGCTTAAGAATGATAATTGTACAAAGAATTATAAGTACGCTAATTCGTTTAATAAAAATAATGTGTATAAAATACGCTCCGAGTTTTCGTCTCCATTTTCGTGTTGTGGTGGGCGGAGATTTTTGTGGTGCCGCTACAGGCATATAGAGCTACGATTCGCGAGTCAGTAAGCAAAGCGTCAGTGCTAAAGAAGTGCCGTGCGGTTTGTGATTTTTGTCGTTTTTGCAATGGTTGATTGTCGTGAACACGGCGCACAGTGTGGGATTTTGTTAATCTAGGGGAACTTAATTAATAAAAATTGATGGTTGGTATTCATGCAAAAAGTACGCGTTTCGGCTCGTATTATATCAAATCTCCTTCATGTCATTACGAATTTGTTACTGGCAACGCGATATAGTCGGGACGTTATCGTAAAGTGACGTGATTGTTTACATTTGCTCAAACGGTATTTCAGTCAGTCGTATTGTGAAGGGATGTGTGTCGAGCTATTAACTGCAAATTGGAAAAAAATCAGCTTGTTTTCTTGTTTGTCTCCGCAGCGTCTTGCAAGGCTAGAATTGTCATCTTGTTTTAAATTTTAAGGAGAGTTTCTAATGTCACTAACTTATGAAGTTCTTAGTAGATGTATATATTTGTTAAATTAAGATTTAAAAATGTATCCTCATGTATCCAGCGAAAAACATTTTTTTTTTACTTTTCTATGTATATACCTCTATCAGAATAAGATTGTTTTAGCTGCGCCTGTTTGCACCACTGTAGAAATGAACTCATTTGCCATTGTATATTTGAAAAATATAATATTTCCATGGACATAGACAACGAATCAAGGGTTTTGCAGGTATTTGTGAGCATCTTATGTAAAAAATTAGAAACCTTGGCAGTTTACGCTGACAGTTTTGCCATTTTGTTTCTAATTTTTTACATAAGATGCTCACAAATACCTGCAAAACACTTGATTCGTTGTCTATGTCCATGGAAATATTATATTTTTCAAATATACAGTGGCAAATGAGTTCATTTCTACACTCTTTTTTGCTGTGATGCAATATTTGAAAAATGTCCCCTTTCTTCATGCTGTACACCTCTATAGAAAATTAAAAAAATATATCAGTGGCGCAAACAGGCGCAGCTAAACCAATCTTATTCTGATAGAGGTATATACATAGAAAAGTAAAAAAAAATGTTTTACGCTGGATACATGAGGATACATTTTTAAATCTCCATTTAAAAAATATATACATCTACTAAGAACTTCATAGGTTAGTGACATTAGAAATTCTCCTTAAAATTTAAAACAAGATGACAATTCTTACCTTGCAAGACGCTGCGGAGAACAAACAACAAGACAAGCTGATTTTTTATCAATTTGCAGTTAATAGCTCGACACACACCCCTTCACAATATGACTGACAGAAATACCGTTTGAGCAAATGTAAACAATGACGTCACTTTACGATAACGTCCCGACTATACCGCCCTGCCAGTAACAAATTCGTAATGATATGAAGAAGGTTTGATATAATACGAGCCGAAACGCGTACTTTTTGCATGAATACCAACTATCAATTTTTATTAATTAAGTTCCCCTGGATTAGCAAAATCCCACACTGTGCCGCGCGGCGTTAAATTTTGCTTCTTGCTCGAAAAAATTAGCACATAGTCTTTGGAAATGTTAAAGCGGCCTACAATGATGATAATATTGGGAAAACACAGTGTTTGAGTGGTTTTCACATTCCAAAAGAGGTAAAATGTCAATTAATGAGCCTCGCTCTGGTTGTCTTTCCAGGATCCGAATCAATGAACATGTTAAAATAATTCGCGAAATCATCCTGGAAGATCGACGACGGACCATTATACAAGCATAGCAACTGTCTGGGGTGACTTGGAATTCAGTTCAACGAATTTGAACGGAAGATTTGAGGATGAAATGGGTGGCAGCCAAATTCGTGCCCCAACTGCTAAACAAAAATAAGGTCGCTTGGGAGCTTGTTGTGCTTTGAAAGACGAGTTCCGAAATGATCCAAATCTTTTTTTGCTAGGGTTAGGACCCAGAAACAAAACAACACCAAACCAGTGGAAGACTTCAAGTTCGCCTCGCCACAAGAAAGCTCGTCAAATCAAATCAACCGTCAAAACAATGCTGATTTGTTTTTCGATAATTTGTTTCACAAGAACAGACTCTTAACCAGCTTTTTTCCTAGAAGTTTTGAAAAGATTAAGAACTGTTCAGTCTCTGGCTGAAGGTGACTCTTGGGAGCCACGTAGTTTTCAGTAAAACTTTATCGTGCTCTTCTAAAAAGAGACTACCTATTATCACCCTACTTCCACTACTTGCTTACTTGCAAAATATCGCTAAATAGGTGTACTAGATATGAGGACAACTGTAGTAATTTACGCAATGCATAGCATAATCTAAATTTTGCCCCCATTAACTATCACATCTCCCTTCACTGGGGAAAGCAAATACATAACATTGCTGCTGCTTTTTTCTTTTCATACATACATACTTAAATTTGCTCTTATTAACAAGTTATCTTTAGAACACTTATCAATAATATGGCTTAATTCCATTTTTATGTACTTCTACTATTTATATCAACTGATCTTAACCTTATAAAACATATTATTATATGCTTGCCTACTTGCCTACTTATAAAATATCCCCTAAGTAGGTGTGTTAGGAACAAATATAGTAGTTTCCGCGACGCATAACACTCCGTAACATACTGTCCTCACTACATATCAACATTAAAATGTATTCTTTTGATCTCTGTCGTCCAGTATTATAAAACCTTTAAACTAGCAATATTCACATAGTCGTTGCAATACTGTGTGAAACAACACATGCAAAGGCAGTTTGCGACCGGGAAGCGTTTCAGCATACAACCAACGTGCTTCTGAAGTATTCTCATTGGTAAGACCGCACATAAACACCATATATATAGCCCATTTCCGCATTGGAATACGCTACCATTGTAATTGGTACAAATTCCACGAAACTTCAAATTAAGCCGCAAGATAAACAGGACTTATTTACTGGGTGTGCTGAATTTGACAATAGTTTCATTTCGATGAAACTGTGGAACTAGTAGTAAAAACCGTTCGTGTAAAAGCAAGTAATTAAGGTGCATACCGTAAAAATATTGCAAGGACAAAAAATAGCTAATAACAGAAAACATATTACATATTCGGTCTGCGAGAAAACGAATGAACATGTTGATAAAAAGGCTCTCTTTTATCTAAAAAGCATCTGATCCATTTTAATTTTCTCCGTCGCACAAATCTTTGTATGCATGTAAATAGCCGGGCACTTTGTACATTTTGTATGACATCTTTATTATTTGTATTGATGGTTTAGTAAGTTTTTTGTAAAATTTATAGCAAATTATTAAAATACAAATTTCCCAAAAACTATGACAGTAATCGAGTTACAGCAGAAGCACCTTTTCTTTATAGTAAATACAAAATATATAAATTTTAATACTTAAATACCTTTATTTACATTGGCGTACTCATTTGAAATGTGCAGTTCTTAAAAACACAAGTTCTACGCGTATGGATTGATATTAATCATAATATTGACGGTTCATTGGCCATAAAACTACCTAATGTCAGTATACCAAATTCCAGGAAAATATAGTGCCCAAACTAAGTAACTTTAATAAGTTAGTTAGAAGAAGTATTTTATGTAAAAATACAACACCTTAATAAAACCCACTAAGGTAAATTTAGTATCATATTGCATTAAAATTGCTATTATGTCTAAACGGTTGATTTTCAAATATATGTTTATTAAGAGTTTTTCTTTATATTGGATTGTACCACAACCTGTATATACACTCGAAATGGCGAGAATCCGTTCGTTTTCAAATGATTATTTACATATTTTTTTTAGCTTTCGGGATACATTGAGCTTTTATTGCCAGTTTCTGAAGTACGACGATAGGTCCAACTTCAGATGATAACCCTAGAACCGTGTCCTATAAAAAGATAACGTTTGTGTAATATGTAATTTTCATTGTCTGGCGAGTGAATACTAATCTTATTCGTCGAATGCTGTATATATAGATGCTGGAAGTCTTTTTGCCAATTCAGTTATGTGATTTGTCCAACTTACATGTATGCTGTAGTATTCTTTTTATTTAATGAGAAGCCGACATGTTGTGTTTTATTTGTATTTAATTTTAATGTGTTTGATATAAACCGGTTTTCCGCTTCTGTCACAACCACATCTATTTTCTCTAGTAGTCTACTCTTGGTGAATTTCTTGGTTTTTGAAAACTTGTGTCATTTGCACAAAGATAGATCGCATCTGCGCCTACATTAGCATGTAAGTAATTTATGTAGAATGTAAATAATAAGGGACTCAATATGGACCTTCCGGAACACCACGATTTATCACCCTTTCGGATACGTGTGAGGCCATCTTCAAATACAGGCGCTCCTGAGATAGGCATAATTTTAGCAAATCAAAATTATTTCCTGATATACCATAATAAAACAGTTTATTCAGTGAATGTTTGTGATTAGCGATGTTGAATACTCGATTCAAGTCGCACCAAGTCAATCCAACACATGTTTGATTATTCAATGCCTATTGGACGGCCTTCACAATTTTAGTTAATCCGGATGCTGTGAATTTGCCCTTAAGAATTGCATGTGACTACTAATGATTTTTGAAAATGTTTATCTGTCTGTCTGTAAGTGTGTGTGTGTGTGTGTGTGACCACAATAACGGACGAACTGCATAAGCTATCAATACCAAACCTTGTATTTAAAAGCGTAACAATCGTCTTAAGAGCTCATAAAATTAGTAAACCAGAAGTAGTAGTTTACTTCAGTTAAAAATCAGATTTTAACAATATCTCGTCAACTACTAAGTTTAGACAAAATTATACGAAAACAAATGTACTCAGAAGTGACTCTGAATTAATAATAATAATAATAATAATATACGTTTATTAGCATTTTGCTTTAAATTTTACATATTCTTATTTACATATACAAATATAACTTAAAAATAGATGTGCGAAACTAATATTACATATTGCTCGTCAGCATTCATCGGTTAATGCAATAATGCAATAACCGACGAAATTCAAACATGTGCATGCAGCAGTATGAAATATCCACTATCTAATTATATAACCTACTTTTAAATAGGTATATTTACAAATACTTAAACTAGAACTTAAAATTAATATTACATATAGAATGTCATATACACAGCAATAAAAACACCAATGTTAGTATATGTTTCTTACATGACTAAATAACCTACTTTTAAATGTATTTACAAATACGCAATTCTTAATTTCTAAAGGTAACTTATTAAATTCTTCTAAACCGCGAACAAAAATGTTTTTTGTTGTTTGTACACGCCTACACCGATTTATATAGAAATTACTTATATTTCTAGTGTTATAGTTATGTATATCTTGCACTATTACTAACCTATTACTTAAATGTGGAGGCAAATATCCCATCTTAATTCTATAAATAAATATGAGAGCTCTATAAACAATATGTTGCTTAACACTCATTAAATTTAACGTATTCAACATCAATTTTATAGGAGTGTATCTGTTACACTTTAATATCACTCTCATGGCTTGGTTTTGAATTTTTTGAATATGCTGTACCTCATTTTGATTCAAATTGAAAAGCAGGGTGGAACAGAACCCTAAATGAGGTGCTATTAGCGATTTGTACAGTAGCAACTTTATTTTTATAGACAAACCTCTAGAAGTTCTACGTAAGAAGAAAACTTTTTTTAACATTTTATTCATCACGTATTGCGCATGTGATTTAAAATTTAAATTCTCATCAATTATAGTCCCAAGATATTTCATTTCGCTTACCTTATCCAGTTCATAATCATTTATCTTAATTTTAACATTACTAACATCTAATCTACTTAATTTATAATTGCTACCTACAATCATGTACTTTGATTTACTAGCATTAATACATAATTTATTATTACAAAGCCACTTGAATAATGATGATAAACCTTCATTAATTTCAGTAACCATTTGGTCTAAATTGTCTCCACATACATATATCATGGTGTCATCCGCGAACATACAAATATTGCAATGTTTCACATTCATTACTAAGTCATTCACGTACATATTAAATAGTAGTGGACCCAGTACCGTTCCTTGAGGAACACCAAAGTTAATTTTTATTGCATCTGATGTACAGCCATTATACTTTACTTTTTGTAGTCTATTTGTCATATATGATTTTAGCCAATGTCCTACATTGTCCTTAATTCCTAAACCCTCTAGTTTACTAATTAATAAGTCCCTATCAATAGTCTCAAAAGCTCTGCGTAAATCTATAAATACTGCCACTACAAAACACCCGTCATCTATAGTTTTTAACCACTTATCACAAATGTCCATAATAACAGTTTCACAGGAGTGATTCTTTCTAAAACCCGATTGATTAGAAACTATAATATTGTTTTTGTCACAGTAGTCATCAAGTTGATTTTTTACACAAATCTCGAGTACTTTTTCATATACCGGAACAGTATTAATTGGACGGAACTCGTTACACAATTTCGTACCGTTCACTTTTTCCACAGGAACCACGTAAGAAGTCTTCCATTCTTCTGGAAATACACCTGATGTCAAGGAAGTATTTATCACGTCCAATAGTCTATTAGCGGCAACCATGCACACATCCTGCAAAATTCTGCAAGTAATGCCATCCCCCGCAACATCTCCCGTATTTTTTAAAGAAATTAACACTTTTTTCATGTCATACATTGAAAGTGTCCTGAACTGAGTAAATTCCGCACTTGTCATTTTCTGCGTCAAGGAATATGTTTCAGCACTTTTTGGTATACTGTTCACTATGTCCTGTACACTAGACACAAAGTATTTGTTGAAATTCTGCGCTATCTCCATATTATTTATAATTGTTTTATTCTGAAATACAATAGATTTACTAATAATTTTTTTATTATCTGAAAGCATCATTTTTAAATTTTTCCACAGCTCTTTGGAGTTGTTTGTGTTGTTATCCAGTAATATTTCTAAATAAGTTTCTTTTGCTTTTTTTATCAAATTTGAGACTCTATTTCTGTAAGTCTTATAATCATTCCACGACTCTTCGCTTTTAGTATATACTGCTATTTTGTATTTTGTGTCTCTAATTTTCATTTCTTCTATTATTTGTGTATTAATCCATTTGTTTCTCACATATCTACCTGGTACACTCACCTCCTTCATTGGACACATTGTATGAATAATATCAGTAATTGATCCAATGAAACTTTTAGCCAATATATTTACATCATTGGAATTATTGTTCCATTGAATATTCATCAGGTAACCTTGAAGTGCCTCAGTGTTGTAATTTGTATAGTTCCTTTTACAAATTTTTAATGTATCATTAGTAATCTTTTGATGTTTATCGATTTGTATGGATAGTATGTTGTGATCACTTATTTTTGGTGTTAAATGTACCTTATGTTCCAATGTCTTCTTATTTGTTACAATGTAATCAATTAATGTTGAACTGTTTTGCGTTATTCTAGTATCTTTGGTAACAATTTGAGTCAATGCATTTTTATAAAATAGATTTTTAATTTTTTGGCTGTAGAATGTGTCACTTCTGTAATTTATATTAAAGTCACCTGTTAATATTATATTACCTTCATAATCAATTATATCATTTATATACTCGTCTAAGAATTCCAAAAATAATCCATCAGACATGTTTGGAGGGTGATAAATGACTGTGATTAAATAGTTTTGCTTATTTATATGTACATTCACTCCTATTAACCATACATATGTTTCACTATAAACAGATTCTACCTCGTACCGTAAGTGATTTTTCAAATACAAAAGGACTCCACCAGTTCTTCTATTATTTGTTACTGCTCTTACCATCTCGTATCCCTCAATATTAATTTCCTTGTTTGTTACTTCATCATCAACATGTGTTTCAACCAGTCCTAAAATTAATGGTTCCCAGTCATCGCATAATTGTAATATTTCATCTTTATTATTTAAGAATCCCTGACAATTGAAAATTACAATATTACTGTTGTGACAGTTTTTCTGTGGTTGCTATACATACTTAATCTTTTCCTTTTTATAAAAAAAGTTTTTCGAAATTCCTACTCGAAATACGTCTTTTACTCAGTACAGTTTTTTGCGAATATATCCCAAGTAATGATTTCATTTCTAGACATACTTATTTTGAATAAATTTGTATAAGCAAAATTTCAGAATTTGGAACAGTAGTATCACGTTCGCAAATATCTCATAAGATATGCATTGTATGTAGATTTATTTCATCTGCAAAAGCATATAGAGCTGGCATTGAAACAAGTTTTGTATAAAAAAAAATTCAAAATTCGGATCGGAAATAAAACTTTCACTCTATCGAATAGTAGTTTTTTGTAATTGTCTCGAAAATTATGCAATTACCTCGGTACCAAGGTATTGGGTGAGTCTGCACCTTTATGTCAAATAATTAAAAATTGGTCACGTAATTTTAAACTGTGCATACATGGACCAGGTTTTGATCCCCCCAAAACTGTGGTCACCGAAGACAATATTGATTTGGTTCATGATATGGCACTAAACAATAGGCGAATTACGGTTAGGTTTATAGCTTCTCAGTTGGAAGTATTGAAAAAATATTGCACGATAAATTGGGTTTCAAAAAAGTATCTGCACGGTGAGTACCAAAAATGTTAAGGGCAGATCAAAAGCGTATCCGCCAAGTTACCGCTGAGACAAATTTGGCTTTAATTAACAGAAATCCAAATGATTTTCGGCAAAAATTCGTTACAGTAGATGAAACTTGTCACTTTGTCCCAGGTATAAGGGCTCCCACTCCCCCGTATAATTTCGTGTTGTTTAACTGCTGGACAAATACTGGTCACAGTTTTTTGGGATTTTGAGGGAGATATTTTTATCAATTTTTTACCACGTGGGCGTAATGTAACAGGTGAATATTACACAAGCTAAATTCCAAAAGTTCGGGAGGCCATCAAAGAGAAACGTAGAGGAAAATTTAAACGAGCAGTGCTGTTTCACCATGACAACCTTCCGGCCCACGAAAATTGTGTTTCAATGGCTGCCATTCACAATACTGGGTTAAACATTTTTGAACAACCCCCTCTATTCACATCCATCTATTCCCAAAATTAAAGGAACATCTTCGGGGAAACCATTTTCAGACGATAAAGAAGTGATGACGACTGTAAATGCGTGAATAATGAAAGAACATCATAATTTTTTTCTAACGGAATCTTGTCACTTAAAAATCAATACACAAAATGTATTAACCTTTCTGAGGAGTATGTTGAAATATAACATTGTGTCGTTCTTCTCAGTTGTTTGCTTCTATATTAGGGACAATAATTGGTGAACTCCCCTCGTATACTTATTTACATTTCGGTATCATACTTTTGTATAAGATAATTTATAAATAAATCATGAAAAATACAGGGTTAGTTTTAAATAGCGTTATTCAATAAAGGGGATGAAAGAAAAGTATGAGTAATGCCAGGACAAAAAAATCGCGGTCAAATGTGCACGGAATGACGAGAAATTGATTTTTCTTTCCTCGAGTCCGAGACTGTTCCAGTTAATATACACACATAATAATTTTCATATAGAGGAATTTAAGTTTCAAAATAATATACTTCTATGTACCAAAAAAAAACATCGTAATTAGGGAGCGGAATCGAGCGAGCTAAACTACCACGGAGCCACAACCGTGAAAAGAAATAATGTAAACAACTGCGTATTGTTTACATTATATCTGAATAGCACTAATTCATAGGGCGAACTGTAACATCTATTTACTCCAGAGAATCAGAGAAAAAACTATCATAAAATAAGGAATTTTATGAATAAAATCCTTTCTTCATCGGCGTAGGTACAAGGGTGACGAGTTTTTAAAATTTATTATATTTACCTTATATTTCGCAATATAATATGTATGTTTCAATAACATACGCGTACATTTTTAGTTATCATTTATTTAGATCTAGAACGTTGTTTATGTTACTTTTTCTGAGATAAAAATTAATTGTCAGTGATTCCGAAATTTATTGCAAAGTCTGTAAAATATCGTCACTTAGCTTTGCTAAAACATACACAGAAATAGTTCTCATGCAGAGAATTTCGATAGTTTACAAAATTTCGTTACATGTTTAAATGACGATGCTCGAAGTATTTCTGAGTGCAAGGAACTAACACAAATCCCAAATTTAAAAAATCAGTTGTTATTCCTTCAGGAACACTTTGGAAATTTGCCTAAACTAATGACATATTTTGAAAATCGAATCTCAAATTAAAAAATGAGGTGTGGCCACCACACGACTTTCTTATACGTATGAGCGTTTCAAACTATACTATATTTTTTTTACACAAAAATTATTCAAAATCCTATTCTAAGTACTTCTGTTCTCTTAATAAATCGCTATAGAATGCATACTTAGCAAGATATTCGAAAAAAGGACTACTCCCTAAGAGTAAAAGTGTTACTTCCGGTCCGAATTTTGAAATTTCATATATTCAAAAAATATTGCAAATCTAGCACTAAATACTTTTGTATTCTTGATAGATACATATACATATCTACAGCGGTTATCGTGGTCACATAGAGACACACAGACATTTTTTAAAAACATCTTCTTCGGTATCAGGGGACTTCAAAACGTGGACATATGCAAAAATCTCGAAGTCGAAAATTTCACATTACTTCCTTATACTACGTATAAGAAAGTAAAAATGGATTAACCACATTAGATGTAGCTATTAATAATTCCAAGTGACTTAGACGCAGTCTTTAATAGAAATCCAGATTTAATAACATTGCGGCAATTGTGTATGCTAATGTAGAAGGGACGTTTTCTATCTACAAGGATGTACTTAATTCAAAGAGAACAAGTCTTACAGAAGAGAAAATGAACAAATAGTAGGGTATTTTGTATTTTATAATCACCAGCCACTTGTTATTCAATTATACAAATAAAATTAAAACCTCTTTAAAAATACAACATTTCAATAGCGCGCCCATGGGCGATGAGTCATGACTCGCTCGATTCCGCTCCCTAATCGTAATGCACCGAGGTTGTCGACCTTTTCCACATAAAGGCGTGCTATTCACAAAAAAAAACATCGCCATAGAAAATCTATTCAATTGCCATTCATTTCTAACAAAGGTTGTAACTATTTGTGACGTCTGTGAGGCACATCTCTGAATTTCAGAAAACACGATGGTGAGCAGTTTTTCAAAAACCTTTCCTCAATGTGTTTGATGGAATTACAGCAATACGCCGAAAAACGTTCACAAATCAATGTTTTTCGGCGCAAAACTATCTAATTTCAATTTTTCGATTATGAGAAGTCTTTTAATTTGGACTTTCAAAAGTCGCTCAGAATTTCCCGGTGAGACCCTACTTAGCATCCAATATTTTAATTTGTGAAATAGAGAAAATTATCGATGCCTTGAAATAAAACAGGTGTAATACGAAGGAACGTCCTCTTCAAGTGTATCCACCTCCAATGACAGAAAATGAATCCAAAAGTAGATCATACGTAGATTCTACAAAAAAATAAGCATCGTAAGGCTGGTTCAAATGCGCTTTAGAAGCAGCGCATGTCCACTTTGTAACCGTATTATTCAATTCTACAATGCAAAATATGGAAATGAAAGAATATGTATTCGAGTTGATTTAAGCGAAAGAAAAAATTAAATGGATAAATATAACATATAGTATGTCATTTAATACGGGTATATAGAAATAATTTTGCCATTTTTATAACAGCAAGCGGTAATTCGATCTCTGGGAAACCGGAGAGCGTACATAAAACCGAATTATTTTCACATTCGTTCTAGCATAAAGACTTGGTCGACACATATGACGAATTTCCCACCAATAATATAAAGAGAGAGACAGGTAGAGTAGGAAAGACTCGTCATCCCGCAGGCCAGGCATATCTGTCTGGTTGAAACACCCATTCATCCGCGCATTCATTTCATTGTTTCCTAAGTAGTATGTATGTACTTTATTGCAAAAGCAAACATTTGTTTCGGTATTGTGAAGAGAGGCTAACACTCAAAACTGTACAGATTATAATTAAAATGTTATTCTGCTTTTAGAAAATACATACTCGTTTGAACATTTGTGGATAGACAAGATAAAAGTGTACCAATCGAAATTTATGTTGGTACTAATCTTTGACCAGCGCTCTCATTGTGAAGTAATGGTACTAGAAAACAGTAAATTGTTAACCAACAGGGACCGGCAACGAAGCGGGGCTGAAGGGTTACACGTTATAACAACTTAATAAAATATTTCAATACTGAATGTTGTCGCACATTTAAAAACTTCCTTCTTGCGTATGTCAGCAGTATTGTAAATGTTATGGAATATCATATCTGGATAAACCCGATTCCAACTTGCCACGTATAAAGTGCAAAGGGTCTAAGTGGCTGTATATTAAGGCGGTGGGTTGCGTAAACTAAACATATAATAACAAAATCAAGGTTGTTTCCAAAAATCAATAACCTCTAACCTGGTGGACTTATCATTCATCATTCGAGCGGTCGACGGCTCAGAAGAAGATGGTCGGGGTTGAAACAGGTGTTAAAATAAATAAAAAGCCATTACAAATTTAAAGCCCGTCAAAGAATAACGGCTGTGTAGCCATGGATATAATGTCGGTGGTCAAGCTGATATAGGAACTGTATCACAATAAATAAAAAAAATGAGGTGTGGCCACCACACGACTTTCTTATACGTATGAGCGTTTCAAACTGTACAATTTTAAGAATTTTTTTAATACAAAACTTATTTAAAATCCTATTCTAAGTACTTTCATTGTCTTAATAAATCGCTATAGAATGCATACTTTGCAAGATATTATCAAAAAAGTGCTCCTCGCTAAGAGTAAAAGTGCTACTTCCGGTCCGAATTTTGAAATTTCATATATACAAAAAATATTGCAAATCCAGTTCTAAATACTTTTGTACTCTTGATAAATATATATAGAATGCATAACTTACGACATATTTGCAAAAAATCGCTATTCGATAAGAGTAAAAGTGGTACTTCCGGTCTGAATTTTGAAATTTTTTTTATACAAATGATATTGCAAATTAAGTTTTAAATACTTTTATACCCGTAACGTACTTGTCTAAAAAGCATGACTTACGAAATATTCGCAAAAAACTGATTTTCGATAAGAGTAAAACACCTACTGCCGGTAGGAATTTCGAAAAACTTTTTAAATAAAATTATTCTCAATTTTAATTTTAAGTATATATGAATTCTTTATAAATTTGTTTAAACTTAGTAGTTGACAAAAATTTGCCAAATTTCGATTTTTTCGCTGAAGTAAACTGCTACTTCCGGTCTACCGATTTTACTGAAAAACTAATCAGATCTCAAGAGGGAGATTATACATGTAAATACAAAATTTGGAATTGATATCTACAGCGGTTTGGCCGCTATCGTAGTCACACACACACACACAGAGAGAGAGAGAGAGAGACATACACACACACAGACACACAGACATTTTTTAAAAACCACTCTTTCGGTATCAGGGGACTTCAAAACGTGGACATCTGCGAAAATCTCGAGGTCGAAAATTTTCACCATCACAATACTTCCTTATACCGCGCGATCATTTAAATTCTAAATTAGAGCAGGCTGTGAAATTTAAATTAAGTTGGTATATAAGTACTAATTTACAATTTGAATTGTCAAAGTGACGTTTCAAAATGTTAATTAATCAATAATTGACATTCTGGACAACCTAATAAAAAAAATCCCGCCTGCTATAATTTAGAATTTAAATGATCGCGTGGTACTACGTATAAGAAAGTAAAAAGGAAATCGAAACTGAATAACAAGCAAGATTTAATAAAAAGAAGTTATGCCAAACATCACATAGGTATAAACAGAATAATATGTAATAGCAAAAGATTTGATTTAATAAGGCAGGCAAGAATTGATAAATATTAATGAGAAATGATACTAATCAAAAACATAAAGAAGCATGGTGAAACGTGAAAGATACAAAATTAGTAAATAATCAACAATGGAAAAAAATTTAAAATTTGAAATGTACTAGATTACCCCATAATAATAAACAAAGATTTGTAAAAACGCCTAATTGAGAAGTTATTAATTAGTTGCAATTTATAATATAGCAGAGTACTGGATACTGAATCATCCTGTCAAAATACCGCTTAACAATTAAGTGAAGATCATCATTTAATTGTTTAATTATTCACAAATAAAGCACAAGTGATTACAGGTAAAACACCCTGTATATGAAATTTATAATAATGATAGATAAAATAAAAGAAACAAGATTTACATATAGAGGGTGTCATCTCACTGGGGAAGGCAGATTGTGTCATAAAAAAAAATGAGGTGTGGCCACCACACGACTTCCTTATACGTATGAGCGTTTCAAACTATACAATTTTAAGAATTTTTTTTATATAAAGCTTATTCAAAATCCTATTCTAAGTACTTTCATTCTCTTAATAAATCGCTATAGAATGCATACTTTGCAAGATATTCGAAAAAAAGTGCTACTCGCTAAGAGTAAAAGTGCCACTTCCGGTCCGAATTTTGAAATTTCATGTACACAAAAAATATTGCAAATTTAACTCTAAATACTTTTGTACTCTTAATAAATATATATAGAATGCATAATTTACGACATATCTGCAAAAAATCGATATTCGGTAAGAGTAAAAGTGGTACTTCCGGTCCGAATTTTCAAATTTTTTTTATACAAATGATATTTAAAATTATAATTTAAATACTTTTATACTCGTAATGTATTTGCCTAGAAATCATGACTTGCGAGATATTCGCAAAAAACTGATTTTCGATAAGAGTAAAAGACCTACTTCCGGTTGGAATTTCGAAAAACTTTTTAAAGATAATTTGTCTCAAATTTAATTTTAACTACATTTCAGTTGTTTATAAATTTGTTTAAACTTAGTAATTGACGAAATATTGGCAAAATTCGATTTTTTCACTGAAGTAAACTGCTACTTCCGGTCTACCGGTTTTACTGAAAAACTAATCAGATCTCAAGAGGGAGATTGTACACGTAAATACAAAATTTGGAATTGATATCTATAGCGGTTTGACCGCTATCGTGGTCACACACACACACACAGACACACAGACACACACAGACACAGACATTTTTTAAAAACCACTTTTTCGGTATCAGGGGACTTCAAAACGTGGACATCTGCAAAAATCTCGAGGTCGAAAATTTTCATCATCACAATACTTCCTTATACTACGTATAAGAAAGTATAAGTATGTCGAAGCGATTTCTTCCTACGATATCCGTCTATTAGGAACACCTTCTAATTTTATTTTATATTATACAGAGTGTTCTATAACTTGCTGGTTGACCATGGTTATAGTTTTCTTTAAATAGAATACCCTGCATATTATTACAATTTTAATTTTCCGTATAACCCTTCGTCAAAAAGTAATAAGATAGTATAAGCCTAAAATTTAAAGTTTTCCACTTTTACCATTTCTAAAAAATTCAATATTTTTATAAAATTATATTTCTCGAAAACGACAAACAATTTTTGGTAGTGTTGTTCATAATAAAAGGTCCTAATACAAGCATATTTTATTTTATTTCAATTACCAACTGCATGTGCAGAAAACTGGATTAAAAATTACAATCATTCCCTTTTGACTTATTATTCTATTACTAGATGGCGTTATTTAAGGATCGATATTTTGAGGTTAGCGGAATCAAATTCATCAATGTAAATCGAAGTTATGTGACGGCATTATATCGCGTAGCGATAATGAGATCCAGTTGGCCATGATATGTTAGGTGATATTAAATTAAATTTAAAATTATATAATATCACTGATCTCTATAATGTAAATGGATGAGTAATGCAAACTTTAATAATGTAAATATTTTTAATTTTATATATAATATTTTTTATATTTAATTATTTTTTTAGAGAGTAAACTAACCAGGTTATTTGCAGAACTGTACTTATATTATGTTGAATATAATAACTTGGAAACATTGTCTTCGATATTACTCTGATATTCAAGATATCTTTTTAAAAAAATTTTAGAAGTTAAAAGACATACAAATATATGTGAGAATGAATACTTCACGTCACATAAATAGTTATACTCTTTAGTTCGTGTGTAAAAAATATGTTCACAAGTGCTTTATCTGTTTTGTAAAGGGAAATATTAAGTGTAGAATGAAATATAGTTGTTTAGTTATATAGGCAGTCATATAATCTTCTTTAGTTTCCCAAATGAAGAAATATAAACCAATATGTACAGTCAATGTATTATTGACCTCACGCAGGCAAAACACCAATAATCTCGTACTACTAATAATAATCGTCGTTCGTTGTAATAACTATGTCTGATGAAATAAATTAAGTTTTTGTAACGAACTTGATAAATAAACAATTAGTCATAAAATTTGGTATAAAGCTTTCTACGAGGATGGAATATCATTCACCACAAATTTTTGGTCAGACTATACAAGCAAATATACTATATTACTTTAACGGGACATATCATAAAACAAGGTTTTGCTTTGAAATATTTTTTAATTATCTTGGGAACAATGAACGATAAGAAAATTTATTTAATATTAAAAAGGATTTCCTTAAATTTTCGAATTTTGAATTAATGCAGTTATTCAACAGGATAACATATGTTTTTGTGACAAATAATGCATCAAATCTTTGTAGTATATTAAAGAATTACTGAAGAATATCTTCCGCTGGACATAACATAATTTAATAATAAATAATTGTCTAAAACAGACAGCAGCAGAATTGCATCCGATCCAGTTTGCGTCATGACGTCAAAACTGCAAAGACCTAGACATGTTTTTTAAAAAAGCAGGTTTAACTTCAAAATTGAAGAAATCTGTAAAACAAGCCGTTCTAGATGGAATATTAATTACGTTAACATCCATACTATTAGTTTTCCATTCAATTGAGGAATTATTATTACAGAAACAAGAACTCTAGAAAATTCAATGTGTATTATAGACCTAATATTGTTATATGTAATTAATTTACAAGAGTCATTTAATAGAGCCACCTTAGAACAAGGTTTTGATCAAATTCCCACAATAGTTTTAATTTTATCCTGGTTTAAAAATCTATCTGCTTACTTAATAATACATCCCAATGAAAACGTAAATATTAAAAATTTAAAATTTTATATAAGTAAAGGTTTGAAAGGAAAGTATGCTATCAAATGTATTCATAAAACAGGTACATGTTTATATCCTCCCCTGAAAAAATATTTTAAATGAACAAGAATAGAGGAAATACCTTCAACGTCCAAATTACCAACATCTACCTGACAGGATTTTCGATTCGCAGATAAACGAACTGCATTCATCAGTTTTAATATTGAGAATGAATTTGACACATATATTAATCGTCATGAATATATTACACCAAATTTTGATGTATTAGATTTTCGGGAAAAAATTAAAGTATTTCCCTCGGTTATATAAACTTGATAAACAGTATGTACTAGCCAACCTGCTACTATTACGCCCAGTAAAAGGACATTTTCTATTGCTAGATGAACATTAGAAAAACGACGGAGTTAATCGAGCCCACCCAATAATGTTCATAAAATTTTATTTTTTATGTTCAATAATTAAGGTGTCTATTTTTGTTATTATTGCATACTAGGTAGTAAGGGATTATAAATGTGCTTATATAGGATATTTGTTTGAATTTTATATATTCAAAACTCTTACAATATATATTATTTGCAATATTTTTCAAAAATGAAGAAAACCTAAAATTGCATCTAATATGAATTGCAAATGTATAAAACCATTCTGCAGTAAAAAATAAAGAATAGGAATACCTTCCATACCTATTTAAGAATTAATTAAACCTGACGTTGACTTTTATACAAATATACTGCTAGCAATTCTCCAACTGTTATTTATAGATATTATAGGTTTCAATTTTTTCAAAATATTAATTATATAGCAATGTTATGTTGCAATATATACATACTTTGTGTTGCTATTTTTGTTTTATATATTTTGTATTTTTTATTGTGTCAATAAATATTATTTGACGGCGAACACGCTGCTGTAATATTTAAATAAACAGATAACAACGGTGTACATATGTACATGCCAGCTGACCGTGCACGTTCAATACATCTTGAGCCCAGCTCGGCAAGTCGGGTCGAGCTCAACATGTCGGGCCGGCTCGGCAAGTCACGCCGGCTCGGCAAGTCGGGCCGAGCTCGACATGTCGAGCCGGGTCGGGCTGTCGGGCCGACCCGAGCCGGGCCGGGCCGACGGTTATGCCGAGCCGGGCCGGGCTGGGCTGACTGTTATGCCGACCCGGGCCGGGCTGACTGCTATGCCGAGCCGGGCCGGGCTGACTGTTATGCCGAGCTGGGCCGGGCCGGGCCGTAATAATGCCAAAAATGCCCACCTCTACAATGCAATAGGATGCGCGTGGAATATTTATGCCAAACTGAATACTTATCTCGGGACTTACGAGTATGCGTAGTCCCTAGTCTTTTGACATTCGAATGTGAAATCACTAAAGTTTCGAACGCCGATTTCAATAGACGTATCCCAAGCATCAAAATCACAATTTTAGAGAAGGATGAATATATATATTTGCTAATGTAGAACAAAATGTGCATACAGTGATTTTGCTACTATGGGTCCTAGCTTTTTGTTTATATTTTTGGAGTATTTTTATTAAGAAAAATGCGGAAGACATTGAAAAGGATCAAATTATACAATTCCCGACATACCATCACTGACATTGTTATCCCAAAATGTTGTTAGTTCTGGTTTTGTTGTTAAACAATTGAAGCGCATTGTTAAGTGTGTTAAATGTGTGTCCGTACTAGAAGAAATCTCACAAACATCTGTCGATAATGCTAGTTTTCATCTTTTGAACAGAAAAAATCATGGTGCTTTAATACGTCCTTCACAAGATATCACCAAAGTATGTAAAATAGTTGAAGTCCAAGTACGCCATATTCTTGTACAAAACAACAATAAACTTCCTGCAGAGGCAGTGTTTTATAAGCTATTTGTACGTTCAATTTCTATTACCTTGTTAGTAGAAAATAAGTACTTTGTATCCTTAGATACACATATTGCCGTGAACTTTACCTTAGAATCTAAGACAATATTGTATATAACTATAAAATGTTAGAAATAGATATGATTAATGTTGACACCAAGATATACTAGTGTATTTAGATCAATATTAGCAATAAGAAAACACACTCGTAGTTTAAGAAACATTTATTTTAAAATAAATTTTATTAAAACATACAATAACACAGGTATACACTTAGAATATAAGTATTTTAATTAGGATTATATGTATATAAACACCATTTAGAAATAAGTGAGGAAAAACCTCAACGATAATAGTAAATGACACAAATGAATATTTATTCACAGAAGTGAAAAACACGAGATAACATTAAAATTAGAAAATAAATATTTAAAATAAGATATGCTCGTAATGTATATGAAGAGGCTTAATGCACTCACATAACTTAAAGATAAAATACATACAGTTGCGTTGAAAAGGATATTAAAATAAAGTGTATCATAAAGAACAGCATAGAATCGTATAACATTTTTAATATACACAACAAAAAGTATCAATTCTCATCGTAATGCGAATAACAGCAATCCTTTTCATGGTTCCAAACTTCGTGCACATACAAATGAACATCTATAACCAAAGGAATAAGCAGCATTAATATAAAAGCAATGATTTATTACAGCATATTAAACATACAAAATTCTCCAAGGACGGTAAAATGGTTCGAAGAAAGAACAGAGCAAACAGAGAAGCCACAGACAGAGGGACTGGCGATTGAAACAATATCCAATTTCTTTCCATTCTTTCCGATCAAAAGCACCAAAACAAAAATACGAGTAAGGTTAGCGCTCGGTCGAAGAATGTACCTGCGAAACAGTAAAAGTAGCAATGAATACATTTATAAGTACAATGAATGTTTACGATAGCAATAAAAGAATAAAATAACGTAAGAAAAACATCAAAATAAATATCAATATACTTACTGCACATTAGATATAAATAAATGAAACAACAACAAATACTGTCGTTGGTGAATGTGGAAAAATATCAAATGTCAGGAACAAACATAATAAAAATAAACGCCAACCTAAAATACGACAAGAAGAAGAAGAGACAAGGAATAAGTATCGAGATATCCGCTAGAGGCGCCACGACGAACAATTCAAAAATAAAAGTCCGCAAAACAATCAAATAACGAGCGGCATTTATTTTCAACTATAAAAAGGGAGTCACAACAGAAAAAGAAGTTAGTTGTTAGCTGGTACCTGTGACATTAAAAACTTCTAATACACAACAAAGTGATAGCGTCTTTTGAAGTAGATAATACATCTACGTGTTAAGCGAGTAGTGGTCAAGTGGAGTTATTACACGCTTACCATTACTACCGCAGTATAAATAAATAAATAAACTAACTAACAACTCACAAATAAACAAGAAGCATACACGCTTATATAGGAATAATTTCCAATTGTTTTCTCGTCGCCATATTTGCAAGAAGTGAGCGTCACCATTAAATTTATGGAAGATTCCAAGGAAGGAAGAATCAACAAGAATGGAAAAACAATTTCAAGCAGAATTCGAGGAATTATATGAATCTACACAGTAAGTAGTAAATAATATTGTTATAACCATTAAATTCAATCAAAATACACAGGTTCTCTCTAAACACTCCATTTCTTTTAATATTTAGTTATTTAAATAATAGAAAGTAAACATAGGGACACAATTTTTATTAAAAATAAAGAACACTTGTCTTAATAGTGTACTGTGTGCGAATACTTGCACAACGGACCAGTGTTCATTAAAAAAAGGCATTTGTAAGCACAGCTGCTTTGAACAATATTCAAACTTTTATAAACAGGAACGCCTAAAAGCTTCGCACTAAGAATCTAAAGACTCCGTGAGAATAGAGGTTTAGACAATTAGTTTGTGATGCATTAGGAATGTATCTGGGGTGGTGATTGATCCAAGCTTTATGTAGTACGTGTGAATGTTTGCATAAAGCCGATTAGTCAGTACTTTCATTATCAAGTCAACATAATTTGGCCCTAATATGCAGGCCTTTAGTAAGAAAAGAGTGAAGGTGGAGAAACCCTGTATTGATTGAATTCATATTAAAATAAACGAACACGATATTATTATGAAAACTGCTACTTATATAGCATTGTAAACAAGCAAATAAAATAAGTAATATACATGCAACAATAAATTTTACTTATTGTAATTAATAAGCAGACAATACATTTTTTTTACACAAGTAATCTGGTGTCATAGTTATTTAAATCCCTATCCCACACAACATTAATAATAATAATAATAAAGGAGAAACAAGTCAGGAAAGAAGTAAATCACAGTAGAACCTACGAGAGATAATAATTTATGTTGTTTTGCCTATAGAGCTAGCATAAACTTCAATTTTATTTATTTATCTAACAAATAAATAAATAAATTATATAAATTTCATTTAAAGGCAAATATTACAGCATATATATACGGCGCCCGACTTGCTGGCTGTGTTTTTCTTACAAAATAAATTAAATACACAATTTGTCAAACATCAAGGCTAAACTTAAAAACACAACTTGCTGGCTGTGTTTCTTTCCTTGCAAAAATAAAATTGTTTCTTTCATGTAATCTTATTCAAGTGGGATAGGATTCATTCAAATTTCTATTAAGTATAATATTAGTTAGAAAGCGTTATTTGTACACAACAAAAATGTCAGACAAAGAACAAAACAGTAGCAAAGGTGAAAAACCCAATATCGAAAAAGAAATAGAAACAAAGCCACAATTCACTCAATATAGGGAACCTACACAACTAACCTCGGACTCAGAGTCGGAAAAGACTGAGACAAAAGAGGATGATTCAGGAAATGCGACAATTGAGGAAAGCATACTCACAGAGGGCACAAGTAGCACAACAATGGAACAAAAATTTGAAAGCTTTTTCCATAAATTATTCTGTAAAATAGAGGAAAATAATAAAACAATAAGCAAAATTCTAAGCAACAAAATAGAGGAAAATAATAAAAATTTAAACAAGAGTTTAGAAGGAATCAATTCAAAAATAGACGTGGGATTTAAAGAACTAAGGCAAGAAACATTAGAACTAAGTGCCAGATTAGAGAAAAAACTGGACAAAACAGTAGCAGACCAGAGAAAACAAATAAATGACAACGCAGAAACGTGCAAGAATACAAGAAAATTCTTTGTACAAGAAATGGTAGAAAGAACTGCGAAGACGCAAGAAAACTTCAACATAGTGAATGAGGAAATAGTAGCTATTAATAGAAAAATAATACACAACGAAGTGGAAAATAAAGACCAAATAGAGAAAATTACACACAAGGTAGAAGACTGCGAAACAAAATATGAAACCTGTAATAACGCTGTGTCCAAGCTACGAGTTAAAACAGCAACTTTTGAGCACACGATCAAACAGCTTGAGGACAAAGTAATACACGGGGTTCATACACCTAGTGTGTCTTTGCCACAAACTGTGGGAAGCATAGACAATGCACCGAAATTCTCAGGACACTACAAGGACAATCCAATGATATTCCTGTAAACATGAACAATCCACCTCGAAACAACGACAGCAACAACAGGAACAATTACAATGGGAATAGGCGAAATAACAATAATTACCAAAATACCTATAACCCGGACAGAAATAATGATGGTCAAAGGAAAAATAATAGCCAAAATTATAAGAGGGAAGAGAAGACAAGTAAAGATGATAAAAGAATTCAGAATATACAAATTGAAAAGGAAGAGAAAGAAGCGATAACAAGACAAAATCAAGAATCAAGGGGTGCGATACCAAAAGAAAACAAGCATAACTCAACAAACAAAGAGTGAGTGAATGCAGCATGTTATTCTGGTGCAACGTCGCTGGATTTTTAAATAAGCCAGCCAAGAGAAAACATAAAATACAGAACATCTATAATTACGATGATTTGAAAAAGATAACCACGGAACTACCACATATAAAAATCAAGATTGGGGAACAAGAGATAGAAACACTGCTGGACACTGGAGCTCAACTTTCACTTTTAAATAACAATATCATGAACAAAAATATTGAAAGTTTGGGGTGTTATAAACCCATAAAGAAAATAAATCTTATTACTGCAAACAAAAAATATATGATAACAGTAGATAAAATCTTCTGTATAAATATAAAGATAGATAATTTAAATTTATTAACCGAATTCATCATAGCACCTAATTTGAATAGCGACTGTATATTAGGGATGGACTTTTTAAGCCAATATGGTACGAAATTAAATATGGAAAATAAGTTATTCCACATAAAGGACTCAACAATATCATGGAGCAAAGAAGCCCATGAGGAAGAGATCCTTATCAATAATCTATATGAAGAAAATGCTCAAGAAGAAATCACAACAAAAATGGATTGTAGTTTATACGATGAAGTTAAGAAAAGTGCACATCCTGTGAGGCAACTTCAATGCGGAGACCTCACGCAAATTAGGGATGGTACTAAATTAAATTGTAATAAACAGTATATAACCCATGTGAATTATCTTTTGAGTAGGCATATAAAATTATTTGATGATAGTCCAGGATTAGCCAAGGGTTACGAACATAAACTTAAAGTCGACGAGACACAGCCCTTCAGAATAAAAACATACCCCATTCCAAAAAAGTATACAGAGCAAGTCAAATTAGAAATAAAAGAGATGTTGAAAAACGGCATAATTACAAGAACGGAGTCAACGTTCATAAATCCAATGGTTGTAGTAATAAAGAAGAAACTTAATGATGAAAAAGACATCAAATTACGCGTATGCCTTGATGCCAGATGCCTGAACTCCAGAACCGCACCTAATTTTGAAGCCCCACAAAACATAGAAACCCTATTGACAAAATGTACAGACGCAAAGTGGTTTACGAAAATAGATTTAAAAAGTTCCTTTTGGCTGGTACCATTGCACAAAGATTCTAGGAAATATTGTTCCTTCATGTTTAATTCATTAGTATACTCCTACAATGTGGTTCCATTTGGATTATCGTCAGCTACTGCAGCACTAGTAAGAGCAATGCAGCAGATCCTGGATCCACACGAAGAATACGTCTCACACTACGTAGACGATATTCTAATATTTAATAAAGACATAGAAAGTCACAAAGAATCAGTAGAGAAAGTTCTGAATACATTAGCAGAAAATGGTTTAAAAATAAACCTCGAGAAATGCGAATTCTATAAAAATAAAGTGAATTATCTGGGATAGATAATTGATGGCAAGACGATATCAATAGAAGAGGAAAAACTTGAGGCGATACGAAAATATCCCAAACCAAAAAATATTAAAATGCTTAGAGGATTCCTAGGAATGATAAACTATTATAAACACTTCATTCCTAAAATATCCGACCAAACTCACACGCTATACAAAATGATCAAGAAAGGAGTAAAATTCAAATGGACTCATGAAAGGGAAAAGGCATTCATCGACATAAAAGAAAATTTCTACAAGGCATTGATCATAAATTTACCAGATTTCAATGAAGAATTCATACTAAGATGCGATGCCTCTAGCAATGCTGTAGCCGCAGAACTCCTACAAATAAGAAATGGGGAAGAAATACCCATATGCTTCCTATCAAGAATTCTAAAGGATTATGAGCAAAATCATTCCTCGTCAGAACGGGAATTATTATCCATAATACATGGGGTGTCAAAATTAAAATATTACCTACTAGGAAACACCTTCTTACTTGAAACGGATCATTTATCTCTAATATTCTTAATGAAAACAAGGTTTAATAATTCACGAATATACAGATGGTCTCTCATACTATCTGAATATTCATTTAAAATAAAGCACAGAAAAGGTACGGACAACATAGTTGCAGACGCACTAAGCAGAGCCCATGGAGGTAATAAACAATCACACTCATACCAGATAAATGAATATGATATCGAACACGCTCCAAACTTATACAATCGAGAAGACATCGAAGACAGTCAACGAGCACCTGAGATACTAGAAATAATGGAAAAGGTACGAACAGAAGGTAATTACAAAGGCTACAATATAAATAATCAAATACTATACAAAACATTAGGTAACAAAAACCTAATCGTTCTAGATAGAGAACTCACGTTAAATATAATTAGAAACATACACAACAATTTAGGACATCCTGGAAACAGGAAAACATTCCTTGTTTTCAGAGAACAGTTCTACGCATTCAAAGATAGAAAATTAATAGCGACAGAGAATAAAAAATGCAAGCGATGTCTGTTAGGGAAATATAAAAACAGAATCAATCAAAACATAGTGCACAGCACTAGAGTAGAAGAAAAACTCGAATTAGTAGCAGCAGATTTCCTTGGAAATCTAATACCAGGAGAACAAGGTTATTGCCATATTTTCGTGATGGTGGATATTGTCACAAAATACGTCAAACTATTTCCCACGAGAAAATACAATACTCAAACCGCAATAAATTGTATAAACCAATTTATAGCAGAAAATGGACCAATAAGGAAATTACTAGTGGACAACGCTTCATATTTCAACAATGAGAGGTTTATACTAGAGCTAAGAGAAATGAACGTAGAAGTAATTTTCACTAGTATAAGACATCCTCAAGCGAACCCCAGCGAAAGATATATACAAGAAGTGATTAGACATTTAAGAATGCTAACACACGCACGACACAATGCCTGGGTACAATACGTACAAGAAGTAGAAAATAACATGAATTATTTGCCTAGCGTGACGACTAATATAAGTCCATACACACTAATGCATGGGAAATACCCACCAAGACCTTGGAATCAAGGAACACCAGCAGTAAACAATTTGGAGGAAATGATTGAACAAGGTAAAATACAGCAAAGAAACATTGCAGAAAAATATACAAGATTAGAAAACGAAAAGATTAAAAAGAATAAAACATATCAAATTGGAGACCTAGTTGTAGTGAAGAACTATCGACTAGGTAGGAGACACTTAAATAAATGTGCAAAACTGGACCTACCCTACAGTGGACCTTACAGAGTAAGTAGGACACTAGGAGATGTAACTTATGAACTACAAGAAGTAGACGATGGAAATATAAAAGGAAAATACCATGTGTCCATGCTACATGACTACGATGCTATAAATGATCAATAAAATTGCATTTGTAGTTCACGTTAGTTGTGAAAACATAATTTACACATTTGTCAATTCATTATTTCATAATGGCAAACCATGGTTTTAACAACTAAGGGATATGCCGTGAACTTTACCTTAGAATCTAAGACAATATTGTATATAACTATAAAATGTTAGAAATAGATATGATTAATGTTGACACCAAGATATACTAGTGTATTTAGATCAATATTAGCAATAAGAAAACACACTCGTAGTTTAAGAAACATTTATTTTGAAATAAATTTTATTAAAACATACAACACAGGTATACACTTAGAATATAAGTATTTTAATTAGGATTATATGTATATAAACACCATTTAGAAATAAGTGAGGAAAAACCTCAACGATAATAGTAAATGACACAAATGAATATTTATTCTCAGAAGTGAAAAACACGAGATAACATTAAAATTAGAAAATAAATACTTAAAATAAGATATGCTCGTAATGTATATGAAGAGGCTTAATGCACTCACATAACTTAAAGATAAAATACATACAGTTGCGTTGAAAAGGATATTAAAATAAAGTGTATCATAAAGAACAGCATAGAATCGTATAACATTTTTAATATACACAACAAAAAGTATCAATTCTCATCGTAATGCGAATAACAGCAATCCTTTTCATGGTTCCAAACTTCGTGCACATACAAATGAACATCTATAACCAAAGGAATAAGCAGCATTAATATAAAAGCAATGATTTATTACAGCATATTAAACATACAAAATTCTCCAAGGACGGTAAAATGGTTCGAAGAAAGAACAGAGCAAACAGAGAAGCCACAGACAGAGGGACTGGCGATTGAAACAATATCCAATTTCTTTCCATTCTTTCCGATCAAAAGCACCAAAACAAAAATACGAGTAAGGTTAGCGCTCGGTCGAAGAATGTACCTGCGAAACAGTAAAAGTAGCAATGAATACATTTATAAGTACAATGAATGTTTACGATAGCAATAAAAGAATAAAATAACGTAAGAAAAACATCAAAATAAATATCAATATACTTACTGCACATTAGATATAAATAAATGAAACAACAACAAATACTGTCGTTGGTGAATGTGGAAAAATATCAAATGTCAGGAACAAACATAATAAAAATAAACGCCAACCTAAAATACGACAAGAAGAAGAAGAGACAAGGAATAAGTATCGAGATATCCGCTAGAGGCGCCACGACGAACAATTCAAAAATAAAAGTCCGCAAAACAATCAAATAACGAGCGGCATTTATTTTCAACTATAAAAAGGGAGTCACAACAGAAAAAGAAGTTAGTTGTTAGCTGGTACCTGTGACATTAAAAACTTCTAATACACAACAAAGTGATAGCGTCTTTTGAAGTAGATAATACATCTACGTGTTAAGCGAGTAGTGGTCAAGTGGAGTTATTACACGCTTACCATTACTACCGCAGTATAAATAAATAAATAAACTAACTAACAACTCACAAATAAACAAGAAGCATACACGCTTATATAGGAATAATTTCCAATTGTTTTTTCGTCGCCATATTTGCAAGAAGTGAGCGTCACCATTAAATTTATAGAAGATTCCAAGGAAGGAAGAATCAACAAGAATGGAAAAACAATTTCAAGCAGAATTCGAGGAATTATATGAATCTACACAGTGAGTAGTAAATAATATTGTTATAACCATTAAATTCAATCAAAATACACAGGTTCTCTCTAAACACTCCATTTCTTTTAATATTTAGTTATTTAAATAATAGAAAGTAAACATAGGGACACAATTTTTATTAAAAATAAAGAACACTTGTCTTAATAGTGTACTGTGTGCGAATACTTGCACAACGGACCAGTGTTCATTAAAAAAAAAGGCATTTGTAAGCACAGCTGCTTTGAACAATATTCAAACTTTTATAAACAGGAACGCCTAAAAGCTTCGCACTAAGAATCTAAAGACTCCGTGAGAATAGAGGTTTAGACAATTAGTTTGTGATGCATTAGGAATGTATCTGGGGTGGTGATTGATCCAAGCTTTATGTAGTACGTGTGAATGTTTGCATAAAGCCGATTAGTCAGTACTTTCATTATCAAGTCAACATAATTTGGCCCTAATATACAGGCCTTTAGTAAGAAAAGAGTGAAGGTGGAGAAACCCTGTATTGATTGAATTCATATTAAAATAAACGAACACGATATTATTAAGAAAACTGCTACTTATATAGCATTGTAAACAAGCAAATAAAATAAGTAATATACATGCAACAATAAATTTTACTTATTGTAATTAATAAGCAGACAATACATTTTTTTTTACACAAGTAATCTGGTGTCATAGTTATTTAAATCCCTATCCCACACAACATTAATAATAATAATAATAATAATAAAGGAGAAACAAGTAAGGAAAGAAGTAAATCACAGTAGAACCTACGAGAGATAATAATTTATGTTGTTTTGCCTATAGAGCTAGCATAAACTTCAATTTTATTTATTTATCTAACAAATAAATAAATAAATTATATAAATTTCATTTAAAGGCAAATATTACAGCAATATGTTTGATTCATATATTTTACATGAAAGTCGCGTTTCTCTTTTAATTAAGCATGTTGTGCGATGCACAGAAACAAACAAAAGTACAACGTAGAGAACTTCTAAGAAAAGAGCTCTCCACATAAATACTTTTTTATAATCAATAAATATTTCAAAAGGAATATATTGTTTTTTTGAGTATTTTTTTAAATTGCCCTTAATAAATAAGTATTTCATTATCTTCAGATGCAGATTTTAATTTTAAAGTTCATGTTCTGTTACATAATTTTCAAAGATTTTAGGCATTTCAAATTAACGCCTTTATTTTATGTTATTGCGCATGTGCGTCAACCCCGTGCACAGTTCGTATTTGATCACAATTTGTAACATGCTATTGCTCACCCATTTATATTATACAGATCAGTGTATAATATACATTCAATTATAGTTGTTTTTCTACTCCCATACTTTAATTGTATTATTACATATGCTGAACCTAAACTTTAATGATGTCCATTACGATACAGATTTTCATTATGATACAAGTTTATATCCAAGAGGAGTACAGAATTTTCATTACGATACAAGTTTATATCCAATAGGAATGCGACATTCCAATATTCAAACAATATTCAGTATGGCGACTACATATCTGACAGATATAAAAATTAATTAAATGTGACAGTTCTCTGCAATTTACAAGTATGTAGTTAAAATTTGTTCTGTTTTGAAAATATAAAAATGAGGGATAATAACAGTGAAATGTAAAAATTGACTTCAGCAGAAATTATGGAACAAGCCTTAGTAGCCACGAACAATTTATTATCAGCTAAATTCGCAAAAACGTACGGAAAATTTTACGCTCAATTTATGAAATGGAATGTTCAAAAAATAATGTTTTATTATGTGGTCGTAGAAAAAATAGTGTATGCAACTCGCATTTAATGGCTATTAAGACACTTCATTACAATACTCGCTTTCGGCTCGTATTTTAATTTTCATTCTGTCTTGATAGCTATCATTGCATAATATACTAATTTCGTACAGTATCAGTACAATATGAATACACATACTGCTGTGGTATTTTTCAATATTTTTAAATATAAATATGAGAAATAAAAAAATAACAAAAAAATGAAAACTGGATATAACCAGTGTCAGATATTCAAAAATTTATATATATAAAAACAAAGATAAAACTAGATATAAGTTGATATAAGTGAATATAAGTGGATATAACCAGATACAAGTAAATATATGGATAACATTTTCTAATATAAAAAAATTAAATAAATAAATGTATATATATATATATATTTGGTACACTAGTTACAATTTAACATTTCATCAAATATAAACGCATAAAATAAGCCGTTGACTAATATATATATCTTGTTTAAATGGTCGTATGACACAGTGAATATTTTTAACTGATGGACATGCATTACAATAGACATTAATGTAATGTAGGTTGCATACCCGTCAAAAACAAAAATAAAAGCGTTTGAAATTCAAATAGGAATTACATATTGTCAGTGGCGGCTCTTTAATGAGAGCAAGTGAGCAATTGCACCCCCTGGAATTTTGAAACAAAACAAACCAAGCGGCGACTAACTGTGAAAGTATTTATTTATTACGTATTCATAGTTATTGAACAGGAACGTGGCGTGTGCGCTCGCGTAAAAACCTACATGCACCGATCGTCGTCACAGATATACATTAAACATTACATTGAAGGTGGGGAGAACTGTATTTTGTTCTAGTTCCATATCGTATAATACATAGCATGTGAGCAAGATTCCTGTCTGCTCAACGCTGGTGTAAGATGAATTTCGTGTCTGCGATGCAGAATAACACGTTTTCGCGCTTAACGTATGATGAAAAAATCGCAATAAAAATCTTAAACGGCCGATGCCTCAATTATGTTTAGAAAATAAACAATCTGTTAAAGGTAAAGACGTTATAAGAAAATTCAAAATGAATATTTATCAGAAAAATGACTGGATTTGTGGGTGTGAAATTAAAAATACTTTGTTTTGTTTTCCGTGTCTTTTGTTTGGTGGTGAACCGTCTTGGTCAAAGAACGAAATAAAAGACTTAATTCATCTTAGTGCTAAAATTACGAAACATGAAAATTCCGAAGGGCATTTGAAAAATATATTTAGTCTAAGAATGTTAGGAAAAAATAACATTCAGAATGTTTTAGATCATCATATAGAAAAGCAGTTCAACAACACAATGAACAGGTAACAAAAAATAGGCATGTGTTAAATTTAATAATAAATTGCATTAGATTTTGTGGCGCGTTTGAACTGGCACTTCGGGGTCATGATGAACGGCAAACGTCGAATAGCAAGGGCATTTTTCGGGAATTGATAAATTTTACGGCAGAATTAGATAAATCGCTCAGAGATCACATCGAAGCAGCACCGGTTTTTAATTGAATTTATAAATGATTTCCCAAATTTTAATGAAAAAGTGATAGAACTGTTCTGCAAGTCAAAGACACGCAAAATGGACTTCGTTTATCGTCAGATGTAATCAAACTGTAGTGTTATATTTATTATTCCTTCAAAACAAATTGTACAATGAACAGTACCTGCCTGGAACAGTATGTCGGTGAAACTCATAAAGATTGGGTAAGCGTTCTTGTATTATACTTTAACTTTCTTATACGTAGTATAAGGAAGTATTGTGATGATGAAAATTTTCGACCTCGAGATTTTTGCAGATGTCCACGTTTTGAGGTCTCCTGATACCAAAAAAGTGGTTTTTAAAAAAGTCTCTCTCTCTCTCTCTCTCTCTCTCTCTCTCTCTCTCTCTCTCTCTCTCTCTCTCTCTCTCTCTCTCTCTCTCTCTCTCTCTCTCTCTCTCTCTCTGTGTGTGTGTGTGTGTGTGACCACGATAGCGATCAAACCGCTACAGATATCAATTTTAAATTTTGTATTTACGAATATAATCTTCCTCTTGAGAACTGATTAGATTTTGAGCAAAATCGGCAGCCCGGAAGTAGTAGTTTACTTCAGTGAAAAAATTGAATTTTGCAAATATTTCGTCAATTACTAAGTTTAAACAAATTTATAAGGAATTCAAATGTACTCAAAATTAAATTTGAGAAAAATTGTATTAATAAAGTTTTTCGAAATTCCGACCAGAAGTAGGTCTTTTACTCTTATCGAAAATCAGTTTTTTGCGAATATCACGCAAGTCATGCTTTCTAGGCAGGTACATTATCAGTATAAAAGTATTTAGAACGTATTTTTAAATATCTTTTGTATAAAAGAAATTTCAAAATTCGGACCGGAAGTAACACTTTTACTCTTACCGAATAACGATTTTTTGCAAATATGTCGTAAATTATGCATTCTATATATATTTATGAAGAGTACAAAAGTATTTAGAGTTGGATTTGGAATATTTTTTGTATAAATGAAATTTCAAAATTCGGACCGGAAGTAACACTTTCATACGTATAAGAAAGTCGTGTGGTGGCCACACCTCATTTTTTAATTTTGAAATTATGCACTCCCTATGTGAACCACCCCGAGCCGCCACTGGCTGTGACATATTTTCTTTAAAGCAAAGAAATCTATCTTTAGGACCCTGAGAACAATAAATAATATTAATTTTATTAATTTAACTATTGGTTGTTAACCATAGAACATATCACAGCAATACGTATAGCACTTATTGCCAACATTGTAACGTAAAATATCTGAGGGCTTCTGTTTATCTTTTGGAATGTAATTAGCTATCCAGTGAGAGAGAAAAAACGTGTTATAAACACATTAAAGTTTTTCCAAAAAAAAAAAAAAAAAAACACTAGAATCTTAATAAAGTCTCTTATTTTAATTTTTATAAACAAATTTTAACAAAGCAGGAGAAGTCGACGTCAATCTAACTAATTTCATTTAAATTGCTGTCTATTGTTCCTCAAATGTTTGTTTTGTAATTCTTTCTTTTATATTCAGCTAGATACACTATCAGATAGCAAAAACGGATTTTGTCTCTTCTTCTGCGCGGTTTTGATTGCTAGATATTGTAGGCAAAAAATAAACGAATTCATGATGCATTTTCAGAGCTGGACTCACGATAAAGAAATCAATCCCTGAATAGCAATTTTTACCCGTCTAACACTCCCTTTCAGCGTCGGTCTAGGTATGTTTCCGATAGAAAAGGCAATATGGATTGGCTAAGTGGGAAGAGGATGTGTTGCATACCTGCATGTACATGTACAATGTTTGTAATATGTATGTGGTCGTCTGCGGTGCGGAATAACTTCTGACAGACGTACTGCTTCATGGTCGAACAACTTTAAAAATAGTTGTTGTCGGCGGGTATTTTCGAATGTAATATATTTCGTCGACGAATTGTCTAAAATCGCATTGCTATCCCCATAAAAGATAGTTAAATCATATGTCTTCTACCAAGAAGTATTCCTTGTTCGTATTTTATATTACTGTTCGAAAATAATAGTTAATACTGTAAAAAAGTTGCGAGTAAAAATATTAGATTTATGCACCCAGTATTTAATAAAAACACTAATTCGTTTAGTATAAACACTAATTTAACTTTAGTATCCATATTTTTACTATATTCGCACGATAACAGAAACTCCTCTAAAAATCTAATCTATTTAGAGAAAAAACTTTTTAGAGAGTCTCATAGCAGACAGGTGGTCTCTGTGACATCAGATTAATTATGCACATGAAAATACGTGTTAGATATCATTATTACATATTGTTTATAGAAATGATTACGATTATGTTAAGTGAATGAAAATGGTATAATATGCCAAAACAATTGCTAGGAAAATCTAAAAAACCGCAGCGAAATAAAACAAGTGTTTTATTTACACTTTAAATATAAATCCAATGTTTCACCAAGAACCGCTTCCAACATCCATTAGCAAGATAATAATCTAGTTTTTCATACAAAAATGAAATCTACCTACCTGGAAGCAATATGTGGTTTTAAAATTTTTATATTAATAGATGCAATACTACTCATAAAGTTTTAGAAACATGTACTTACAATGTACTTAGTTATTCAGTACATTAATAGTAAGTTAAAAGATTCTGTATACTTAATGAGTTAAATCGCAATTCATAAACAATTCGCTGAATTAAGACCTAAATATAGCAATGCATTAACTTTTGCAATTCACCCCAATATATTTGGCGATCTATAAGGGTGCTACCTATTTTTACATTCTTATACGTAGTATAAGGAAGTATTGACACACATACAAAGACATTTTAAAAAAAAATGTTCTGTGTCTGTGTGTGACCACGATAGCGGTCAAACGACTATAGATACCAATTTCCAAATTTTGTATTTACAAGTATAATTTCCTTCTTGAGATCTGGTTAGTTTTTCAGTTAAATCGGTAGACCGGAAGTAGTAGTTTACTTCAGTGAAAAAATTGAATTTTGCCAATGTTTCGTCAACTACTAAGTTCAAACAAATTTATAAAGATTCATTTGTACTCAAAATTAAATTTGAGAAAAAATTAGTTACAAAAGGTTTTTGAAATTCCTACCAGAAGGAGGTCTTTTACTTTTATCGAAAATTAGTTTTTTTTTAATATTTCGCAAGTCATGCTTTTTAGACGGGTACATTATGAGTATAATAGTATATTAAAATACAAGTTTCATAAGACACGATTTTTGCGCACGCGTTCAAGTTTAGAAAACGAGCCGCTAGGCGAGTTTTCTAAAGAACAAGTGCGCAAAATGTCTTATGAAACGTGTATTTTATACTATTTTTTCTATTTCGGTTATTAAAAGTTCAAAAAAGCTTAAAATAAGAGACATGTTTTGTTCGAATATTTTAGAAATTTTGCTTTTTTGAAGTTGGTTACTCTGATTTTTAAGTAGAACGTTTTAAATATTTGAATATCGGTGGTGCTATATGTAATTGTGTTTAAAATTCAGACTGATTTATACAATAAATTATTTCAAATTATCAACAAAAAGGACGAAATAAATAACTGTACGCCCCCAGAGATTCGCAAAATAGCAGAAGACAATTTAGAAAATCTTTCGTCCACAAACTCTCTACATATTTATCAAAACAAACTTTTATAACAGTTGTACTATTCAACATGGTAAGTAAATGTCAATAGTAGCATCCGAAAACTTATCATCCAACTCTGCTTAACAATTTATATTGCTAATTAGTAAGTGAAATGTTAGCATGTGTGCTTTTTATTCTTTGTACAATTTTATTGCACATTTTTGTTACTTTAAAGGCTTATATTTTGACATTCAAATACGATTTGGTTCCATTTTTTTTGTTACCAACTTCAAAAAAATAAAATTAGCGTGCGATAAAGTAATACTTTATGCAACCAAAACGGGTGTCGTAAAGTGAACTTTATAGCACCGGAATAGAAAAAAGTATTTAGAGCTTAATGTTTTGTATAAAAAAAAAATTCAAAATTCGGACCGGAAGTAACACTTTTACTCTTAGCGAGTAGCACTTTCTTTCGAATATCTTGCCAAGTATGCATCAAATAAAGATTTATTAAGAAAATAGAAGTAGTACAGTAGAATTATGTTGATTTGTTCAGAAGATAAAAGTATTTTAATCTTAGTTTAGAACAACGTCTGTATAATTTGAAACGCATGCACGTATAAGAAATTCGTGTGGTGGCCACACCTCATTTTTTCTTTAAGTACTATTGCACTAGTAGGTAATATTAAGCCTTGGTCAAGTTGATCTAAATATTTATCGTACTAGTCACCTATAGCTCGTATGTCCTAAACTTATTCAACATCACTGTACTTTGATAACACTGGACGTGAATAGCGCCCCCAGTAGCATATATAACTGATATATACTTAAGAAATTCAAGTAAAACACATAAACCAGAATGTATAAATATAATCAACGAATGAAGACATAACGCCAAGAAATTATCATCTAGGGAAGTCTAAAAATTCATCTAAGGAACTTTCCATCAACATTTACGTGGCATTTGAAAAGTTTATAATCCCATTCCGGGTGAAAGTAATACTAAGGCCCAGGAAGCCAGCCCCTTGTTCTGAATTCATATCTCTTTTGGTAGTAAGACATAGTTCTTGAGTTTTACCATTGTTCAATTTTGTACCATTACTCCTAAAGCATTCTCCAGTAGGATTCTATCAAATTATTTGCTATCCACTAACATCATATGACTTTTTTTTAAGAGCATTGGATGTTCCACGCAGTCAAATGCTTTCCCAAATCCAAACATGCCATCATTACCTCCTTTCCATCATCAAAAGCATCCGCCACATATTCCAACACCTCAACAATAGCTGTTAAAGTGGACCTATCCATAAAACCATGTTGGTGTATGTGAATGATATTAAACTCTGAAAATATTCGGTTAATCTGGTCTTTATAACTATCTCTAAGATCTTCTAGATTGCAGTTAGTATAGAGTACAGTGACTTTATACAAGACAGTGGCGACAATGATGTGTCTTGTTTCTGATTGGCTGTTCATACGGTCGCCATCTTGGTGCTGACGGTGCTAGAAACGTGTTTGTTTTCGCATTGTTTTTGTTTGGTGTTTAATTATTGCGGAGTTTCTTTTGAAGTTTATTTGTGATATTCGAGCTCACAACGGATCTTAAGTGATTTAACAGTAATCTTAATGTATCTGGAAGACTTTCAGACGTCGTTTGCTGATTTATTGGCTGTTTTAGAAGGTGCATGCTGGTAAGTACTTCCAAGTACCAAGTGTTACCCAGGTGTTACCTAATTATTTAAATTATTGTTTGTTTTGGAGTTGTAATTTTATTACAAAAGGTACACATAACCTCATTTTTACTGTTTTAGTTGAACAATGCCTGGCTGTGCTGCAATAAATTGCAGTAATTCTGCAAAAAAAGGCTCTTCAATGAAACGCTTTCCGAGTGACCCCAAAAGAAGGAAAGACTGGCTGGTAAAAATGAAACGCGATTTCTGGAACCCCACAATTCATTCTCGATTGTGTGAAGTAAGTTACATTTTTGAGGTTACAGTTTTTATTTATGAGGAAATGTTTAAGGTACACTTTTCAGAAGAAATGTGGGAAAAGAATCGAGAAGATGGAAAAAGGAAACTTCGTCAGGAAGCAATTCCCACTTTGTTTTCTTTTACTGTTGAAAAAAAAAAGAGAAAACCTCCTACTGAAAGGGCCCCTATAGCAAAACGACAACGGATTTCAGAAATTCCTGATGAGGAAACACCAATTCCATCAAAATCTGCCTTGCCATCACCGTTGCCTGCAGAATCTTCACCTGCAGTTTTAACACTGGAGCCTCCGTTGAAGTCTGGCAGCAGTGACAGTTTCAGTTCCGAAGTGTCAGTTCCTAAGAAGTTAGGTAACAAGGAAAAAGTGGAGAGATACACAATTATATATGAAAAGAAGTTAGTATCATTGAGAAACTGCAAGAGGCAACTTAGAAATTCTAAACTGAAGTGCAAAAGACTAGAAAAACTTCTGCAGAATGATAAAGTAGCAAAAGAAGATCTGCTAAGTCAAGTTTTTAATGATGACCAGATAGAGGCTTTGAAAAAGAAGAAACGTTTCAAAAGTACGAAATTTATGAAGTGGTCTGACAAGACAATAATTAGGGCATTGAAGCTGAAATTTGCTGGTGGTGCTTCAACTTATGAGGAGCTATTAAAACAAAAGTTGCCGTATCCTTCAGTGCGTACATTACAGAGAAGACTTCAACATTTAAAATTTGATAGTGGAATTCTCACTGAGGTTCTTAGATTTTTAAATGTTAAAGTCCAGTGCCTTCTAGAGTATGAGAAGGATTGCATTCTAGTGTTAGACGAAATGGCCATCACTCCAGGTACAACATATGACACTTCATTAAATAAGTACTTTGGTGCTGTAACTCTAAATTCAGTAAATGGCTCAGTGTTTAAAGACATCATTTTTGAAATTTTTAAAAAGTGTATGGAAATGAATTTAAATATTATAAATATTACATCAGATATGGGGTCTGCTAATCAAGCATTGTGGAAAACATTAGGTATCTCAGCTGGAAGGCACAAAACTGTAAAAAATTATTTTTCAAATCCTCTTAATACTGAAAATGTTTTTGTTATGGCAGATGTCCCCCATTTATTCAAAAATCTTAAAGCAATGTTAGTATCAAACAAAATAATCACCATTCCAGAATACATTCAACAGAAATACAGCTTGCCTACAAATATTATATGTGTTGCTCATATTTATGACTTAATCTATCATCAACAAAATTTACAGTTTAAACTGGCACCGAACAGAAAGTGGTCTCAACCCGTCCCATTATGATAAGATGAAAGTGTCCAAATCCACTAATGTTATTAGTCATGATGTGAGTAGTGCACTTAAATTCATGGCTGATCATTTACAAAAGCCGGAATACTTGACAACTGCTTGGTTCATTGATCAAGTAGAAAAATGGTTTTATATAATGACATCAAGATCACCAGCTAACGCTCTTAGTAAATTCAATCTTGAAGTGTATAATGAGACGATAACTGCTTTAAATAATTTTATGGAAATTATTGAATCACTAGAAGTAGGGGACAATAAAATCTGGAAACCATCACAGACCGGTGTACTTATTAGTACAAAAATGATTTTAGATTTGCATAAAATTTTACTTGAAAAAAATTACCAATTTGTTTTGACAAGCAGGTTTTCACAAGACTGTTTAGAGAACATGTTTAGTGTGTTAAGGAGTAAACAGATAATCCCTAACGCAATGCAAGTTAAAAATAATTTAAAATTGATTTGTGCCTCTCAGTATCTTAGAACATGTAATAGATCGAGCTATGATCTTGATGATAGAGAATTATTTCTAGATTTTTTAGACATTATAGGGTCTACTCCTAAACCATCATATGATGTAGTGCAATTGCCTCGACACATTGATTTCAAATTTGAATTAAACTACAGCGAAATTAACGCTTTTTATAATATTTGTGGATATATTGTGAACAGTATCAGTCGTAATTCAAAAACTTGTGATAATTGTATTCAGTATTTGGGTGCAAAAGAGCCATTGCATACAAATTTTACAAAGTATATCAATATTAAATCATATAAAATGCATTCATTATTTTTTTGCAATGAAATCACATTTTGTTATTTTATAGAGTTGGAAAGTACATTTCGTAAATTTTATAAGATAATATCTTTACAAAATGTGGATATAAAATTATTTTATGAAACTAAAATGACAAACATTGAATTTAATGTACCAAGCTGCCATTTATTGAAAAAAAAAATTGTTTCCCGATTTATAGTACAGTAGAACCCCGATTATCCGTGCGCGGATTATCCGGGCTGCGGATTATCCGTGTCATACGCATGATGACGCAATAACGATATCACCAGCAGTGTACTAGGGGAATCTCTGGGAATCATTCACTTTTCTTCTGCTTTATGTACATCAATGCAAGTTAACCTACCTATGTAGAGTTTATTTTTTCTTATTTAGTGTAAAAGATTACTTATGTAGAATTCTGGTTTTTATACTGTTATCTTTTTAGTATGTATACATACATACATATAAGAAATAAATGTTCGGATTATCCGTGCTTTTCAATTTTCCGTGCCTCGTCCGGTCCCGTGGAGCACGGATAATCGGGGTTCTACTGTATTTAGGTTAAAGATTGCCAGCAAAAAACAAACAAAAATTATGAACAGGTATGCTA